>CM022535.1:3025847-4225847 GCA_012273795.1 Dendrolimus punctatus | reverse complement strand
GCAATCAGGTGTGGGCTCCCAGCCCTGTTATACGATGTAGATAGTTAGGTACTAAAAAACTCGTGCCCGGTAAGTATCTGCACCGTCCTGTATGTCAGAGTCCCGCTCATGCGCGATCTAACGAGACAGGTAGGCGGACTGATTTTACCGTCTTCTTGCCAGCAGCTGGAGCCTCGAGATCTTGTTGCCACCTATGGATCAGGGTTTGGTCGGCAGATCTGTTGAGTAATCAGCGTATATGAACTCTAGTTACTTGGACCATAGAAAAACCTTTATAAAGAAGCGAAAAAGCTTTTCTTTTCAAAACGTTACGTAATTATTATCTTTTCAATTATCCGGTTCATTAAGAAGATTTCATACAATTATGAGGCATTTCAATATTTAATTATTATTAAAATTCTTTTGTAATATATTGCCTTGTTTGTTTCGTAGAGCATAGTTAATTATTGACAATATTGTTACGAGTGTGAGACTCGAATTAAAATGCCGCTGCCATTTATCAGTATCACTCCTGGAACTTGGGTATTAGCTCTAGCGATCTCTAATCCGTGCCGGTTGGTTAAGGTAAGCACGGAGGTGGGGGCCTTGCCTTGGCCCTCGGAGTCGGGTATGAGGTCTCGCTACTCACCTAAGGCTTCACCACAAATCACTACTGCGGGATAATTAATAAATATATATTATTAGTTTATATTCATTGCCGGAATCAGTCCTTCTTGATGCTTATAATTTGGATGTCTTCATGTCCCGTGTGAATAGGGACCTTCTAGGTAAGCGTGCTCCATCCTAAACCACATCTTTGCTCCACATAGCGCGGGATGGTGGTCAAATGCGAACCATACTACAATAAATAACAAAATATATGTTGTTATATAACGACAAAAAAAGAGCACCTGGTTAATAAGCCAATTACCCTTCCCGCATTCGGTGTTCTTTTGTTTACTTTATGTTTATAATTTGCAATTAGAGAATAGCCTATTGTTATTATTTTCAACTTTGTTGGCCGTGCGCAGGAATAATTAACCAGGCGTGCAGATTACGGTTTCTCGGCAGCCCCAGTCCACGCGGTCGATTTTTGTATTGTATAGGTAGTATACAACAATGCCCAAACGGAGGGGTAGGGCAGTCAAGCGAGGATTACGATACGTACCAGACGTAGATTCAATGAGCGATATTGTGACGGACTGCGCGTGTTATTGAATCGTGCAGTTTGCATTAGTAGTGTCTAGTTATATTGGTACCTATGTAATACGTGTTTGTATAGATCTAATAAATTCTATAGTAATTCCAACGGCATTTTAATTCAAGTCCTGTAGCTCGTAAAAATATTGTTTAATCTTCCACCGTTTTTCATAATCTTATAATATTTGATTCACTTACAAAGTTTGCAAATTATATCCGCCAGTTAACCTTACCTTTGCCATAAATCAGGCGACTATTAAATACTCTGTTTAATAATCAATTATCTCACGGAGTGAAAAGAAGTAAGAAGTCCCGAAAATCGATTCGAAGTAAGGTATCTCGGGCTATTTGAAACTTTCCTCATTAAAAAAAGTAATTTAAGGGAGGTGAGAACAGGAATAAACAAACAAATAAAATAGAGAAAAAACAACTCAACAAGAGGAATCTAATTAAAACAAGTTGAACCGATGGCTTCAATGATGTTATTTTTACGAGATAAGCACTACGAATATATTTTTTATGTTTTTCCTATTAGAATTCATGAATTATTTATATCTTTGTTTGTGTTTGAATTTTGGAGGTCTTCAGGTAGAAGTGAAACAATGTTGTGTGTTTGAATTGCAGTTCAGGAATGCATGATTTAGGCTCGCTCCGCGCTTACTAAAGTACTACAAAAATGCAGACGCTTAGCAGCTAACGGAGCGAGCTATGTCCCCGCGGCAGGCGGGGCGTGGGCGCACGGGCTTTACGGGGGTGAGGTCAGCGGGGTGATTCTGTCCGCAACAATTTGTGAGCGGGCGCCGTGGTGATCGGACGTCTGCGGCTACAGAATAATTATGTCTTTAAACATTTACTTAATTATCTATTTCAATATACGTTAATACAATATACTTGTATGATATATTTAAATAATGATAAATTTATCGTCTGGATTTATTTATATTTAATTTATATTTGAATAAAATATAATAATGTAGAATATACTTTGTTGTATAATAAAAATTATGAAAAATACACAAAAATAGCTTAGAATTAAGTACAAATGGAGGCCGTATCGCTGGCAGTGATCTCTTTCAGACAACCTTGGGATGGAGAGAGAGAAAATGGCATAAAAGCTAGGGCAGGGTTTAGTTGTACGATATTCTAAAAAATATATATATCGAGGGCTTCATAACGTATAGGCGTATATACGTTACGAAGTCTTATCCATGCAGGAACGGAGAAAGAATAAATTTCCTGCGGCCGGGCGGCCTGTCGTAAGAGGCGACTAAACAACCCACGACCAGGTGGTAGGGCATTTGCCCGACTGGATGGCTACCACCCCTGGTCTAAAGTATGTCGCCATAACAACCTTGAGTTGTCTTCCAGCACTAGTGACCAGATTCCAGTCTCCCTTAAGAGAGCAGTAGCCCATTTGTAATACCTTTGGTGTTGCAAATGTCCATAGGCGATGGTAACCGCTTTCGATCAAGTGGGCTGTCTGCTGAACTCCTGCAATCTTCGTCTGCCGGGACAGCTAGTATATATACTAGCTGTCCCGGCAGACGTCATCCTGCCCGGTAAAAATAGGGGTTGATCGTAGAGGGTTGAAAATCTAGGGTTGTATGTATTTTTGTATGTTCTATCATAAAAAAATAGAAATTAAAAATTTTGTCTAAAAAATAAAATAAAAAATTTAGGGGTGGACTACCCGTAACATTTAGGGGGATTCATCAAAATCGGTCAAGGCGTTTCGGAGGAGTATGGCAACGAAAACTGTGACACGAGAATTTTATATATATATATATATATATATATATATATATATATATATATACAAAAATGGTATGTTTTTGTTGTTTACTAAAAGCCATGCATGTTACAATTTAGAAAATCTTACCAGCACGCAAGTGGTACCTACCTAAAAGCAAATTTCAGCCTCAAAACTCAATTACCCACTCAAACAGACACACAAAATTTCATCAAAATCGGATGTATAGTTTACAATCCTATAAAGGATCCTACATACGCACAAACATTCATTTTTATATATCAAGACAAGACTTCTTTTTCTAATGAGTCAAATTCGCATGTGGGCTTAGCTTATTTTTAAATTCAAATTCGGTAACGTGTCTTCTAACAAGAACGTCATTGGTACTCAGCTTATATTTTTCTGGGGCCAATATTCCATTTTGGATATCCTATTATTTTCTATCCTATTCATGAAATCTGAGAACTCTTAAGGAGTTCTATTTCACTTTGTTCGTTATATTTTCTCGGTTTTTTTCCGTCTTCGTCTTGATGCCTTTTTTTTGTTTTTCACAACTTACAAATCCTACTTATATATATGTATGTCGGAGGGAAGCTATAAATCGAATTGATTGTCTGGATGTATTTTAACGCACAATATCATTTGTTTACATTTTAATTACTTCTAAAATTCTTAATTCAATTTTATTTGATTTGTTAAATGTTTCTATAACTTAAAGATCGTTCTAACGTAATAAAAGTTATGAATATTGTAATTTAATAAACGACCAATGAGAGCAGAACATGTCTTGAGCGGGGTCAATACGCCCTCTATACTTAAGTAGTATCTACTACGGTAGACGGAGGAGTTTTTGTGACACATTTGGTTGGTGACAACAGGTCGAGTTGGACCTTTGAGAATCTTAAAGAAAGTATTGAAGTTGGAAGTATGAGCGGTGCCCTGAACCCGCTGCTTGGTCTAAACCATGTTAAAATGTCTTTTAAATCTAAATTAAAAGTATATAAACTGTTGGCCATGTGTTTTATGCTCGCATTATACCCTGATAACGCCCACTAAACCTGCAATAACTAAAGATGTCGTGTGAACGAGGCCTTCTCCGACATATATATATTGCTAAACGCTAAAGTCTGGAAGAATATATGTATGTATGTTTGTTGATTTTGATGAAACTCTACAATAATATAGTTTACACAGAATGTTCGTCCACTCACTTCTTTATGATCATAAATAGCTAACTAGGCTACGTACGAAGGCTACACTCATGATCAAAAGGCTGTTGGCATAGATTTTAACAAACAACAAAAAACGGGATTTTTTGCGTATGCGCCCATTTGCTATGAGGCCTTCGATATATATAAGTTAATTAGTACAGATAGTGAGTGTTCATTAATTTATAATTATTATTTATAAATAATATGATGATCTCGGGCTCTTTATTTTTTAAATACATAACATACAAGTTGTATTATAATTACTTTTCAAAGAATGAAATGAAATCATAATAATGGTGGTGACGAGAAAACAATAACATAGACGCAACTTGGTTTTGGCTTCCGTTGTATTTGAACACCCTTTCTTTACTGAATCCTCGAAATTTAATATTAAATATAACTCAAATAAAAGCGGTATAAAAAAAACAATGTCTTTTTATTCCCTTTTCTTAGAAACATCTCGAGCGGAGTTCGTGTCTTTTTTATGATACTATATTTTAGATATACAATGTACTGCTTTTAACCAAGGCAACACTTCTGCATTTTTAGCCTTTTTAATAGAAAATTATTTAGGTTTCTTTAACATAAATACACTATCCTTCTACATACATATTGTTATGAGTTACAGGACCCGAATTAAAATGCCGTTAGAATTATTATAGAATTTATTAGAATTATGCAAACACGTATAAGGGGGGGGCCTCCATAAATTACGTGAGGTGTTTAAGGGGGGGAGGAGGTCGAGTCAAATCTCATCTAATCTTACGTTGGAGAGAGGGGGGGTCTCGGCAAATATCACGCATTTTTTTTATATTGGACTGAATTAGATTAGGTATTCTTTTTTTAATCACAGTAGTTACGATTTAATTGTTCTATTGTCAAATTTTTATTACACTTATAATTAAACTCTCAGCAATATTGATTTTTAATTTGTTTTTTTCTTTTTACAATAATAATCCAACGCGGTTACGTAAGAAACTCACATTTTGAAAAATCTCACGTGAGATTGGGGGATGGGGGAGGGGGTTGAATAAAATGTCACGACATCTCACCATCAGAAAATTAAAAAAAACACCTCACGTAATTTATGGACGCCCCCTAACATAGGTACAAATATAACGGTATACAACCAGTCCAAACGTAAAGCACGATACCACGCGCAAAGTCCGTCACTGACGTCTTGCCTCGCTTGTGGCTTTCGCTAGACTACCAATGTCTCCATTTGGGTATTGTTTTATACTGCACAAATACAATGTCTCTCGGCCGCGTGGATATAATTTATTAGAATCACATTTGGCTAATGACTACCATAAAACATTACAATACACAATGGTTTGTTTTCCTAATTACACATTTTAAACAAAAAGTAAACAAAAGAAGTCCAAATGCCGAAGAGGTAATAAAATATCTACAGGTATGCAGGTGTGAATTTGTCTTTTGTCAGCATAGGTGTTAACATTATTAAAATTCAAGTTATTGTTCAAACTAAGTTAATAATAAAACTCCTGCAAGAGTGGGTTTGTATTAATATGCATTATACTAATAAAGAAAGATGAAGAGTTTGTTTGTTTTTTTGCTTGCTAGAACGCACTAATCTCAGGAACTACTGGTTCTTGGTTGAAAAATTCATTCAGTGTTAGATAGAACATTTATCGAGGAAAGCTATAGGCTATATCATCACGCTAAGACAACAGGAGCGTAGCACCAATGCAGAATGCTTCAAAAACGGGGGTTATTTTTACTTACTTTTTTTAAACTATTCCACGCGGACGAAGTCGCGATCAGAAACTAGTTATATAATAATTGGTGATGGGGGAAGCGTGCCCAGAAGTGCGTTGTATGGCAGTACTGATACTCTGGCTGAAACATGAGCCAGCCTTGTGATCACGGGTGGCATCGAAGCGTTTCTTGCAAATTTCTGCCGTGCTTCCGTTCTTTAATCCGTGCAGGAACGGAGAGAGGCCAGGCGTCCTATCGTAAGCGGCGACAAAACAACCCACATCCAGGTGGTAGGGAATTTGCCCGACTGGTTGGCTACCACTCCTAGTCTAGAGTATGTCGCTATAACAACCTTGAGTTGTGTTCCGGCATTAGCGATCAGGTTCCAGTCTCCCATCAAGAGAGCTGCAGCGTATTTGTAGCACGTTTGGTGTTGCAAATGTCCATTGGCGACGGTAACCGCTTTCCATCAAGTGAGCTGTCTGCCTGTCTTCTGAACTCCTGCAATAAAAAAATGTAAAATATGAAACGAAAATAAATTTGGTAAAAATATTATAGAAAAATAATCCTTTTTATTATCATTATACGCAATATTTATCTATTACTCTGATAGGCTACTTTTCAGAAGTTTCACTGCTGCTGAGTATGAATAGCACACACATTTTTATTATTATTACTGAGCTAATAAACAAATAGACAATACATAAGTATAAGTAATATGTGGTCGCCTGTAGATGAGTAGCCTATCTATTAATTATGTGATCATATTGATAGCCAAAGTGTACAGCAATTTATTCAATTACATTTAATTTAGTACTGTTCCTGCTTTGAAAACGCACAGCTCGTTCGTTGCAACAACCAGTTTTGGTGGAAATTCATATCGGGCGTTGATCGCGCAGCGCGCGGCTAGCACCGGCAGTCGGTATTCATACGACACGAAGGCCCGCGTCGCTTGCTGTCTGTTCATCTCCATACATTCAGTCATCTGTTATTCATACATACATTTAAGATCTGGTGTATATTTATTGTTTCTTGCCAGAAATAAAATACTATAAAAACCTATAGATGTTTGCAAACTCAAGCGTTACGAATTTGTAGGATGATATAGAGGTATACCTGTTACAGTCCCGAAATTAGGAAATCTCAGCACACGGATCACACACCTGGGACTCGAATATTGTTAAAGCATTAGTTATGACAGAAGCACCAAAGACAGGAGTTGTAGGTACACATTCCTCGTATTACAGTGATTCCTACTAACTTGCCATTCCAGTTTGAATGAGTAGTTTCTATCACTGAAAGTAGCCAGTGTGTGTACATTTAAAAAAAAGTGTTTTTCCAAAGGGCAACTACGTATATGCGAAGAATATACATAGTTGCGTTATACGTAGTTGGGGATAGGACAACAGGGGTGGGATGCAAGTACTCTTTTTACATGCATACATACATAACTTCACGCCAGGTCCCTTGCGGGGTAGGCACGAACAACAGAGCGCTACGCAGGCCCATTCTTACACACCTCACTTGCTTCTTTGACATTCATAGCTCTTGTCATGTACGGTCGTCTGTTCTTAAGGCTCCTGACATCACCTTCTGCTAATACATGATCAATTTGATGGACTACTACTTTCAACTCTTTTTACAAGATTCAATTATGTAAAATATGTATTCAATCAAGCAAAGACGTGGTAGCGTAGTGACTAACGCACGCGTTCCAAACTCAAAGAGCGCGGGTTCGAACCTAACCGGAACGCATGCACCCTTAGTCAGTTTTCTGATCTAATGTGCTGCATATTGTTACAATTACCACGTGCTAACAACGGTGAAGGAAAACATCGTGATCCTACCCACCATCAAGATAACGAAGTGTCAAACCTGAAAAGCCGCCTTGGACAAGCATGGCGGGTATACTGTCCGTTCCCCCTATAATGGGAGTCCTGAGTCCAGCAGCGGGACATTTATGGGGTGATATATATATATATATATATATATATATATACATGAACAAGACGCGAAAATTATAATGTAGTTGGAATTTTTTTTTTTTTTTTATAATGAATAGGTTCGCGTTTGACCGACATTGCACCATGTCTCAGGCGGAAATGCAGTCTAAGGTGGAGCACGCTTACCTAGAAGATACCTGTTCACGCGAGACTTAAAGACACTTAGATTGTATTTTTCGGGAAAAACAGACGAAGGTAAAGAGTTCCATTCTTCAGCGGTGCGTACGATGAATGTAGAAGCATAGCGTGCCGTCCGCTTCGTCGGTATTTCCACCATATAACGGTGGCGTAAGTGCGTCCGTCTGCTTGTCCGGTGGTAGAATGGTGAGGGTGGAACCAGCTCATGCAATTCCGAGGCACACTCACCGAAGTGTATCCTATAGAATACCGACAAACTAGCGACTTTACGTCGATGACTTAGGCTCTGAAGCCTTTCGTCGAATAGTCGGTTGTTGCCTATCAGTTTCCTAGCTCTTTTCTCTATCGACTCGAGTGTCTCTAACTGGTATTTAGCTGAGCCATCCCAGAGATGAGAGCAGTACTCCATGCAAGACCGTACTTGTGCTTGATACAGATTCAGCAACTGAAGTGGTGTGAAGTACTGCCTCGCCCTTGAGAGAACCCCTAACTTTTTCCCAGCCAGCTGAGCAACAGACTCTATATAGGAGCCAAAATTTAGAGATTGTGTTAAGGAGATGCCAAGAAGCTGAAGGCTGTCGGCTATCGGTATGGATACACCTCGGAAAGTAGGAGTTAAGGTAAAAGGACTCCTTTTGGCAGAGAAGAGACACGCCTGGGTTTTGGAGGCATTGAACTTGACTAGATTAGATTCACCCCAATCGGAGACTGCCTTCAAGGTCAAGTTTATCCTATATAGACCATATATAATAGACCACCCGTTCTGATAGCTCACACCCAGAACGTATTGCGACCACATCATAAAGACAAATAATACACAAAGGGAAACACTTATATCAAAATTTTGAATTGTCACCTTTTTCCTGAAGTTTATTCAACCAAGATTCATATATTTATTTGCATATAAAAGTGTGTCTTTTATATACAAACACATTGCTTTCGAGGATTCTATCATTTTACAATGGTACCACAATACCGTGTCAGGCTAAGCCTAACTTGCCCCGGCCTATCCAATCCTAGCACCCATTCAGAGCTCAGATTGTGAACTGAATGCTTTACATTGAAAATAACGCCAGTTAACTAATACAATGTAATATCAATTCTTTCTGCAAATAAATACGGTTGAATTTGCTTTAAATCCTCCTTAAAGATGAAATCAAAATCTTTTCATGTTGAAAATTTGAAATGCGTTTTTATACTTCTTGTTAATTGGGTTTTAGAACCTTTTTATGATTTTAATGTATTGTTCTAGAATGCAATTCTATTTTTGATTTGTTTAGTTGTAATCTTAATATATATAAATCTCCTGTCACGATGTTTGTCCGCGATGGACTCCTAAACTACTCAACCGATTTTAATCAAATTTGCACACCGTGTGCAGTTTGACCCAACTTGAAAGATAGGATAGTTTTTATACCGTTGGAACCGGTAGGTGGCGCTGAGATAGGGTTCTAGAATCCTCTTAACAACGGGGAGCGATTTTGTTTTTGTGTGTTTGAGTGGGTCCCCGGATGGTTTAAATCCACAATTGGAACCGGTAGGTGGCGCTGGGATCGGGTCATATTTTTCAGAGCAGGACAACGTCTGCTGGGGCCGCTAGTAGTAATATATATTTCGAGGCATTTATTACAATGCGAGTGCGAGAATATCAGAAATCGAGTAACCAGTAAACAAAAGTTGGTACATTGCTATAGACAAGCGGATGCTAACTATTTAGCTGTCAAATAACTGCACGCCAGGGAGTTTTTGGCGGGAACTGAAAGGAGACGTTGTGCTGTGCAGTTTTATTTTCAAAAAATGTGTAAAATTACTCTAAAATGAACAATAGTTGTAGGATATTGATAGTTTTGAGTAGGAATTATGTGTTTTTGTATGAAATATGAACTGTATTGTCAGATGTGGCCTTTCGAGTTTTCAAAAGAACTCCATTGAATGGCGTCGGTTGTAGCCTGCAATACAACTGCGCTATTAAACGAAGACCTATTTAAACATCAGAATTGGCTGTATGGACTAAGATTCCTTTGCCTGCCTTTGTGGGGAATAAATAAACAACAACAACTGTACGCCCAATGGACTGGCGGGTTACATACTTCTTCGGTGATGTTTGAGGAGTGAACTCGAATCGAAGAAATCATCACGATTATAATATACTGTGTCAACTTAGCCCCTGACAAAGATAAATTCCACGTACAGATCAGTAGAAGTTGACCTTTTACTACCTGTCGGCATTTGAACTAATTGTCATCCTTTTATGATTTTCTTCTTTTGTTCACTTATTTATTGGCATATGTTTCTAAGTTATTGTATAGAACAGCCTATTGTCCTATTGTACTCGCTCATTAGCATCATTAGCTAGGTGTTACAAGCTAATTAGAGCATAAAACGACGGCCTAATGGAGAGAGGAGGCAGTTGAGCTTCTACTACGATACGGGCGAGACAGGAAATTCGGGAATCTAATAGTGACGGACTTTGCGCGTTTTATTGAATTACGACCTTCTGCATTACGATTGGATTTGTTGTGTTCGGTTATATTTGTACCTATGTTATGCGTGTTTGTATAGTTCTAATAAACTCTATAATAATTCTAACGGCATTTTAATTCGAGTCCCGTTACACTCGTAACAATACAAAGTTTTTTATAAACTTTGTACTGTATCGCATTATACTTTGTATGACGATTAGTTGCGATCTTGTTTCAATCATTACGCCCGTAAGTTAAGCTAATGCAGATGCGGAGAAAATCTGTAGTTCCATCATATAAATTAGTCATTTTTTGTATTTCAAGAACAGACAAAGACCACAAGACCCATACAACCTAGTTCTTGCTCAATCATATTGTAGGTTTTCGTCAGACGAACAAATTGGGCTACTTGATAGGCCACAGTTCACTGAGTAGTTGATTGTTTTTGTTTTGTGTAAGCCGCCATTGCGTTATCAATGGCTGATTATAAGTAAACAGACTTCTCTGCGATCTTCATATACATATTTTCTGCTACGAGAGATTCTGAAAATAATATTGTATAGACTTGATTGTGCTCAATCGGTTTCTGTTTTAACATAATAATGATTTAATTTATAACTTTGGTTGTGCCAAGAAACCTCCATTGTGAATTCGGACTCCACATCCTGGCAATCAAGCAAAAGTTGGAAAGCGTCAAAAACACACTTCAACTTGAAGTTTCTTTTGTTTTAATGTGGGTAGTAGTAGATCACAGGGTACACTAATATAATAGGAGATCACTAAATAAAACACAGTTAAATATATTTTTATACTAGCTTCTGCCCGCGACTTCGTTCGCGTGGAATAGTTTAAAAAATAAAGTAAGTTAAAAAAACCCCGCGATTTTGAAGAATTTCATTGGTGTTCCGCTTCTATTGGTCTTAGCGTGATGGCAAATAGCTTATAACCTTCCTCGATAAATGGACTATCTAACACTGAAGTTTTTTTTTTCAAATCAGACCAGTGGTTGCTGAGATTAGCGCGTTCAAGCAAACAAAGAAACAAACTTATCAGCATTATATATATAAGATAAAACTCTCTCACCGACACCACACCCTGTCAGAATCTCCGCTTCTATTATCTTATTTTGCAGAGAAATTACTTTCAGTCTGTTATAAGCTGTTTAAGTAATTAAAGCTTTTTAACTATCCCGCGGGAACTGTTTAATTTTTCAGGAACAAAAGTATCCTATATGTTGACCGGGGATATAAGTTACCACCATACAAAATTTTACGTAAATTGGTCCGGTCGTTTCAGAGATTGGTACAAACAGACAAACAAAAAAATTTAAATAAATTAGTTTTATTTTACTTCTTATATCCATCCCCCTGGCTCGGTCTTTAGCATTTTCTTTCATTGTACAGAAATTTAACCTCTACAATTTTATTATATGTATATATAATTGAAACTAACTAACCGGCAGTGACGGCTGTATTTGGCAGATGGGAAGCCGCTAACGTATCGACACAAGTTGCGTCCCGTACTATGCGGAGTCCCATCTTCCAAGGTACCAAGGAGATTACTTAATTTGTTGTTTGACTGTGCAATTTTAATGTACAGAAGATTTTGAAAAAGTTCGGGTGGAATCTTGCAAGTTAAATTTGACCAACTTCTCGGTTTCCGATTGATGTGAAATTTTGCCCGCATATTTATATGGCATGTCAATACAATAATAAGGTGCCATGGAGCTGATTTGATGATAGAGTCGGCCGTAGGAACTCCTGTACTAAACAACATAGACCCATCGTGTTTGGGCTCGTTTTACTTGTCTTGGATAGCACTCTACTGCTACATGATATCCCGGATCGCAAAACCTTGTATTTAAGATCCTTTTCTTAGAGGCTTAAAGTGGTGGTTTTGCAGAATCGCTTGATGAAATCGACACGTGTCTACGAAGATATAGATAGAAGATAAGATAAGATACAGTTTAACTTATACATACATTCTATTTCAAAATCTTACAGGTAGGAGAAAAGGTGGGAAGAGCAATGTTCAAAGACACCACAATTTTGTTACTTGTCGTATTCGTAATGCGAATCTGCAAAAGCTCCCGCATATGTTCCTTGACTTACACTTCAATTTTATGGACATAAAAAATAAATACGTTTTAAATTGTCTATGGCAACGATACTATGAGTTAAATTTAAACCCTCTTTGCCTCATTAAAGCCAAATTACGCACAGAAATGCCACAAATTCTCACTTTCATCGTGGCATTCAGAGTTTGCTTTGGAGAGTGCAGCGCTTGAAGCCGTGAATGCACCGCAAATGGTCGGTGCGTTTGTGTTTGATTTGATTAGACACCCAGATGTTGGTCGTTTGTTCTTTAGCTCCATGTGGCTGGAGTGCAGTTTGGAACATTTAGTTTAGTGGTTTAACTTCACCTTTGACGGTTAGACGAAACCATTTATACCCGGTTTCTAAAATATTTTGACATCGGTCCATTAACTTTAACGTTGGCTCATGACCCGTTCCTATAATTTACCGACTGTTAGAATCTGCAACGAAGAGTTTTTGTTTATTTGGTGCGGCCTAGTAGATACTGGGCACCAAATATAATATTTGAATTCAGAACATAGTAGTTCTTTTGTTTTTGTTACGTCATATTCTTTGTCTATTATTTCCGTAGACAGAGAAACCGAAAAAGAAAAGGATTCTCTGCCTACGATTATTTCGTCAATATATAACGCTCTTGAAGTTTTAACCACCAAATATTATATTTGAATTAAGAACATAGAGATGCTCTTTTGTTTTTATTACGTCATATTTTTTCTCTATTAAATCGTCAACATATCCGCACATCCATTTTTGCCACCAAATGTAATATTTGAATTAAGAACGTACATGTTGTTTTGTTTTTGCAATGTCATGATATTTTTCTCTATTAAATCGTCAACATATCCGCACATCCATTTTTAGCCACCAAATGTAATATTTGAATTAAGAACGTACATGTTGTTTTGTTTTTGCAATGTCATGATATTTTTTCTCTATTAAATCGTCAACATATCCGCACATCCATTTTTAGCCACCAAATGTAATATTTGAATGAAGAACGTACATGTTGTTTTGTTTTTGCAATATCATGATATTTTTTCTCTATATAATTTTGTTAATTAATTTCTCTAAATATCATGTTGAAATTAAGAACATAGAAGTTTTGTTTTTGCAACTACATTATATTATTTTCTCTATTAAATTTTCAATATATCCGTACGTGCATTTTTAGCCACCAAATATAATATTTGAATTAAGAATGATGATTAGCATGTTATTTTGTGTTTGCTATGTCATGTTTTTTCTTTATTAAATCGTCAATATATCCGCATGTGAATTTTTAATTATATGTATTATCACATTGTTTTTTAAGACCACGGGCCATAAAATGACCGGACTTTTGGAGGGCTTGCGTGGGCCATGGGGAGGCCAACACGTAGAGGCCCCTTGACAAATTTAATCTAAATGTGGCGTGACACTAACCGGCAATTATCCCTGTCTACAGCATATAATAATGTACCCAAGGACAAGTCTCGGCCAGAGTAGGACTATTGTGGGAAATGAGAAGAGAAAGTACCAGGCTATTGGGGTGAACTGTTAGTGGTACTAGCGGTCTGGGAATACGGGGACTATGGAGTCTGCCCGTCGCAATTACATTGTTTATTATTATTATTTTATTATTGATACACTGACCGTTCATTTGTTTTACTGACTATGGTATGGATGGATTGGATCATTTAAGAATAATAAAAACAGTGCCCCAGTTCTAAAAAGATACACACAAAAAAGGTTTTATTGTTCACCTGCGCACAAAAGAGGATTAAAACTCTATTTCAGATAAAAAAGAATTCGATTTCTGTTAATACAAAGACTGAATCAACTATTGGCGAAAAAAGAAAGCACACATGATGTTCTAGATTATCATTAAGGGGAAGGCGTATCATAAATGATTATTTTATATAGTTTTAATTTAGTGTCATTTTATTTATACACTAGGACATGCCCGCAATTTCGTCCACGTTTGACAGGTAACGAAGGTTACAGTTATTTTGCCATATAATAGGGTATTTTTAGCAGGGTAATGGGGTTTATAGTATGAAAATACGCGAATTCCAAAGATTCCCGTAAACATCCGGGATAAGTAATGTTACTAAAATATAATTTCATCTCTACTAAAGATGTTTAATAAATATAGTAACTGTCGTATCATGCAAGTTCTAATATTACGTGGTTTTGAAATTAAGTAAGTCCAGGAAATGTACAAAGTCCCGAATTATATGTTTTAGTACTTATTGGATTTGAATCAGATTACTGCTATTATGTATACTACCGGCTTTAAACCACTGCCGTGAAAATCCCGCAGGGTTCCAGCAATAAAACGTATCAGAGACTTTAAGGAAATTTGATATCAATCAGTATAAAAAATTCTAAGCATCTAAAATATTTTTTCAACCTGGCCACTTTAATCTATTTCCAGGAAAATTCCCCTACCATTACTGGAATAAATAGTACTGGAGATTTTGAGTCTATAAATTTGCTATCGATCAGCGAAATCCGCATCGAAATTGGCTCAGTAGTTTTTATGTGAATCTCGGACAAACAGACGAACAACCTTTGACAAATTGCATCGTGTTCTCCGTCGTTTGTATACGAGTACGCTCACACTTGTGGGTAGGGGCACCCGCCTACCAGCTTAATCCCCTGGACAGTATTCAACGTCGAGCCGTTCGCATTGTCGACGATCCCATACTCACAGACAGCTTTGTTACGCTTGGCCTTCGAATAGACTTCGCGTCTTTCTGAGTCTTCTATCGACTGTACAATGGGGAGTCTTCCGAGGAACTGTTTAGATTGGTGCCTTTGTCTTCCTTTTACCACCGCACTGCACACAATCGCGTGGGCGTTCATCCCCACTTCCTAGAGCCGCTTCGCTAATCGCAACGGTTTTCTTTTCGTTTCTTTCTCTTGCGCACTGTGGGGATGTGGAATGAACTCCCAGCCATGGTTTTCCCACAGCGTTACTTTATGGGGTTCTTTAAAAAGGGTGTCATAAATTTCTTCGAGGCCGACAGCTCGTTGGTGACATCTCTGGTATTGCAAACGTTAATAGGCAACGATAACCGCTTTCCATCAGCTGGGCCGTCTGCCTGTCTGCTGTACTCTAGCTTAAAAAAAGTATCTCCCAATTGTTATTTTTACACAGCTTCAATATACAGGCACAACATGTTTAGAATTGTATAATATTAGAGACTAGTAATAATGTTAGTGAAATTTCATTTGCGATGCACGCCATTGCGACGCATTTGATAGTGAATTGCTACGTAGGTATCGCTATATAAAGATTTATTTAGACAGACGCTATAAAAAGATTTCGTGTGTTATGTAGAATCAGGTAAAGGGATTTGATTTTCGTTTATTAACTTTTTTTATATCTTTCCCTCCAATTAAGTTTAAGTACATATATTACACTGCATAATGCACGTAGATTTCGGCTATTTGATAGCCAAAAATAATTAAAAGTTCATGAATAAAGTGGCGGGCTAACGAGGTAACGATGCCAGATTTTTGGGCACATTGCCTATAGAAGGTCAGTTTCTACCTAGATTTGCTATTCTGCTTGCACCATTAAAGCACTGCAGGCAGAATACTGAGTTATTATGTATACATAAGTACTAGTAAATAAAATAGTGTTTATCTGTCATTTGAATAAACAATGATTGCATCGGAAATGATGGTTTTCAGAACTTTTTGCAGCATTGAAAATTTCATTTCAAGTTTTGCATATTTCATTTTGATAATATAAGATTCAGAACATAATTATGTATATTTAGATTCAGTTAGTGTTGTGTTTTTAATAACAATTGGTAACCATGTTCTTTTGCGATTGTAGGTAAATACAGAAAATAATTTATTAAACAAAAGCTAGTGTTCCATATTAAAACCGCATCTATCCATGCAGAAACGGAGAAAGTATAAAATTTCCTGCGTCCGGGCAGTCTATCGTAAGAGGCGAACAAATAACCCACAGCCAGGTGGTAGGATATTCGCCTGTCTGGATGGTTACCACCCATGTTCTAGAGTCTAGAGTCATCATCCGAGCGTTAAATCCCGATTGCGTTTGGAGCGGTCACACTTCGACACCCAGGGTCCTACTTTTTCTTTTCCACTTCGCGCGATTTTCGGCATCCCTTGTATTGAGACCGTTGGTAAGCATGTTATCCCTCAAAACGTCAAGCCAGCATTTCTTAGACCTGCTCCTTCGACCGGGACCTGTCGGAGGCAGCATGGTCTAGAGTATGTCGCCATATCAAACTTGAGTTGTGTTCCGGTATTAGTGACCAGGTTCCAGTCTCCCTTAAGAGAGCAGCTGCACATTGGTAACGCCTTTCGTGTTAAAAATGCCCATAGGCGATTGAAACTGCTTACCAGCAGGTGGGCCGTTAGCTTGTCTACTGTAAACCTAACTTTATTATTAACATCGTTTCACATTGTATCGTAACTATTCAAATCTTCGCCATATTCCAATATACCTACACAAACTTACTATCCACAAGGGAACGTCATTGATACGTTAAGCTGAAGTAATAATTTGTTCTCCGTACTACGCTTACAGGAAGTAATGGTAACACCTTCGTAAATTACATCGGCATGAAAACTTTATTCATAAACTCGAGTTTACGACTGCGCTTTAAGTCACAAGGAGCCCGGGCACATCGTACCCCCAATCACAATAATAGCCCACCTCTAAAGGTATGTCCACAATGTGGTAAAGGTGACTTTATTTCTTTTTAAGTAAGTTGGTAAATATCATATTGTTACAACTTAGCCCCCCGACAAAGACAAATTCCACGAAGCACATTTTATAACCTGTCAGGATTTGAACTACTTGTAATACTTTTGTGATCGTCTTTTTTTGTTCAGTCATTAGCATCATTAGCCAGGTATTACAAGCTAATTCTAGGACACTGGCGACGTTGCCGGACGGACATACATTTGCATTTGTGGAGCATAAAACGACGGCCTAATATAGAGAGGAAGGTGATTCAGGACAACTGCGATCAAGGCGTGACGTGTGTACAATCGGGAACCTAATAGTGACGGAGTTTGCGCGATTTATTGAATTACGACCTTCTGCATTACGTTTGGATTTGTTGTGTTCGGTTATACGTGTTTCGCAACTGGTATAAAATATTATAATATACTATAATGCTCGTGTTAATTAATTTAAGACCCTTGAAGTCTTTAAGAGAATACAGCGTCCACTGAAGGCTAGCTTTATAAATTCTATCGTAAATAGCTTGGTGAGATTCTACAATATAAACATTTTCATTTTATAATAATGATAAGAATGATGATGGTTTATGATGGATGATGGGTTAGATATTTGGAATTGCATGTAAGAACATGGAATATTATAAAAAAAGAAATATTTTTCTGTTGTGTCTACCTGCCTTAAAATTACCTATGTTATATAGGTGTAATTTTAATATACAGTTTTCAACAAATATAATATTTTTTTTCCAAAAAAAGGAAAATTTTATTTCATAGAATTAGTATTATATATTTAAGTAATTTTTGTCAATAGCACTTCTTGTACATATATGTAATAAAATTATATTTTAATATATATTAAAACCTTCATTTTTAAGTGTGATAAACGCTGAGTTTCTATATCTTACTATTCATTAATTTGCCTTACTATCGTTTATTAAGTTAATTAATTTGACATATTTGAACCCTATACAAGTAAAGCTCTTTTTCAATTGACTGGAGTATCTCGAACGGCACTTGGCTGAGCCATTCCAAAGATAAGAGCAGTACTACATGCAATACTACAAGAACTTTAGCTTTTTGCTAGTCCGCTGAGCAACAAACTCTATATAGGAGCTAAAATTTAGAGTTTAAGAAGGTGCTCAGAAGTTATAGACGGTCATAAATGGCACTATTCACGCCATGCCACAGATGGTGGCAACAAAGGTTCCCTGTGCGGCCGATTTCTCTTTTAAGGTCAATAGAAGATCGGGGAGGGATCGGCCGCTATCCCAAGACGCCGTGGGCACGTCACCTGATTCATTCATCATTCCATATTTCTTCGATGCACAATCAACATCAACACACACCACAAGCCAAGTCGCGCTATTTTATATAATATATATGAAAAACTATTTGTAATTACATAAATTAAGTATAATTCAATATTGTAAACATTTTAAACTGTGTTCATATGTACCTCCTGTACAGGTATAGTATAGCTACCGGCAATGAATGTACTTTTTCTCTCCAGTATGTATGCGGCCTTATAGCCGCACCTTTGAAGAACCGTCGAGCTAGCCGTTCCCGGTCCCGTTCACCCGTTCATTCGGTCCCATTCCGATCATTTGGAACGCTGACTCGTCCCACCGTTTGTCTTCCATTCAATATGTTTATGTCATTCAATACGAGATAGAGTTGATTGAATGAAACTAACTTGATTTGTTGTATATTTGGGTATGAGTTACGTTCTTTGGCCGTCGGAGGATGTTTTAATAAATAAGATATATTTTAATACATTTATTAATTAATTACAATTAGGTACTTAATTATAACTTAATATTAACGTCTGGACTTCTCCGCGATGGAGCACCAAAAGACGAAGCTGGTATGTCCCGAGGACCCTTTATTGGTTTGTGCAATATTACGACATCGTATGATCTTCGTGGAAGATCGATGAGTCGCATCGTGTGAAGCAAACGATGTGAGTTGAGGGTTCGCCCACACGAACACGTAACATCTCCCCTCCTAGATGAGCAACTATTTGTGGAACATGAATGTTGCTCTATGCTCCTGCATATTTTCCTCAATTCTGCTTGTATTTGGTAATTCAATATCTTCTGAAGGAGTTTCTTTGTTAACATCCAACGCCCGCTTCTTTGAATATAGGTGAAAGTAAAGAAACATAGCGAGTACAACTGCACTTGATACCAAAAGGTAGGTAGGTATTGTTGTATGATATAAGCTTGAGAAATCTTCTGTCGACAATTTCGTGGGACTTTCCGTTTGCACCTGATGTTGAATATTGTGCAATACATTTGAGTCAATTGTTGTCAGATTATATTGAATCGATGATTCATTTGATATTGATGGCGATGGGAACGTCATTATTTCGACAGCTTGTCTTCGAATTTTGTCGTCAGTATTAATGATAGTGAATTCCGATGTACGAATGCTGCACTTCCTTAGAATTGTTGTCAAGAGCTTCCTTCCGGTATGCGATGTTCTTCTTGTTTGCAGGAGATTTGTATTTTAGTTTTTCTTGGTAATGATATGATTTAATGTTGACTATCCAATTCCAGTAGAGCTTCTTTTGCCAAGTTTAGATGTTGGATGACGTGATGATGTTATTTTTCTGTTCTTGTATTAGGTTGGTAATGTAGTCACGTTGGGTGTGTTTCTAATGAATAGTTTGCTGTTTGCAGACATACCAGGTTTCTACCTTCGGGCATTCTGCCTCCATGTACACAAATTCCCTGGAATTGATTGCCAAATAGGGAAAGGAGGGATGATAGTTTCTGATCCTTTATTAGGGACGGGACAGAGTCTGTAAAGGTTATAAATTATAGGTGACATGATAGGAAATTTTATTACTATAACTTTTTTGATTTTGTCTACAAATTATGAACCTAAGCTAATTATATCATAGTAATATCTTATTTCTACATCTAAAACTGAGCCTTAGTCCAAAAAAAAAATCTTTAATTTGATAAATCATTTTACTCAGATCATAATAGTTAATAATGAACGGTGCATGGTATTTGTGCGACTAAAAGCTATCAAATTTTCTATCCTACTTATTTCTACAGAAATTTCTTAAAAAATTCCGATATTATATTAAGAGCTTGTGCAAATAGAATGTATTGATTAATTTGAATTTTGACAAAGTTGGTTGAATTTATAAGACTTGATATAATTTTATTTTATTTATTCTGATTATCTGTTAGCCTATCTAGGGTATGAATTTGATGGAAATTCTAAAAACTAAACTAATATGTTTGTTAAAGTTAGCTGATAATTTTTGATTATTATTTTGTAAAATTTTAAGTGCATTTTCGTATTTCAGAGCATCCTCGTTATCGAGATTGCCTGTTATGCTTATAATAATAATAATATATAATAATCTTTATTTGCCAGAATGTAGTACAAGAGTTGTTACAATGATAAGATAATGTCCTATACATTCTATCATTTTCATGGTGTGCAAAAACTAATCATAATATAATTGTGAATTAATTTAATATTTCTCGTTTATATTAATTGAAAAAAAAAGAACGTCTTCCTTAACACAGCTATTTTTTAAAATCGTTTAACGAAGTTATTTATTAAAATGCTTTTACTAAAGGTTAATTATAATAAGACCACGTTTTATTCGTTTTGGTTCGAGCTATTCTAAATGCAGTAGTGATTTTTATTTAACTTCCTAAACAGATAGATAGCTTGGTGTTTGAAAGTGCCAAATGTGGTGGTTGATTTTTTTTTTTTTTTTTTTTGCTATGTCAGTCAATTGTATAAAGGTAATGTCAATTTTGCCTTGTATACTGTTAAGGTCAAATTCAATCAAAAAGGAGTGGTCACGTGAAGTAATTTTTGTGGAGCCAAGTTTCAAAGGTAAAATGTCGGGTCCGTCGTCTAGGTTATCAAGTCGGATGTTCCGAGCTGATTCCTGGTTGTGGTGAGCTTGGCCCAAACTCATTATTAAGAGAAATATTAGCCGGTAACAACGTATTGTCTTTAATTTTCTTATTTCTTATTAATCTGGTTTTGGCTACTAAGCCTCGTTTTCGGGAGGTGTATATGTAAATGGGCAGGTTTTGAATTACGTTATCATTTGTGTAACGAGCTGCTAATTTTTTCCTACTTGCCAATGCATTCTTTACGAAGACTTCATGATTTTCTTCATAAGTCATTTCAGGTTCCCTATCTATATTATGTCTAGTCACTATAGCGTCACGAGTCGGAAGGGATTCTTCATGGATATATATAATATGGTAAACAGTTTGCATTTTGCGTTTTTGTTGCTCAAGATATAGTTGTAGTAATCTTTCTAACAAATTTATGTCTGTGGGATTCCGTGGGTCCAAGTGTCCGGTAATTACGTCAAAGGGTCTGCATTTAGTAAGACTTTGTATATACATAGTAAATAATTATATAATTATCATAGGCGATTAATGCGTAAAGAACTAAATCCCGTATTATTTCATTTGGGGATTTAATTTTTAATAATTGTAGATGTTCTAATAGTGTACTGTGAAATCTTTCAATGCTACCATTTTCGTTGAGTGGAAAATCTTTTCGGTTTTATTATAACTATCTAAAATAAATTATCTCTATTTTGTCCTACAAATATAGCTTAAAATCCTAAAATTAATATTAATTTTTACCTAACCTTTCGATCAAGGATAATTTAAATTTAATTTATAAAGGGGTTGGATTTGGCAACCAATAGGAATTATTAGTGTACTTATAACTATTACTCACAATTGCATGGTAGTCTGCAAATGACGAATTACGTGACTCATCGATATCCGGATGATCTTTTGAAGGCGATTCTTCAACAGCAATTCGGTGGTTCCGACAGCCAAGCGTAGGTTTATTCTAGGATAGCCGACGCGCCGTCGATTCGGCTATTGCGCGGTCTCGATATTAGAAATCGCGCACCGTTACAGCTATCCTACCGACTGCGCCAGTTACGTTCTTTGGCCGTCGGAGGATGTTTTAATAAATAAGATATATTTTAATACATTTATTAATTAATTACAATTAGGTACTTAATTATAACTTAATATTAACGTCTGGACTTCTCCGCGATGGAGCACCAAAAGACGAAGCTGGTATGTCCCGAGGACCCTTTATTGGTTTGTGCAATATTACGACATCGTATGATCTTCGTGGAAGATCGATGAGTCGCATCGTGTGAAGCAAACGATGTGAGTTGAGGGTTCGCCCACACGAACACGTAACATATGCGATAAAGTAAATATTGGGTTTCGATTGAAATAATAAATAAAGGTCTTATGTATAGAGGATTGAAACTATGATAAATGTTTGAACAGTCTAATATAAACACGGTGTTATTTCATAAATTCATATTAATGTTGCGTTATTAAACGATTCACTGTAACGGGGAATATGCGAATATAATTTTTGTGTTTGTATTCAATTATTTACATTATGAAATAGCCGTAAAAATAACTTTGACAAAAAACATTTAGCATAAAAATAAATACGGCATAAACTCTATATAACGCCATCAAAGGGATTGTTCATTTCATGGCGCTATAGAGAGTTGTCGTTAAATAGAGAGAAGTCTGTTATTTTTAACCGACTTCGAAAAAAGGAAGAGGTTCTCAATTCGTCGGGATCTTTTTTTATGTATGTTCACCGATTACTCCGTGATTTATGATTCGATTTACGTGATTCTTTTTTGTTCGATGCGCAATAGCTGCCATGTGGTCGCCTAAAAATTTGACATAGTTATTTTGTTTCCGTTTCTTGGGAGCTTTATTTTTTAAGAAGCTTGACACCATTCGTATTTCCACTCATACATAGCTAGACACTAAAAAGTAACATAAATAATAAAAACTTCGTTTAAAAAACCGACTTCAAAAACTAAAATGTAAAAAATAACTTATTTCTAAATCTATTTTCAACCGACTTCGAAAAAAGGAGGAAGTTCTTAATTCGTCGGGATCTTTTTTTTTTGTTCCTTTTTTATGTATGTTCGCCGATTACTCTGAGATTTATGATTCGATTTATGTGATTCTTCTTTTTGTTCGACGCGGAATAGCTGTCATGTAGTCCCCTAAAAATTTGACATAGTTTGGCTCAGTAGTTTTCATTTTACGAACATTTTTTTGGGACCTATATTTTTTAAGAAGCGCGGCACCATTTGTAGGTCCACCCGTACATAGCTAGACACTAAAAAGTAACAAATAAAATTTAAAAACTTCGTTTAAAAAAACCGACTTCAAAAACTAAAAAATTAAAACGTATAAAATAACTTATTTCTAAAGCTATTATTATCTAATATATAAAATTCTCGTGTCACAGTTTTCGTTGCCATACTCCTCCGAAACGGCTTGACCGATTTTAATGAAATTTTTTGTGCTTATCCGGTATCTATGAGAATCGGCCAACATCTATTTTTCATCCCCCTAAATGTTAGGGGTAGTCCACCCCTAAATTTTGTGTTTTATTTTTTAGACAAAATTTTTAATTTCTATTTTTTTATGATACAACATACAAAAATACATACAACCCTAGATTTTCAACCCTCTACGATCAACCCCTATTTTTTACCGGGCAGGACAACGTCTGCCGGGACAGCTAGTTAATATATAATATTATCTAAAACATCTTGAAGTCGGTGCAAAGTAAAACATAAAAATTACTATATTTTGAAAATTACAAACCACCGACTTTAAGATGTTTTAGATAATATATATTAATAATAATAGCTTTAGAAATAAGTTATTTTATACATTTTAGTTATTTAGTTTTCGAAATCAGTTTTTTTGTCAGACATCTTTTGCTGCACCAGTAATTTTGTTGTATTTTTTACTTATCCTTCTACTTATGAATAAGTAAGCGAGTCATATCTTGCGATATTGAGGCGTTTTGGTGATAAAGGCAGTGCTTAGAAATTTCGGAGAAATTTTGGTATGCGTGATGCCGACAGTCGAGTTTATTACTGGCTAGGATAATAAAGCGACAAAAGAACGTACACAGTTGCGCTGTTTTTACTGTTTTGGCAACTTAAAAGGTACTTTTTATTACTAATGTTGTCGTTATTTAGAGTGGGTGTAATGTTATATAGAGTGTATAATTATATGGGAAAACAAGCTAAATCAACCAAAGCCAAAGTGATTTCGATGCTTAAGGGAGTTTATCATTAAATTGAGTGACGTTACATACATAGGAGTTTATACTGTAATGTGAAAGTGCAGTCAGATTAGGGCAATTGAAATTCGTCCGCCGTTTTGGAACGATTACACGATGGGATGACGTCACACAATATTGTTTTTTGTCACCTACGTTGACAATTTGATTTGTGTCATAACGGTCTAAAATCCTGCAAGCATAATGCAAAGGAATGAATTAAAATGTTTGTTATTATGTTAAGGGGTGATTCTACTGTGACAAAAATTAAAATAAAACAGGCGATTGCGATATATGACATATTCGCTTTGTTTGCAATAGGGATTGTTCACAAAAAAATACCCTCTGATTTTTATTTATATTACTTAAAATAGGGTATTATTGTATTTTAAGCGTTAGTTTTTTTATAATTCGATTTTAAAATTATTTCTCCGATGACGTCATAAGGGACAAGTTTACATTGATTTCTTTGCCTAAAAAACAAAAATAATAAAAGTAAGTTTTATCTATATATAATCATAGTAATCTGTGCTACTATTTAAATGCCACTGTCATTACTCATTACGTCTCGTGATCAAACACTAAGTTTTTATCACTAGGCTCATAATTTTTCGTGTTCAACCATTATTATTTTCTATAGTTATCGTTATTTTTTTTAAAGTGGTCTTTGGGGAAAATCTATGTTACAGAACTTAAATCAAATAATGTACAGCCAGATTTTTTTTACATCTGAAACAGGCAAACCGGCAGACGGCCCATCTGATTGGATTTAGTAAGGTGAAATAAAGGTCAAACGCATTTCTTACAAAATACAAGAAGATTTTGACGTTTTTTGGAATTTTAGCTAGACAAAAATGATTAGGGACACTATACCTCGAAATGGTTTTCAAAAAGCTACATTGAAAAAAAGTGAACAATCCCAATTGAATGACGAGCCGTCGTCCGCCGCGCACGCTCGTCCCTGTCTCGCGATTCAAATGTTCTTCATATTATTGCATACTAAGGCTGGTATGCACCGAATTTTAACCGATGATTAAAATAAAATCATCGCTAAATATGTTTGCATAAACAGTGATTATTGTCGGTCACCTAACCGAGACGTGAGACAGATGAACCTTAAAAAATTACAGCTATAAATCTAAATAATCTCTAGAAAATTCTTGACTGTTTTAAGTAATACATATTTTATATGTATAAGCGAATCGTAGATACATGTTTGTTATAAGTAAGAAGTTAACTATAACTTCTATACCACTCAGCAGCAAGGCTATTTTGTACATGGCAATTAAATCAAAACACAAAATGTTTATGAACCATACTAGGGTATAAGAAAATGTGTATGCTAGTAAATGGCGAAACATGTTCTCACTATCATAAGACCTTGTTTTTCCTGTTTCACACAAATAAAGATTTAATTTCATTTCAAGGCTTGGTTGCTGAAAATGCGGCGTAAATATTTTCAAAATATATTACATATAATCATAATATGTATGCAATGTATAAAATACGAGCAGATCTTCAAATAAGGTTTTTTCTTTACACCTATAAAAATTAAAAAGCCTTTAATCTACCATTATGTTCAGTTTTTTAATGTACACATTAAATATTGGAAATCGCCTCTGCGGCGTAGGCCTCCCCCAACTATTTCCAGTTTTTTCTATGTCCAGCTGTTCTTTTCCATTTCGTTTCACACTTTTTACAAAAAATCTACCCATGTCTTTCTAGGTCTTCCTCTTTCTCTTTTCCCATCTTTGCGTAGCTAATCACGGATTTTCTTTGTCCATCTCTTGTCTTCTTACCTACTTCTGTGTCCTGCCCATTTCCATTTCAGAGTCCTTACTCTTTTTTTACACCTGTAGATAAACAAAAATAATCAAAACCGTTATCTATGCAGGAACGGAGAAAGAATAAAATTTCCTGCGCCTGGGCGGCTTTCCGTAGCCCATCGCCAGATGGTAGGGAATTTGCCTGTCCGGATGGCTACCATACCTTGACTTCTGTTCTGTCATTAGTGGCCAGTTTACTGGCTTACTTACTTATTACATTGGTAGCACCTTTGGCGTTACAAATAGGCGATGGTAACCATTGTACATCCGGTGGGCCGTCTCCCTGTCTACTAAACTCATTATGGCATTTTTCTATTTAAACATGTGTTGTTAATTAAGTACTTTGGGACCTAACTTTAACCATCCCACGCAATGCCCTCAAACTCGATGAAAACAGCGTTAATTTTTGAAGGCGTAAGTGGAAATTTTATCTAATCTAAAATTATCTCGTTAAAGTAAACTTAATTGTTTAATTTAGACGAGAGGGTTAACTCACATACATTACTCGGATGCCTCTTGACAAGTCAGTCGACTGTTAAGGCAATTAATCGACCTTCCTTAATAGGAACTTTACAAAGGGATCTTGTAAGGGTTTCAATCACTTCAAGGTGCCTATATTGCTGACATGTAATTACAGTATCTAGTTGATATACAGTTATCAATGACACCATCAAACGACCTATTAATTAAATATTCAGAAGCGAGAGCTATATACGGCTGACGCAACGTCTGAGACGTTCTAAGTCGCGTATTCATCTGCCAGCTGTAACCTTAACAAAAGGCCGAGGCAATCAGCGCCTTCAAAAGCTCCAGTAAAATTTAAGGAGCACTATGGCGGTTACGGTTACCGTTGGATGATGAGTATGCGGTTAGAGGCGGTTCGTAGATCGTCGCAAACAAAGATCATATTCGATGCGGGTATCGGTATCCGATCGGTTAAACTTACGGCTCGCAGATGAGTACGGGGCCCAAGGCAGCTCGTTGGTCGTCTCGAGCGAAGATGATTTTACGCGTACATACTAGAGCACTATGGTGGTAACGGTTACCGTTGGATGTTGAGTTGGTGGTCAGAGGCGGTTCATTGAACGTCGCGAGTGAAGATCATTTTCAACATCGACGGTATCCACTTGGTTACAGTTACGGCTCGTAGATGATTACGCAGCCAAAGGTGACTCGTTGGACGCCGCGAGTGAAAATCGTTTTACGCGTATTTTGCGCTTCGGTTATCAGCTCGATGATGCGTACCGGGTTAAAGGCTGTTCGTAGATCGTCGCAAGCAAAGATCATTTTCGACGTGGACACCATTATCCGATCGGTTCCAGTTTCGGCTCGCGGATGAGTATGCAGTCAAAGACGGCTTGTTGAACGTCGCGAGGGAAGATCATTTTCGACGTCGAAAACTGTATTCGCGCGGTTACAGTGATGGCTCGCAGATGAGTACGCGGCGATTAGTACAGTACTATTATATAATCGATTAAATATGTAGAATTGTAGATGTTTGCTTATGATACTTATGTCTTTATCTATTATTTATTTAAAATAAAATGTATTAAAATGGAGTACATACCATCAATATATTTCCTTTAATATTGTTACAACCTAGGCGCCGATAAGACAAATTCTACGTACAGATCTGTACAAGCACATTTTATCACGTGTCGGCATTTGAACTAATTGTAATCATTTTATGATCGTCTTCTTATGTTCACTTATTTATTGGCATACGTTTCTAGTGGAGAACAGCCTATTGTCCTATTGTTCTCGCTCATAAGCATCATTAGCCAGGTGTTACAAGCTAATTCATGAAACTGTGCGACGTTGCCGGGCGGGCACATTTGCATTTGTGGAGCATAAAACGACGGCCTGATGGAGAGAGGGGTCAGTTGAGCGACGACGAGGAATCTAATAGTGACGGACTTTGCACGTTGTATTGAATTACGACCTTCTGCAATACGTTTGGATTTGTGTTCAGTTATATTTGTACCTGTGTTATAAGTGTTTGTATGTTCTTATAAACTCTATAATAATTCTAACGGCATTTTATTCGAGTCCCGCTAACTCGTAACAATATATTTCATTTTTGAAACCAATTTTAGTTCAATAAGACTTGTAGAGCGAGCGAAACACAATATTTCAACTTCGATATTATGAAAAGTTTAAGTCCCGGCCATATCTTAGCACAGGACAGACTCTAAACAACGTTATTTTATTCAAAAGTAATACAAACTTCACTTCTCCGTCTTATAAGTTGACGGCATTCCGTGCTAAAGTTTAGAAAGTATTTGTCAAAAGAATATTAAATATACTTCTTGATATATATTGTGGAAAGCCGTATTTTTCCAATAAGCCCGTGTTAAGTCATTTGAAATGAACTAAATTAATTGTAGGTTTCTTTATGATGCCAAGCAAGGAAATCTTTGTGGCATTTCTAAAAAGAATAATTTTACAAAAAAAAAATGCATCGTTTTTCTAGAATAAGCATCCGAAGTTCAGACGAGTTAATATCCGATAAAACAATAGATATATACTTATATAATTTTAATAACGACATAAATCGCTTCTTTTGCTTCAATAACGTGACATATCCCAATACTCACTTATTTCACTCACTCACTATATTTTGCTAAATGTATCATATTATCACAACTTTCTCATATATTTCAAAAAGCTAAGTAAATTGACACTAAATTTACAAAAAAAGTGTAAAATGTTTGGGTAAAATCTTTTTTTGAAATTTTTAAAGTGGTGTACTGTAAATTTGGGTTTTTCAAGATACCACGTTATTGAAGCAAAGAAGCGAAATGTAGAACGATATATACACTAGATAGATAGTTTGCCTAGAATAAGCATCCGATGTTCAGGCGAATTAGTTTCGATATAACTCAAAAATGGATATATTATTATGCATCTTATGTAATTTCAATGACGGAATCAATATAGGCCAATATGTAAACTAGAAAATAGACAGTTGCTCTAAAATAATCATTCGACGTTCAGGTGATTTAGTATCCGAAATAACTAAACAACAGATATATACACACGTAATTTCTATAACGGCATGAATGTAGGCAGATATATACACTAGAAAATGTAGTTTCTCTAGAATAAGCATCCGACGTTCAGGCGAGTTAGTATCTGATATAACCAAATTTATACTTCGATTTTCCACTCCGTATATGGAGGTTGTAAGTTGACCGCAGTGCCTTACAGAGCGTGCAAAACACCCGTTGGCATAATTACCTTGGAGTTGAGCCAGCCTTGGACTGATATATGGCACTGCTCTCTTTGCAGTTCACATATTCAGATCTTTACTGCCTTTATAGATTTTGCAGTGATCCCATCTTTATCCGTTCTAGTTTTTGAGTAGCCAAATGGCGTAGATGGAACGCTTTAACATAAGTAGGCATGTTTCATCCTACAATACATACTATAATACATTAATTTTATTTGGATACATCTGTGTCTATAAAGAAATAATATTTTTTGTATAAAATAAATAATTACTTTCGAATTCGCTATGTAACCGACGAAGTGTTGTGTCCATTTTCATAAAAACACTCACATCAACTCGCTCAAACGACTGTTACATAACAAGTGCACATCCAAAATAGCTGCAAATTTGGTGAGTAACTGTCAAGTGATAAACACTGCAATTAACTAGCTCTTATTTACGAGTGCTGCTATATTTTTAGACTAGCCTCATATATATATATTTATATTATATCTATATACAATATGTAGTTATTAAATGCAACTATTTAAACATGTTTAACATATAGCATATAACTATATGCAATATAATACAATTTTTTAAAATAACATATCATTAAATCGCAGGTAGTATTTGTTAAATCTGTACTGCAAATGTATTGATTATCAGGCTTATATTGACTAACTACGATAAATTTTTCAGATATTGCTCAAGACAAAAAGAATACAGAAAAAATAAATGCAAACACACACATCGATCTCAATAGTAGTAGATATATAAACCACTAACAGTATTTTAGCCCATCCTCTCTTGGGAACAACCTTTCTCATCCAAAATTATAGCTATCTAGCGAAGATTCTGCCAAACGTTATAAATTTCGCCATTTTCTACCTCTAAAAGTTGTATAGATATATACTAGGTGAAATATTTAACTTTCCTTAGTTCACATGACTTTTAGACTTTTTTTTTATTTCATGGGCTTAGGAAGCCCTACGTGTTCTCTGACATCGTCAGAAACTATTTAGCTCACTTTGATGTTTAAATTTCATATATGGAATAGCATAATTATATACGCGCGAACACTTGCATGTAAGCGTGCGCGGGTGTATATGTGCATGCGTGCGTGCGAGGATGTGTGTGTGTGTGTGTGTGTGAGAGAGAGAGAGAGAGAGAGAGAGAGAGAGAGAGAGAGAGGAGAGAGAGAGAGAGAGAGAGAGAGAGAGAGAGTAAGAGCGTGGATGGGTGGGTGTGTATATGTGTCAATATTACACTTTTAAACTTTAATGTTAAGCAACGGTGTGAAATCTCTATGTTCTGTATGCGGGTTGAAATTTCTGTGTGTATTGATGTTAGTTACCCTGTTGGATGGGGTAATGATAAGTACAATAGGTGGTCTTATCGCTGGGAGCGATTTCTTCTAGATAACCTTTGGATGGACAGAAACTGACATATGCGTAATCAAGGATCAGCAAAAAGAGGGACTGCGTAAGCGCAATTTTAGAGGCATGTGATAGAATATTACGCAATCTCCTCAAAGATGCTGCAGACGCAAACGCTATTCTACTGTCTTCTTGTAACTGAGGACACCAAGATAATGTGCTATGAATGAGTATACCCAGGTCTTTGACATTTTTCATTGACTGCAATTTCGAGACTGTCAAATGTTATCTAGGGAAGAGAAGTCTAGTTTATTTTTGCAGTCGTCCTTGGGTTCCCTATGATAATTATTTGTATTTTGGAAGGATTAACTTTAAGGCCGTAGGTGTCATTCCATTCAGTTATGGCTTACAAATCACTGTTTGTTAAGCGAATGCTTTCTTGCAACATTCTGATAGGTGGTTATATATTTGAAGATCATCTGCATAAAGGTGGTAGAAGCATATAAATATAACAATATTTCCATTGTGCAAAATATCTCATCTATAATATACTAGCGGCCCCGGCAGACGTTGTCCTGCTCTGAAAAAATAAAAATCTAGGATCCGATCCCAGCGCAACCTATCTGTTCCAATTGTGGATTTAAGCCATCCGGAGACCTACTCAAACACACAAAAACAAAATCACCAAAATCGGTCTAGGTGATTAGGAGAATTCTGTAACCCGATCTTAGGGTTACCTACCGGTAATAATTGCGAATTTAAATCATCTGGGAACCCACTCAAACACACAAAATCACCAAAATCGCTCCAGGTGATTAGGAGGATTCTAGAACCCGATCTCAGTACCACCTACCGGTTCCAACGAGATAAAAAGTATCATATGTCCGTCTCCTGGTTCTAAACAACCTCCCCACCAATTTTCCGCCAAATCGGTACAACCGTTCTTGGGATATAAATAGTGTAACTAATACGACTTTCTTTTATACAGCGTGTTTCATTTCAAATGACAATAAATCATAACTTTAGCGGTCGTACTCCATACAAACTTTTTGGTACCATTATATCAACCGTAATGTCAAAAATAAAATTTTTAAATTTCCGAACAAATTAATTACGATAAAAAGGGAATAAAAACAGAACATCTTGTAAATATTAGTTCACGAGCGAGAGCGTAAGAATGAACAACTTCCGCGTTTAATGATGAAGAGACGAGCTGGCAACATGATACATTGGTCACTAACCTACCGATTTAGTCACATGTTGTTGTAAAATTCGGAAATGAAAAATGAGGTCCTGTGGCTAAACCAAAGAAGTTACCTTGATTCATTTTTGTATTTGGGCAGAGTACGTTATGAAGAAAACGTGGTCTGATTTATTGTCGTAAGGTCTGAAACACGCTGTGTATATAGCTATCAATATATAAGGTACTTCTCCTCAATGTGACATAGCCTTGGGACAGCGGTATATTACACTAAAAAGATATTTAGAAACGTAGCATCTTATATAAAATGTGACGCTCATTAGTTCCTTTCACTTCTTTGCCGACAGATCTTTTGCCTTAATACCTCTTGTTCCTTTCAATGTTTTGTACAGCAAATTATTTCCCTAAGACATAATGATAGGTACATTTGGGGGCTTCAACAAAGAGGCCATCGCGTCATTAGCAATTCATCGGCCATTGCGGCTTCCGAGAGCCACTTGATGGCTCACTCCAATACACCAGAATGAATACGCGTTACAGTCGACTATACGAATGGTAATGTTGTAAGGCCTTCGAAAAAAACATAATAAATCTATTAAGGTTCCGGATGTTGTTTTCTGGGTCATCATTAATTTTTAATTTTAATTCTAATTATCTCGCGAAGTTTTTGGACTTTCCTCCTTAAAAATCGATTTTCATTAAAGGCCCCCGTTATGGAAGTTTGAGGATGAGTGGAATTAATACAAGCGTTACTTATGTATTTATATTTATTATTCAACAATGATCCCATACCTTTTCACTATTGATTACAAAAACAGCCCATGAACCAATAATGGATTTTATTTTGTAGCCGAAAGTTATATACAAAGAGAATTATTTATGTTAATTTAAGTTAAATTGAAATCATATCATCAAAATGAAGTGAAATAAACAAATCAGCTATAGTAAATATAGAAAAAATAAAAAATGAAAATCGGTATCAATAAATTAATGTCAAAGGGGTATGAAGTCAATATGATGTGTGTGCACTGTGCATGTGTGAGTGGGTTTGTATGTAAATACGTATATTTATGCCTACTGCTGCAGTGCACATATATGTATAACAGACGGACCACCTGATGGAAAGTGGTTACCATCGCCTATGGGTATTTGTAACATTTGTAACTGCCGCTCTCTAAAGGGAGATTGGAACCTGGTCACTAATGCCGAACACAACTCAAGGTTGTTATGGCGACATACTTTAGACCATGGTAGCCGTCCAGTTGGGCAAATGCCCAACCACCTGGCTGTGGGTTGTTTTGTCTCCTCTTACGACAGGCCGCCCGGCCGCAGGAAAATGTATTCTTTCTCCGTTTCTGCACGGATAGAATAATGTGTGTGTGCAACCCGCGGTATAACCGTGGGAAAAGCTCTCATAAAAAATAAATAATATGACAAGTTCACACGTAGTATCAAATCAAAATAATTTATTATATAAAAACATGGTTTTACAAATAGGTCTTGTTGTTATACATTATGAGCACATATTTTTTGCCGGTTGGGCGTACAATTTTTTTAAAATGTTGTATTATAAACCTACATACTATTTAGATAATGTTATAACTAACATTACTAATATTTTAATCTTAAATTTACAAATACTAAATGGCGCATAATTTAATTCAGTTTTGTTTGTAATGATATTTACATAGTACAATTATTATAATATATTTAAACACTTAATATTCTAACTTATCATTTACATTTAAAACTTATCATTAAGGAACTCAGTTACACTATAGTAGCTTTTTCTTATCAGTTTAGTTTTTACGTAACCCTAAAATAGAAAAGTAGAATGAGAATTGCCGGAGCTCATTAACAACTCTCTTTGTTTCCTTTTGATATAAAAGAAAATAATTAATTTACTTGGCATGGCAACAAAAAATATGATTCGCGTTTCATATTTCCAAAGTTGTGACGAATTGATGTTACGGATAATTAATGTTGAAGAACAAAAGAAGCATTCTTATGGTTCCATTCATTCCATTATAAAGTATAGTATTTAACTTACTGGATATTTAAAATTAAAATGTTATTATTTAATATACATCTTTCTTCAAAAAACCATTACAAAATTACATATTGTGACGTGGGGGGAATCGTCAGGTGTGCCTCCTTAGCCACAGACTAGGTTTAGGTGGGTAAATGAATGATATAAGATTATTATTATGCAATCTGTTCCGTGACAACCGGTAAACTTTAATGCACAAAAGGGTACACTGGCCTGTCGAAGCCTTCAATGCTCTTCTAGTCAAGATGTTCCACAACTCTTATATTAGCTCGGCAGGTAACTGTCCACGTCTGGTAAATGTTGGCTTGATTGCTTAGGTTTTCCTAGATAAGTAAGGGTAGCTTTGGTCCCCAGCGGGAACATGTAGTTATTTTATTAACGTTAAAAGAAGTTTTTAATAGTGGGGAGTAATATTTATAAAAGATTTGTAGCAGCTGATATTTTTGAAATTCGAGCGAGTCTCAAATTAACCGCCGTCACAGCTTTTTTTATTTTTAACTGTTGTTGGAATTTCCAACAAAAAGTATTTATTACTTTGGTGTGGCATAGTACTGGCCACCAATACGAAATATTTGAATTTAGAATGAAGATGTTTTTTGTTTTTATCCGTATATTTTTTTAATCATAATATATTTCAAAATCGTCATATATAATAGAGGTGAGTTATAACAGGTTAATTTAATTATCTGTTACTCCTGTTATTGTTATCTAAAAATAACAGCATTAATTATCTGTTATTAAATAACATACTGTAATTTAGTTTTTATTGGAACGAGTTCCTTTATGCGGCTTGCGGTAAAACCTACATACATTAGCTAGCATAGAGTTCTCGCGAGAACTTCTTGCCTTCACAGCTGCAAGATCTCGCGGACATTCTCACAAGAATGTGGAAAAGCTTTAAAAGATAACTGGCAGAAATCTTATTGTAACAAAATGGGTTTGTCTATGTATATCCGCATGCGTCTGCGAGGTCGATAGTAGCAGTTTGAGTAGCATTCAGTGAAATTGTGCTAAATTGATCCACTAAATAAAATCCAATTAAATACTAAATATTGTCAATAGATATAAGAGAAATCTTAAATTAATAATATTCATTTGATTTTGGCCTTGGTCACTGGCATGGAGTATGTACACACGTGTATTGGAATATTTTCCTATAAAACAAGTATTTGTAATAAACTAAAAAACGCCTCTTCTTTTCTGGTGCGCACTGCCGAAGATTGGAATAATTTGCCGGAGTCTGTTTTTCCTGACCAATACAATCTTAAAGCCTTCAAGTCACGAGTGAATAGGTATCTTCTAGGTAAGCGTGCTCCATCATAGACTGCGTCATCACTCAACATCAGGTGAGACAGTGGTCAAACGCAAACCTATACTTCCATAAAAAAAAAAAAAGTATCCAGGCTTATTACTTTATTTAAAAGCACTTTTTACAAATTCGCATCAATCTAATGCTTAAATGAGTTGATATAGCATGTTTTCCCTAAGAAAAATTGGCAACACAAAAACCGCGTCCGATTCTTGGCGCGTTTCCGGACGCGTCTCACGCGTCTCGTAATGTGTGCGCATCTTAAATGCTTTTAAATTTTGTTACCTTATCTTATTAGGTGCATCTCGTTCTTTCCCGTATAAGTTCTTAGAGTGTAAATGAGACACATATATGAATAAATTAATAGGTGCGTCTCTTTTTAGCTTAATAATGATTTGCTTAGATAGAATGAGAGAAAAATAGTAATTAATAGAACAGTTTTAATAAAAGACGTAAATAGGAATTTGTTATTGTTATGTTATGTGCCTGTTATCCAGACAACAGGTATTCCGTTCTCAAAATAACAAATGTTATCTGTTGTCTGTGAATACCTATTGTTAATAACTGTTGGCATAAATATGCCTCACGCCTTATATATAACGCACGTGCAGTATCTTTAATAATTAAAATATCTATAGTCCACAACGAATTAACATTTAAAGAAGTGTTTAACAATTGTCTTGACAGTGACATTGATTGACATTAGTACTGTAATTGACTGTCTGTTTTTTTTAAACAGTGTGTGGGTGCAATCGTCCTTAAAAGCGACTCACCCTTGACCGCGACTCGCACAGGGCCATGATCCTGCGAGTGCGGCGCGGTCCGGTGTAACAACACACAAAAAAGGGGAACGCACGAGTCGCATGTAATGGCCGCCGCCACGCCAAGCTTAATATAAGCATTCTTAGTGTTTTGTAACATATAAACATTCCATGTCACATTAATATTGTTACCTATTCTAACACGCATTCAATAATATATAATTATGAGTATAAAGTGAGTGGTTATTTATTCAAACACCTTTACCACTACAAGTGCAACTGCAACGTTACAATATAATCGAATACAATAAACTTAATTGTATTGTATTCTACCCATAGTACCTTAAGACTGTAAGTAACTGAACCTAAATCATCGTTTTCTATGGGTAAGGTGCCCAGAATTTAATTAAATTAATTAATCTGACAAGTGGTTGAATCTCGGAAGCACGTCATTGCCCGGATCCTGTTTCTTTTTTAATTTCGTTTAATGGCCTCCGTGGTTGAGTGGGCCCTTGCCGCTCTAGTTCATTGCAACGCAGAGGTTCCGGGTTCGATTGTTGCTATGGTAAATTTCGGAAACGAATTTTCTCCTTTACTACTATGATCTGGATGTTTAGGATTGGCCCCAGAGTAGTCCATTGTATATTATACTTTACACATTGTCAATTTTGATATATCTGAGCTTGAGCTCAATCTTGCCGAAATTGACGATACTTTCATAGATGTCTCTAAGTGGTTCTTTAGTTAAGACATAATTATTATTAATAATTAATATTTAAAAATAAATGAACTTTTCAAACAATTTTATATTTTTAATCAATAACTACTTATTAACATTGCTCTACCATGGTAGAACACGCGAGTAAACTTTTAATAAATGGACTACCTGCACTTTAGTGTTAATGAATACCTGCACTTTAGTGTTAAGAAATATATAGGATCAAAAAAAACTGATTAGGGTCCAATTATCCGCACGGTTCTCCCCACTTATGAACTCCCCCGTCTCTGCCTCGCAACTTCCAATTCGAACCAACCATTTCCAATTCCAACTTCTTTAAAACCATTCTTTAAATTTTTTTCCTAGACTCACGTATTTTTCACGTAGAATTTAATTGTAATACGATATTTATTATAACTCTCCCGAAAACATGAAAAAAAAATTAATAGTTGAAGTAATGATAAGGATTTTTTTAAATATTGTCTAAAGTCAGTGAGTTGAAAAGAGTAAGTCTGAGCATCGTCTTATTAGAGACAACAATGCTTATTGTTGGCAGTTGCTTGTTTTAAAAAAGAAAATCGATACAGACTGGACTGTGTGATTAAATTATTTCCACAGATTTAATTGTACATAAAAGAAGTACGTATTGGAATGACCGGGTAATTGTACGAGACAGTCGAGTGCCTCCAAGGCCGATTATATATTCCGCGTCCCGTTCGACGCCTAGCTGCTAATTGGGCGAGCTCTGAGCATCGGCGGTATGCGGTGCGTGGAGAGGTGTGCTCGGCGGGTGGGTCGGGGGGTACTCTCTGTCCGCCACAGTGCTGACAATCAAAACTAAAATATCCCCGCGGGAGAGTCATCCAAGTGACGGTCACCAAAGCTTGTAATATATATATCATACTAGCTGTAACTGGCAGACGATGTCTACCTTTAGAAAATAAAAATCTAGAAACTGGTTCCAGCACCATCTACCGGTACCAAATGTTAATCTAAACTATTATCAAATCCACTTGATCCAACAAAAGATATCATCAAAATCAGGACCACCGTTTAGAAGGAGGTATCGCAACGCCACCTACGGGGTCCAATTGTTAATTTAAACCATTCCGGGACAAACTTGAACATATACAACAACAAAAAACATCTAAATTCCGGTACCCGATTGCAGCGCCATCTACCTGGTTCAAATTTGAATCTAAATCATCTCAGTAGAAAATGATTAAAATACTAATATCGCTATTAAAAATATTGGTTATTGGTAGAAGGTTGAAAATATTGGGTTGTATGTATTTTTTTGATGTCAAATAATAAAAAAAATCAAAATAACAAAAAATACAAATAAATATTTAGGGTTGGGTCACCCTTATTATTTAGGGGTAGGTATGAAAAATAGATGTTGGCTAATTCTCAGACCTAGCCAATATGCACAAATTCATATAAAACGGTTCAGCCGTTTCGGAGGAGTTTGGTAACAAACGCCACGACACGAGAATTTTATATATTAAGATTTTAAAAAAGCCCTAGTCCACCAATTTACCCGCAGACATTATAACAGAAACTCTTAAAGTAATAAAAGGGAGCTTAGAACATTTGATTTGAAATGAAATCTTTTCTTAAAAATTCCCGTTAAATAGGCCTTTATAATAGAAAAAGTTTTCCATCGCTCCAGAGGTTGATTTATGAATAATTTCCTACCACGATACTGGTGGATCCTCAAGCAATTTTAATTCGCGGACTTTGTTTTTGTTATGGAAATGACGCTTTTGTTAACGCATTTCCTATTATAGGGACTTTTTGTTTAAATTACATTGTAATACGCTGGTAATTAAATTTCAATTGTGCAAAGTGTCATATATACTGTTACACGCCGACAAAAAGTGAATGCACATCTGCCTGCCATAAAGCACACTTTATTATCTTTCCGTATTTGGACTTCTTTTGTTTATTTTGTATTTAAAATATGTAATTAAGAAAAAACAGTCTATTAGTATTGTACTTGTTTCATGGCAGTCATTAGGAAGGTGTGTCGAACTAATTCTTGTAAATTATTGTTTTGCTTCGAGGTATATAGTATTTGGATAAAAGCAATGCCCAAAAGGAGGGGTGGAGCAGTCGAGCGAGGATTACGATCAAGACGTGTACAGTATAAGCTATATAGTGACGGATTTTACACGTGTTATTGAATTGTGCAGTTTGTACTGGTTACGTCCAGTTATATTTGTACCTGTGTTATACGTTTTTGTATAGTTATAATAAATTCTTTAGTGTAGTAACAATAACATTAAATCAAAATTACAAGTTTAGATAGATAGATAGATAACACTTTATTGTACACCGTTTCAGAAAATACAGATGACTTATAGCCTAAACATATTATAAATGTGCACGATGGGCGGTCTTATCGCTAAGAAGCGATCTCTCGAAGACAATCCGTGGCAGGAGTAAAAACATATTATTTTGGTCACAGGTGGTATACATAAATATTGGAGGATATGCAGCTACTTACACTTAATTACATAATTAAATATTTTGTACTTAATAGACATACATAAATACACCTATTGATATTACATACAAGTTTACTGTGAGAACATGAGTTGAATATAACTTTTTGGTCTATAAACTCATATTTCATCTATCCGTGCAGGATCGGAGAAAGAATACAATTTCCTGCGGCACGGCGGACTGTCGTAAGACGCGACAAAACAACCCACAGCCAGGTGGTAGGGCATTTGCCCGACTGGATGGCTACCACCCCTGGTCAGTATGTCGCCATAACAACCTTGAGTTGTGTTCCGGCATTAGTGACCAGGTTCCAGGCTCCCTAAAGAGAGCAGCAGCGCATTCGTAGCACCTTTGGTGTTGCAAATGTCCATAGGCGATGGTAACCGCTGTCCATCAAGTACGCCGTCTGCCTGTCTGCTGATCTCCTGCAATAAAAAAATAAAATATTTACGTAAACCAAAAAGTATTAGTTATTCAATTTATGACTGATTATCCAAAAGCTTCGTTGTTTACAGTGCCAGTATTAATAGTGTTGATGTAGGTTAAACCGTCCGATTAATCGTAGCGACAAATCGCAGGCGTATTTCCACGCGTGTATGGTAATTTGTCCGAGCTCATTGTACCGGCTAATATGGCGGTTAATCTGCGTTATAGCCGATAATCTGCCATGTAATGGCATCGGAACGAGAAAGCGCTAAGCCCCTTGTGCCTAATTGTTGATTATTGTAGTTATTACATTGCTAGTAATCATAGGGGAGAAGGATTGTAATTACAACCCTTTCTTTTCCTTGTCTTTTCGTTTTAAATATTTCCTTTGTCACATTTTAACTTCCAGTTTTCCTTCAAAAGTAACCTTTGTCACTACCTTCTCAAGCTTAGCTTAAAATTTTTAAAAGATGTTAAATATTTTAAAAAGTGCAAAATATGTAAAATTATAGCTAATATAGTGTAAATCATAATGAATAGCAAATAAAATATAAAAATTTAAATATGAAGAAGTTTTTTTATTCTAGTGTAAAACTAACTAATTTGACTAAGGTGGTTGTCTTCAATTTTGTACTTCCGTTAATATAATTATTGGTCAGTTGTAATGTGAAGTATTACAGCTGGCCCCGCACGCCCTCGTGGAAGCGTAACGGTTATTGCACGCGTCCCAAACGCAAAAGGCGCGGGTTCGAATCCTGCCCGGAACGCATGCACCACTTAAGTAGCTTTCTAACCTAATCTACATAGTGCAGGTATGCCTTTTTATCCGTGCAGGAACGGAGAAAGAATACAATTTCCTGCGGCCGGGCGGCCTGTCGTAAAAGGCGACAAAACAATCCCCAGCCAGGCAGAGTAGGGCTTTTGCCTGACTGGGAGGCTACCACCCCTGGTCTAGAAGTCTCTTTTTGTTGCAGGAGTTCAGGAGACAGGTAGATGGCCCACTTGATGGATAGCGGTTACCATCGCCTATGGACATTTACAGCAGCAAAAATGCAACAAATGCGCTGCTGCTTAAGGGAGACTGGAACCTGGTCACTAATGCTGGAACACAATTCAATATTGTTATGGCGGTTTACTCTAGAGCACGAGTGGTAGCCATCCAGTCAAGCAAACACCCTACCAGACCTGAATGTCGGCCGCAGGACTTAGTATTCTTTCTCCGTTCCTGCACGGACAATTGCATTCATTTCCTAATAATACTTTGTTGCGTATAAATACACCATATTATATTTATACTTGAAAGTAAAATAAAAGCATGATTATGACTAATAAAATTATGTTTTAACGGTTTTAAGCGCGGTATTTTATTTATATTATTCCGACGTTTCGGCCACTTTTCAGTAGCCGTGATCACGGAATACAAAGGTGTCAAATGTCAATGAGTATTGTTTTAGTTAGCCTACCAATAACCATCTTGTTCATTTTAATTATTTAGTTTTAATTTTGTTTATGGTTATTATTTACTCTATGGGAAACCAATTTAATTTACCACCGCTTCACAACGTGTTGTGGCTTGAAGAGAACAACATTTCTAGCCGTGTTTTTTTTAATATTTTCAATTCAAGACGATAAAATTTAGATGCAATAATGACAGTTTATAGTATATGCATTTGATAGACTTACAGATACGCTATTCAGTAGTAAGAGAACATTACGAAACACAAAGAAAATATAGTTTAGTATACTAAAATGAGTTACGAAATAAATCTTACATTTCACGTGATAAACAAACTTAGGTTTACAGTATTTTATAAGCAATTTGCACCTGACATGCATTGTGCAGTTAGCTTACAATGTATTGTCGGAGTAACAGAGTTTGATTGTTTGTAAACCTAAGCTTTATGTCTGCGAGTGACTTGTGGGGGTCAGGTTGTACTGTATTGAAAGTAATCCATAATTAACCAAAGTTTACTTGTGGAAACATATTATGTATAGTATATTTTAGTAGAAACTGCGTGAAGCGGAAAATAAAAAGTTCAAAACAGAATTTCCAAGGCCTATAGTAGGCTCTCCGAATGCAAGCAAGATTTAACGCTAAAATGATGATGAATAAAATGCTAATCGATATAAAAATTTAAGAAATGCTAAAACATCTTGCTCAGAATCAGGTGTAACACGATAAAAAACCTGTGGGTGGATTATGATATGATATGAGGGAGATTGAGATATTGAGACTAAAAATGAAATAAAAATATGGCTCGAATACCTGTTTTTATCCGTGTAGAAACGGAGAAAGAATACAATTTCCTGCGGCCGGGTGGCCTGTCGTAAGAGGCGACAAAACAACCCACATCCAGGTGGTAGGGCATTTGCCCGACTGGATAGCTACCACCCCTGGTCTAGAGTATGTCGCCATAACAACCTTGAGTTGTGTTCTGGCATTAGTGACCTGGTTCCAGTCTCCCTAAGAGAGCAGCAGCGCATTTGTAGCACCTTTTGTGTTGGAAATGTCCATAGGCGATGGTAACCGCTTCCATCAACTGGGCCATCTGCCTGTCTGCTGAACTCCTGAAAAAAACACAATTTAAGTGTAATTTTAAAAATAATGGTACAAATGTAAGTTTAATTACGTCTAGTAATCGTAACAACCTTTGAACAGTAGATAAAAACAGAAGCGCTATTCGAAACATACAATAAAACTATTTTACCCTCTGCACCGGAGCGGAAATAAGGATATAAGTAAACTCTGCTATACGTGATACAATGCTACATTAACGTAGCATTAAGGTATGTAATGCATGTAAGCCACACTAACGCTGGTTTAATCGATGGTCAAATCGAATAGGTAAAGGCAGCCTTTACATGTTAAATTGGAGCACGTTACTTAGTAGCATGTGTTGTTTTAGAGTTTGCTGAGTTCATATAGAGTTAGTTAGTTTTAGTTTACTTAGATAGACAGTCAATATTGTGTCTGCTTGATAGACGTTGCTGTGGTCAACAAATTCTATTTTTTTATTTAGATGAATAAATACAATCTGAAAAATCTCCAACAAAAAGATTCGAGATTTTTGTCCGTGCAGGAACGGAGAAACAATACAATTTCTTGAGTTGAGGCGGCCTGTCGTAAGAGGCGACAAAACAACCCACAGCCAGGTGGTAGGGCATTTGCCCGATTGGATGGCTACCACCCCTGGTCAGTACGTCGCCATAACAACCTTGAGTTGTGTTCCGGCATCAGTGACCAGGTTCCAGTCTCCCTTAAGAGAGCTGCAGCGCATTTGTAGCACTTTGCAAATGTCCATAGGCGATGGTAACCGCTTTCCATCAAGTGGGTCGTCTGTCTGATGAACTCCTGCAATATTAAAAAACAAAGAGTTTTTATTTATTTGGTGTGGCATATTACTGGCCAAAATTAAATTTTTAAAAATTAATATTTTTGAATTTAGAACATGTCTTTTGATCTTTGACTGGATTTACCCTCCATTATTATTAAAATCCTCATTATATCACGCACGTTGCAGTTTTCTTTAATAATAAAAATAATTACAGTCAACAACAAATTAATACTTAAATAAGTGTTTAACACAATTTTTAGAGCATTATCTCCGTCATTTTAAATACATACCAAGTACAGTGGTGGAATGGAAAGGTTCGTCAGTTTTCAAATTGATTCATTTGATGTTCCGCAGCACATGCTACCTATTCAAACTAAGTCACACAACAGACTGTTCCACAGGAAATTGTTTGACTCTTGGAAATAAAGTTTAAAATTAATCAGATCAAAGTTGTTTGATTTTCGATATTGTCTAAGAAGATTGTTGAGATAAAAACCTTTTTATTCGGTTTAATATTTATGATAAGCATAGAGGTTATATTCTTTTGTTTCTGATGATTGAAACTATAGTTAATCTTAGTGTCTGTCACTGTCAACAATACATTTTTCTTTATTCTCTTTCTAAGTTTTATAAACGCAACAAATTACAAAACATATTATTACAGTATATAGAAGCAAAACACAGGAAAAATGTTGTACCCCTTTTTAAGATAATTGCGCGGACGGAGAAGTATGAAATATAGTAAAGTATGAGTACCGAATGCTAATATTTTTTAAAATCATCCATAGACAATACATTAAATCAATAAAAAAAATACACACACTACCATGTATTTGACACACACGCGCATATACATATACTCTTTTGTTTATTGTTAACGTCAAATTAACAATTTAACATTGACAAAATCTGTGATTAAAGAAGTATAGTCTTTGACAACAGAATAGTATAGAATAGAATATTCTTTATTGCACACAAATAATAATAATACAGACATACCTGCCCATTTTTCCATGTTCCCTGAACATTGCGACGGGCAGACGCCATAGTCCCCATATTCCCAGACCGCTAGTACCACTAACAGTTCACCCCAATAGCCCGGTAATTTTTGTCCACATTTCCCACAATAGTCCTACACTGGCCGGGGCTTGTCCTTGGATGCATTATTATATGGTGTAGACAGGGATAATCGCCGGTCAGTGTAACGCCACATATTTACATTAAATTTGTCAAGGGGCCTCTACGTGTTGGCCTCCCCATGGCCCCACGCAAGCCCTCCAAAAGTCTGGGCCATTTTTATGGCCCGTGGTCTTGAAAGACATACAAAAAAAATACAGACATACAATACAGAACCTTAATAATGTTCAAAATTATAATTTATATTAATGATTATGGTCGAATTTCGACCACGGGCCCTACTAGATATTATTAAAACGGAATAAAAAAATATCTACATCTTTATTGACAAGAGATGTGTAATTTGGTATTTTTTAAAATACTACTTTATTTTATTCACTATAAAATAATAATGCCTCTGTAAATACCGAGTCTATAGGATCTTCGCTATCTCCTCTCAAGGATATTGGGTTGCTGCAAGCCTTAAATAAGTCTCTATTTGCCAGTATCGCAATAAAAAGAGCTATAGTTATTCCTTAATGGCTCGACACTACAAATTGCACGCTATAAAACCCAATAGAAATAAACCCAACGACCCACCAAGTACGGAGTCACTATATCCATAAAATTACTTAGTTGTGAACTTAGGTCAAGTGAGAAATAACATTGTAATAGTATTTTCGATGAATTCGTTTCATGATGTTGCAATAAAGTGGTGGTAATCGAAGAAACTTGATTGCCAAGAGAAATGGTCACTGCACCTCTTTGTAGATAGATAAATAACTCTTTATTGTACAATGGACAAAGCGCGATGAACCAACCAAGGCAGATACAAATAACACATACAAATGACACAAAACACTCACCATATGTAGCCCGGATGCAGTATCACTGAACAAAAAAAGAATAAGCAGGACATAGTAATAGGTATAACCAGTATAGTAAGTAAAGCACATATATATAAAAACTCTGTATATACTGTTATAACTGACAGCGTAACATAGTGTAAAAAATAAATAACTATTGTAAAAAAATAATAAAAAAAAAAAAACTGCATATATGTAAGCCTGGCACTGCAGTATAGAATAAATAGATATACAAACTATCTAGCAATATATATCTGAAATAGATATAATTGCAAATATAGAACATAGATATGTATAAAATATAAATAATAGAAACGTAAATGTAATAAATGTAAATAAAACTAACGATAAAATAAGAAACACTACTCAATGTATGTATAAGAAGAAATGTAAGCAATAAGTTTGGCAAATAAAAAAAGAAACCTCCACCTACACAATCCTCCGGATATAAGTATAGTAAGTTTATTATATGTAAAGTAGCACAACGTAGGACATATATACGAGGTGTCCGATCATCTCCTGGCAAACAACCTGCTCAAACGCAAACGATGGGTTTTGACTAGGGAGCAGCGGGCCGAGTATATACAAATAAAATATATAAATGTAACAATATATAGTAAAAGTAAGTGTATCTATAAACCAAACAACAACAACAACACAAACAACTTCCATGTAACTTACAACCTAGTATTATATATAAAACAGAATAGCTGATATAACGATGGTATATCTGTCGCGGCTAAAACGCAAAAAAAAAAAAAACCATAAGGCTAAAGTCGCCTGGCAAAACTTCCCTAACACAATAACAACCACAAGTACCATAATTTAAAGGCGGGGATTTATTGTAACCTCTTTTGGGTTTACAAGGAAGCAATAAAATCAAGTACGTAAATGAAGTGAGAGGAGATACAAAAGAAAAAGCGCGTCCTCAACCGGAAAAGTGCATATTGCATCTAAATACAAATACCTTTTTACTTTACTTTAAACATTTCGGAAACACCCTGATTGGTGTGTATGAAATTGGAAAGCGTGTGCGTGGATGTCGAAGCTTTGTGAACCGTTCAAAGCAAAATGTTAGAGAACCGATCAAGGAAGAATTTTATCGACCGTACATCATACAAACTAGCACTATTATAATTGTGCACAAAAGGTCGTTGGTCGCGCGTATTTCATTTAATATTTATATTGAAAATTCTTAAAGTAATGGAACGAATCGTAATACTTCAAATCATGTAAAACCACATCCTATCTTTTTTCCTCTCTGGTACATACCCTAGCAAGCAGAAGAAAGGAGACAGCATGAGACGTCAACTGCATCGCTATAGTGGTCGTCGTATAGAATTGGTCTTCTCGCTTACGAAGGCATACGCATCGCTTTTGAACATTATAAACTATTTTCGTCCATATACTTTATATACATAGACTTTACTAGTTTTCGTGAAATTGTGCGTGTCGTGTTAACTTCAAGAATTACGGAGAAACCATCGCTTCACTACGCAAAGGTACTGTGCCATCCTTCCTTTATATAACTGCCTATATTTCCCCGTGTTCTGTGCAGCTATATTTCGATCATTGTGGTTTTACATCGAAATGAAATGAATATGGGTAACAATTACCAATTCGCGTAACCAGTCGTCTTATCGCCAAAAAGGGATTTCTTCAGACAACCCGTTGCAGGAATATTGCTGATTTGGAGTAGTACGTAATCATTGTACGATTACTATATTTGTTATAAAAAAATATTTTTGACTCGGACTAGCTTTCTTACATAAGATTTTCTTACTCAAAAATGAATTATGTATATAGACTAGCTGTGCCCATGGCTTCATCTGTGTGGATATTTTATTCGCCTTAAAAAAGTAGCCTAAGTTACTCCTTCTAACATCAGCTATCTGCCCAGTCAAAGTCGGTTCAGGCTTTTCACAGATCAGTCGGTCCATCCAGACAAAATTTAAATTATTAAAAACCTGAAAGCATGTACTGTCCGTATGTGCTTTCATATGCATTTACTTACTTACTTTACTTACTCCGTTGGCTCAGCGAAGCAAAGTGGGTGGCCTCCGAAACGAGAGCATGCCACTTTTCTCAGTCCAGTGCGGTTTCTTGCCAACCACTGGGGATTCTAGCTCCGACAGGTCAGCCCCTTCTCTGTCCTGCTATCGATATTTAGGACGGCCAGCATTGATATGCATTTATTGAAAAACTTTTATTTTGAAATTACCAATAGACCCTTCAATTAAAGAAAAGTATTTATTTGTACTTAATTCATTTTATTATTAACAAAGTAAACAAATTCTCAAGAGAAAAGTTAATTGCACTAAATTGATATATATTAGCGACCCAAGGATTCTTTTTTGTCAAAAAGCGAAATAAGTAGACAGCGAAGAAATTCACTTTACAAATAAAACAATATGAGAAAGAAATCTAACTTGTTATGAATAAAGCAATTTATTGGGATTTATTTCTCTCTTTAAAATAATATGTTTGCTTCACTCGTCGCAGTGGTTAGCAGAAAAAACAGGGACAATCCTTTATTTCGCCAAAACGATCGAATTGCGCGGCAGTTGGAGCGAATTTATTCTTTATGATAAGTTATTACGTTTTATAATGTTACCTCTATACTCATGATTTTTGAGTTATTTCTTTGTTTTATGAAGCGTGCAATATATGAGAATTCAATTTTCTGTAGAACATTAATAATTTTACGTACATACATACATACATACATAACTTCACGCCAGGTCCCTTGCGGGGTAGGCACGAACAACAGAGCGCCACACAGGCCCATTCTTACACACCTCACTTGCTTCTTTGACATTCATAGCTCTTGTCATGCACGCTCGTCTGTTCTTAAGGCTCCTAACATCACCTTCTGCTAATACATGATCAATTTGATCATGGAAGGTGTGTCGTGACCTTCCGCGACTTCTGCATCCATCCACTTTTGCATTGTATATCTGTTTAGTCATTCTTTCCACATGCCCGAACCACCGGAGCATTCCTTTCCTTACCTTATTATGCTGTTATTAATAATTTCATTGTTGATATTTGTGGAAAACATATTTGTCGTAAGTTCTATAAATTTAGATCTTCATAAATATAAATTAAATAATTGGCAAACAAACACACATATTATACCTATATCCCAAGCCAAGTTACGCTTGTATCATGGGTAATATACAGTTAGAAGCCCATCCTAGACGCCAATAAATAACGGAAAGTTCTTTTAACGAAAGAAAAAAAAGAAAAAATATGAATCAAATAAAGTGAAGTGAAATGAAATATTTATTCTTGCATAATCGTAGTGGTATGCTGTACAGGTATTAGTCCTTGAAATACATATTTCAGTAAATTTTACCAGATTCAATGGTTATTTAAAAAAATAGTGACATACTTACATTGCTTACATATTTCAAAAATAAAAGCATATTCTGAGAATTTGTATGCCGCATTTTCAGCAAACGAGGTTTGCACTCAGCTTATTGTTGTGCCGGAATTATATCCGACACAACGCTGATTTTCAGTGCAGATCTTTTTGGCGTGATACTAAAACGACCTGATTTTTCATTGAATCTAATTTTAAAACTAATTAGTAAATGATAATATATATTTATATCATAAATAATACGGGCGCCCCGTGGTCGAAATTCTATACTTCTACAATTACAGATCGCCAAGGCTACACTGCTAATTTGACTTGAACAATAAACAAAAGAGTATATTATATGCGTGTGTGTGTCAAATACATGGTGTGAGTAATTTTGTTTTTATTAATTTAATGTATCTTTTATGCATAACGCGATAGCGCACCTATTATAAATTCTTAACAAAAGACATCCTCATGAACTCAACGATATTTAATATGTATCTAACATTTTAATGTATACCTGTCCTATCCCCAATGGGATAATTTGTAGAGATAATTAGTCCCAGCGAAGTAATTAGCGTTATCAACTTCCGTGACCGCCCATTCTTTATTGTTACAAATAATTTATAGTCGATCGAGATAAGTAAAATGATTTTGGGAACACCTTCTCCCTGTGGGTTATTTATTTATTGAATTTATGTTCCGATACATTTTCGTTTTACCATATCTTTAAGGCTCTGTAGCTATTTTACCTATAACAGAACCCATACGGTAAAGCTGACAGCTTGTTCCCACTTGTCGGCTGTCGGACCTGATCGAATCTGGAGCCGTCGTGGTGGACAGAAGCTAGCAATTGGCTGAAGAAGGGGGTGTGGGGAGATTCTTGCCGTGCCCGACATCCGATAAGTGTGGACAGTGACATACTCACAAAAAGCGAGTGAGATCCGATATGATTTTTGAACAGACAGATTGTTGGGTAATAACCACGCTACCGTGGCGTCGTCGCCGCGCCGCCGCCGCGTCGTTTTTGTATATATGCAAACGTCGTCTACGTTGTCATATTGTGGCCGTGTTGGTGACTGCGGCGGTGCGTCGGCGGTGCGGTGGCACCCATCTAACGCAATGTCCGTCCATCTGTCTTTATATGTCTGACATTTTTATTTAAAAGAACTGGCCGTATACAAATAAAGTTTAAAGAGTTTTTTTTTATAAAAGTCAAAAGTAACTAAAAGATGTAGAAAATATTTTTTATTTTTGTATTTTAGTCGGTTTTGTTTTTATTAAAAAGTTTATAATTTTCAAGTTCTTAGTTGATAAACAAAAAATGTATGAAACTTATGGTACATCATCATCATCCGAGCGTTAAATCTCGGTTGCGTTCGGAGCGTTAACTCCGACGCCCAGGGTCCGCTTTCCTACTTTCTCTACTCCACTTCGCGCGGTCTTCAGCATCCCCCATTTTGAGACCATTGGCACGCATGTCATCCTTCACGACGTCAAGCCAGCATTTCTTGGGCCTTCCCCTTCGACCGGGACCTGGCGGAGGCGGAAACTTATGATACGTGCCTATAATATTCGAGGGTTGCTCTTAATTTCCCCGGGTCTGATGTATGGGTACATCAGATCCTGATTTGGTAACAATAAGAGCACCCCACGAGTACACTCTATTGAATTAAAACCACATTAGACGGAGAAATCGCGTAACAAACCATACAGCATACAAGTCGAAACGAAAACCTCCTTTTTGAAGTCGGTTAACAAAATGTAAGAAACGATAGTCTGATATAGAGATTCCACTTTACTCAACGGCGGCGAAAACAGTAGAAACACTTAACAAAAGCTAAGTAGCCTTTCACTCATAATTACTAGACTAATCATTCTAAGTAACCCATTTGGGCCGTAATATGGAGCCCGCAGCCAATTCGCAGAGCATAAACATTTTGTTATCAACATAAAACACATACTATCACATTTATGCTACCAGACGTGATGACGTTTTGAATGGCAATTTGTACCATTTAAACTATTCGAATTTGACGTATGTATCACTATGTTTTTCATTTTAAAAGCACCCTTATTTGCAAGCTTTAGAGTTGATAATCGGTATTCTAGATGACGGAAATAAATTTGGTAATCCATTACATGCAAGTTTCAGTTTGCATACAGTATATGCTTTATTGTGTTAGTGATAGAGTTCATAATAGGTGATTTGGATGATAAATTAAAATGGTTAGTCGGAAATGCAATGGGCAGTAGAACAAAGTTGCGGAATGATACAAACTTGCACAGTAGGACATAACTCTTTGTATTGTTTGAATATAAAATAGTTTGCGGTGTTTCTGTGTTTCATAAAATATGTATATTTGTTAGATAATGGCATCTGTAAAGAAATGCTTTTTGTGTTCATATTTGAAATTAAATGCAAACTAATTCTTTAAAAAAATGTTTAAGTCTTATTTGTACATTGGAATTCAAGTTATATTGTATACATAAATTTTATTTGTAAGATTTTTATTTACTTAATTAAAAATAATTATATTGTAACGAGTTACAGGACTCGAATTAAAATGCCGCTGGAATTATTATATAACTTATTAGAACTATACAAACACATATAACACAGGTAAAAATATAACTGTACACAACCAGTCCAAACGTAATGAACGATTCAATCACACGCGCAAAGTCCGTTAGTAACGTCTTGCTTCGATTGTGGCTATCTTTAGACTGCTCATCCTCCATTGGGGCAATGCTTTATGCTGCACAAATACAATATGTCTGCTCGACCGCGTGGAATGAATTTCCAAGAATCGCACCTGGCTAATGACTACCATAAAAGATTACAATACACAATGGACTGTTTTTCTAATCCAAAATTTTAAACACAAAGTAAAAGAAGTAAGCAAAAGAAGTCCAAATGCCACAATGGTAATAAAAGGTTGGACTTTATAAACTATTACAATAAAAGAATAGCTAATTTAGTTATATTGTGTTGATCTTTACAGGTATACAATATAACTAAGCTCAGCCAGATCAGCCAGTTCAGCGGCGGAAACAGGTGAATCAAACAAGCGTGGCCACTACATATTGGCCTTGAGTAATTGTTCGATTGATCGCACACCTTCAGTGAGAGGTTTGTGCCGTTTGCTGTTTGGACGTTGAGACCCTGGATCCTGAGGCTATTAACCTCTACAAAGAGGTATCGAAATAACACGGGAACTCTTCAGGTGATCAGGGAGATGGTTCGCACCTCGGGCAACCGATCAGTATGGCGATCCAGTGAGGTAACGTAGCCAGCAGAGGCGCGGGGCGGAAATTCGATCGGTTAGGGTAAGCCGGGAGAAAAAACATACCATATGATTTAAGCAGCGACTACACCGCTGTTGAAAAAACCTAACTCGCGATGTATTTTCTTAATAAAATTTGTATTTTTAATTTTGCATACTTATCGCATATTTTGAAATAATAACTGGTGTCCGATCGGGTTATGAGTTTTATTTTATCCACGTGTATAAAGACGCTAACTGACCTTTTGGTTGCTAGTCGCTAGTGTCTTAAAGGTAGGCTATTGGGAATCGAGCTGAATGAAGTCCACGCCACTAGTAGCCAACCGTCTCGGAACCCTACCCATTGACTTCGATGACCTAGGCTCAGTATTCTATTTACAGTCTTAAGGGGTAGGTAAAATACAATATAAATATTTTTTTTTTCGTTTTACTAGTTTTATAATTTATGTATATTTAATGAACCTTAAAGAGCTTTCTTAATATCAGTCTAATTAATTATTCTCACTTCAACAGAATAAATAATTACTCGAGTTCTTTACCTTTTCGCTTGAACATTAAATCCTAGTGAATATTGTGTTGTACCGAGTAGGTTATACACTTATCGCAAAAAAGTAAAAAGTAAAAAAAAAAACATTAATATGGGAAACAAATATACATACACAGGCCGGCAAATTTGTACGTGAAGCTCCCAAGGTCTGCGGTGACAGGGAAGTCATGACAATAAAGGTGAAAAGAAAAATGATTGGTGTTCCATATCCCTGCAAACACCTTGTGAGAACCTCGCGAGAACAGCGCGGAAGCAAAGCTAGAACAGTACGGAAAAAGTGCCGACAATGAGAATATGGAACTGGTTTTTGTGTTATTTTCTCACGCCGTTGGGTGCGGCAGAGATAGGCATTTCATATCATCGCGAGAACGTTGCTAGATAGAGAAAAGAACGGGAGAATCTGCTTCAAATTTTACTTCCTGCACTTCTCTCGTGTCCTCACAAGATTGTAGCGAGAATGTAGAGCGCCTAAGATGTTCAATGAATATTCCTGCTTAGCGTGCTTGCCTCAGAACAATAACTAAAAAATAAGCTATAAAAACCGTACTAATATAAAAAAACCAAGTCTTGCACTCTCAACGGGGTTCACAGTTAAGGTAAACATTGTAATGAAACCTGAACATCAAGATTACCGATTTGCAACACCCACTAAGCCACGTTTTTTTTGCTGAAGAACAGCAGACAGGTTGATGGCCCAACTGTGATGGAAAGCGGTTACCGTCGCCTATGCCCATTAGCAATACCAGAGGTGCTGGTAATTTGCTGCTAGCCTTGAAAAACAAAAAGGAACCTGGTTTCTTAATCCGAAACGCAACTCAAAGTAGTTATGGTGGCATACTCTAGACTAGGGTTAGTACGCATCCAGTCGGACAAATACCTTGCTCTGGGTTGCTTTGTCGCCTCTTACGACAGACCACCAGGTAATTGGTTTTTTTTTCATTCCTGCTCTGAGTTTTTTTCTCTGCTAGAGTACAGCATACAAGCTAAGACCGACCTGATAAAAAGTGGTTATCGTTGCGTGCCTCCTTAAGACGTCTGCAATACTGGGGGCACTGCCAAGGTATTGCCGTCTTCGAATACATCTAATGACGTCATTTTTAGACAATCCCATGACGTAGTGTAAAAAGGGCCTCGGTGGTGATGACAAATGTATTTAGGCCCTCATTATTATTTATTATATTTTTTTCTATGTCTTTCTAATTACAGATAATTTAAGAATTTCCTTTAAGTTGCCTGGTTCGCGATAAGGCCACCTTTTGTTTTATCAAGTAGCAATTATGTTTTCTTGTTTTGTTTGGTGAACAATAGTGTCGTCTATGACTATTATTAAGGGTCTTTGCAAACGAATCAAGTCAACATCAAGAAAATAAATGTTGGTATACCTTAACACTTTAAATATTCACAAAGGCCGCTGTAAACGGCTAGTATCTTTAAGTAAATCCAGTGTGAACTCTAGAAAAGCTAGGCACCGTATTTCAAATAGACTTATGTACACGGAAATACGAGCCTTATGCCATGGGAATAAAGTTCGCTATTAGTGTGAATTGATTTGTTGACTTGCTGGATGTACGAATCAGTAAGATCTCCAGGGACTTCTAAAAGATTTAGCTTAGATCAGGTCAGGTCTAAATAACTATTATTAATTATTATCGAGTTCTCTATTTCACTGATACCTGTGAGACATTTAACCTAGAAGACAAAATCAATTATTTACATTCAATATTGAAAGGGTTGCCTAAACGCAGTTCGCCATATCAGTTTCACAATACTACTTTTTGAATATATAAATTGACAGATTTTACTAACGACAAATTTATCGTATCTTATGCTAATATATAAAGCTGAAGAGTTTGTTTGTTTGAACGCGCTAATCTCAGGAACTACTGGTCTGATTTGAATTCTAGATAGCCCATTTATCGAGGAAATTATAGGCTATATATCATCACGCTAAGATCAAGACGAGCGGAGCACCAATGAAGAATGTTTCTGCGTGCGTTTCACTTTCTACGTAAACAAAGTCGCGGGCTAAAGTTAGCTTTAGCCCAAAGTAACTATTCCACGCGGATAAAGTCGCGGGCAGAAGCTAGTATTTCATAAAATTATAATAATTCTCAAGTCTCGTGTCTATAAATATTTTCTAGGTAAGCGTGCTCCATCTTCGCGTCGTCGTCTTATATTAGGCGTGGTCAAACGCAAAGCTTATTATCATTAACAAAATGCCGAGACATGCAACCAGAAGGCCGGCGTTTATTTTCTCAAAGATTAAGCGTTGCCATATAATATGGCAACGCCGCTAGCTAGCCTTATGGGAACGTTCCCGGTAAATGACAGTTAGGGACCAATATCTTATCTTTAGCTATTTTTTGTTTAGTTTTCGTTTTTAATATCGCATACTTTGTAGTTTATATTGGATTTTGTTTCTCAATAAAAAAACTTTTGACACTGGCTTTTGGCTGCGTCTCATCTTCCCAACACGGCCGTAGTTAATTGGATGCTGCAAGACGGGAGGACCTGATACACCCCAAATATGAATCTATTGAAGATGAATATATATTTGTGTAGTTCGATGTCGAAACTCTACGGCCACGGTGCCCCGAGTAGGTTTTACCGAGATCTACCTTATCATTCGACAGAATTCCCACATGACCAAAATGTTGGTCTGTACTTGGGGCAACGCATCGGCGTTGCCATCCAGAGCGGAAATGGGACCAGTGTTTCGGACACGTTCCCAGCCGACAATTTGGGACTTATATATCATTTTTATTTTTTTTAATTAGGAAATTGTGCATAATGTTACAACTTGAATGCTGACAAAAAAACAAATTCACACCTAAATTTTACTACATTTTCGGCTTTTGGACTTCTTTTCTTTACTTTGTGTTTAAAATTTGTGATTAAGAAAAAATCCTATGGTTACTGTACTCGTTTATGGCGGCAGGTGTGCAGGTTACGTTTTCTTGGAAAGATCAGTCCACGCGGTCGATTGTTGTATTGAATAGTTTAGTATAAAAGAATGGTCGAACGGAGGGGTGAGGCAGTCAAGCGAGGATTACGATACGAACAAGACGTGTACATTCAATAAGCTATATAGTGACGGACTTTGCGCGTGTTATTAAATCGTGCAGTTTGTACTGGTTGTGTCCAGTTATATTTGTACCTGGGTTATACGTGTACAGTTCTAATAATTTCTGTAGTATTTCCAACGGCATTTTAATTCGAGTCTCGCACTCGTAACAATGTATATGTACATACAAAATATATATACACTACAATATTTAAATATTTTTGTTGTGCTGTTTTGCCTTAACTCGACGTATGTGCGTTTTACTAATGACTCAAACCTTACATTATTTCTTACGGCTTCTGGTCATAAAATAAAACTTCACTTGATATACGAATTATGATCTCGAATGTGGAGTGAAATGCGCAATTTTATACGTAATACTGCGTTTTGAATACTAAACAGCTCCTTATTCTCTATAGCCGCAAACACGTCACATTAACGCGTATCGTAATAGTGTGATGGTTTTCCGCACAATTACAATGTGTACTACAAATTGGATACGTTGCAAATTATACTAATATATAAAGCTGAAGAGTTTGTTTGCTTGAACGCGCTAATCTCAGGAACTACTGGTCTGATTAGAATTTTTTTTCAGTGTTAAATAGCCCATTTATCAAGGAAGGATATATGTAGGCTATATATTATCAACACGCTAAGACCAATAGGAGCAGAGCACTGATGAAGAATGTTTCAAAATCGGGGGTTTCTCTTTACTTACTTTTTTAACTATTGCGCACGAAGTCGCTGGCAAAAGCTATATATATATATATATATATATCCAGGAATTACAGTTTTAGAATTTTTGTCTGCCTGTTACTGCGTCAAGTGAAAATTATCGAACGGATTTAAATGGAACTTTACACAGTGCAACCGTATATCCCAGATTTACACTTAAGATAGTTTTACCGATAAATGACGTCGATTCCCAGATATAGATGGCTGCTTTCGATATTCGATCTCTAACCGAATATAGCAAAAATATGGCACTGCAGCCGCATTAACAAAGAGTCGTTCGCATATTTTACTTTTTTTTAAAGGGGTTTTGAACCGTTACGGTATATACTTAATTAAATCTATATACATGTCATGTAACATGCCCATTATTCTTTGCAATCCTCAAAGTCCTAAGTTTAATGGCTTCTAGGAGTTTGCAACGAAGTTCAAACAAAAGAAGAAAGGAATTATGATGTCTTACTGCGCGGCGTAATACATAGATATAATGTTGTAGAGTTCACAATATCTTAAGTTTAAGAGATTGCATGCACGTTTTCAATAAGATATTTTATGTTTCATTTAGAGAATAACAGCGCAGCTCGGAAAAGTCACGGCACGAACTTTCGGGGAGTTTTGTTTTTGCTTTATGGTGAGCTCGCGGAGAACATTTTATTTGGGTATCGTGTGCTTAGTTTGTTTCGTGTTATATTTCTTCCTTACGTAATAACTTATAATATTGTTATGTACTTGAGGGACACGAATTAAAAATGCTGTTGAAATACACATACCTAATTCACAGTTCTTGCAAACACAACTGAAACAAAAGTTTAAACAGTTAATCAGAACATCGTAATAACATAAAACGCGCAAAATCCTTCAATATGAGATTCCAATCCCGAATTCCTAACACAATTGTACGCTTAGTAACGCCTCGATCGCAGTAGAAACTCAGAATGGTTAGCCCCGTTGGACAGATCATATATATTTCAGAATAAACAGAGCTACCCAGCAACATGCCCATTATTATTTGGATTGGTAAGCTTAATGGCTTCTAGGAATGTGCAACGAAATTCAACAAAAAAGGAAGGATTTATGACGACTTACTGCGGTGCAGTACAAAGAGACGCGAACAATATGATTCGAAAATTGCAGGAACTACACTAACGTAATTAAGTTAAAACCTCTTTGAATGACAACCAACACTTATTTAGCATTGCATACATTAAACAACAACATACATACAATAGTTGCATTACAAGAAGTATACCAAAACCCTTCATAACTCCGAAGTCACCGAGATGAGCTTTAATATAGAAAATGCGACCTTATTAAAGTTTTCAAGAAACTCAAGATGAACATATCGCAGCGAGAGTTAGATTAATGTTTACTCCAGCCAAGGAAGACACTGCTGCAGACATACCGTGTACTGTCACCGGATGGGATGTGTGGAAGATAACCTTGCATTAGGCTGTTTTCATACTAGGAGAGTTGTGGACATTAAATTTTACACGTTAATTTATTTTGGTCAAAAATAATTAATGAAAATCATGCTGAAAACTGGAGTCTAGCATCAATCGACGTTAGATGTCGCTTTCGGCGTCGGAATGACGTTATACCTATAGTAAGAAAGAAAGAAAGATTTTTTGATTTGAAGATATAGCGACGTACATACATTGTGTATATAATTGTTGTGAGCGTGCGGAAACCTCAGGGAAAAAAATAACGGATATTCCCTTCACACGAAGCCGCTGAAGATAAAGTAGTATAATATTGTTGCCTTCAATTGTTGTGTGATAAAAGTAATTTTATTAAATATAGTAAATTCACTTAAAAAACACAAATAAAAACTAAAAATTAACTAAGTTATAAATAACTTAATACAAAGTATGCTGCCAGAGGGAAGCGTGCCCAGATGGCTGGCTGCATTGCTACGCTACGTTTTGATCACAGGTGGCATCAAAGAGCTTCTTAAACATTTCTTTAAAGAAACCCTTATCCGATGGACCTCACGGACCTAAATATGATGATTTGGACACTAGAGAAAAACGTGCAAGTATTTTCCCCCCAAAAATCCCTGGGGATCAACTTAATCATTGATGGCCGCTGTGTTTGAGCGGGCTAAGCCTTTGTCGGCCGACCTCGCCACAATACAGAGCCCTCGAATTTAATTCCTGGTTTGGTAAATTTTGTATACGAACTTTCCCTAATTTTTTATGCCCCAGATCATATAATACCCTTAACACAAGATTGATCGTGTATTAGCAGAAGGTGATGTCAGGAGCCTTAAGAACAGACGAGCGTGCATAACAAGAACTATGAATGTCAAAGAAGCAAGTGAGGTGTGTAAGAATAAGCCTGTATGGCGCTCTTTTGGTTCATGCCTACCCCGCAAGGGACCTGGCGTGAAGTTATGTATGTATGTATGTAACACAAGTATGACTTACTTAGCTTATATGTACAGGTATAATTTAGGTATGTATATAGAGAAGATAGAGTGCAGAATGCTAATATTTTTTAAAGTAATGCATAACAAATAAATTAAAACAGTAAAAAAAACATTAAACACACTATCATGTATTTGACACTGTTGTTTTTTTTTTCAAGTCAAATTAACAGTGTAGCTGGCGAAATCTGTGATTATAGAAGTCTATATAGTATACTGTATAGTCTTTGAGAACAGAACCTCGTTCGAACCTTGTTCACACTATAATTTAAATTAATTATGGTCGAATTTTGACCAATGGGCGACTACTAGTATTAATAATAATTATAAAGAAACAAATAGTATGTCACCGATCAAATTAACCAAGAAGTAAAAGAACAAAATTGACTGGCCGAATGACATTCACCTAATAAGCATATTCTTCTGGGAAACATTTTTCCGGGAGTTTCCTTTATCGGCACGTCTCCGACACGAAAGTATCGAAGGCCGGCATTCTCCGCTGGGATTTATGTTCGCCAAAGATAATGAATAATATTATCCATTTCGAAATTAAATGATTGAGTTGGGCGATGTCTCAAACATTAGGCTGAAAATAATGGATTTTGAAGAAAGAAGTCCGCAGTCACAGGAATTTAAAATTGATTCTAGCATATGTATCGTGCTTCGTGTGTCGCAAAAATGTGCTACCATTTATGTTTTTACTAGGTGATTGGAATTTTTTAGTGTTTTTTCATGATAATTTACTACTTTTAGTACTGTTACGAGCGAGCGGGGATACGCCCTTAGGATTGAAAGAAAACACCAGTTTTTAACTAAACGCTTTTATTGAGTTACACAGCCGCGTGTGATACCTCTCCGAAGGGTTGCCCCTATACGCACGACTAACGAAGCACTGTCCCGACGATAAGTTGTCTCACTCACAATACCGTCGCTGATATTGCGTAGTTCACCTCCTGCTACTGCAGTGCTCACTTCCGATATTACTGCTTGTACCTCGTTTCTGGTTCTTCCCTCGAACTAAGCTACATGCCTCCTTCACTTAACTGCCCACTAAACTTGTCATTAAATTCACCACTTAACTCGTCACTGTCTTCTATTAACCTTCTCTTCCAACTCTTCCGTATCGTGCTTGTCGCTTCGCTGTCTTGAACTCACCTCAACTCTAAACTGCCCGATAGGCGCGCCTTATGCTGCTTATATACCCGGAAGAATCTTCTAAAACCCACAATCTCGTTATTCTTTTATTTACTATCTATCCCATTCTAACATCTATCTATCTCTGTCTTTTCCTTCTCGAACTTTCTATTCTAGACTTTCGTATATCGTCTATCCCTTTCTAAAATGTATCCGTCCTTGTCTTTTCCTTCCAGAATTTCCTACCTTTATCTAAAAGTCTTGCGACCGGTTTACTCTACCGGGAAGTTCTATCCTCGGTCGGCACAGTACTTATTCGATCCTTGCCTATAATAAGTAGGTAAAACATCCGTCCGCAGATTTTGTTGGCTACCCTCTTTCTGTGTGAGCCGACGGCCAATGCACAGCAGGGTAATGCAGCCATTTTGAACGTTCTGTCAACGGTCGACGACATCACGCCGTGCGCGCTTCTGTTTTTAAATTCAAGTAATTATAATTACTGGCCGTGCCAATAGCTTTCATTAAGACCTAAGCTGTACAGTGGTAGCTCTCAAGTGAAACCATAGTGCTCTGCGCTATTCTCGAGTGCAACCTGAACAGAGCCAGGAGAGCGCTGATCTCAAGGTTGGTAGAGCTTTTGCTTTTATAGTGCAAGGATCTAGGTCATATGTCCGCTACACAGTCCATAGAAATCGAACCACTATGACCTGTTGGTTAAAGCACCCACAGTACTAGTTTTAGACAGACAAAATTACTCCCTAATTTCAAAAAACTGGTAAGACCATATTATCTCTCACTTTACGAGTATATATAATATCAAATTATATATACATTACCTAATTATTATACATATGAATATTGCATATATTAATCAAAATAAAATCAACTGCCAGACCTCGAAGACATTGTGAGCTCTTTCTGCCTGCACCGGAACACAAACCAACTTGATTAGTATTTTTTTTTTGTTATTCCTCCCACCCATTTTAATATTATGTAAAAAATTTATAAGAGCTAGGCATGTTTGCTGAAGAGATTCTTGCGCTTCTTCTTTTCAAGCCACAACATGTTGCGATGCGATGGTAAATTAGATTAGGCTCCCATAGAGTAAATAATAACCATATACAAAATGAAAACTAAATAATTAAAATGAACAATTTGGTGGCATGTTAAATATAACTTTAACAATACTCATTGACACCTTTGTCTTCCGTGCTTACGGCCACTGAAAAGTGGTTGAAATGTCGGAATAATAAAAATCAAATAAATTACCGCTCTTAAAACCGTTAAAACGTAGTTTTGCTATTGGCACTGATTTAAAAGTTGCTTCAAAAAGTGTATGTACGAGTACATAAAATGATTTTGGTTTAATCGCAGCAGATAGTATTTAGTTGACACCTGCCCTTATTACAAGTTCCCACGTCACAAACACAAAGTTGTATATAGAACAATGCAGCATGACGAGTTTAATTATTTCGAGCTGGCGAATGTTCGGGAAACACTTTGATAATAGAACGCCTTGGGAGTCCTTAGGCGGATCGCATGCGTGCGACTGCTATTAGTTGAGTAAGCTTCATTTCCCTGAGGAGTTAATTTCTTACGTTACCACATTGACATATAGACGAATTACCAGAAAAAGTGGTAGCCTAATGAAGCTTTTCTTGACTATCAAATGATTTTTTTTACTTGTGACTGGGTGATATATAAATTCACATGTTCGCCAAAAGAAAGCCTCCATAATAAAAGAGCTAGAGGTTGGAGAGGTTATCCGTAATATGGCGACAACATCTAGTAACTTGGCCACATAGCCAGAAAGAAGTCAGACAATTTGAAGAGACTTGTGTTCACTGGAAAAGTTGAAGTCAAGCGGCTTCGTGTTAGATCTCCAAATAGGCCGATTGATTAGCTCGACATTTAAATAAACGCAGTCCTCCGCCGTGCTCAGAACCGATCTCAGTGGAAGAAAGCAATTGTTCGCTGACATCAATGTCACTATCCTTAACAGTGAGGGAGCGACTTAGTAGAAGATATATTAAGAGCCTCAGTCTAATATTTAATTTCAAAAGGGTAACTAGTGGAGATATTTTCTGGAACCGTGTGAAAAATGAGATGATCTCCATGAGTTTTTGGCCGAAACATAAGAGCGATATTTTCGTGTACAGTATTATTTAAAGGTAATAACCCCTCTTCGTTCCTCATGCATTTGAGGTTTATATTCATATGTTATGGAGGATCCAGTTACGCTTGGCAGCATTCGGTAAGCTTCGACAGGTCTTTCCGTCGAGCATTCCTCAATGCTTGAAGACGAAAGTCTTCGACTAGTGCGTCTTATCCATCATGATATACGGTGCAGAGACTTGGACACTGACAGCGGGACTGGATCACAAATTCAAAGTCGCTCAATGGGCTTTGGAGTGAGCTATGTTAGATGTTTCTCTTACGGATAAATTCAGAAATGAGGACATGCGTAAAAGAACGAGGGTAACCGACATAGCTCGCAAAATTAGCATTTTGAAGTGGCAGTGGGCCGGTCACGTCTGTCGCAGGACCGACGGCCGATGAAGCAAACGAGTCCTGGAGTGGAGACCACGTGTCGGAAACGTAGCGTAGCACGCCCGCCAGCCCAGTGGACTGACGAACTGCGCAAGATCGCCGGCAGGGGCTGGATGAGGAAGACGTGAGACCGGGATATGAGGCGCGTACTTGGGGAGGCCTACGTCCATCAGTGGACTGAAATTGGCTGAGGATGATTCATAATTATGTTCTGAATCTTACAAGATACAGAAATGAAAAATACTTGAATCTCTAAATTTATTTAATTGGTGTGACTGTATCTTAAAAAATGGTACTACACTGTTAATTTAAGTTTTACAATAAACAAAAGCTTTTATATGTGTATGGGTATCAAATAGATGGTAGTGTGTGTAATGTTTTTTTTAACACACTTCCTCATCAAGTGGCTCTATGGTCACCGCGATTAGGACAGAATGACACCCATAACCAAACTATGAGTAAACAAAATTATAACTAACTCAAGTTATAGATTTTTTTTAATTTTATTGGTTGAGTTGCTTTGTTCTTAAAAAAGTTTTTATTCAAAAAAAAGATCGTTTTCCATACAACAAATAAATTAATGTTCCTATTGCTTGCTCATTTCATGCAACTTCTTATTGAAATAAATAATTTTAACTCGTACGTGTTTAATAAAAAACTTTCACTTATATACCTATAACTTTTTTACTAACTGCACATTTACTAATTGTTTCTCTAAATAAACTTTTTATCTACTAAATAGAATGAGTTTTTGTTGTTATTTTATTCACAAGTGTGTTGAAAAACGTCGTATGATACAGGTGTGTATTGATGATTACTGTCCTCGGCTCTCTTAAGACCCTCGCCTACTGCTCGAGTCTCAATGGCGCCTCGGCGGTAATCACCAATGTTACACACTAGTACCATAATGAACTATTATTTATTTAATTATTTTTTATGCATAATTAAAAAATATATTAGCATTTTGCATTCCTTTATATAAACTATAAATGTGTGAAATTTCATACTCTTTTGTCCACGCAATTTTCATAAAAGGGAGTAATCATTTTTTGCTTCACGTATTAATATAATGATAGCACACATTAAATCTTTGTTAAGACCTGTTAGTACCATTATTTGCTCAACTGATAGTGGTTCATATGTTACCAGCCTATTAACTCCTTGGGTATTGAACTCCAGACATCTCAGATGTTCCCTGTTAAGATAACAACGATTTATTGGGGGATGTACGCATTCGTATATTCGAACAATTTGCATTTAATTATTTCGGTATACACAATTTGTCTGCAATCTGATAGAAATTATTTTATATATATCGTTTTATTTTTGAAGGTTTAACTCTATACAAGAAGGCTTAGCACACGACTACTCTCGATAGTTGAATTTTGAATGGTTAGTTAATTTATATTAATAAAAATAAATGTTTGTAGGTTTGTCTTTTATACGATCCTAAAGCATTGATCACATTGTGATGAAACTTTGGTAGGGTGTTCTGAGGACGCCCGTGATGGTTACTGATCCAAAAAACAAAATATACAACTAAACATTTTTTTACTTTACGTGCCATTGCATAGCATACCGGGTACAGCTTGCCTTAAGCTTTAATTAACATTAGGTCATAATCTCAAGGTGGTTAGATAGATCAAAAACTTCTTACGCGTTATATTCTTCATATGCGTTTGTAGGGTAGATGACAGTCTAATCAAATGATGTACAAGCGTACCAAATTGTAACTTCATAATTTTGTACAAGTAAAATGAGTCAAATAGAAATTAATTTTAACAACTTCAAGTGAAAGAATTGACTGTTAAGCCAGTTCAATTAATACTTTAAACCGTGAAAAGCGGTTTTGACAACGGGCAAGCCAAAACGTGAAATGTTCCGGAAAATCTGTGCCAAGAAAAACCCTGGTGTATTGTGGGCAAGTGAAATAAATTCCCTTTATTAGAGGGGTCCTAATAAAGGCTATCCCCAAAAATAGTGGTTGACCACAACGGCTCAAGGGACCCGCGGCTAATAGAACCGAGCCCGCATAGGAAGACTGTACTGTATAAGCTATATCTACATATTTGAACTTTCATATCAATGTAGTAAAAAGCATATGTTACAGTATAGTAGTATAGTTGTTCTTGTCATGTTTCTTTTTAAAGTTAATAGCACTGGTCTACAGTGGTTTTGTTGCCCTAGATATGAAAATGATTTTGGGTCCTTTATGCCCACAGTTCATGAAACTATAAAAAATAAATCATCGATCAAAAAACGAGAAATAAAATAACAGATATATTTATAATGTGAGTAATATTTTGAGAAATTGGGATACATCGAAGTAAATAAAGAGGAAAATGTCGAAAATATATTTTAGATTTTCATAAAACGCCTTTTATGTGCTTTTCTTTTATAATCTTTCAGGGGACAATCTCTTTTCAAATACCAGCAGTATTATAATTGTTCAAAATACACACATACAAAAATCATGAAAATACGAGCACATTGAGATTTCACGATTATATTATATTGTATTATATTATATAATCTGGGCACTTGAAAACGTAAAAATTTGCGGTGATATCCAGGGCAACAAAACAATTTTTTTGGAGAGCTGCGTAGTTAATTATGTTATGTGACCTCTTATTTCTAAACGATACAATCAGCAATTTCTCTAATTGAATAATAATGTTATATTTTATTTATTCGGTAATTAGCGCCTGCTTTGTATAGAGTAAGTAGTTATCTATAATTCAACATAATTGTATGTGACATTTATCTCTAATATGTGGTTATCGTCTACAGATTATAATTCAAAATCTCTCAATTTTATATAGATGGTATTCACTACATTTTGTTTTCATGTTGGCAGACGCGATAGTGTTACAGTTATTTAGTAGTATAGTTGTTCTTGTCATGTTTCCGTTTAAAGTTGATAATTATTTTTGTTATATACCCTCTTATTTCTAAACGATACATCCGTGCAGGAACGGAGAAAGAATACAATTTCCTGCGGCCGGGCGGCCTGTCGTAAGAGGCGACAAAACAACCCACAGCCAGGTGGTAGGGTATTATATATATGCTCGACTGGATGGCGACCACCCCTGCTCTAGAGTATGCCGCCATAACAACCTTGTGTTGTGTTCCGGCATTAGTGACCAGGATCCAGTCCCTCTTAAGAGAGCAGCAGCACATTTGTAGCACCTTCGGTATCGCAAATGTCCATAGGCGATGGTAACCGCTTTCCATCAAGTGGACCGTCTGCCAGTCTGCTGATCTCCTGCAGTAAAAAAAAACACAAAAGGCCATTTCTTTAATTGAATAATAAATAAATAACAATAATATACTCTGGCAATTGTGTAGGTCATAATTCAAGGTCCCTCAATTGTATGTAGATGGTAGTCATTATATTTCATTTTTAACACGCTTTTATTAGCTTCACCTGTATGTATGTATGTTTGTAACCGACCCCTTTGAGCTCGATTTTGTCCTACTTTGAACAATCAGATTTAATTCAAACTTTGCACACCTGTCAAAGGTCGATGACAATGCAATAATATGGTACCATGGAGCTGATCTGATGATGGAGTCGGAAGGTGGCCATAGGAACTCCTGTACTAAACGAGATAGACCCGTCGTGTTTAGACTCGTTTTGCTTGTCTTGGCTAGCACTCTGCTGCTACATGCTATGCAGGATCTCAAAAGCTTGTATTTAAAAACATTAAAAAAAATCAACTAAAAAATGAAAAATAAATAATAGTTTTAAAAAAACTAAAAAAACACGCTTTCATAAAAAATCCAACTAAAAAACAGAAAATTAAATGTAATAAATTTGGTTTCTGATGAATGGGGTCTTAAAATAAAGCGTGGGGTGTATTCAAAGCGCTTTTTAAAATGCTAAAAAATTCCTGCCTACTGCTACAAAAGTTATGCTTGCTCAATCTCTGTTACTACCCATACTTGATTATGCTGACGCCAGTTATCTCGACTTAACCCAAGAACAACTGAATAAGCGCGTACTACGGTCTCTTCTCGAGGTCGCCGGCCTTCAGCCGGCACCCGGAGAGGCAGGTACGCGCATTACTTCCCTCCCTGAGTTAGGATCCGGAACGATGGGGGCCCTTAGCTACTAGGTAAAGCAAGGGATTTAACAACTACCCCCGTTTCGTAGTGGAGTGTGTTCTCCCAGGGCACACTTCAAGCACTTTATTGCGCTGGATCGACTGTTGCGTAACTATGTTCTATATCTCAGTCTTTCCAACACACAAAAGCGCAGGGTCGTCAGGGAGGAGAGGGTTTTTAGTGGGTATTGAGGTTGCTCGCCCGTGCGGCATCACTCGGAGTCTCCACACTCCTCTGTGTAGTCCATAGCGGACGGAACGCAAAATAAAGCATACAATTGCTAGCGTTACCGCCCCCCGTGGATTCGTGCCGTTTCCTAGTGACGGCCCAGAGAGTGCGTAAATCGGTCAGTCATTTTCCCTCGCCTTAAAAAAAAAAAAAAAACAAAGAACAACTGAATAAGCTCGATCGACTTCAAAATGTCTGTATTCGGTTCATATTTGGGTTGCGCAACCACGTTTCCGAATATCGTAAAAAGCTTAAATGGTTACCTCTTCGCCTTCGCCGGAATGTTCACTTACTCTCTCTTTTGTACAACATCCTTTTTGATCCTCGTACTCTTCCTTATTTAAAGGAACGTTTTGACTTCCTACATCTTTCTCATTCCCGTTATTTGCGCTCTAGTAATAATCTCTCCTTAATGACACCTGTACACACTTCTTCCTTTGTTGACAACTCTTTCACGGTACAGGCTGTCCGTTTATGGAACTCACTGCCACTCATCATCAGACAAGCTAAGTCAGTATCCTCTTTTAAAATCATGGTTTTTAACTATTTTTGGTCCTCTCAGGTATAATAGTGCTGCTTTTCTGTATGTATTATGATATTTACTGTGTTTATATAGTGTATAATTAAGAATTGTATTTTTTTTAAAATATATTTTTGAATATTTTATATTATGTATTGTCTTTTTTTTTTATTGCAGGAGGTCAGCAGACAGGCAGACGGCCCACTTGATGGAGAGCGGTTACCATCGCCTATGGACATTTGCAACACCAAAGATGCTACAAATGCGCTGCTGCCCTCTTAAAGGAGACTGGAACCTGGTCCACTAATGCCGGAACACAACTCAAGGTTGTTATGGCGACATACTTTAGACCAGGGGTGGTAGCCATCCAGTCGGGCAAATGCCCTACCACCTGGCTGTGGGTTGTTTTGTCGCCTCTTACGACAGGCCGCCCGGCCGCAGGAAATTGTATTCTTTCTCCGTTCCTGCACGGAGTAAACCGCCGGTGTTTACACCGCCACTGTCATGTTTTAAATATTTTCCTTAGTTTAAGGGGTTGCCTGGAAGAGATCGCTTTAAGCGATAAGGCCGCCCTTTGTTCAGCATTTATTGTATGTAGTTTTTAAGAACATAGTTTTAATTTTGGTGAACAATAAAGTGTTTTCATTCATTCATTCATTCATAAAGAAGAAAAAGCGCTTTGATTATTTTCTGTTTTTTAGTTGGATTTTTTATGAAAGCGTGTTTTTTTAGTTTTTTTTAAACTATTATTATGTTGGCAGACGCGATAGATTTGTACAGTATTCGGTTTGTTTGATTACATGTAAAACTTTTAGTATAATGTTTAATATAATATCTTGTTAAAATATTATATGGAATTTCCAAACAGTAATGTATTAAATGTCTTTTCATTCATAACACTTTAATTAAAATAGTTTATCAATGACTTTAATTCGCTATCGGTTGTGCCAATTGCTAAGTTTCATGTACTGTAAAATTGTTGGAGGGACTATTAAAGTTAGTGTTTAATATAACATATATTAAACACTAACTAACTAAAAGGCTAACTAACTTAAAGTTCTCTAATTATAACTATGTGACCAGTTGTTGTTCTTTTATTACCATAAATCTTTTATTTCGCGAACCTCTTAGTCACCACTCACGTGAGATCCAGCATCCTTTACACCTTCTGAATTGTTGCAAGTATTACAATAGATTTACTGTGTTCGTATATTTTATTACATTGTAAAACTTTAATTACAATATTTTATATAAAATATTATCTAAACTTTCCAAACAATAATGTATTCAATTCTTGTCATTCATTTTACCCTTTAATTAAAATAGTTTATCAATGACTTCAATCCGCTATCGATTGTGCCAATTTGCAATGTTTCTTATACTGTACAATTCGGTAGTTGACAGTATGAAATATATAGGCTGATTTTAATATATATATAGTAGATTACGATCTAAATATGATAAAAATAAATTGTTATAACTAAAATATTAAATATTAATTGATATTATTGAGAAATAAAATTGTTATATTGCAGCCATTAGCCACGTGACAATGAGCGCCGATCAGAGCGTGTGACGTCATAGTGTGCAAAGCACAACAAGTTATCAATGACTTTTCAGATAACACTTCAACGAAACAGATGTTTGTTTTGCACACTGTGACGTCACGCGAGACGCCATGACAGCTTGACGCGTTTTTGTGACGAAATTTCAAAATATTCATTAAATTGCTAACTTAAACATGTTAATGTTGTTTTTTTGCTGAAATATTAATATTTTGGCTAAAATAGACCATACGGCTCAAAATAAAGCTGTTTCTCAAAATTGTCAACTACCGAATTTTGGAAGGATGGCGAGGTGATCTAAAAATGCTTGTCGAATGTGAAGAGACAGTGGATGACATGTATGTAAGCCATAAGGTTCTCTGATTATAAGTGTTGTGACCATTTGATGTTCTTTTATTACTATATACCCTTCTGAGTTGTTACAAGTATTACACATGGTTATTTAATTGTTAAGGTACCCGCGTCCCGAACTTCACCAAATTCAAGTCAAATTACATTTTTTTTAAACCAAATTTCAGCACAATCCGTTACCAAATTCATATCTGATATCGATCATGTTCTGAAACAATAAATAAAGAAACATTTACGTTAATATGTCCACAAATAATTGTAAAACATCCATAAATAACACAGCGTTGCGTTTAATATTGTCAAATTTAAAAAAAAGCAATTTATTGCTGCATTTATCTGAAATAAGAGTATAAACACAAAATCTTTATTTTTATCCTTTGAAACCAGCCACTCTAGTTTTTATTTATAGACTGTTTTGGCAGTTTATCATTTTTATTGCTAAAAATTATGAGAAAAATATTCTCTTATCTTTAATACAGTGCGCAGCTTTATTTTTATTGAAGTGAAATTTCTTGTTGAAACTAAAAAGCGACACTAAAAGATATAAGCACCTAAATCTATAGGACTAAGCTTACAAGACAATGAGTATAGAATAAATTGTATTTAATAATGAATGAAATGTCAACGAAACTTCGTTCGCGTTGCCATGATCACGATGCGTTTGTTAGCAAATTGCATAGCGACAGCGCTATCTTTTTGGCTAACTTTAGATCTACCTAAACGTTCATTTGCCTTACGAACGAGCTTCATCCAAGTAATGTCAAAATCAAGAACAGTAAGATAAGAACCGGCCATCATTACAAGACACAGCGCTGATTTTAATTGCTAGCCTCCATTCACTATCCAGTAATATTCAACCTAGTAGTATGGTCTTCAAAAAACTAATTGTCTGACCCTAAAACCTAAATATCAAGAAGGATGGTTCTATAAATACGAATGGAAACTATCTGTTACTATGCAATCTATTCCAAGGTTTTTTTATCTGTTATTCATGGTTCTTTGAATGGCATGGCTGTCTAGACAATTACAATGATATTCTGTTCTATAAAAGGTATTCTCGTAATACCTAGTCCAGACAAGATTAGATTATTATGTAAGTTTCTAACTTTGTAAAGTTAGGATACTTAGGTCTTTTATCAATACTTCAACAATCTAAATAAAGCCATTAATTAAGGTTTTATTTAGGATTGCGTTATTATAGTGTTTATTTAAAGAATATTTGTGAAGGAACGGAGAAACAATACAATTACCTACGGCCGGGCGGCCAGTCATAAGAGGCGACTGAAGAACCCAGAGCCAGGTGGTAGGGCATTTACCCGACTGATGGCTACCACTCCTGATCTAAAGTATGTCGCCATAACAACCTTGCGTTGTGTTCCGGCATTAGCGACCAGGTTTCAGTCTCCTTTAAGAGAGCAGCAGAGCATATCCATAGGCTATGGTAACCACTTGCCATCGGGTGGGCCGTATGCCTGTTGAATTCGAGGAATAGTTATTATGTTTATTGACTTCTTAACTCTTGGGGAAATCAGAAGCCTGGTTTCTGCCTCGGCCAACGGATCAGTAAGGCGATCCACCGAGGTAACGTCGCTTGCCTTCTGACTTCTACCTAAGGCTCAGTTTATATTTATAGTCTGAAGGGATTATAGGTAGAATACAATATTGTTACGAGTAAGGGAGTCGAATTCAAAATGCCCTTGGAATTACTATATAATTTATTAGAACTGTACAAACACGTATAACACAGGTACAAATATAACCGGACCGGACGCAATACGTCCAAATGTAATGCACAATTCAATAACACGCGCAAGTCCGTCACTAAAATGTACACACGTCTTGACTCGGTCGTGCTATCGCTTTGACTGACAATCTCTCTATTGGTCCATTGCTTTATAATGCACCGATGCAATATGTCTACCTGGCGGGCGTCGATGCAATTTCCCAGAAAAGGTAAACCGCACACCTGCGGAATTATGCCTGGAAACCATCAAAACCAAAACGAGTAGAATACTCAATAGGCTAATTTATAATTTCAAATTTTAAACACAAAGTAAACAAAAGATGATAATCATAAAACAGTTTCAATGTTATTAGCTCAAACCCCGAGGCAGGTAATAAATGTGCTTTGTCTACAGGTATGCAGGTGGCCCAACTTGTAGCAATATAAATTAAGTTCCTTCACTGTACTAGTTTATAGTGATGATGTACAAAAATTAAATAAACACAACAACATAATACAATAAAACAATATTACATTACACGCGACACGGTAAGTAAGTGAAGGAAACTCAATTTGGCAATTAGGAGCGGGGTCGCCCGGGGCCAGCCCCTAATGCGGTTACCCCGGAAAGAACCAGCAATACTAGTTAAGGTCTACTCTTATGATCTGTTCTTGCTTACTGTGTTACACCATAAAAGATTTCCGGGTCTAAAAACTTGTATAAAAACTTTATCAAATATATTAAATAATATATAAAAATAATTTGCTGTTCGTTAGTCTCGCTAAAACTCGAGTGGGGCTAAACTGATTTGGCTAATTTTGGTTTTGAATTATTTGTGGAAATCATTTTAAGGTTTAAAAGGTGAATAAATAAGAAAAAAAATGCTTGGAATATAGTAAAAACAATAATTTCGCTTTCCATTAGAAACTACTTCTACCTGTCAAATATTTGATGTTCGTTGCGTCGTTCAGAAATCAAATTAAACTTAAAAGAGAAGCTTTTTTTCATCATTTTGGTTTGGAATGTCAAACGTTTGATGTTCGTCCCGCCAATCAGAAATCAACTTTTTTTATTTATTGATTCTCAAGCAGTACGAAGTTTGCCGGGTGGGCTATTTGTACAATAAAATTAATGAAATAATACATAAAAACAGCTTAGAATTAATTACAAATGGTGGATTTATTACTGACAGCGATCTGCTCCAGACAACCTTGTGACGGAGAGAGAAATATGGCACAAAGGCTAGGGCAGGGTTCGCTGCACAATATTTTTAAAAAATGTTACTACATATTTTATGTATTAAAATATAAATTATGTAAATATATATAAAAGGTAAAAGGTATATAAAATTACTAAGCGCTTAACCCAATGTTTAGATAGATAGATAACACTTTAATATTTTTTATTTATTCGGACAAAAAAATGAAAAACTTTATTGTTCACCAAAAATTAAACTATGTTTTTAAAACTAAGTAGAGTAGAATAGTTTCAATTAATTCAACACCAACATAATTTGCCTCATGTTGGAAAATTGTAAATACGTTAGCTACCGTAAGTAAAACAAAAGAAAGAGAGAGAAAAAAATTTGGTATACAATAACTGAAAAGAAGAAAGGGAACCCTCACCAGAACGCAGAACCGGAGCCAAGACCACACCGATTGTCTGCGACCAGCCGCAAGGAGGACGCTAGTTGTTAGTTCACTCTATCATTCAAAAGTTAATTAGGAACAAATTTAGTAACTAGTATTTCTATATGGATATACAGGGTTTCATAGCAAATGGGCGTACAGACAAAAGTGAAGTTTTATACAAGGGACAAAATTGTAAATAAAACAAAAGTAGTTGATAAGTAAATATAATATTATGTAACACTTCTAGATCGGCCGGTTCGGCAGCGGAAACAGCGGAATCACTCAAGCGGCGGAAATATGCAACACTCAGTGAGAGTTATATGTTTGTGCTGTTTGCTGTCGAGACGCTTGGACCATGGGGCCTTGAGGCCATGAGCCTCTACCAAAATTATCAAACGACTCATCGACTCTTCAGGTGATCAGAGGGCTGGTGCCTACCTCGGCCAATGGATCAGTATGGCGATCCAGCGAGGAACGTAGCCAGCTTCTGGCACCTTACCATAGAAGACGGTGATCTGGGCTCAGTATTCTACTTATAGTCTTAAGGACTATGGTAGAATACAATACAAATAAGTTAAGTTTTCTTACATTGTATTCAATAGTATGTAATTTATATTATAATAATTAAAGTAGTTGATTATATAAGGATGAAATTTGGAATATCCTTCAATTTAGAAAGCCATGCAAGTGGGCTTTCTAAATTGTACTATGCATAGATTTTAGTAAACAACAAAAAATTGATTTTTTGCATATACGCCCATTTGTTATGAACCCCTCGATATATACCTCCTAAGTGTCGTAATATATAGATACCTATATAATATAGAAATATCATTACTCGGGTATCGATCACAACACGCCGGGCCATTGGTCCGCTATTAGGGTAACGACACCAATTCCCGGATACGTCTGCGTGCCATCGCGTCATTAGTTTTGCATGTCAAAGACAACGCGTCCGTTGGACAAAGCTATTGCTATTATCCGGTTTCAAAGTGATTCCTCTGTGACAATGGAAGGGACTTAGACGCCTTCTGAGACCGATGGGGTAAATGCCCCTATTGTTGACTTTGATTGCTATTCAGTTTATAAATGCCTGTCATTAGTTCTCTCTGATTCAAGAACATTATCTGCATACTAAGTAATGTATCTATATATCCATATATTAATACGTGAAGCAAAAACACAGTTAAAACTTTGTAACTATTTTTGCGAAAATGGTAATTGAAAATTTCGACCACGGTTAACCACTAGTTTATTTTAATTAAATAAACTAACTACTACTAACATAAAAATGGAATCCTTATGCAATCGTTATTTTCTTATGTCGGTTTATACAGGTATTTTTCTCGGAAATTACCTATAGCTATTAGCAACATTGTTGGCACCCTGTCAAATATACTAAGAAATTAAAAAAAATATAGCCATACATCATTCCTACCATTATATGACCCTTTTATGGCTGGAGTTACAGTAGACAGGCTGGCGGGTCATTTAATGAAAAGTGGTTACCGTTGCTAATGGACATATGCAACACCAGAGGTGCTATTAATGTGCTCCGGACTCGAAGAGGGAAGGGGGTGTCTAGAAGCTGGCCACTAATACCGGAACAAAATTCAAGATTATTTTAGCAGCATTCTTTAGACTATAGTAGAATTATTTTCTCCATGCAGTTTGGGTCATAAATCAAACTCGGCCTCAGCCCGGCTAGGGCAGTGAGTATGTTGCGCGGGCGCAACGCTATTATCGATAAAACTCATTCTTATCAAAGAACATTATCATTCTTATAAAAATCATTATTATCTTTTATGCTGTTAATTTTAAACTTAGATATAAGTATTTATATTTATTTTTAATATAACTTCTCACATTCTAAGCTTTTGTACTAATGGTTTTTTAATACATAGATACGTAATTAATAATTTATTTTAAATCATTATTATTCTTATTTTAATAAATACGTTGTTTTGTCTATTTTTTTCTTTCATTTATATCACTAACTCACAAAATGGCAAAACTAAATACACTATCAATATCGCTTATCGACAACAATAATGCGTATCACTATGCCTGCCCATAAAGCCCGTGAGTAAAAGAGAGAGCGAAATACTCGCTTCACGGCTCCGATTATTTATGACCCAAACTGCACGGAGAAAATAATTCTACTATAGTTCGAATTTATTCTGAAGATAAACTCCACATTTACTATACTTTAGCCTACCTTTTATAATACTACGCTTGAATTTAAAACAAACAAAGTGCGACCTAATTCGAAACCATGCCTATTCATTGTTTTAGAACAATAGGCATTTTGAATAGGCGCTGATTGTTGTCGACGCGTAAATACTATTTCAGTATTTTGAGTCGAGGCTGTTGAAAATGTATACTGCTAACAAGGATCAAATAGTGGTGTTTGAACCCTGATATAGGCATGTCAATATAATTAAATCTCTATGTTCATAGTTAAATTGAAATAGGTTGCATATTTACGCCGCTTGGTATTTAGCAGGTGTTGCTTTTTTTATTGCAGTAGTTCAGCAGACAGGCAGACGGCCCAATTGATGGAAAGCGGTTACCATCGCCTATGACATTTGCAACAGTAAAAGTGCTATAAATGCGCTGCTGCTCTTTAAGGGAGACTGGAACTTGGTCACTAATGCTGGAACACAACTCAAGCTTGTTATGGCGACATACTTTAGACCAGGGGTGGTCGCCATCCAGTCGGGTAAATGCCCTGCCACCTGGCTGTGGGTTGTTTTGTTGCCTCTTACGATAGGCCGCCCCAAAGCAGGAAATTGTATTCTTTTTCCGTTCCAGCACAGATAACTGCCTTTGCTAGCTTCACAAAAAAAGGGTAAGTAGACAAAAACTATCCCCATAGGTAATTGTGTAAACAATGAATCACAACAACTCCCTGGTTGCATTACTGGAGCACATCGGCATGCGAATGCCAGCCGCGCATTGCCTCCTCAATCGTGCTGTTCCGCCGCGATCCATACCGTTCGAACGTTGCGGGTTGCGAATACATCTCTTTTGGGGCGTGGTACAAGTCACGTAAGGATATTGGTCCAAGCTTTTGTCTCTAAAGAATGCAATAAAAATATTCAATATTTTTTTTCCATTACAGGAGTTCTGTAGGCAGGCAGACAGGTTGTTATGGCGACATATTTTAGAACAGGGGTGGTAGCTATCCAGTCGGGCAAATGCCCTACGGGTTGTTTTATCGCCTCTTACGACAGGCCGCCCGGCTGCAGGAAATTGTATTCTTTCTCCGTTCCTGCACGGATAAATAATTAAATAATAAACCATATGTAGAATGTGTGAATGAAATACTTTATTGTTCATCAATAATGAAATTACGGCTTTATCGCTTCAAGCGATCTCTCCCAGGCAACCCCCTAGAGTGAAGAAAATGTTAAAACATGCCTGTGGTGATATAAACCCTGTAGATAATAAATACTATGAAACATTCAAATTGGAAGAAAAAAATAAATAGACTTTATATACCATACAAACATATTTAAATATATCCACAATAAACTACTACACCTGAGAGGAGTGAGTTTGAAAGACGATACTGATTTCGCTTGTCTGATGTTGGCTGTGAGTTCTATAAGTGAAGAATGTGTGAAGGAGTTATCAACGAGGGAAGAAGTGTGTAGATGTCTCAGTAAGGAGAGATTATTACTAGAGCGCAAATAACAGGAATAAGGAAGATATACGAAATTAAAAGGTTCCTTTAAATGAGTAGTGACACGATTCAAAAGGATGTTGTATAAAAGAGAAAGTGAGTGAACATTCAGTCGAAGGCGAATAGGTAACCAGTATTACTCCACTAAATTACAGTAACCTATGGATATTTGCAACACCAGAGCAGTTACGATTACGCTGCCAACCTTGAAGGAATTTTATGACAATATTTTTGAAAAACTCATATCGTAACAATTTGAGAAAAATTAACTGGGAGCTGATTTAAAATACTGTGGTGGCGGAAGAGATATTTTCTTTAAAGAAGTTCATAAGCGATGCTGTTGAAGGAAGTGAAGGCTCAGCGCCATAAAAGAAACAAAACTACATTCACTCGTTTCAACATTAAATACATATTCATAACTATAACGCATTCATTACTAGGTAGCTACATTAAAAGTGGATTGTATAAAAAGGTTAATGCTTAACACATCTGTTCACATGAATCCAACTGTCGGCTGGCGACATTTTGCTTCAAGACTATATTAGAAGCTAAATGTTCAAAATATATAACACTAAAAGTCATAAACTCATTTATTCGTAACTATGTTACACGTCAGGGTTATATATATTATTACAAAATCTTTAGTTAATTGTTTGTCGTCAATCTTTGTAATCCATAAATTCCTTCAAGCTATAGAAGGTGTGCTCGATTAGCCACTTCTTTAGCCGACTAGTGAATGCGTTTAAACTGCCGGAAAGTGTGATTTTGTCCGGTAGTTTATTATATATAGTCGGACCCATAACATGTGTTAGCGTGTTAGATTTTTCTAATCGCCTCTGCATCGGTGCAATCCTATCTCTATTCCGAGTCCGATGTGAATGTATGTCGCTATGCTTTGCATACATGGACTCATTGACTCTGACGTATAGGGCTACTTGAAGTACCAATATACACGGTAGGGTGAGAATTCGTAACGTTTTGAAATGGGGTCTGGCTGATTCCCTATTAGGTAACCTAACAGAACAAATCATGCATAATATTTAAAAAGAAGCAGAAGAATACAGCAGTGGCAAAAGTCTTGTGAATTATACCACACACATCACGGTGCGATGCATCGTGTCTAAATCGCGGTACATTTGTCCCACTAACACCTCTATTTATTCTAGAAAAGGCCACTGGAATCATGGCTGCAGCGTGTTGATTTAAGATCCTTATTTACAGAAAATGTTATGATATAATACTACCTCCATTTTTAATCTCCTACTACATTTGACAGATGTAATATTACTAGAATTTTACATTTAAAAGGAAGTAAAAATAAGCATAGATGATGGTAACTACTCTCCATTTTTTATTACACGAGTTCAGCAGACTGGCATGTGGCCTACCTGATGGAAACCGGTTACCATCGCCTATATATGAGGCCGTCAGCGCTAAAGCGCCCTAACCCTCAATTTATTATATTCGGAGATAAATACTGGAAACTAAGGAAATGTAAAAAAACCTTTGGAACGCCATCTATTATCAAGTGACAAAGCCAAAGATAGGCCATTCTTGCATTATATTTTAGCACGTTTTACATAATTTCCAGTATTTATCTCCGAATATCTCCGGCGTCATATATTTGTAACACCAAAGGTGCTAGCAATGTGCTCTCACTCTCTAAAAGGGGACTGAAACCTGTCCACTAATGCCGGAACTCAACTCCAGCTTGTTGTGAGTTGACTTTAGACCAGGGGTAGCCATCGAGACCAGTAAATACGCTAACACCTAATTATGGGGTTTTTTGTTTACAGGCCGCCCAGTTGCAAGAAATTCCACGGCTGTGCGCCATGAAGTCAGTCATCTGAAAAATTGTTTTCCTAGAGTTAGCAATGTTTGCAGCTAACAAAACTCTAAATAAGAAGTTCAAATTAAAATCCAGAGCGCAATGAAAGGATTAGCTGTAAGCATGCCGATAGGATTCTTCGGCAAGAATCTACAAAATCCAGAAATTAAACCTCGTTTGTATACAAAGCGAACTTATTTATATGATATTGAATAAGTTAATTCCTTTTACGGTCGGATACCCAATAAAGGTTTACTCGGAGGCAATATATTTCGGCTGGCCAACGTAACAGTCCTACTAAAAATGTTTTCTCACGTTATTAAAGTCTTTACTCTTAGGGCTGAGGCCGGCGCTGGAATTATTCAAATTTACATGGAAAATGAAAATGCATTTTTAAATTAATGTTTAATATACATATTCATGCCATTATGTTCATGATTCACTGTTTAAGGTAGAGTACGAGTAAAACTAGATTGCGTCCTTGAAGTTCGTACACACCGTTGCGCAACTCAGTTCTATTATGATGTTTACACACAAGTTAAGGAGAATGCATGATGAAGCTAAGGGGATGGCACGTATGCTATTTCTTTTATACAAACATTCTATAATCAACGTGAACAATTGACCGGAGTTGCACAAAGTCACAGAACTAACTTCACTCAAAGCGCATTACAATATTGCGCGTACTGTATAGCATATGAGGCTGCGGCGTATTTAGGCTATTTCAATATAAATAATGCATAATTATTTTGTTTTTGATAAGAAATGAGATTTGAATTTTTGGTGAATTGCTAAAATATCCTCTGGATTTTTTAAAGTCGTACAAGATACTTACAAATTAAGTCTAGTTCTTACTGTATCTACACCACCGTGCAACGTCTTGTTACTGTAGTGGCAAGAAAGTCTCCATAACCCGTTTACGCTAAAACACTTTTATCATTGTCACTTTTTATTTAATATACGTACAAGTAAAATATGCAATTCTTTTTGAAATAAATAATATTTAAGAATTATTAAAATATTCATTAACGATACTTAGCATACCTCAAGTTTCATTAAAGAAATCGGTGTCAGCCCTGCATTGGGGAGGTCTCCGGGTCAGAGGCTTTAAGAAAACGAATCCCGCGTAAGGTTTAAGCGAACAATCGATACCGTTCAGTAATGATCCTCTATATTTTTGTTCCTAGCATTTTCGTAAGCAGGTAATAAACAGCCGTGCTTCTGAAGGTTTATCGGTTTTTGTTACAAAATATACGAACTACTGTGGGACGCCGAAATTCAGAAAAATGCAATGCACCATAGAATTAATGGGATCTAAGGAACCCGAGTAGATGCCAGTAAAGTGAAGCACTTTTAAGTAGAAACTCGTTCCGCTAGTCCGCAGCACAAGTCTCAGTGTGTCCAGCTTCAACTGTCTCAAGTCTCAATTCGCTTGTAGACGCGTCGGTCTCGTCAGTTCGCAAGACTGTCTTAGTGTGACTAGCTTCAACAGTTTCAAGTCTTAGTTTGTTTGTCGACGCCTTGGTACTGTTAGTCCGCAACACAAAGTCTCAGTGTGACGAGCTCCAATTATTCCAAGTCTCAGTTCCCTTGTCGACGCGTCGGTCCCCTCAATCCGCAAGACAGTCTCAGTGTGACCAGCTCCAATAGGTCCAATTCCCTACTTTAAAAGACTCTAAATACCCACAACTTTATTTGTGTCTTTGGGTACATGTCATCGAAAATAATAACAGATGCTCTCGCACACACCGATTGGTTTGGTCCTTCAACTTTGAATGTAATATTGTAGGAAACTATCTCTCTAGGTATTATTACTCTAAGCAAGATACATATGGTTTGCTTTCCATCTTTAAACTAAATTGCAATTGAAGATTCGTTTCCAACAAACACTGTTTTTATATTTTTGTATCTCATGTAGCGTCCCTTCTTTAAACAGCGAATAATCGCGGGAACAAGGTTTTCATAACAATACAACTGATTATTTTTATAATCGTCAAAGTTATACCTAGTATACTATTAGTTACATAGTTTCATATAAATCATTACACATATTTTCCAATTTTACATCAAGAAATGAAAATAAGTTACGTAAAAGTTTCGTTTCCATTTAAATTGTTTTAATAATTTGACCACTATGCTTATTTACATAGAGTTAGAAATATTTTGAAGTTTTTCATTAATAGTTCAAATTTTGTGTTTAAAGATTAAATGTGTTAATTTTGAAACGTGACGTCATGAATTTAGGACCCCTCCACCCTGATCACACAATGTCACACTTTAAACCCCCCCCCTCCCTTAACTTGTAACGTATATCTGGATGGCCCCTAAAGAGCTGCGGTGCCAGACACATAGCGGTCAAATTTATAACATCCCTTTTTTGCGTCGAGTGTTAAAAACTACAACAATATACGTTAAACAAATATATGTTCAGCCTTAAAGGTGTTAAAACTTCATACAACTTTGATTATAATCGGATTTACCTTCGTCACAATAGCTTTAGCTGAGGCGACAAGAGAAACGCAAATCCAGCACCAAAGTTGAGCATACGTCATAAATACACACATTTTAAAGCAAGAACAGCGAGAGAACGTATGCTGGTTTAATTTTTTCTCTCAACCAAGTAGCACCCGGATAATCCTTGCCGGGCAGTGTTTGACACGGGCAGGAGAGCAAATATGGCCGACGTACCCGACGCTAACCATTAAAGTTGTTTGTTTAGGGCATGTTACATATAATAATGGTGTGGTTTTTATGCCATCAGCGGTATTATGTTATGGTATTTTGGTAAATGGATTATTATTGTAACGCTGCCCTATATTCAAAATTTAAACCACAATACTATGAATTGGGGACAATGCCTACTTTGCGGAATGCATCAACGTCATGTTTTTTCGACGTTGCGACGCGTTACTCATGTGTATATATAATATCCATTAATTGAAGAACAAGAGCACATCATCAACTTTAGGACAACTTAGAGGAAGGTAAGCCAAGCTCGCAATCCCTCGAGCAAACTTGCGTTTCTCCAGCAGAATTCTAAGGCTCAGACGATCGCGGCTGAGATTAGTTATTAGTGGAGCCACTGGACATAGACATTTTAACAGATATCTTCTTAATATAGGTGTTACTGACAGACCCCTCTGCAGAGTCGCCAGGAGGCCATATCTGCTTGAATTCGGTGAGGTGGCCAAATACAGGTCGAAGTATCTGGACGCCCCAGGTAGCCCAAGTGAAGTCTTCAACGACGTCAAGAAACTGGTGCACTTCCAGAAGGAGCTGGGCTGAATGGAGTAACCCTTCACTCATCCTCGCACGCAAAATAGGCGCTGTGACTTCGAGTTGTGGAAACCGCCAGTGTGCAGAAGAAGATCCATAATATCCTAGTACATAATAGAGATTAAATAATCTTAATTTATATTCATATGTTACAAGCTACAGGACTCAAATTAAAATAAATGCCGTTGGAAATACTATAGAGTTTATTAGCACTGCACAAACACGTATAAAACAGGTACAAAATAAAACTGGATGCAACCAGTTCACACTCCACGATTCAATGCAATTCAACAAGTGCAAAGTCCGTCACTATGTCGCTAATCGAAAGTACTATACACGTTTAATGGTATCGTAGTCGTCGCCGGACCGCTCCACCCCTCCGTTCGGGCATTGTTTTATACTAATTATACAGTTAAAAAAATCGACCGCGTGCCAGTGCACCGCTCGGCACTCGGAAACACCAGTGGGTTTCCGACAATTAATCTAATTGCAAATTTTAAATACGAAGAGAACGAAAGAACTCTGAATGCGGGGAAGGGCAATAAACCAGGTGCGCGGCATTTCTTTGTCGGTATGTAACAATAGGTATGCAGGTGGCCCAACTTGTAGCAATACATTAGTTTATTTTTAGTATATAATATGGTAATATAGTTATAATTTCCTTCACCGTTGTAAGCTGTTAGTTATTATAACATATGCACATAAGGTCAATAAATTGCCTAAGTGGAGCATGCTTTCTGGCCCGAATTCGAATCAAGGTTTTCGTCGGTTAGTGCCAAACGTAACAACTCTAAATTTGCACTACATATCACTGCGATAAGTATATTTGTTTCACTGCTAACCCGACATATTAAATTATATCCTGTTTAAACTAAGTAATTTCGGATAAAGGGCAAATTTTTGTGTCACACTCGCAAAGGGACGTCGAAGACAAACATACTGTTTGCTTAAGTTTTTCCTTACGTGTCTATTAACCCTTTTATGTGATTTGCGAAGTTTTTCAGGTTACCAAACCTCACTATGTTTCATTCAGTGACGAACACGAGTAAGTTATTCTGTTACATGACAATATAAGATGTATTATACATTTATATACTTAAAGATTGATTAAAATATGTACTAATATTGTAGAGAGGTAAATTTAAATTTATTTACTTGCATAAAACATGGTTTAAAAGGTGTTACAGTAGTTATATTTAAGTCTCTCGTACACATGTTTTTGCCAGATTGAAGTGCAGATTTACCTTGTACAATGAATTACAATATTACATTATTTATACAATTAATTCTAATATTATGATATGTCAAAATATCAATAAAAATAAATAAATAGGGTCCACAGTCCCATAGTCAGATAATTATAACAGTTAATATATTATACTTAATAATTTTACATACATAATTCAGCAGTTTGCTAGTAGAACAGAGGATTTAGTTATTTACATCATTGTTTTGACATTCATAGTTTTGTCATGCAGTGTCTGTTGTTTGTTTGAATTATAGTTTATCATTTATGTATTCATTTATAATATAACAGTATTTATTAGCAAGCAACTTTTTTAGATATAATTTAAAAGAATTTTTATTTAGCGATTTTATATTTTGTGGATGCTTTTTTGGAATAGAGTTTTCCGGATACCGGGCAATTTCTTGGAGAAGAAAAGTCTACTCATGCGTCTCCGCCAGGTCCCGGCTGAAGGGGTGGGCCCAAGAAATGCTGGCTAAACGACGTGCTTGCCGATAACAAAAATTAGGGAGCGAACGCTCGGGATTTAAGAAATCCTTCCAGAGACCTTGCATGACTTATTAAGTTAATTTAGGAAAGAATAGAATACACAGACGAATATAAATGACGATTTGAGGAGGGTACAATTTTGCAAAAATGAAAACGTAACTCAAAAAAGGATAACTTATAAAATTTCATTAATTGACCCGAATCCTTCAATGGCGGAGACAAAATAGCTATGTACATTATTAATGTGGTCGGATACGGAGATCCAATTCGATTCCTGGGTTGGGCAATCAACTATAACCCCACTCTGTTACTGTCATGTTCAATCAAGCGTTTGGTTTTTGGGGGTACTTTGATTTGTTTGAGGGTTAAGTGATTTTATGACATTTTCTTAACCGTAATTTACTTTATATACAAGTATGGATCGTAATAATGAGATAGCATTTGGGCAATCGTGATAGGTTACTGGTAAAGGATGTATATGCATCTTCTGTCAGTGAAATGTTACAAATCTTTACATAGAACAAGTGTTTAAAACTTATGTTTGTACTAGACTATCATTGCTTGGCTGGTGTAGGCGTGTCTATATAATGAAAATTTGACTGCACCATATTTCATACTAATTAGAAAATCAACCCGGGATACCTTGATCTTTCTTGCCGCCGCAGTGTCGGCAGATGGTCACGCCACACCGCCTTGAATGATGTCTTACAGAGGGCACTTGTCACCGCTAACGTGCCGGCTTTATTGGAGCCGAACGGTATTTCTCTTGATGATGGTAAACATCCTGACGGAATGACTCTGATTCCCTGGTAGCGAGCCAAGCCTTTGGTGTTAGATGCGACTTGCGTAGACACTTTGGCCGCATCCCATTTACCAAACACGTCTAGATCAGCCGGTTCGCCGGCGGAAAAATTCTGAATTACTCAAGCAATGCAAATATGCAACCCTCAGTGAGAGTTATATATTTGTGCTGTTTGCTGTTGAGACGCTTGAACCGTGGGGCTTGAGGTCATGCTCATTGACTCTTCAAGTGGTCAGAAGGTTTGTGCTTACCTCGGACAACGGGTCCGCCAGAAACGTAGCCAGCCTTCTGGGTACCTTACCCATAGAAGACGGTGATTTAGGCTCAGTATTCTACTTATACTCTTGAGGACCATGGGTAGAATACAATACAAAGAAGTTAAGTTTTCTTTTATTGCATTGGATTCGGTGTAATTAAGTTTAATAACATAATTTTATATTTTAAATAAACAGCCGAATAGTAACTGACAATAATAATTCGACACATAATAGATTTTAATTTGTTTTTAACAAAAACAAATCAACATAAAACGTTGCTTCTTATCCGGCTCGAAGGACCATGTTTAAAACTCATGTTTGTGCCAGACGGTAATTGATTGGCTGGTATATGTGTGTCTATATAATGAAAAGGCATTGCACTGCACTACATTTTATATACACACTCAAATTACTTAAACGAACAACAACTTAAGCAATCAATAAATAATTTCTTAAAGTAATTGCTGGAATTTGGCTGGTTAACATTTTATTAGTCGTAAAATTTGCTATATAAATAATCCGGGCTGCTCTGTGTAATTGATTACTTAAGCTCCACTTAGATAGATTGCCTGTCCTTTCATCTAATGCAAGTTATTACCAGTAATTGTTTTCAACAATAAAAGCATATTGCATTTTTAGGATTCGCAGCGAAGTTACAGAGGTACTACTGAGACGTGCGAGAGACGTATTGTTATTATTTTGTAATGTTCGTCTGTCTGGGTATGGTCTAGCCATTTCACTTAGATACTTTGTCGATGAAATTTTAGATATGGTGTGCTATGCAAAACGTGTAATGGTTTGTTAAAACCATGAGAAACGACCGAAAAAATGCACGTAATTTTTCGGTCTAATTTTTTTTCCAAAAAGTATCCTCTTCTCTTGTTTAAGCAGCTGTTATCAAAATATTCTATTTGATCATGAAGGCGTAACGGAGAGTTATTTTTATAATAATATTAATAGCGATTATAATATTTTCTTAAGTTTTCGCACTTGTATACATAATAAAACCCACGGAAGACCAATATAAAGAGTGTCAACGAGTATTGTTACTCGTCAATACTCGTTGACACTTGTCATATTTGTCTTCCGTGATCACAACCACTGAAAAGTAGCCGAAACGTCGGAATAACAAACTCAGATTAACTACCGCGCTTAAAACTGTTCAAACGTAGTTTTATTAAATAGCGATTATGTTAAACTATACACACATTTAAACAAAATCGAAGTGTCTGTTTGTAATGTCAAAATAACAGCATTTTATTAAATGAATATGTGAGTATATACGGTACCTACTTTAATTGTTGTCTGTTTGTCTAGCTGAATGTTACAGCTTATATCTGAAACGGCTAGATTGATTTTGATGGGACTTCCACTGGCAGTAGCTGTTAAAGGAGTAACTTAGGTTACTTTTTTTAGGGTTCCGCGAAAATAAATCCACGCGGGAAAAGGCGCGGGCGCATCTAAAGCAATTCTAAGCAAAACTATAAGTTTATCTTTTTTTTATTGCAGTAGATCACAGACAGGCAGACGGCCACTGATGACAGCGTACGTCCTATGAATTGCAACACAAAGTCTACAATGCGCTGCTCTCTGTAGGAGCTGAACTGGTCACATGCCGGAACAACAAAGTTGTTATGGACATATCTAGACAGGTGTAGCCATCAGTCGGCAATCTACACTGCTGTGGTTTTGTCGCTCTTACGACAGCACCGGCGCAGAAATGTATTCTTCTCCGTCCTGCACGTTATCTAATAAATATCTCTATGTACATACATGAGTAGTCTGATTATGTTATGTTTTTAAAATAGAATAATCATCTAAACCATTCTCGAATCTACTGATAAAAACAAATGTCATCAAATCGATCCACCGTTAAGAGGTTCAGCGTGCACCACCTCCAATCGTGAATCTAAGCATCCATGATCCACTTGAACACACACAAAAATAATGTCACCTAAATCGTGGAACACGATTGCAGCGCAATCTACTTGGCTCAAATTTGAATCTAAACCATCCCGGACTCACTTGAACACGACAAAATGTGAATTATCCTAAATCAAGCAAATTAAAATGAGTTTAAATACAGTTTCCATTGCTGAAATCAACCGGGAAAGATCATAACAAATTAATGGCTAGAGTGATGTTTTTAAATGATATACTTTTATTGATGAATATCGTATTTACGTTAGGTATGGTTGTTAAGGTTATTGGTTATTATTATATCCCATAGGTCGCTGGTTCATATCCGGCTCGAAGGACCATCTTTAAAAGTTATATTTTAGCAGACTGTATTAAGATTTTGTATGCGCGTAAATATACAAAATTAAAACTGCACTCACTTCAACCATAGTTTGTATTAAATGAATAGCAGATAATAAATATTTTTCCTTAACAATTCAATAGTAACTGACTTAAAATTATTAGAAACATTGTTTTATTATTATAAAATATTTAGGCTTCCATGCAGCCAGTGTCTATGTAGGTTTCCTACACATACTTATCGAAATATAATAAAGGTCGAAGACAATTCCAAAAACACAAAAATCATAAAAATAGGTCCAGCCATTCGACACGACTTTTTTTACTACAAATGTAGCAGGATACAGTGATACCTAATATACATTGTTATAAAGACATTGTTTGTGAAACTTTATTCACAAAGTAAATTACTTTGACTTTGTAGTTTGCTTCGGTTATTAAAAAAATAAATCACGGAATACAAACATCTGTCAATCACTTTCAATTACGATTATTTCGTATTGATCGTGTACTAGCAGAAGGTGCATGATATGACGAGCGTGCATGACAAGAACTATGAATGTCAAAGAAGCATGTGAGGTGTGTAAGAATAAGCCTAAATGGCGCTCTGTTGTTCGTGCCTACCCCGCAAGGGACCTGGCGTGAAGTTATGTATGTATGTATGTTTCGTATTCTATGTTAATAAATTTACTATACATTTTAATTGCTTCTAAAGTTAATAAGCCCTTTAAGCTATATGAGTGCCGTAAGATACATATCTTTATATCTTTAAAGGCAGACCTGTTAATACTTAAAACCGCTTACACAACGCAACATCGCCAAAAATACACAAACAATTTTCCCTAAGTTCGTAAAGTACTTAGCAAAATGATCTCTCTCGTCGTCGTTTCGTCATAAATACGTATGATAACGCGTGCACATGTGTGTAAAGTGGAGCGAATCCGGGAACTCATTAAAAGTAAAGCGTACGCCCTCGTAAGCGGCGCCGGGTGAATTTATTATGTGCCCGGCCTCGTTACGATACCGCCACATGAATTTTCAGTTCTTCAGTGTTTTGAAACAAGCAAGAAAGAATATAATTTTATTTAGGACACATTATATAAATACATTATAATTGCTAACAAATTTAAAACTATATAGTTTTGTCCCAAAATGGGCATCAGTCTCAGCATAATGCCGGTCGGTTAAAACCAGCGCTGATCTTCAGCTGTGCGATTTAGATATCGTCACGGTAGACATTAGATCTTACGTAGAACTAGAATCTCAAATGATATACATACATATATATACATATACAATAGGTAGAAATACATTTTGTTTGTCTTTTCGAACAGAGATTTCTTTTCAGGAAAGATCTCATAATTGTAGTGAAAATCGGGTCTTCAAGTTTTAGGGGAGTAGTTTAGGAGAGCAGAAACTACGCCTGCCTCACATGTCCAAGGCAGATTGTCGGGTTTCACAATAGGTTTTCTCAATTTGCCGCTTACTTCAAGATGTTTTTTTTTGTTGGTTGAACATACTAAGTTCTCTTTAGTTGAATTTATACAGAATTTTCACTTCGTATTGAAAATAGTTTTTATGACTTTGGAAGCTCTCTAACTGTTATCGACGTAAACAAAATAAGATGTTTTTTAAATCACAATTCATTTCTAATGACCTACCTGAATACGCTGGAAATTAATATATATCCAGTACTTTGTGCGAAATGGCTGTAATACATCTGTCTAATAAGCAAGCAATAAATCAAAATAAATAGCCATCTATTAAATTCGAAATCGATGCGTAATAACACGCGCGGGCGCCGCGAAAAAATTCGGAAAGCATAACAGACACAAATTACTTTTGCATTTGTAATATTAATAGAAATTGAAGACTTATTCGCTTCGATAATTTTAGAATTAAATAGTAATTTGATCAATCAACAATCATTTTAAATTACAATTTCTTTTAACCGGCTCGAAGGACCAATAGAAATGTTATAAAATCTAATAATATTATCTGTAATAAGCAACAAACCAAAAAAGAGTCCTTTATTATATTCGCAATTCATTCGCAACAATTGGAGCGGCTGCCGCAAAAAAATATTTTTTTGATTTCTAATTTTTTTTAGTAAATTAATAGAGTATTCAATTCAATCATTGAGAGCTGCAGAAGGAGGGAGGGAGGAAGGGGGTTAACATAACCCTATACGCCAATTTTCCGTGAAAACCGTACAGCAGTTCTTTCCCGTGAAAGTGTAAGAGACAGACACAGAAATACTTGCGCATTAATAATATTAATATTAATTGAGAATTATTCTGCTTCGGTTATTTGGGAAATAAATAACAGTGTGATTACATAAAATAATTTTAAATTAAGATTTTTCATCCGGCTTGAAGGACCAAAACGACGTTATGAATTAAAATCATACTAACTGCAATAAGCAACAAATCAAAACAAATACTCATCTATTAAATTCCGGACTGATTCGCAATAATTTGTGCGGCTGCCGTGAGACTAATGCACCTATTACGTGGACAAATCATCTGCTATCGCACGACGGCGACGAATCGTATGTTTCCACATCGCAGCGAATTACCCTTAATGGTGATGGCACGCCCTTGATTAATGTCCAAACATTCTCTGTGGTCGATTGCAGCCTTTTGATGGGTTTCGGAACGTTTTACATTCTACTGTTAAAAGGATACAACTTACCAATGGCCTCGGAGCTTTGAAAGAGCATATATTAGTTTTATATCTATTTTATATATTTATGTATGTATAATAAATTAATCAAAATGTAGTGTGAAAAAGAAACCTAAAATCGAAAACTAGAAAAAGAAGGGCTTAATCTTGATATATAATGTATGTTTGTCTGTATGTCCTACTCGAACTCTACCCAAGTGTAGAGTTTTTGTCTGTCTGCTAGAGCGATCTTCATGTAGAAACTGCTTGACGGATTTCAATGAAATTCAACGCAGAGCTAGCTTATATCCTGGGCCGTAATTTAGGATACTTTAATCCCGATAAATGACGTCGTTTCCGTGGATGAAATAGCGAAAAATATGGTACCCCAATTGTATCTTTGGTTTTGGTTGGTTTAGCTTGTCTTCCATACAATGATACCCTCTATATAGCATTACACCCACTCTCAATAACGACAACAATTAAGTAATAAAAAGTAGCTTTTAAGTTGGTAAAATTAGTAAAAGCTGCGCAGCTGTGTACGTTCTTTTTTCGCTTAATTAAATTAGCCCTAAATAAATTCGACTGTCAGCATAATGCATACCGAAATTTTGAATAAATTCCAAAATTATCAAATTTTTAGGTACTTCCTTTATCTTTTATTGCTAAGATGCCTCAATATCGCAAGATATGAATAAAAGACGTAAAAAAACTACTGGTGCAGCAAAAGACGTCAGACAAAATAACAGACTTCACTCCCTTTAACGACAACTCTCTATAACGCCATAAAATGCAGTCCCTTCGGTGTCGTTATATAAAGTTTACATTGTATTTTGATGATACATAGCACATCTAAAAATAAATTGAGATTACTATCTTAATGACAAAATCTTAAAGTTTGCCAGTTTCTCATTAAAGTGTACCACAAAAGTGCAAAGATTGTCGGACAGTTAGTGTAGGGTTCGCTTCGCTCTCCCTGATAGTTAAAAAAAATGATATTAAAAAAATACTTTATCAGGTATTTTAACACCCATTCATTACTTCTAAATATATGAATTTTGTCGGAATCTATTATAAATATCTCTTCTTCACAACATTTTGTTTAATACTAAGTTCCCAGCTTGTCTCAAAGAACGCTTTCAGTTCCTTAATTACAGTGATTCAAGATTCTTAAGATTGTCATAGAATTTGAAACTGAAAACGCCTGTAAACAGAACAAGTTTTTACAACCAGTCTTTTACCATCCAGGCCATTCAACTATAGAATGCATTACCTCTAAACATCAAGCAGACACGATCATTACCTTCTTTTTTACAGATTAGTTAAAGATTACTATCTCAAGCTATAGTGTTATTGTTTACTTTTGTATGTATATAATATAATATGTGTATTTATTTTAGTATATATATTATCATATATATTACTATTTTTTTATTTTTTTATTAATAAATGAAATTATTGTACAAGTGGTAGTTTAGCAACTACCGACTTGTGTTGTCCTTCCTATACTCCATCCAAAGGGTGTCTGGAAGAAATCGCCCATCGTCGTGGGCGATAAGACCGCCGATTGTACTTTTATTTAATGTTTTTGAATTTATGTAGCATCTTTGTAAACAATAAAGTATATTCTATTTTATAAAACGTATAATATATCTAATTCATTCTGAAGTCTAATGTTTTAATAATATAAAATTTTTGTTTGCAATTTTTTTTTAAACTTCGATATACCGATATGACTGTCTGGTTTACGTGGTAACAAATTATTTAATTTAACAGCAACGGCTTGCAAATTTGAAAATCTCAATAAAATATTAATGGCGCGCCCATAAAAGCCGTCCGCACGAAATAATACGTACACATTGTCGCCCAGACTTTACGTTCAACATTACAATAAAATGTTACACCATATCGCCACCTAGGGGCGTATCGTTCCTCTGGGATCCGAAATAAAACCGTATCCGTTAGCCGTAAGACGATATTAGGATCCTCGCACATAGCCAACATGCGTGCGGAATTTCTATTAGGTACCTAACAGAGCGTTTTGCTTTATGTTCTGAGTTTGGCAACGTATGGAGGGAAATTACTCCGCGCCTATATTATCCGCAAGAGTTAACTTGAGACTTAAATGCACGCTCTCCACCCGACCCCCGCCTTCTTACCGCTCTCGCCATCGACGCGTCAGTACCTCGCCCTTACGTCATCCGAGCGAAGTCTCAAGTTAACTCTTGCGGGTTGTACTCATATTTAACAACAGTTACGAAATCAAGACTATAATGCCCTTTTTTTAAACCGCAAAGAATTACTTTTTAGACACCATCTTTGGGCCTGAGGGGAAGACTTTATACTAAGGGATGTGTGTGAAGTCTGATGGATGGTTTGTCTACGGTGGCCTCCGAGCGGCTGGGACGGAGGATGGTCGGCCATCAGACTACCTACTAATCCTAACCTGCGCCCCTCGCCTGTGTGCTTTTATGGAATGTCACAGGAACTCTACCATAGGTACTACATCTGTGAAACTCGTACGACTGGCTCGCAACCAGAGCACCCCCAGGGAAGGGGGTTCTTCACCAACAGGGAGAGAGAGTCAACGGGATCCCAAGACTGCAAACTGCTTCAACTGCGTTAGTGACTGTGAGTAAATGTGATTTATTTATAGAGTTGAAAAATAACATGTTAACGATTATCTATGCTGGCGTATATACAATTATACTCACATACGTAAGTTATCTGTCAATGTTTAACGCCAGTAACAATGTTGAATCTCAAATAACTGATTGGCTACATCTGAATGACACAGTCACTAATACTAGCATTATTTCAAGTATAGCAGGTGCATAAAAAAGAATAAAAAAAACTAACATGGCTGTATTAATTGCTAGCATAAACAATTCAATTTTAACCTCTTATTATGACTAATATTATAATATATCGATTGTAGTGAAATCTAATAATTTAAAGCTCTTAATTTTTGCATAAATTTTGCTTATATATCCTTCAAATCTTAGTATTTTTTATCTTTAAGGCTTAAGCTTACCTCGCTCAATGAATTTGTGTACTTTATCGGTTTGGTGAAGCTGAAACAATTTTAGTTTACAGTTTTATAATGCACATATCGCTTCTTTGCTTCAATAACGTGACATATCCCAATACTCACTTATTTCACTCGCTCACTATATTTTGCTAAATGTATCATATTATCACAATTTTCTCATATATTTCAAAAAGCTTAGTAAATTGAAATTTACAAAAAAAATATACAAAAAAAATGTAAAATATGTTTGGGTAAAATCTTTTTTGAAATTTTAAAAGTGTCGTACGGTAAATTTGGGTTTTTCAAGATACCACGTTATTGAAGCAAAGAAGCGATATATATTTGCTAGGTGCTTTTTATTTTATTTGTAGTAGTTTTGTTTTAAATTGTATGTATGTAGTTTATTTTTAGGATACAATTTACTTTCAGAATTTATTTATTATTAGTTATTATATCATACCTTGGTATTATTAAAGTAAATTGTTATAACTTTATGTCAGTTTCTACTTTTCTATATATCTATCTTTACACAAAAGCAATTGTCACTTTTAGAATTAATAATTATTAAATTTTACAACTATTGTAATGTTGCATTTGTTAGTACTTATTTCTGGATCACATCGAAATATTATACATTTGAACTTAAAATCAACAACATTTCTAATGAATTAAAAAACACTATTTGTTAGTATAAGCATATATGATAAGTGTGAGTGTGTGTGTATGTGCGCATTTCTGTGCGCGTGTGGGTGTGGGCGCTCAAGTTCCTACCAAAAAATATTTCAAACTTTACCAACACACAATTTGCAAGCTCGACAGAATATTCCCCCGTGAGTTCGAACAGTAGGCTCTCGCCTTAGATCACCGTGAGCCGCGGACAACGCAATATGAGATGAAAGGGATTGCTCGACAAAACACGAACGATATAATACGAATAACAAGGATGCGTTACGATTCCATATAAATAACTTCATCTTCTTGTATGTTTTAATTTGGACGTGTTTCCCTTGGGAAAGTAGGTTTGTCTTGTTTGGAAAAACTCTCATATCAGGTTGCTGGATGTTGTCTTTTGTATGGCTTTTCTACTTTGTTAGGGTTCCTCATATGCTTTCGCAAAACGAAACTTTTATGAAATACGTTTATTTATTTATTGCATGAGTTCAGCAGGTAGGCAGACGGCTCACTTGATGGAAACAGTTACCACCGTCTATGGATATCCCTTGGGAACACTATTTTTCTGTATGAAATGCTATATCATATTCTATACCAGGGATTCCCAAAGTATTGCAGGTATAACCCCTTTTTCCAAAATGTACTGATACCTCAGTTATCCATAGCTAAGTGACTTTAAAAATCTTTAGTTTTTTTCGTATTGACACAAAATAATTACCAATTTAAAAACTTTGAAGTTGGTTGAGTGAGTAAACTTATATCAATTTCACATCAAAATGTAACAAAATAAATAAACATAAAATTCAGTAAACGTATACGAACTTGTGCACGCTTATAGAACTATATTAAAGATACAAAAAATGATACTTCCTACTTAAATACTAGTCACTGTTATAACAAGTTGTTTCACGTAACACAATTTAAACCTTTTAGATATCCCACTATTGACCTTTATACTGAATGTGATGTATTATCAATTGGAAAATTATTTGTTTTACACACTACTCTCAGCACTAAAAACTTATTTACGGCACCGAAAAAAATACACGACGTAAAGACAAAGTTTGTCTACTTAATCTATTTAAAACAAATTTCATTACTAAATTGTTATTTAGGTCCCACTCTATATAACAAACTTAATAAAATTCTTACACTCTACCCCCTCAACAAATATCAATGTAAAGATGTTTTAATAAATTGGCTAAAACAACGCAGTTATGATGATATTGAAAATTTGTTTGTACTGTTAATTTAAAAAAGTTTAGTAGAAATAAATATTATTAAACATAGCTAGTTACGAAAGCAAGTCTTAGTCTTAATCTTATTATTCTTTTTTAAACAATATTTAAATTTTACAATTCTCTTTTCAATTAATTCTCTATAAGACACTGAAAGGGACTAACACCTAAAATACAGGCTCGGCCTAGTTTAGGTGTTAGTTAACGATATAACTTATTTTTAATAGACACGAAAATATACATTTTTCATCTTAATGTAAATCTATGTATCTATACTTGGTGTCAATAAAACATTATTATCATTATTTAAAGGGTCGATTTTTAGACCTCGTCGACACCCTGAACTAGTTTTTGTTCAAGTTGACTCCCGAACAACCGATTTCGTCCTCAGGGGGTCAATATCGACTTTGGGAATCTCTGTTCTATACAAGCAGACTTTGATCGTATTTATAATGCTAGGTAGCATTATTCTAGAGCGCATAAAACAACATGAAATTTAGGTAAAAATGAAACCACCGAACTGGCGGTTTAGAACAAAACCCTTTGTTTTCGCCAACAAATAAAACTGCATATACATTTTCGGAAAAACATGTTTACGATCTCACAGGAGTCGATTCGAACGTCTCGCGTGTTTTACAGCTTCCGGCTTCAACGTATAATATACGAGTACCACCCACTTCCTACTTCGGGAATGCAAAGCAGATAGCATTCGAACAGTGTAGATGCAGCTATCCCAGAATCCCGGGGATTTGTCTTGGATTTTCTTAGGAATCTTTGCTTGAGAATATGCGACCGTTGTGCATTTTTGAGAGTGTTGTAATGCTATTGGAATATGAATAGGCAGTGGGCTCTACTATGGCCTGTATACTACTATATTTTATTTATCATGTCAAATAATAACACATCATCACATATAATGAAATTGTAGAGGTCAAATTTCTGTACAATGAAAAAAAATGCTAAAAACGGAGTCAGGGGATGTAAGAAGTGAAATAGAACTAATTTAGATTTTTTTCAAATTTTAATTAGTCTGTTTGTCTGTTTGTTTGTACCGGCTAGTCTCCGAAACGACTGGACCGATTTACATGAACCTTTGTATGGTAGTAGCTTATATCCCTGGTCAACACATAGTAAACTTTTGATCCCGAAAAATTATAGAGTTCCCGTGGGATAGTTAAAAAAACTTTAATCACTTAAACTGCTTATAATAGACTGAAAGTAATTTCTATGCAACGTAACAGAATAGAATCGGAGATTTTGACAGGGTGTGATGTCGGTGAGAGAGTTTTATCTTACATATATAATATATAAAGCTGATAAGTTTGCTTCTTTGTTTGTTTGCTTGAACGCGCTAATCTCAGGAACCACTGGTCTGATTTGAAAAAAAAAAACAGTGTTAGATAGCCCATTTATCGAGGAAGGTTATAGGTTATATACCATCACGCTAAGAACAATAGGAGCGGAGCACCAATGAAGAATGTTTCCAAATCACGGGTTTTATAACTATTTTTTTTTTAACTATTCCACGCGAAAGAAGTCGCGGACAGAATCTAGTATTATACATAAAACCGCTTAACAAAAAACTAGACCTAAAATAAACAGATATAATAGACACAAACAACAATATAATAGACAGAGTAAAAAAGATGAATCAATTTTAAATAAAAAATGTATCTGTACATGTCTATATATTTATATATTAATACATAACATTACTCATATAAAAATAAATACATTATAAAAATAAATAAATAAAAACTAACAAGATACATAATGACATTTCCAATAAATTTAGATCCTCGTTTCTTTTGGTTCGAAGGAACTGGCATCTTGTATGTACAAAAAAATAAATCAAAATTACCTGCAATTTTAGTTTTTGCTTTCTATCTCGTAACAAATTACAACTCATTGTTAACATCTTATAAATTTTTTATACAGTTTGAGTGAATTGTAAAAATTCTTTTATAAGAAATAAAGTAATTTAACCCGATATTACACAATGTAACATAATAAACGGTTTATTTAATCCATCCACAAACAAACTAGGAAGTGACAAACTGATGCTAGGAATTTGCTCACGTGAGCAAACTTCGGGACGAGGTCTCCGGCCCTCCGGCAACCAGTCATCGCCATAAATAACTGCTGAGAAAGTTTTTAGACGCAATTTATGTAACCTCTTTTTTCTTTAACCTTTTATAAACGGGAGACTATTACTACTGTCACAGAAAATAAATATAATGGGATCCAAATAAGAATAGGATGAATATAATAAATTATGCTGTATTCTAAGAGCTAGGCCCAGATTAAAAAATATTAATTGTAATTATTTAGAAAGACAGACGAAAAGGCTTTATTTGAAGAAGAAGTGACATACTTATATTATTAACATATTATGATTTTAAAATCTATTCTAATATATAACGCTGAAGAGTTTGTTTGTTAGATAGCCCATTTATCGAGGAAGGCTATAATCGTTACTCTAAGACCAAGTCAGCCCAAACTAACTATTCCACGCTGACGAAGTCGCGGACAGAAGCTAGTACCTTTATACAACTTTTTGAATGAGTCAATTCGGACATTCCAATCGAAAGATATCACTAGTTTAAAAATTTAATTTATGTATTAGAAAAATGTTGCGTGGTCACCGCTCACCCTGATTTGCTAGCTAGGCAGCAACATATGTGATGTAGGCTTTTCAGGGATACGGCCGTATGGGAGGGAAGTCAATGTCAAGAAACGAATATATTTTGTATAACGTTTTTATACTGCCAAGCTTGTAAGGAATTTATGGAGATATGGTGCATCAAAAAAAAAAATATTTAGCACGTCATGTCTTTATTATAAGTATGATAATATTTTCTTAACTTTTATTGACTTTGTCTTATTGAATATGCACTGTTTGCTACAAGTCCATTAATTTTCAAAGGCTTCAGTATAAAACTTATTAAAAAAGAACTTGAGATATAAATAAAATAAGAAATATAAAGAAAAACACTTTTTAGTTAGACGTGTTGCTGGGATATCTTGCTGCTTCTAGAAATAACACGTTGCGGAGCGGTGTACATAGAGAAGGAAGTAAAATTAAATTTTACCCTATATGTATGACCTTTCAAAAAGGTGTGTCTCCCAGGTGGGACCTTATTTTTGGAAACTTTTGGAATTTGAAATTTGGCAGGCCGTATAGTTGTTTTCCTATATTAGTGTTACATGCCGACAAAGGTAAACGCACACTTGCCTGTCATAAAGCGCAGTTTTTACCTTCCCGCATTTAGGAATTCTTTTCTTTGCTTTGTGTTTAGAATTTGTAATTAAGTAAAACATTGTTATTGTACTTGTTTTATGGCCATGATTAGGCAGATGTGTCGAACTAATCCTTGTTGTTATTGTATTGCGTCTACTTCTGCCAGTATGGTATCTGTGCATTATAAAGCAATGCGAAGAGGGGCAGTTAAGAGAGGATTACGATACGAGTAAGACATACATTCGATAAGCTATATAAGTGAGGACTTTGCGCGTGTTATTTAATCGTGCAGTGGTGTACTGGTCGTATCTATTTATATTTGTACCTAATTAATACGTGTTTGTACAGTTATAATAAATTCTATTGTAGACTGGCGTGTAAATAAAATGTTCCCTGAATGAAGAAAAAAATATAATGGCATACGCAAATTCATAGCGTTCCAATTAACCCGGCCATTTCGATTCGTTTGTTTAAAATAGGTTATTCGCGGTCCACTGGGCAAAGCCTGAAAGTTCAATTTTATCGATTACCAATATGACGATTCATTGACGGCTGCTGGGCGCTGATTACAATTTCGTTTCAACCACTATTTTATGTTTCGCGAAGAGCTTGTAAACTATAGATTATAAAGTGGAATAGAGAATAGAAAAGTGTATAACAAAACAAAAAAAAAAAAAAAAAAAAAAAAAAAAAAAAAAAAAAAAAAAAAAAAAAAAAAAAATATAAAAAAACAATGTCTTTGATTAAATGAGCTAAACCGAATGTTTAGCATACTTATTGGTGACCGTTGCTTCTTGTTTGGGCAAAAAAATCGATATAAAATTGGACTGTATTGTTGTTGCAGGACTCGAATTAAAATGCCGTTGGAATTACTATGGAATCTATTAGAATTATACAAACACGTATAACACAGGTACAAATATAACTGTACACAACCAGTCCAAACGTAATACACAATTCCACGCGCAAAGTCCGTCACTATCGTCTTACTTCGCGTGTAGCTATCGCTAGACTGCCACCCTCCTCCATCAGGTCATTGTTTTATTCTGCACAAATGCAATATGTCTGTCGTATCTAAGTCGGCTCAATTCGCCACACCTGGCTAATGACTCGGCCGCAAGATGAAATAAAGGAGTACAATAACAACGGGCTATTTTCTAATCACAAATTTTAATCAATAAAGCAAAAAAAATAAAAACTTCGTTTAAAAAACCGACTTCAAAAACTAAGAAACTAAAAAGTATAAAATAACTTATTTCTAAAGCTATTATTCTTAATATATATTATCTAAAACATCTTAAAGTCGGTGCTTAGTAATTTTCAAAATATAGTAATTTTTATGTTTTACTTTGCAACGACTTCGAGATGTTTTAGATAATTTATATTAATAATAATATATAGCTTTGGAAATAAGTTATTTTATACTTTTTAGTTTTTTAGTTTTTGAAGCCGGTTTTTTTAAACGAATTTTTTTATTTTATTTGTTACTTTTTAGTGCCTAGCTATGTATGGGTAAACATACGAAAGGTGCCGCGCTTCTTAAAAAATATAGGTCCCAAGAAACGGGAACATAAAATTTGTTCATAAAATGAAAACTACTGGGCCAAACTTTGGAAAATTTTTAGGGGACCAATTGGAAGCTATTCCGCGTCGAACAAAAAAGAATCACGTAAATCGGATCATAAATCACAAGTTATCAGTGAACATACATAAAAAAACAAAAAAGATCCCGACAAATTAAAACCTCCTCCTTTTTTTGAAATCAGTTAACAAAAGAAGACGGTCATAAAAGAGTTTCAATAATTAGCTCAAATGCTGGCTGGTAATAAATGTGCTTTGTTTACAGGTATGCAGGTGGGCCAAATTGTAACAATATAAGAAATAAACCGAAATACCTGTACATGGGAACGTTGGCTAGTAACGCTTATGCGCTGCCCAAAATATGGCCCAGCATTTTGGTCGCGCGGTTTTTATTTTATAACATCAGTCACAGATTTTAATTTTATTTAGTGGTATGGATTAAACTTTGAAGTAAAACATCCCGGCAATAAATAGCATAATTAATGTTCCATTTGACACTTACTTGCAGCTAAAATTGCGTTAGCCCCCGCTTCTGTGAGCAATTGTGTTGCCTTTTAGCTGCGGAAGTGAATTCACCAGTGTAGCTTAACTTTGGCCGGCTAACTTTGCTTCGCTCGACTGAGTGCGGGCAGTCGTTGCTAAGCAAGTGGACAGGACGAATTGATATTATGAATAGGTTAAGAGTTTTATTACTTCTGTGTCAAATACTGTATAGTGTTAGCTTGCATCCAGCAACAGTCTACATTTTCTTTTATCAGTAATAATAGCCTGTGTTTGACGGCTGGTAACCCTATTTTTTAATAGACGGTAGAACAAGAACATAATAAAATCGATACTGTGAGTTACATTATGGGCATTGGTGTTTCGACTTCAAAACCAAAAAGAGCTGTCCTGTTTGAAACGCGCAAGTGGAAATAATTACTAATCAGTCAAACTGTAAAAGGAGATATAACAGAGAATAGTTGAGTCAGTGGTATTTGTGATTATACTTATTAAATATAAGTAGAAGCCATGCTAATTAAGTGTTTTGTTACGTATTATGATAAACGAAGTAGATTATGTTCGTAAATCTTAAATAGTTGTTTTTCTATTGCGAACCCATTAAACTTAGAACTGTGGCTAACAATAGGCACATTGGTACAGCCATGTAAACCTCCTTTCGACCTATTGATACTTTTCTTTAACATATTAAATTCTTCGTAAAAAGGAGCGGCGCGTTCCCTTTTCGCACGTCACTTCAGTCACTCATTGTCATATATCATTTAAATAAATTAAATATTCGCATTGTAAATAAATAAAATAAATAACATAAAAACATACCGCCCGCACATCTAAATATATATATATAACTCTCCGCCGCCATTCTAATATATAATAAATTAATATTAAAATATAAAATAAAGAATATATAATATAAAATACAATAAAGTGTGTGTGATAGTGGATAGTTGAGAAGAGACCGTGTTCATTATCATTAACAGGTAAGTGCGTGCTCGTCCGATTCCCATTCAAATTGTCCACACTTCTTTTCCCGCAAGTTGACACAGTTCGCTTAACGTTAAATCCAGCGCCGCAACACATTGTTACGAACTACCCAGAATTCAAATTAAAATGCTGTTGGAATCACTATAGAGTTTATTAGAACTGTACAAACATGTATAAAACGGGTACAAATATATACACTGTATAAACTAAACATTCAATAACTCGCGCAAAGTCCGTCACTATATCTCTAATCGAAAGTACTACGCACGTCTTGCTCGTATCGTAATCGTCGCTCGACTCCCCCACCCTTCCGTTCGGGCATTGTTTTATACTAAACTGTACAATACATCAAAGACCGCGTTCACTGAGTTAATCCGCACACCTGGCAAGTTTCGACGCAATGCAAGAACAACAAAGATTAGTTCTATACTAGTGACGGCGATAAAACAAGTACGATAACAATAAGATGTTCTTCTTAATTGCAAGTTTTAAACACGAAATAAACAAAAGAACTCCGAATGCAGGAAAGGTAATAAACTGCGTTTTTACGACAGACAGGTGCGCGCATTTCTTTGACGGCATGTAACAATATAATATAGTTATATTGTTATTTATATCTGCTTTGGGGTAGGTAACATATATATTCGTAGATAACAAGTAGTAAAATAATTTCAATATACTCCTTAACATGTGCAATATTTGTTAAATGCGAACCTATACAATATACAGTATTACAGATATTACAATTTACATTAAATTCGTGTAGACACGTGTAAAAAGGATAAACGAATTCAATATGCTACATAGACTTATCTAAAGAGAATAGTGGATCGGACTGGTTCAATACAAAGCACAAATAACTTGTAAAAGAATAACACGTGAGCAAAACTAAATTCACAACATCTGCTGGCCTCCGGGAAAAGATCGGGACTGGGACGTAGGGTAACTAGAAGCGACAATTTATTTATGTGAATACATTTGCAAACACGGAATATCTACAATTGTCATGTCCGTCTGAATAGTGTGCTGTGATATTATTATTGTGATGTAAGGTTCTTGAATAAATAACTTCAATCTTAAACTGGCTTTTTGTTTTCACTTTGTGTAAGTATCTTTTTTGTCGTACAAAATGGTCTCTTCCTAACTCAATTCAAAAACGGTGTTCTCTTTTCATTTTTGAATTCCCACCAATGAGAGCGACTTTTATACTCGTCTCTCATTGGTTGGTCAAATCCTTACGCCCTGGCTAACATAGGCATATAGGCATTGAGTAACAAAATAGAATATAATTGTGTAGTTGATAAATTAATTAAATAAATAAGGAAATTGAAATGATATTTACATGTAATTTGTTTTATGATTAGAAATTATGATTTAAACATGAATGGAAAATATACCGTAGATTAACAGAATGTTGTTGCTATGTATTTTGTACGATAACACTTGTCAAACGTCAAACTCAAATGCCAAAAGGCTGACCTTGAACTTGACCGGCTTTTGTTTACAAATGAGAATTAGGTTAAAATACAAGTTTTATTTACTACAAAAGCTTCCAATAGAAATAAATTTAAATACTATAAATGTAAGCAAATAAATGAGTTGAAAGCCTGAGCGTGTGGTAACCAGGATCGTGGTACATTTCAAGCAAAAATATAATATAAAATTATCTACGCCTAAACGTGGTAAGTGCATCCACTACACGTCTATTAGTAGGTACATGTTTTGTCTTGGGTATTTTTCTCCCAGATTCTAGAATATAATACTTTATTGTTAAACTTTGTACGTAAATGCGGTATAAATAGAATTTAGAAACAATTGTTGGCCTATTTAGAGTGTACTAACATTTGTTATGTACATAATTACAATTAATAATTATGTCATAGTTTAATTAATCACAATACTTTATTAATTTCATACAAGTATAATATTTAATTATGAGTTTCTGTTTAGGATATTTAATTCCAATTATTTTGATGTAATTTTCCTATTTTTAATTGGTCAAACAATAGACATTGAAACTTTTGGACGATCATACATGTAAACACTTAAGTAGGTAATTAATATTGCGAGACTATTGGTTCTAGTACCAAAGCAAAATATGTAAAATTTTAGTTATTATTAATTTAGAAAATTACCATTGGATTTTATAATAAGAAGAGAAGCTACAATTTCAAGTAAAACTCACTTAAAAAAAGGAATTGAATACTAAAAATAAACTAACTTATAAATATAGGTTAAAGACAACAATATAACAAATCGCTACCAGGATGAAGTGTGCCCAGAAGGCTGGCTGCATTGCCACGCTGTATGGCGATGCATATTCGTTGGGCAAAATATGCGCCAGCCTTTTCTGATCACGGGTGGCGTCAATGAGTTTCTTGCAAACTTCTTTGAAGAAAGTTTTAGTAAAGTTCAATATAAGTACATTTAAAGTAAGTAAGTAGTATTAAAATTATTTTGTTTTAAAAATCACCGTTCACAGAACGTTTGTTTGTTTGTCATTGTCATTTTATTTGTGGATGTGGCCGAAACGTCAATATAAAATGCCGCTCTTAAGATTATTACGTACCTTTGGTGTTTAAAATATGTATTGGGCGACGGTAACCGCTTTCCATCAGATGCGGCGTCTACCTGTCAGCTGTACTTTAAGTATTAAAAAAATCGATATTAATAACAGCCCATTATGTCCCACTGTTGGGCTCAGGCCTCCCATTATAGGGGAATGGGACAGTATACCAGCCATGCTTGTCCAACGCAGCTTGGCGGCTGTCACTACCTGCAGGTTGCAATACGTTGTTGTCTTTAGACCGTTGTTAGTACGTGGAAATTTTAACAATAGGTCAGAAAACTGACTAAGTGGTGCGTTTCGGCCAGGATTGAACCCGCACACTTTCAGTTGGAGACGCGTGCGCTAGCCATTACGCTACTAAGAGCACCTAAAATATTAAAAAAACACAAAGACGTAGTCACTTCCATATATTGAATATCATAGACGGGAGGTATTGAAACGCTATAAATTAGGCGTCTTATCTCGCTGACCATTCGCGGCACATGCTCCGGATTACTCTCTCTTGTGAGGCCGATCTTTTATTTCTTCTCTCTTGTATTTCTCTTTTTGATACATGTACCAAATTACGTTACTCTTGTACTCGTAACAGTAAATTAAATGTTATTTCTGTTTATGTTCGCAGTTATTTTTCTGTTGTATTTTCTATGTGATCTATGTTAACTGTTGTCTTTTATTGAAGCACACGTGTGGTGTTGTAATCACATAAACATGTATGGTTTGATGTCCATACAGCAGGTATGTGTATATAATACATAGGGTGGCGCAAATATTTTTTCTTCGTCTCGAGTGAAAAAATGATAGTTTTTGATGTTTTAAGAACTCCCTCCAAAGGATAGATCAAGAAAAAAATTAAGAGGTCCCTCCAAATTTTTGAAGATTTTAAAAATCGTCACAACTGATTTCGTTATGATATAATTTTATAGACCTAGAAACAATTCGTTTCTGAAAGTTTCACTTTTAGATTTGGATTTTAAAAGATTACTCATAAATGTTTTAAATTGACTTTACAAGTATTTTTTCGAGCGAGTAAGTATATGAGTATATTACATACACATACATAACTTCACGCCAGGTCTCTTGCGGGGTAGGCACGAACAACAGAGCGCCACACAGGCCCATTATTACACACCTCGCTTGCTTCTTTGACATTCATAGCTCTTGTCATGTACGCCCGTCTGTTTTTAAGGCTCCTAACATCATCTTCTGCTAACACATGATCAATTTGATCATGGAAGGTGTGTCGTGGCCTTCCGCGACTTCTGCATCCATCCACTTTTGCATTGTATATCTGTTTAGTCATTCTTTCATCATACATTCTTTCCACATGCCCGAACCACCGGAGCATTCCTTTCCTTACCTTCACCCCGTCAATGAGTATATTAAGACATATATATGTGTGTGTGTGTCAATATTATACTTACGCTGTATATCGATCCGAAAGCGACATTTATGACACCAAAGTTGCTAACAATGTGCTGTCCCGCTCTCTAAAGGTAAGATTGGGACATGTCCACTGATGCCGGAACACAACTCAGGTAGTTATGTCGTCAGACTTTAGACCAGGAGTGGCAGCTATACATTCAGGCAATTACCCCACCACCTGGCTATGGATAGTTTTATGACCTCTTACGACAGACCGCTTGGCTGCAGGAAATTGTATTCTCTTTTCGTTTCTGCACTGATAAAGATCAAATTTAAAGTTTAAACTATTTTAAAAAATAAATCTTTAACTATGAAATGAGCCCTTCCATCGTTTTCCCAGAGCACTACAATATGAGGCTTTTCAAAAAGGACCTAAACAGATATTTAAAGTCTCATCGAGGTAGGCATCGCATTGGCTCCTTTAGTGTTGCAGATGTCTATGGGCGACGGTAGCCACTTGCCATCAAGTGGATCCGTTTGCTAGTTTGCCTTAAGCAAACATTTAAAAAAAGATTAATAACAAGATGATAATGACGATATTTCTTCATTCAAAGTCCAGCGTACAAAAGCAGGTCACCAAATTCCCAATTTGATCACAACAACGCAATATTGACAAGAGAATTTGTAAAATTTCTCGTCTGAGGATTTCATAAATCGCTTACCCTCCGTCAATTTTAATTCTTCAGTTAATATTAAAAAGCATTTTGTCCTAATTTCTATGCGAAATATAATCTGGAGATTGGGCCCGTGTTGACATCGCAATGTAAACACAATTTGCATTCCCAACACCTCGAACGAGCGAGAATTCGTTCAATATTTAACTTAAAGCCCTTTGTAGGTCACCCGAGATATTTATATTACACTAGCTGTCCCGGCAGACGTCGTCCTAAAAATAAAATTAAATATAAAAAAATAAAAAATAAAATTTAGGGGTGGACTACCCCTAACATTTAGGGGGATGAAAAATAGATGTTGGCCGATTCTCAGACCTACCCAATATGCATACAAAATTTCATGAGAATCGGTCAAGCCGTTTCGGAGGAGTATGGCAACGAAAACTGTGACACGAGAATTTTATATATTAGAGAGAGATTACCTACTATAGTGATATTTGTACATAATACTAGCTTTAAAAAAAATGTAGACAGAATATAGTGACAGAGTTGACAAAGGAATGTTAGCGAGGTTTGGGCATGTAGAGAGAAGAGAGAACTTAAAATATTTTGAAGAAAGGTCAGACAAGAAGTAGTTTTAATAAGCGTGTATGAATCAAAAGTTTAATGGAAGTATATGAAGCGAACACTGAGGTGATCGTTGTTGGTGGAAATTTATTATCTCTGCCTATCCCAATAGGAAACAGGCATGACAATCTCTATGTATGTAATTAATTTCTGCCGTGATAGCCAACGTACACCAAAATAGAAGGAGTGTGGAAGATAAATCGCGAGCTAAAAAAAAAGATCGCGGGGATGACTGTCTTCTATCGGATACATTTCGGGTGGTATTCCTTACAATTGCACGAGCTGATTTCTCCATCGCCTTTTTACCATCAGACAACCGGTTTGTGCCATGCTGGAAACACCACCAGTCAGAACCAAGCGTTTCACTTCATATTTTCTGGTGTCCACTGCTGAAGAGTGGAATAATTTGCCGAAGCCTGTTTTTCATGACAAATACAATCTTAAAGTCTCCAAGTCACGAATGAATAGGTATCTTCTAGGTAAGCGTGCTCTATCCGAGGCTGACTGTGTCATCACTCAACATCAGGTGAGGCAGTGTTCGTTTGAACAATCTATACTTCCACAAAAAAGTATGATAAGCCAAGACTCCAAATAAATCAATGTCGCTCAACGGGAGCGATATATGAAATGGAGCGAGCTATATTAGGTGTTTCTCTTATGGATAAAATCAGAAATGAGGACATCCGTAAGAGAACGAAGACTGTTTGATGTCGAAGGTTGTTGAAGTTGAAGTGGCAGTGGGCCAGTCACGTCTGTTGTAGGACCGACAAACGATGCAACAAACTAGTACTAGAGTGGAGACCACGTCTCTGCAAAAGTAGCGCAGGACGCCCGCCAGCCCGGTGGACGGATGACCTTTGCAAGATTGCCGCCAGGGGCTGGATGACACGGAAGACCGGGATATGTAGCGCGTACTTGGGAATGCCTACGCCCAGCAGTGGATAGAGATTGACTGAAGAAAAAAAATGGGAGAAGGTGAAAGAAAAGAAGACAGAGTCATATTGGATTTCAATATATCTATTATCGGTATTATTCATATTGAGTTCAAGTAACATACTTATGAAATGCCATTAATTTTCTAACAAATAGAAAAGTACTACAAAGAACTCGAGAACATACCAAGGATAAGTTGTAAACAATACCTATTGACACAACAAAGCCAGGCTGATGTAAAGCCATTATTATGAGGTATATACGAATATAGGTAAATGCCTAGAAAGCTGTAAGGAACACCTACGCACATCATTCAAGCCGCCCACGCTTACGACGTTTCATATTAACTTATAAATGTAAAAGATTACTCTTGAATATTTGTTTCGTTAGATAGGTGGGCGAATCTCCTGGGCGCATCACTGTCAATTAGGCTGATATTAAACGGACAAACCAGATTGAATCGATTTTATTGAAAGGCACAGAATTGAAAGGAATTTTATAAGTATAAATAAATTGCTCAAATCATCAAATGTCATTGAATTGCAAAAGCAATTATTTGCTTGGCCTCACCGACTAACTGACTGATTGATTAACAATCATAATGTTACGATTTGCTAGTCTCGAATTAAAATGCCCTTGGAATTATTATAGCGTTTATTAGAACTATACAAACACATATAACACTGGTAGAAACATAACCGAACACAACAAATCCAAACGTAATACAGAAATTCGTAATCCAATAAAACGCGCAAAGTCCATCTCTATTAGATTCCCGATGGTGCACACGTCACGTCTTGAGCGTAGTTTGCCGCTGAACTGCCACCTTTCTTCATCAGAACGTTGTGTTTATATCCCACAAATACAAATGTGCTCATATCGTAGTCGACGTAATCCGCAACACCTGGGTAATTGTTTTGCCACAGCGGGCGTAAACGACTACAATAGAACAAACAATAGGCTGTTTTCTAGAAACGTATGCCAAGAAATAAGTGAACAAAAGAAGAATCATAAAAGGATTACTATTAGTTCAAATGCCGACAGGTAATAAAATGTGCTTTTACAGTCTGTACGTGGAATTTGTCCTTGTCGGTGCCTAGATTGTAACAATATTGACAACTCAACTACCGGGGCTAGAACGGTGACAATTAATATAAAATTGTAGTGGATATTTTGTATACTGTAGATAACTAAGCAAGATTTTTTGAAAATTCATCCCATCCTAAATTGTATGAAAAACTGTGATTTTCTAGTTAGAAATAAATGTAGACGTGTCAACGGAGTGAAAAAGGGAATGAATAATTGTATAAATGACTGCCTTATTTAAAATAAGAAACAAGATTTTATGAATTTTCTTCTGGTTAGAAATAACTACATATTGTGGCGACCGAGGGTGGAACTGTCCAGCAGCGTAAATCATTTTTAGAACTTTTAGAAAGAACTAGAAAACTTTGGAAGGAAAAGACAAGAACGGATATATATACGAAAAGGATAGACGATAAGATAGATAGATGTTAGAAAGAGATAGACGACGAAAAAAAGAAAGAGATAGATATATGTTAGAAAGGGATAGATGTATAAACGAAAGTTCCCGAACAGAAGGTTCAGGAAGGAAGAGACAGTGATAGATAGATGGGTTCTAGAAAGTTTTTCCGGGTATATAAACAGCGTAAGGCGCGCCTACCGGGCAGTTTAGAGTTGAGAATTGAGTTTAAAGTTGAGTTCAGTCCAAGACTGTGAAACGACAAGTGCGATACTACAGAGTTATTAGAGAAGGTTAATAGAGGACAGAGACGAATTAAGCGGTGAATTTAGTGACAAGTTTGGTGAACAGATACGTGAAGGAGGTGTGTAGCGTAGTTTGAGAGGGGAACCAGAAGCGAGCTACACGTGATAATATCGGAGGTGGTCTACGCAATATCGGCGACGATATCGAGGGTGTGAGAAGTTATCGTCGGGACTGTGCATCGTTGGTCGTGCGACCCTGCATAGAGGTACTGCGTGCGGCTGTGTAAGTCAATAAAAGCTTTTAAATTAAAAACTGGTGTTTTCTTCCAATCCATAAGTGCGTACCCCCGCTTGCACGTAACAATATGTATGACGGCGTTTCTGGAAAATCTATCCCTAAAATGGGCTACGTTTTTACTTTTTTTGACTATTCAAACTATGACTACTTTTAATCTACGCGAGCGAAGCCGCTGGTCACAGCTAGTGGTAATGGTATAAAGTTTAGCAGATTTTCAATCGAAGGATTATTTGGCTATCAAATGCTTCCCACAAAGTTTCTTTTGTCATTCATTACGTGCTCTCTAGCAAGCTTGAAACCCGATTTTATGATTTCAAATTACATCATAAAAATGTATGGGGTTTATGACAAGAGTCACAAGTTCCCAACTTTGGCCTCATTGTTGAGACCCAAAGGGGTGCAGAAAAGTACTCTGAACATAGGAAGATTATGACAGATGTTAGAGCGCTAGTGTTAGCTAATATATTTGCTCTTGTTCTGAAAAGCGGGCGGTTTCCGCAACTCGACTGGAGCGAATAAGAAGTTACTCCATCTAGCTCAGCTCCTTCATTAAGTCCATCAGCTTCTTAAACGTTACTGAAGACTTCTACGACCAGATACTTCGACCGGTATTGTGCGACCCCTCACAAATCAAGCAAGACATGGGTGGCTGTTTCTTCTGCCTCTAGGCAAGCTCTGCACGGGGTGCTTTCAGTGACACCTATATTAAAAAGATGACTATTAAAATTGCCATGCCTAACGGCTGCGCTAATAACTAGTCTTAGGTGAGGACCGACTGAGCTTTAGAATCATCCTAGAGAAACGCAAGGTGCTTCGGGGCATTGCCAACTTGGCTTGCCTGTGTTTATATCATGTTTTGTTCTAGATAATCTTAACGGTTATACTGTTAATATTTATTATTGAATCAATAAGTAATTAAGAAGCAAACAACAAAAGAGATGACAAAAAGTTTATAATAATAATATTAATTCAGTCACTTATTATGATCGTATAAACTGTCATATGCTCCTCGATTTTATGTGAGTGAAACGAGCAATGACATTGTCATTCAATAAAACAAATAAAAGGGCAAATTTCAATAAAACAAATATTAATGTGTAACACCACGATAATAGTAATAATTTACATCACATACTAACAATATTGTTACGACCGACAAAGGCCAATTCACACCTGCAGTTACCTTTGCATTTTGACTTCTTTTGTTTACTTTGTGTTTAAAATTTATAATTAGAAAAAACCAGTATTGTATAGCTTAGTATAAAGGAATGCCCGAACGGAGGGGTGAGGCAGTCTAGCGATAGGTACAAGCGAAACAAGACGTGAGTACATTTTATAAGCTATACAGTGACGGACTTTGCGCACCTTATTGAATCCTTGCGTCCAGTTAAATTTGTACCTGTTATATGTATTTGTATAGTTCTTATAAATGTTATAATAATTCCAGCGGCATTTTAATTCGAGTCCCACAATTCGTAACAATATTAACCCCTTTATAAATACGTCTTGCTTTCATAGATTATAATGAAGCTTACTTATTTCAAATATAACACCTATTTTGTGGGTCCATTTAGCCCTTTTTGCGAACCAATGACACGGCTAGAGCCGACAAGTCTGAAAAGCCTGGTAGGCGATCCTTCGGACATGTCTTGAATAGAAATAAGAGGATTTTTGTATTAAATACAGGCTATAAAGACATGCTATAGCCGACTGCAATATGCATGTAAGTAGATGTTTCAGATGTTTGTATGAACTAGTTATTGCAATTGAAATTGCCACCACCTATGTCGTCTTTAAATTAATATATGGCTATTAATGAAATCAGAAAATTACCAAAAAAATGGAAGTACAAATTTTTGGAAAATAGTTTTAAGAGTTTCAGTCCTGTTTTCATAATAGTTATATGAGGTTTATAGGCACAATAAAAGAGATTTGAAAATTGTTTTTCATAATATTACTTTAAAAGTTTTTTAACAATCGTCTAAATCTTATAAAGTATTGTGAATATGGGAGGGAGTGAGAAATTAGCAAAGTAACGTATGTGCTAAAAGACTTAGGTATTATATGAAAAAATATATTCAAGACGGCCGTGCTGAATAATAGAATTGCTAACCTAACCTAACGTCCTTAGAGGTTATACGAGAAAAAAGCTTTGTAAACTATGTACGTACTATTTCTAAACCCATATTTAAAAATACAAAAATGTATATAATACTGAATATTGAGTAAAGAAAACAATATTTTCTTTAGTTTACGCGATTAGTATACATAAATTATTTTTCCGCCGAAATAAAACTTTAACAATACTCATTGACACTTGACATCTTTGTCCTCCGTGATCACGGCTACTGAAAAGTGGCCGAAATGTCAGAATAATATATATCAAATAAATTACCGCACTTAAAACCGTTAAAACGTAGTTTTATTATAAAGAAAATATGTTCCCTCTATTGTACTTCTTTAACTAAACTTGTTTTGGAAGCGGTGCGACAAGCATGACTTTCAAATACGTAATCTGTACAATTTAATGTCAAAACAATAACTTTACTTTTTATTCTATGAGTTCATCAGACAGGCAGAATGCCCACTTGATGAAAAGCGGTTACCATCGCCTATGGACATTTGCAACACCAAAGGTGCTAAAAATGAGCTGCTGCTCTCTTAAAGGAGACCGGAACCTGGTTACTAATGCCGAAACACAAAACAAGATTGTTAAACCGACATACCATAGACCGGGGGTGGTAGTCATCTAATCGGGCACATACCCTACCACCTGGCTGTGGGTTATTTTGTCGCTTCTTACGGCTGGCATACATATATATATATATATATATATATATATATATATATACACGAGATATAGAATCCATTCATCATCAATCATTGCTGTTCGTTAGTCTCGCATGGACTGATTTGGCTAATTTTGGTTTTGAATTATTTGTGGAAGTCCAGGAAAGGTTTAAAAGGTGAGTAAATTTCCCTTAGAAACTATTCCTACCTGTCAAACATTTGATGTTCGTCTCGTCGTTTAGAAATCCATTAAATTCAAAAGTCGAAAGTTTTCTTTCACTTTTTTGGATTTGAATGTCAATCGTTTGAAGTTCGTCCCATCGTTCACGTTCACAACGTTTTCCATTTATTGATTCTGAGGCGCAACGAAGTTTGCCGGGTCAGCAGCTAGTATGTAATATTTATAGAAAAACGCGTGTTGTTAATGAATTCGCTTAAGACAATATAAGAGCCACGGTGAACGTCCTATTAATTACGCAATCCTAAGTAGATGCTACGTAAGCTTAACCTAATCTCCGCCGTGTCAAAACTTTGCTAGCTCTGAAATCCGATAAGGCGAGCACATGCTGAATTTACATGTACCAAGTTGGTTTATTGCGTTAGCGCGTGTCAAACGGAGGCGGTGCTGTGGGATATGAGTTGGTCCGAGTTCGCATCTACGGACCATCAGCGTATGAATATGCCTTGATTGTGCAACGCTGTTCGACACACTACAAGAAATATGTGGGTTCTGTATATTTTATAATATTATTTAATTGCGGATTTCAGAGAGAGGAGAGAGAGAGAGATAGATAGAGAGAGAGAGAGAGAGAGAGAGCACTTTATTGCACACCAAAATTGACCAATTACAAAAACAGACTATATTTACTAGGGAATACAATAGGCGGCTTTATCGCTCAAAGCGATCTCTCCTAGGAAACCTAAATCGAAGAAATTTGAATCAGGCGATGTACGTGGTGCAGGAAAAAGGAAATTTTATTGAGTTAATCAGACAGCTATTTGTGGACGAATAGTGTTTTCTGAGCAATTTCTAAATGTTGGTAAGAATTGGACCTCTCTGACAGTAAGAGGCAGCCTATTGCAAAGTTTGATAGCCTTTATTTCAAATAAGAATAAAAAAATGTTTTTTTTTGCTCCAAAAAATAACTTTTTCAATGCATGTATGAGATACATTAAAATTCTCTGCAACATCACCTGTTCTGCAATGATAACTGCCTTAATGAACGCCGTTTGCTTGTAATAGACGGATTAGAAAAATAGAGGGCTCTGCAATCGTGTTTTTTAAATTTGCTTACAAATACCTACGTGTTCATAAACAATATGTCTTTCATTATATTACTTCAAATCAGGTTGGCTTTGACTCGCCTCTATGTTTTGCTGGGTAGTTGTGTGGGCTATATCGACCTAGTTTCTTTGTTATTGTAGTAAATTTAACATTACAGAATAAAACTTCCATTAGCAAAATTTGTTATTTCTAGTATTGAAACCTCATTAGAAATTATCATTCATATTTCTTTTTTTAGTTTACTATCTACGAGTATAGGTATTTGTAGTTCCTTTGACTGTTATTGTACATTCTTTAATATCTCTTCTCCCTATGGGAGACCCGAGCCCAGCAATGGGAAATTTATGGGCTGATATTATATTTTATTATTCTGAACCTACTTTTTAAACGTGTAAGGAGTGTAAGACATAAATCTGTTTATACATACACATGTATGAAGATATTAATGAAAGTAAATGAAACAGAATATGTATATCAAAATCATAGCAAGTCGATATTCATTAAGATAGTTGTGACCATTATATTCAAATTCAAAAGTTTTTATTCAAAATAAGTTCCACTGAAGAACACTTTTTGAAGGTCATACATATAAGTTAAAATTTAATTTTTCTTCCTAGTATATGTACACCGCTTCGCAACGTGTTATTGCTCTTAAAGAGAAGAAGCGGTAAGAAACTCCCCAGCAACTCGTCTAGTAAAAAAATGTTTTTCTTTATATTTGTTGCTCTATTTATATTTAAGTTCTTTTTTAAATTTTTTATACAGAATTACAAATCTGCGGAGTGACGCTCGCGGACCGCGTTCGTAATACCGAAGTAAGAAAGAGAGTTAGTTGGTCGGAAAGAGAGTGTCGGGGTGAAGGTAAGGAAAGGAATGCTCCGGTGGTTCGGGCATGTGGAAAGAATGTATGATGAAAGAATGACTAAACAGATATACAATGCAAAAGTGGATGGATGCAGAAGTCGCGGAAGGCCACGACACACCTTCCATGATCAAATTGATCGTGTACTAGCAGAAGGTGATGTTAGGAGCCTTAAAAACAGACGAGCGTGCATGACAAGAGCTATGAATGTCAAAGAAGCAAGTGAGGTGTGTAAGAATGGGCCTGTGTGGCGCTCTGTTGTTCGTGCCTATCCCGCAAGGGACCTGGCGTGAAGTTATGTATGTATATTACAGAATGACTTTTGAAAAATATGTTTGTATGTATGTAAAATGTTGCAATAACGAAGGCAATTTTAATAGAACTATCATTAATACTTCTTTCTGAACCAACAGAACCCTAAAAATAAATCCAACTAAGATATCCTGACTGCGGTAACAAGAGGCGGTTGATTTCGTAACAAACAAACTTCTCGATTTAATTTATATACTTGTTTGGTTTCTTTCTTATCAGCGAGTTCGTGCGCGTCGTCGGAATTACTCGAGAAGTATATGCTGTCCTTGAAGTTAGACATATTAAGTGAGTTATCTTAGCTAACTTAATAAAACTTAACGTCACTTTTATCGTTAGGACAATGTCTTCTTTTGCCTAGTGTTTTACTGATTATTTGGATTCAGTACATTGTGTTTTTTTCTTACAATATTCCATTGTGATAATAGGTTAGTCGTTATACGATAGTATCGCTACCACTTTTTTGAAAAAAGAAATTGGACTTTTAGTAAATGTTTATATCTTATATTAATAAATAAAGCTGAAGAGTTTGTTTGGTTGATTAAACGCCCTAATCTCAGGAACTACTGGTTTGATTTGGAAAATTATTTCAGTATTAGATAGCCCAGTTATCGATGAAGGCTATAGGTTATATATAAAACCATTAGGAGCGGAGCACCAATGAAGAGTGTTTCCATATGATGGGGGTTTTGAAAACTCATTCCACGCGGACGACGTCACGGGTACAGCTAGTACGTATATAAAATGTAAATTATATTTGTAAAATTTATAGTACTTATGAGTTTTGGTAAAAAAAAGAGTACAAATTTATTTTTCATAATTTATTATCTATTTTGTTTATTTCATTATTGCGTGTTCAATGTATATTTATTACTGCTTTTTGCTTTGGCTAGCAAATATCTATTTTTTTAAATAATCATTCAATACTCAATACTCAAAACTCAATCATTTATTGCACAATTATAAACAGTTTACATGTTCACAATAACCTAGCAGGTATAGCAATAGATACTGTGCGGAGCGGATCGGTCTATTTCACGTACTGAAAATGTCATTATATCTATTTTATATCATCTTTAAAAAATCGTTTATATTGTAGTAGCATTTTATTATTAATATATTTTAAGTTCTTTTAAAAGATGTCGTCTTTAGTGTTTTTAATTTAGCAGGCAATTTATTATATATTTTAATGCCATTGCGTTCGGGCACAGCTGTGCATATTAAGTTTGGAGTTTGGTAGAATTAAATTATTTTATAGGTAGTCTAATTGCATAGTCGCGCATGTCATTTAATTTGATAAATATTGATGATATTTTCTAATGAATTTACACTGTTCTAGTATGTATGTATTCAACATAGTACATTGCGTATTATATATTTTTTTCTACAATATAAAGTACAATCCACTCAAATATAGTACAATCAACTGAAACACTTTTTAGGCGAGAACTACATTAGGCACACGTTGGCCACATAAGGCGATCTGGGCACTTCAAAGCCCATACATTTTGTGTAACGGCTAGTTATTTATAGTTACATTACATTCAACATTCTGTTGTTCGTGCCTAACCCACAAGGGACCTGGCGTGAAGTTATGTTTGAATGTATGTGCATTACATTCAACCATGTGATGCGACGCTACGTGACGCTGATCTAGCGATTCCAAATTCACTTCACTTCACTTTTTTTAAATTGTGGCTCAAGCACTGGGCATTCATTTTGCCAATATAAAAGCGACAGGTGGTTATTAAAAATCAATAACAGCTTGAAAGACAAAAGAGGAAGGGATAGTTTTGAACTCCATTCGATTTCTGAAAACCCCATTTACGTCGAATGGTGGATGTATAGTGTAGCATTATACTGCAGACGTCGCTCGCGTCCATATCTGTTAAATTTAGTTGAAGACAAGAAGAAATACAACCAGCGTGAAACGCGCGACACATAAGACTTGATTTAATATACATATGCCAAGTCATGTGACATAAAGAATGTTAAACTACAAGATAGCTGGATACAAAGAGGTAGACCAAAAAAAATGGATGGATTGTGTGAACGAAGATATGATGATATGTGGTGTGACAGAAGATGTATGTGAGAGTAGAGGAGTATGGAAGGAAAAGTCATATTGTGCCGATCCCAAGGATATGGTGAAAGAAAAGAGAGATGGCAAGATAAATTTCGTAAAAATAATTTACCGTTATTTACTATGGTCTGGGTGCCTGGGATCGGTCCTTTGCATAAAACCCATATCACGTGCGTAATTTTCTCAGCCTAGGGATATACAATGTACGTGATTTTTTTTACTGAATTTCATTTTATTTTTTTATTTATAGGCGAAAGCAACTGTTTTCCATCAGTTGGGCAGTGAGTTTCTCTGCTGTAGTTTAGCAACAAGAAATATAAAATCTTGATTGATATGAATATTATAGCTTGTATTATAGCCTTTGCAGAAATACAGTGTAAACTCCATGTAACGTCACTCGATATAACGACAATCTCCCTTAAGCGTTCAAATCACTTGGCTTTGGTTGGTTTAGCTTGTCTTCCATAGACGCATTGGAGGAGGCCTAGTAAGGAAGGCCCACGCATGCGGAGTTGGTAATCCCGCTATCCGGTAGCCCTGGCATAAGGCGCTAGACGGAACACCCAGGGGGTGGCACCAGTTGTGACTGGGCACGCCACCCCCGATCTGGTGAATCCCACACTCACGGGTCGCGAATTATCCCCCCAGGCTTATGTGCCTGTTGCGGCTTAGTCCTCAAACGAATTTCCCTGGCCAAAAAAAGCTTGTTTTCCATACAATGATATACTCTATATAGCATTACACCTACTATACTCAATAACGACAATAATTAAGTCATAAAAAGTACCTTTTAAGGCCAAAATTAGTAAAAACTACGCAGCCGTGTACGTTCTCTTATCGCTTTATCATACTATGACATCATGCATACTGAAAGTTTTAAGAAATTCCGTAATATCGAAGTTTCTAAGTACTTCCTTTATCACCAAGATGCCTCAATATCGCAAGATATGAATAATGTAAGTAAAAAATACAACAAAATTACTGGTGCAGCAAAAGACGTCAGAAAATAATAGCAAACTTCTTACCAATTAACGACAACTGTCTATAACACCATAAAATGCACAGTCCCTTCAGTGTCGTTATATAGAGTTTACACTGTAATTCAGCAAACAGTCTTGTATTATAACGAAAACTTATTTCGCAGGGTATGTGTATTTTGCTACGATTCAAAATAGTATTGTTGTTGTTTTAGTATCTTAAGTAATACTCCATTAAATGTCTAGACGTAATATTGGTTATTTGAGACTTATCGCTGCGCGCAGGGCGGTATAACAATAGAATACCTATAGGTAGATTGCTGAAACCAGCGCACATTATTCAATGTGATACACCTACAACACGTTCGAGCTTACGGGTCTACTACTGATTCTCGATCTGATTAGATAGTATCCTTTGTTGGAATCTCCAACAAAAAGTTTTTATTAATTTGGTGTGGCATAGTATTGGCCACCGATACTAAATATTTAAAATTAGAACATGTTCTTTTGTTTTTTATCTGTATATTTTTTCCCTCCATTACTATATAAATCGTCATTGTATTAGGCACGTGTAGTTTTCTTTAATAATTAAAATATTTACAGTCCACAAATTATTAAAATTTAAAGAAGTTCTTCTTGGTCCTTCGAGCCGGATATGAACCAGTGACCTATGGATTTTCAGTAGACAGGCAGACGCCCACTTGATGGAAAACGTTTGCCATCGCCGGGACATTTGCAACACCACAGCTGATACAAGTGCTGCTCTCTTAACTTGTTTTTACCGTGGGTCGCATGACTTTCGTGATTAAGGAAGTGGACACTGAAAATCAGTGCTGTGTCGGACTATATTTCGGCACAGCAAAAATGTGAGTGCCAACCTCATTTCATAAGTTATTGTTGAGTGACGCATTTTTAGATATAAAATTTTTAGCTCCCAACTGACAGTGATTTGGAACTTATTTACTATGTAATAATACTAATAATATATTATTAGTATAGGTAAATTTGAATAAATTGTTTCAGTTAATAAGTAAAAAAAGTATCGTAAATAAAAAGCTGTACATGTTTTCTGTGCAAATAAATAAGATTCAGACTTTCGAAAGAGAGTAAACATACAATTTTTTTTTCTTTACTAAGGCCAAACATTATGAAGTGAGAAGACGTCGAATGCTTATGGTAATCCTACGAGCAAACCTGCGAAACTAAACACTCGATACATGTTATTAAGATTCAGTGATTGGAACGACCGGAGGGCTTCTACGCCAAATTCGCTCTCTCGGCCTCTCTTTACATTAAATTTGCATATATTGATTCATCCACTCATTCATACGTTCCTCATACATATGGAATATATCCGGAGGTGTTATTTCAGCTCGATCTTAGTTTTGCTTTCGTGTTAAGGTTGTAGGAAACTTAAGATGATAATATTAAGAATGTAATATAAGTGCCTTACATCATCTGGCAGTGGAGGTAGCTGCGCCCGAAACTTACTTCAATAAAAAGTTATTAAACTATATATATAACAAATGGGACTCTTTGTATTAGTCTTTGATTTTTAATTTATCTCGTAGTGTTTTTTTTTATCGATTATATGACTAAACAAAACAAAAAAAATGGAACATTAAAAATCTAAAATAAATTTACTTTTTGCAATTTTTTGTATACAAATGTCATAGAGTCAAAACCACTTCCCATACGCCATTCGTTCGCACTGCATTAAATAGACCATCTCAAAAGCAACAAATGCGAGTTTTTGTCACATTATTAACGGTCATCAGTGTCGAGAACTCGAGTATGTCACAACTCTCCTCTGTAAAAACTCTCCTCGGTCGCCCCTACTACGTGTACGATATGTATGTACTATGTATGTTTTTGCGTTTATAGTAGTATTTGTATGTTTACAGGACTTCTAAACTTGAAATTAAGTATTAAAAATTATACATACATACATAACTTCACGCCAGCTCCCTTGCGGAGTAGGCACGAACAACATTAAAAATTATGTTTAATAATAATATTTATTAACTTATATAATATAATATATAATTTCAGCCCATAATGCCCACTGCTGGCTCGGCTCCACTATAGGGGAACGGACAGTATACCGCCACGCTTGTCCAAGGCGGCTTGGCAGGTTTGACACATCGTTATCTCGATGTGCAGGTTGCATCCGATGTTTTTTCACCGTTTAAGCACGTGGTAATTGTAACAATATGCACATTAGATCAGAAAACTGACTAAGAGCACGGGTTCGATCCTGACCGGAACGCATGCACGTTCCGGTCAGGATCGAACCCGTGCCCTTCGATTTAGGGCGCATGCGCTAACTATTACGCTACAAGACTTTTTATTTAGTATTTATTAACTTAATGTCGTTAAATTAAATACTCACTATTATAGTATAGTACTTAATTTGAAATTTAATTATTAGTTTCAAATTAAGTACCTGCCTATAAAAAATATAAAAAATGTTAGTTTATTTATTTATGTGCTCACAGTACACTAGGTACTAAAAACGCAAAAACGTCTTGAAGGTAATTTATACCTTATGTATAGATGAATTTATCTATAATGGCATATAAATTAAATAATCTCTACTAAATGTCATCCATACAGACCTAGTTGTTTTTGAGAAAGATGACTAACATTAAAATATTTTTTTGGTGAAAAAGACACACAAGCTACAAAACTAAATTCAAATACGAGCATGCTTGGAGTACTGTTTTCACTTTTGGATGGTTCGGCTAAGTACCAACTCGAGACAATAGAGTCGATCGAGCGAAGAGCCAGGAAGTTGATAGGCACCGACCAATTATTCGATGTCAAAATTGAATGCCTCGATTATCGACTCAAGAGTTGTCGGCTTATCGCTTCAAATTCAAAAGTTCTTATTCAAAATAAGTTCCATTGGAGAACACTTTTTGAAGGTCATACATATAAGTTAAAATTTAAATTTACTTCCTAATCCATGCTAGAATCTATTCGCAACTTGTAATTGCTGTTAAGGATAGGAAGCGGCAAGCAACTCCCCAGCAACACGTCTGGATAAAAAATGTTTTTCTGCGTATTTCTTATTCTATTTATATCTAAACTCTTTTATACAAAATATATTGCAGAATTATTTTTCGAAGGATCGATGAAGTTGCAGCAAACATTGCATACTCAGTAAGTCAAAGAAATAATAAACGGAAAGAAGAATTTTATTCAAATCAAATAATGTATTGTATAAAAACATGGTAATTAAAATTTAACAAACAGGTGTTATTATGTTACAATGTTCACATGTTTTTTGCCGGTTCGGTGTAAACATTTTAACACGTATATAGGTATATCATATCAATATTTATGTACTGTTAACTATTATTATTAACTAGTGGACCCAGCAGTCGTTGTTCTGCTTTGAAAAAATAAAAATCTATGACCCGATCCCAGCACCAAATAATTCCAAATGTGGATTTAAACCATCCGGGGAATCACTCCAACATACAAAAACAAAAACACCAAAATCGGTCCAGGTGATCAGGAGCATTCTAGAACCCGATCTCAGCGCCACCTACCGGTTCCAATGGGATAAAAAATAGCCATCTCCTGGTTCTAAGCTACCTCCCCACCAATTTTCAGCCAAATCGGTAAAGCCGTTTTGAGTTATAAATAGTGTAACTAAAACGACTTTCTTTTATATATATATATATATATATATTATATATATATACATAAAATGTATAACTTAAACTTATTAATAAACAATACACAAATTAAATTGTCATGTGTTTCTAATCGTGTCTAAGTCGTTGTAACGTAATGGCTAGCGCACGCGTCCCAAACTCAAAGGGCGCGAATTCAATCCTGGCCGGAACGCATGCACCACTTAGGCAGTTTTCTAATCTTATATGCATATTGTTACAATACCACGTGTTAACAACGGTGAAGGGAAACATCGTGATGCACCTGCATATCGAGATAACCGTTGTGTCACACCTGCCAAGACGCCTTGGACAAGCGTGGCGGGTATACTGTCCTTTCCCCCTATAATGGGAGGAACGAGCCCAACAGTGGAACATTTATATGCTGATATTATGACAACCTGAGTGTCTTCAAGTCCTGTGTGTATAGAACATTCTAGGTAAACGTGATCTATCTTAGATTATATCTCCGCTCGTGAGCGGTCAAACGCGAACCCATATTATTTTAAAGGAAAAAGTTAAACACCTAGCATATGACAGGGCATTTAACGTACCTACTTAATATTGACTAAGTAATATCTCAACCCTTCATCACATAACTAAACAGTGCCCGCTATTATTTAACCCATAATCCGGAGTCAGGAGGCTGCTAATCCTGAAACAATGCTGGGAACCCGTCCAGGTGTAATAAATTCAGTGCTAATCCTGTACTCGGTTTTAGGTCATAAAGATTACACCGCGACATGATGTATTGTGTTGAAAGTTTCTTTTGTTGAATTGTTACTATTTATAACTGGCATGTGCCAGTTATAAATAAATAAAGTAAGTAGAGTCCCAACTCTTAGAGTGAAGTTGATTTTAGAATAGGAAACCAATAAAAAAATATCGAATTAGTACAGATAGAGGTGGAATATTTTTCACTGAATACATTACTATTGTTACGAGTTGCAGGACTCGAAATAAAAATGCCGTTAGAATTACTATAGAATTTATTAGAACTATACAAACACGTATAACACGAGTACAAATATAACGTTTCGTAGTCGTTTTATACTTCACAAATGCAAAAGAATCCGCAACACCGGGCTAATGATGCTAATGAGCGAGGTCAATAGGGTTTTCTCCACAATAATTAGGAACTTATGCCAATAAATAAGTGAATAAAAGAAGACGATCATAAAACGATTACAATTAGTTCAAATGCCGACAGGTAACAAAATGTGCTTCTACAGATCTGTAGTGGAATTTGTCTTTGTCGGCGCCTAGGTTGTAACAGTATTATATACGATAAAGGAAACGATGTATGGTTTATTGTATTTGTAAGGACCGCCGAACGCTGTAAGGCGGACTGCTATGTCATTGCAGTGTTTGGTCCCCCCTTTTTCATTTTTCAAATCCGATTGAGCACGAAGCAGAACCTCGGGGAGAAATTCGCGACCCGTGTGTGGGATTCGCCAGATCGGAGGTGGCATGCCCAGTCAGAACTAGTGCCATGCTAGTGCCACTCCCCATTTACCAGGGATACACACTAAAACCTCTGGGTATTCCGTCCTTCGTCTTATGCTAGGGCTACGGGTTTATGACCTCGCCTCTCCGCAGTCATGGCAGGCGTGGACCTCGAGAAGTTTTTCCACTGCTGGGGGACTACTTCTATCCTCCGGCATCTCAGCTCTCTGAGCTTCTCCTCTTTTCCCCAAGGGGGACTTACGGTGGCTGAAGGTCCTGACTGGCCCTCTGGCGCCTACCTGTCCTCCTTTGGCGGGAGCGAAGCAGTGATGTGCACTCACGCGCCCATTCCGCCTCCTCCTTCGCAAGCATAACGCGCTCCCAGAAGGAGGACACGGTGTCCCAGCCGGTAGTGCTCCCGACCATGGTGCGTGCCACGGACGGAAGTGGGCGGCTCCCCTCCTAGCAAAACAGAACCGGTTAAGCTCTAAAAATACTAATAAAAGCTTGGTGTTAACGCCGACCTATTTGATCGCCGCCTCTTTTGTTTCTTTTTTCTTCCGCCGCATCTGTCACTATGCAATGTGACATAGTCTATGTTCAACCGCTGAACGCACCGCTGCTCCCGCACAAACCTCGCCGCGTCTTGTGTGTTGTCCGCTTACAACAACCCGCACGTTGGAAGGTGCACGCTGTACCGTTCCAGCTGGTCCACTAAGTCGAAGGAACCGCAAGACAAGAAGAAAGGATCACGAGGAAGAAGTGCCTGCCGCTGCGAAGACGCATCGTTCGTAGCGTGTCTGGTGCGGCGACGTTATCCTGTAAGTCCTTTCCTCCTGTTTATCCCCGCCCGCGCCATCACTTGGCCAATACTAAAAACTTATAAATTCAGCCCATGTTGTCTTTTCGTAGTTTACTTACCATACTACACGACAAGACTACCTCAAATGTATGTTGTGTAAGATAAGATGGATTTATTAAGACCCAAGTTTCAACCACGAAACTAATTTATCTCTGTGTCCATTACACGTAGAACTGTCACCTTTAAGATATATAATTATACGTATATATAATAATACTTAGCTCTTTAGGGCTATTGTAATTGGTATTACCGGGGTTGAATTTTCGCATTAGCCAAACATTTAATATAGACCTTACCTCATCGGTGTTAGAGTTGATTTTAAACTTGGTTTTTGGGAAATGAATCGGATTTGTGAGGATGGTAAGTTAATTAAGCTACTGTGATAGGGGACTACAACGGGATGTAATGTAGTTTCGGATATCCTTTTGGATTAATACGCTGATGGGCGTGTGATGTCCCGTTAAGGATCGGTTCTAATCAAACCAATTTGATTTTATTGCCTCCGATTTTAATTACGGTATTTAAATTAGGTAAATGATATTGTAAACTAATGTTTACAATCTTTTTACTGTCTTTACTTTTTTTTAAATGAACAAGTTTGCATTTGACTGACATTGCCCTTGATGTCAGGTGGACATGCAGTCTAAGGTGGAGCACACCTGTCCACGCGAGATAAAGACACCTAGATTGTATTCTTCAGGAAAGACAGACGACGGTAAAGAGTTCCACTCTTCAGCGGTGCGTATGTTAAAATTATGCTTCATAAAAATAAGAGACGGTGTTTAAAAAAAACTGTAGCTTTACAATAGGACTACAATATTACTACTACTAGGACTACTAGGAGGACTCTAGGACAAAAAATAATGTATGTAGAATCCACTTTAAACTTGTTAAATTATAGTTATTTATAACGTATAACGCACAATATCATTTGTTTACATTTTAATTACTTCTAAAATTCTTAATGTAATTTAATTAGATTTGTTAAATGGTTCTATAACTTAAAGATCGTTCTAACCTAATAAAAGTTATGAATATTGTAATTTAATAAACTCCCAATCAGAGCAGAACATGTCTTGAGCAGGGTCAGACGCGCCCTCTATACTTTGAGTAGTATCTACTTCGGTGACTGAGGTGTTTTTGTGACACATTCGTTTGATGGCAATAGGTCGAGTTGGACCATGGAGTATTTTAAAGAAAGTATTGTAGTTGGAAGTATGAGCGGGTGCCCTGAACCCGCTGCTCGGTCTAAACTATGTCATAATGTTGATCAAATCTAAATTAAAAGTGTATAAATCGTGGCTATTGTGTTTTATGCTCGCATTTTATCCTGATGACGCCCACTAAACCTGCAATAACTAAAAATGATGTCGTGAGAACGAGGCCGTTCTGCGACATATATATATATATATATATATATATATATATATATATATATATATGTGTGTGTGTGTGTGTGTGTGTAGGTATATAAAGATATATTTGTATGTATTTTAAAATTTCTTTTCTATACGTTTCTTTAATGTACACAACCCTACCTCTTGATTTCCCAATCTCGCTAGACCCATAGATCTGCTGGAAGAAAACTCTTTTTAGGGTTAAGCTCATCTTCGTCTAAATCGAATTGATTTGTCCTAAGCAACTTTCGAACAAGTGACACCTACTTCAGCCAGCTAAACAATTTTTTTCATAGCAGGAGTCCTGCAGACAGGGAAACGGCCTACTCTATGGAAAGGGATTACCATCGCTCATATACATTTGCAACACCAAAGGTGCTACAAATGCGCTGCTGCACTCTTAAGGGAGACTAGACCTGGTCACTAAACCTGGAACACAACTCAAGGTTGTTATGGCGGTACACTCTAGACCAGGGGTGGTAGCCATCCAGTAATATCTATTACAAGAAAAACGTTCTGTGAACGAACCAGTTTATGAAAGATAGATCGCTCCTTAAGATTTAATAAAACAGTTCCGATCTCCAGCTACTACTTGCATGGCCTCACATAGGCCACCACACTTAGCATATCGAAAAGTTTGCATACATTTTGTTAAACAGAAATACACCAATGGTTTTAAGGCTTTGAACCACTACATAATATATCAAAATAACTTTAAATTTTAATCACTAAAGGCGGTCAACGAGAGAGCGGTCAAAACAATTCCTTAAACACAAAATGTATCGAACCAATGGGAATTATTCAAAAGCCCTAAACTTGGCATTGTTAACTGGAAACTATTCATTAAATAGTTTTAGGCAACTTTCCTTTAAAACCGGGCCTGTTTAGCATCGGAGAGGGAGCCGAAAATCCTTTAAGCTGCGTTAGTAGTTTACAAACATAACCAGAACAATCAAAATGTTTAATTTAGACTCTACATTTGTGACAATAAGGTTTTGTATGACTGTAAACGTAGCACAGTTTTACACTTAACATGAACGGATCGTAACAGCAACTTTATTTCGGCAGCGACAATTGCCAACTAGGTTTTGCTAACTAATTGCAGAGATTAAAGTTCCTACTGTTCGTTGAGTTAGTGTTAACGGTTGATATTTGAATCTAATCCTTATTCCATCTCGCCTAGTCCTGTATCCTAAAGTATTAAGTCTTTCATGGTAGCTTCATCATTTTTTTTACTCGAGGAATCCGATGACGACTAAGCCGCGACAAGGGCATAAAAATACAATAATATCGTACTATGGAAGCGCATACGTCCAGTCATCGCAGCGGACAACGAACTACTGGCTAGCGCAACGCGAAAGCACACATATTTATGGTGGTTCTATCTCGCTCGCACACTGTGCTATATATTGTACTAGCTGTACCACTTGTTAAAATTAGTTTACTTCAGTTCACATTAGTACTCGACAGAGCATAATACTCATCTGCCATCTGAAGTATCATTTGACCTCCACCTCTCACTGCTACAGTATAAAAGATATTATGTAAAACTAACTAAAAGTTATCAAAAAAGGCTACTATTTACGACCCTTACGAGGTCGAACAGTAATGGAGAATGTCTTAAACCCTCCCTATAAGTAATCAGACCCTGTAGCAGGTGAACGCTGCTTGGGGACAGCTTAGCGAGTGATGCATTGTGAGATAGTTCCCGCCACTTACTATGTGTTCGCGCTGTTAGGGCTGGGATATTATTTAGGTAAAACTTATATCGATGTTTATATTTGTTAGGTACAAAATATGCACACCTAAACTATTACTTACAAAGTTTTTTACACTTATAAGATTTAAATTGACGGTCTTTGTGTTTGAGCGGGATAAGCCTTTGCCGACTTACCGCATTGCAATGCAAAGGCTCCGGATTTGATTCCTGGTATGGTCAATTTCGGGAATGAATTTTCTTCGTTATTACCATTGAAAGGTTGTGTATTATGTTTTGTCTGGATTATCTTGGATTTTCGGAAAATAAAAGTAGAAACGTTTTTACTGAGACGATGTATATTGACAATTTTTGACACGCAGGCAGAGGCAGAGAATGACAAGTAAAAGGAACTAAATGACAGATACACTCTCACAAACAGGACATAGATAATCAAATATTTACAACGTGTGCTCTATACACTATCAACCATGGTCTGGGTGTTTGGGATCGGCCCTAAGGTAATCCGTTGAATATAACCCATAACACAAGCGTAATTTGCTTAATTTGGGGATATACAATATGTGTATATCCCTGCCGACCTACCGATTATTTATTTAAGCTTAGACAGTTATGGTATAAGAAATCGTATAGAATGTTTCATTCTATATAGAGCTATAAGCGATATAACCAACATTCAACCAAAATTATTATTTGAATTCAAAACAATAAATAGTTATTGTTTTTTTTAAACAATAAACACAAATCGTACATCCGAAATGTACAACAAGTTCCCCGGCCAGAATATAAATCTATATCACTGTAATGAGGCGTATTTTTTAGCAAATTCAAGTAACTTTCCACGACTAACTCATTTAATATTATTGCAAAATCTTTATACATGAAAATGAATGTTTGTCTGTATGTCCTTTATAGAAGCGTAAACTATACATTTGATCATGTGATGTTCTTTAGCAAAGTTGATGTGCATGAGCCAGAGAAGTTTTCTGAGTTGGTTTACAATTGAACCCGGTGGTGGCGCTGCTGTCGGCATATCGATTGAAGCTTTTCCGGGCAGGACGACGTCTGCCGGGGCAGCTAGTGATTATATATTATCGATATATTTCTGGCGATATATTACCAATCCTCTCTAAACAAGCGCTGCACTGAAGTGTTGATGGTATCGGGCGCTTTACGTTGAGGATGCAGCAACTAATGTAAGCCCCTTTAACAGCAACCGTTTCAGTCTTCCTTTATGTTCTTTAAACTATGGATTTTTTGATAAAAATTAGCCTTTGTTGCCCTGGTGAAATTTATATTTTCATGAGTTTTAGGAAAACATTTTCGCTTAGTTTTATAAAAACGTTTCGTTAAGTAACGTTATATCCTAATATATTCTACACTCTTAATATTGTTACGAGTTACGCAAGACTGGAATTAAAATGCCGTTGGAATTACTGTAGAATTTATTAGAACTATACAAACACGTATAACATAAGTATAAATATAACTAGACACTAATAGTACAAACTGCACGATTCAATAAAACGCGCAAAGTCCGTCACTATACAACTTGTCGAATGTACGTCTTACTCGTATCGTAATCCTTACTTGACTGCCCCACCCCTAAACGCGCCTACAGACTCTACAACATAGGTGGCGGGAAAAACGGAGGACCTTTTCTACCTGCTTAACATTCCATAAGTTAAATTTGGTAAGTTCTATGGTAAAGAAAAGAGGAATGAATAAAAAAATTCTCACTTTTTTGCCTATAACTTCTTTAATTTTTAATTTAGGGCAAAAACTTATATGGATATATTTGTAGGCAAAACTATTTGCTACAAATTATGTCTTTGCAGTTGGCAGTGATGGTATTAGTCGTGGCATGATCGTTCCCATTCTTGGTGTCATAAATCCTATTATAACCCACATTCTTAACTTTTCCTTCACATCTTGTACCTTTCCAGTTGCTTGGAAAGAAGCACATGTTATTCCTCTCCCCAAAAAACCAAATCCTTCGTCCTTTTCTGAATTTCGTCCAATTTCTATTCTCCCTTATCTTTCAAAAGTTTTAGAACGCCTAGTCCACAAGCAATTTAGCACTTTCCTTTCTCAAAATTCATTAATGAACCCCTTCCAATCCGGTTTTCGCCCAGGCCATAGCACAGTCACAGCACTAGTTAAGATTACGGATGACATCCGGCATGGGATGGAGAATGGCTTGTTGACTGTACTATCACTGTTAGACTTTAGCAGCGCCTTCAATAATGTTGATTACGACTTATTGCTTGGTATTTTTTGCACTCTTAACATATCTCCATCAGTAATCGACTGGTTTCACAGTTACCTGCTTGGGCGCCGGCAGAGAATTCGTATTGATGAGTCATACTCATCCTGGTGTGGTTTAACTGCCGGTGTTCCTCAGGGCGGCGTTTTATCTCCCCTTTTATTCGCTGTTTTTATAAATTCTATCTCCGATAATTTGACTTCTTCCTACCACCTATATGCTGACGATTTACAAATCTACACACAGAGCGACACTGATTCACTGAATACTGCAATTAATAAAATCAACACAGACCTGGATCATATTCTAAGATGGAGCAAAAAGTTTGGTCTTGCTGTAAACCCTCAGAAAACTCAATTGATTATCGTCGGTAGCCCTAGGATGAATGCTAAAGTTACCTGGTCTTCCTTACCACAGGTTATTTTTGACGGGACACACATTCCTCTTAGCGATACTGTCAAAAATCTCGGCATAATCATCGATAGGGAGCTGTCTTGGCGGCCTCACATCACCGATTTAAGTCGCAGAGTCTTCTTGTCTTCTAGATCCCTCAGAAGATTAAGAAACTTTCTGCCCACTGCTACCAAGATTACGCTTGCTGAGTCCCTCTTGCTTCCCATACTTGATTACGCTGACGCCTGCTATCTAGATTTAACCTTAGAACAGCTGAACAAGCTTGAGCGGCTTCAGAATTTTTGTATCAGGTTCATATTTGGATTGCGAAAATATGACCACGTTTCCGAATATCGTAAAAGACTCAAGTGGCTTCCTATTCATTTTCGCCGGAATACTCACATTCTCATTCTCCTTTATAACATATTATTTACTCCTAATAGTCCCCAGTACCTTAAGGAACGTTTTAAATTCCTTCGCCTTTCCACTGCCCACAATTTGCGCCATGATACGTACCGAAAACTTATGACGCCTGCACACACTTCATCCTATTATGGTAATTCTTTTACGGTGCAGGCTGTCAAACTTTGGAATATGCTGCCTCTTACTGTCAGAGAGGCCAAATCTTTACCAATATTTAGAAATTTGCTCAGAAAGCACTATTTGTCCTTAAATAGCTATGTCTGATTAACAGAATATAACCATGCTAATACTTTTATTATAATAACTTGTGTATTATTGTATACATAATCGTGTATATACGTATGTATTTGTGTATATATATTTATATATATAATATTAGTTATGAATATTTATGTTTCTATTGCCATTCTTCTGCACCACCTATTTCGCCTGATTCAAATTTTTCTCATTTAGGTTGCCTGGAAGAGATCGCTTTGAGCGATAAGGCCGCCTATTGTATTGCCTAGAAAATATTGTAAATGTTATGGTCTGTTTCTGTAATTGTATATTTTGGTGTGCAATAAAGTGTTATCTATCTATCTATCTATCTTTGCAAATTTTTTGTAAGACGCATAGTTTCCGAGATATCGCGAAAAAAGTGTTTTCACCACTTATTCCAAGATGGCGGCCGGGGGACAAGGGTGGCGACCCCACAAACTTGAGGTTAAGCTTCTATTGACCCCCCACATAAGTCCCAAAAATAAAATTGCGTCCTCTAACAAATACAATATTCGGCCCTTAAATTGTAAGATTTCAATGGAGTATATGTTATAATATATTATTGTTTTATTGCATTAGACAGATGAAGTGTCACTTTTTAAGTTGGCAAACTTTTTAGGTATCTTTAACTGAAAAATTAAGCAAATGCGTGGATGACACGAATTATTAAGAGCAACGGAGAGGTGAAAAACTGCAACTAAAATAAAAATTTACAGAATTATTATGTTCAGGGATCTCCCTGAAAATAATAATTATATTCTGAAGTTTTCACTGTAATAAACCATCAACTATTTATGTTATAACTCCGTATAAAAATACGAGTATAATATCAGTACGGAAGAAAATCAAAATTATGACGGTGCAAAAGTGCATTTTAATATTTCACGCCATCATGGATATTACCGCGGGCACCTGGGTCGCGTGTGTTTACTTTGTCTTCATAAAAACATCGTTAGCAGGTAATGTGTTTGTAAATTAAAATAACTGGTTTCCGCTTTATTTTAATTATATTAAAGTGATCATGAACACGCATTAATGCAAACGTAGCGTGCGTTGGAAACGAGTAGAATATTCAAATAAAATAAATACGGTACGAAAACAGAAATCCGAAAAGTCATGTACATGGGGTTTTATTTTTATGTTTGTGGTGCGTCCATGATGTTACCCCGTTGGATAAGGGTGACGCATCAGGAGCCAGTGGCTCCATCGCCGCGGTAGCTAGGTCTCGACTGCTCGAGAGTGGAGTATAAAATAAGACGACGAGTGTTCTACTCTAGATGTAATTTTTGCTTGATTAATTTAACATTTAAGACTATATATACAGAAATCTTGTACTTGAAATCTGTACTTGAACGACATAAGCAAGAACTGCGTCTCACGGAGATGAATATGCTACAATGGATGTGTGGAGTGACGCGGAAAGACCGTATCAGAAACTCTCTCATCCGCGGCAGTCTTCATGTCCGTGATATAGCAGACTAACTGCAAGAGTGTTGCTTACACTGGTACGGCCAAGTTTTACGGAGGCCGGCTAATTATGTTGGGAACAAATGTCTATCCATGCCGCTTCTGCTACGTCGCGGTTGAAGGGGAAGGCCTAAGAAATGTTGGCTTGACGTTGTGTAGGATGACATGCGTGCCAATAGTCTCAAAACAGGGAATGCTGAAGACCGCGCGAAGTAGTAATTTCAGACATTCATTAACCTCCAATTTATATCATTCCATTGTCTTTGAAAATCACGGGCCATAATAAAACTGGCCCGGACTTTTGGAAGCCTTGCGTGGGGTCATGGGAAGGCCAACACGTAGAGGCCCCTTGACAAGTTTGACGTGACAATGGCACCATATAATAATGCTCCCCAGGACAAGCCTCTGCTAGTTTAGGACTGTTGTGGCAAATGAAAACAAAAAGTACCGGGCTATTGGAGTGAACTGCTAGTCGTAATAGGGGTCTGAGAATATGGGGACTATGGATGGCTTCTGCTCGTCACAATGTTTGGAGAACATGATGACATATTCCATTTATTATTACTATAGTATTGACTGATTAAAATTCATTTGTATTAAAAAGAAACTTATTTAATGACTTCCAAACTTAATCCTAAATGGTTAAAACTATTTCCTTATTTCTAACAGGCTTCACAATTTTTGTGTAATTCGTCCTTACTCTTGATATTATTGGTTTGTATTTCATTTGCACTAGCCTTGGAGTCAGTACCTTCTGCTTTTCTGTGCTTGCTTGTCCATATTTTTCTAATCTCTGTGCATTATGAGCTGCTTCCTCCGCCATCTTTCTCAATAACATCTCAAACGGTGACAATTTCATGCTGTTCTTCTTCAACGGCACATTGTATTTCTTCGATTTCCCCTTCTTGTATAGTGCCTTCTTGAAACTCTGCTTTAAGAACGGCTTTAGTATTTCTACGTTTATATCGTAAAGGATTGTCATGTTTTCATTCTTAGCTAATGCCTCTATGTCTTTGTAGTGTTTTAAAAATTGGCTCGGTGCACCCGAACCTTGAATTTGAAACTTTTTTGGTATTTCTTTTAAATAACTGTGGTAGTGTGGGTTGCGACGTTCTGTGAACAATTTCATTCTATTAAAATGAATCATCGAACTTTACTAACGTAGTTGGTTTCGTAACAAGTTTGCCGATGGATGTTAAATTAGGAAAGCAGAAGACCAGGATACGCCTTCGTTTATTAGTAGACTACAAGTGATACGTAGCCGTGCTTGCGTAATGGCTAGCGAACGCAGCACCATTTAGGCAGTTTTATATCTGCATATTATTACAATTATCATGTGCTAACGAAGCTGAAGGAAACATCGTGATGAAACCTGCACATCAACATAACCGATGTGTCAAACTTACCAAGTCGCCTTGGACAAGTGTGCCGGGTATACTGTCTTTCCCAGATAGTTGTTGCAGAAGGAGGCCCCTGAAAGAGCAAGGGAGGTGGCAGCGTACGCGGACCCCGTCCGCAAGATGCGGACCGGCGGTCGCAGGCGCCGCTATGCGCATCTCTGTCTCAAACTTACCGTCACAGGGGGGGGGGGGCAGCTGACTCCCCCCTGTGCCCACTTTGTACAAAGTGAGTCACTATGCGCCCCGGCATCGGCCAGTTGCAGAGCGTAGGGGCTTCACAATGCAATAACTCTGTGCATGAACCCCTGACGCCCCGTATAAGCGCTATAATTAAGCCTAGCAGGGTTTATGGGCTGCTATTGTGAGTGATACTTATTTTTTATTGCGAAGCTGCTAAACAAGAAGACTGCTTAGCTTATGGACAGTGGTTACGGGCGGTAGACTGTAGACGTTTGCAACGCCAGGGGAAGACTAACGAGTTGTCAGCCTTTAGGATGAGATAAAGAAGAGAAGATAGAGGGATGACAAAAAAGGATCGGACTCTTTTTAAGGGTAACCGTTTCATGTCAATATTTTGTAAGAGCGTGGTCAAAGTATTCATTTCAGAATGGCTCTACCATGTAAAGTATTACACATGATTTATGATGATGACACAACTATCAGGAACGTAATTTAATAAGATAACAAGAAGGAAACCTAACCAGTCTTCCAGGCACTCTACCCATCGAAGACGGTGACCTAGGCTCAGTACTCTACTTATAGTTTTAAGGGACTATGCATAGAATAAATACAATGTAACTAAGTTTTTTTATTGTATTAGTTTATAAAATCATTGTAATACCTTTCGCCTCCACGTTCCGTCTACATATGGCAAAATTGAGGAATACACTACCAGAGTCCGTGTTTACTGAAAGTACAGTCAGGGTATCTTTAAGTCTTGTGTGAATAGGGGCGTACCTAGATAGTACTATCTAGGTACGCCTGATCCATCTTTGACTGCATCATCGTCCAGCATTGAACGTGATCGTGGTAAAACGCAAACCTATTTATATTAAAAAATGTCTCAAGAAATGTGGTCATCGTTGCCTATAGACGCTTGCAAGGATGGAATTATATGACACGTTTTATTACAAAGACTATGAGTAAAATTGTCAAAGATAACCTAATAATTAGACCTTATAGCCTAATAACTAAATACGGAAAGCTGCAGGCAATATTTCATAGATTACAAGACTTTAACACTTCCTTGCATATATATTTATGAAGTTTGTTTATTTGTTAGGAGTAATCCTCATTTTTTCCCAAGCAAAGGTCAAACTATAATACGCAATCGACGGGATAATGACAGGCTTTGCATACATAGTAGTAAAACTACACTGATGTAGAAAAGTGTATTATGTATGGCACCAGTAATATACAATAAATTACCTGACAGTATAAAGAAACAAAAATCCGTATTATTATTTAGGAGACATTTAAAGAATTTTGTAATAATGAAATGCTATTATAAAATCGAGGATTATTTAAGTGATAAATTCTGATGATTAAGTTTTAATTAATGTTTTGCTTGTGGACATTTAATATTAGTTTTATTTTATTTGATTATTATTGTAAATTAGTTTTAATATAGATATAGTTATAAGATATGGAAGTTGCACGCCTAATAAGGCAAAATGTATTGATACTATTAGCACAAAAAAATAACTATGTACACATAAATTTCTTGCAATAAATTATTATTTTATTTTATTCTATTCTATAACTAATTAGATACCTTCTAAATATTCCTGTGAAGCCACCAAGCCCATAATCACTGTAAGGCTGACTCCTATATCACTAATCATTTTAGAGAATCCAAAACACAATGCCGCGTCACATACATTACAGGTGGCTTTTATCATGAAATTGTGCGCGAGCTATCCAAAAAGGCAAAGTCTGTTTTATACAACAATAGTATGTTTTGTGGCGCTAAAACGATTAAACCGATTGAGTGCAAAGGTGTGTTTAATAACTATATTTAAATTTCTGTATTCAATGTTTAATTTAGGTTTATATAAAATATTGTTACAACCTAGGCGCCAACTAACATAAATTCTAAGTACAGATTTGTAGAAGCACACTTATTACCCGTCGGCATTTGAACTAATAATATTGAAACTATTATAATTCTTTTATGATCGTCTTCCTTTCTTTATTTATTGGCATACGTTTCTAGAAAACAGTCCATTGTTATATTGTAATCATTAGCCAGGTGTTACGGATTTTAAAGTACAAGCTGATTCTAGGAAATTCGGTCCACGTTGCAATACGGACATATTGCATTTGTTCAGTATAAAACAATGGCTTGATTGAGGGAGGGGGGTAGTCGAGCGAGAACCACGATCAAAGCGAGACGTGTGTACTACAATCAGGAATCTAAAAGTGACTGACTGACTTTGCGGGTTTTGATGAATCACGACCTTCTGCATTACCTTGGTACTTGTTGCTTTCGGTTATATTTGTATCTGTGTTATACGTGTTTGTATAGTTCTAATAAATTCTATAATTAAATAAATACATATAATTATACTTAAATTAATTTATAGGTTGACGGTCTTATACATATTTAGTTATAGTAAGTTTGGAGGCTTCTTTAAGAACCATAAAGAAGCATACAAACTTGCTGTAACTCAACATGAATAAGATCGTTAGTGTTTTTAATAAGCACCGTATTCAACGACCTGTAGTTATTGGGTGGTAGTGTTTATCTCGTTACGTAAAGTACTGTCATTATAATGGTTTAATTTTTAATGGTTTAAATAAAAATAGGTCAAGTGCTTGTCAGGTATATAAATACATATAAAAGGTTCGCTTTTAGTGAAGAAAGTTTTCCAAGTTTTTACATATGCCTGCATTTTGCAACTTTAGAATTTTGTATATTAATTTCTGAAATTATTTTGAGTAGGTATTTATGTCTATTGCCTTTTTTTCGGCACCACCTATATCACCTGATACAAATTCATTTCATTTAGGTTGCCTGGAAGAGATCGCTTTTAGCGATAAGGCCGCCTGTTGTGTTGCCAAGAAGTATTGTAATTATGCATTTTGTTTTTGTTGGTTTTGGTGAGCAATAAAATGATATCTATCTATCTAAAATCAGACAGACAAATATTAATGGTCATGACAGATGGTTCAGTTTTAGAAGATCTGACAGCATCAGACAGTACGGACCTAATCATTTTACGTGATTATTTCAAGAGATGCCACGAATAGTGATTTGGCTGAATACCGAATTTGAATATCTGACTGCCGAGTGTTTGGCTTAAGATGTATATATTCTCGCGTTAGAAAATGTTTTATTTAATGCCGAAATTTTAAAAACTGGTTAACACGAAAGGTTAAAATGAATGAATAATTTGTAATTGAAATTTAAACATTTTAAAGTAATATATACGTTTTTTTCTTCACGAATTGGTATTCGGTGTTTGGCCGAATGTTGAATAGTTAAAAAGTGATCGAATATTCGTGACATCTCTAATTATTTGCATGCAATGTAAAAAATGTGAAATATTATTGATATTTTTTATATTTACGAAACCAGTAGCATGCAACGGGTTAGCTTACCTACCTTCTGTTTAACTTATCTGTACTGATATCATTGTTTGATTGTTGTTTGCAGGTGATCAAATAAGGCCTGGAAATTTTCCAAAAATTTCGAAATGTAACCAGCCCATAGCCAGGTCTAAAATAGACCAGATTCCAGTCTCTCTTAAGAGAGTAGCGCATTTGTAGCACGTCTGGTGTTGCAAATATCCATAGGCGACAGTCTGCCTGTCTGCTGAACACCTGCAATAAAAAAAATAACGGGAAGTTTATCTACGAAATTTACCATGCCAAGAATCGTAAGCGGATCACTTAATTTAACTTCTTTGACATACAAAAAAATACTGTTACAAATATTCAATTGCTATGGTTTTTTCCCCAAGCCTATACCGAGAAGAATAATCAGATTTTGTCAGAAACAATAAATATCAACTTCGGTTTTCTGCATTCACCTTACGTAGAAATGAATTTGTATCCTAGCAAAGGTGTAGCGAAAAATTCCCTCGTTTCCCTAATGAAACGTCAGATCGATGCACCAGTGCACTACAATATAGTGGGTAAACTTAGTAATTACTCGTATAACTATACGAGTATATATATAAGTTCAGGTAAAGCTACAGAACAGATACTTATACGTAATATTTCAGATAATATTTGATCCACAACTTTGTAAGCTTAAATCTATTTAAATAAATAATAGGGATTTAGGTCTATTGAATTATATTGTATATATACTCGTGTATATGAAGAAGTTGTACTCTAAAGTGCCTTAATTGGGAAACTAATAATTATTTCCGTCTGAAAGAGTATTTTTAATGTTGTAGTAATAACTAATTAATTACCTTTATTCTTATTTCACTTAATAACATTAAATTAAAAATTAACTATGCGTTGGAATATTAATCAATCAGTCTATCTGTGAGTTCAAATAATTATATATGTGACAGACTGCTGTAGGAGAAAAACAACCCATGCATTATTAATATGCATATTTTACTGTATGTTATTTACATAACCAAACGAAATAATATTTCACATATAATTAGATTTATACAGATTGAAATTATCTGTTTTTACGACGATATTTCTCGCTCTATAACTCTGACAGTTGTCAGTTCACAATGTTTTGCCGACCGGCGAAAGATTGGATTGACTTAAATAGGCTTTCTTGTGAGCATATTTTGGTGTTGCAATAAAATGATTCTCAGGTATTAAGGAACTAGTATTATTTTTAAATATGGAGCAAGAATAAAAAGAATATGAAACAGTTCATTCCACTGATGTTCCAACACTGTGTCCTGAATTGAATATACGTCGCAGACCCCAGATTTATTCTCCCCGTATAAATTGACGAGACAAATTCCCTTCGCGGGTGATTTAGTGCCGTTCACGAGGCCCCATTCCCCTTTATTTTGACGTACCCATTTACTCACCACTCCTACTGTTAACGTGGAATACATTCGAAGAATTTTATATGTGTGTATGTCATACATAGTGTGGCGACCGAGGTTAGAACTAATTTGGCAGCGTAAGCCGGTCTTAAGACTTTTAGAAAAAGGTAGAAGATTCTGGAAGGTTAGACAACGACAGATACATTTCAGAAAGGAATGGATGATGAATGAAAGATCTAGAATAAGAAACAAAAGACAGAGATAGGTGTTTAGTCTCTCTTTTCTTTCACCATATCCCAATTATTTGGGGTCGGTACAATATGTTCAAATTCAAATTCAAATTCAAAAGTTTTTATTCAAAATAAGTTCCACTGGAGAACACTTTTTGAAGGTCATACATATAGGTTAAAACTTAATTTTACTTCCTAGTCTATGTACACCGCTTCGCAACGTGTTATTGCTGTTAAGGAGAAGAAGCGGCAAGAAACTCCCCAGCAACACGTCTAGCTAAAAATTGTTTTTCTTTATATTTGTTGTTCTATTTTTTACATTTAAGTACTTTTTTTTAAAATTTAATACAGAATTATGTTACAGAATAACTTTTGAAGAATTAATGGAGTTGTAGCAAATAGTGCATATTCAATAAGACAAAAGCGCAATAAAAGGATAGAAAATAATTATAGTTATAAATATAAAGACGTAACGTAATTACTTTTTTTGCAACATATCTCCATATATTCCTTACAAGTACGGCAAGATAAAAAGGTTATACTCGTACAAAACACAGTATAAGAGGTTGGAGCGAGCTGTTATGTAAATGAACTTTTGTCATTTAAATATTCTTCAATAGTGTAGTATCCCTTTTTAAGCAAGATACTTTTTATTTTGATTTTGAATTTAGTGAAGGGCAGATCTAACATTTCACTCGAAATCTTATTGAAGAAGCGTATACCAACCCCCAAGAAAGAAGACAATACTTTTTGTAATCTAAAAGATGGCAATATCAGTTTATTGCAATGCCTGGTGTTGAAATCGTGAACATCCTTATACCGCTTGTAGGCACTCAAATTATTACGAATATAAATTATATTATTGAAAATATATTGGCAGGCGACCGTCATAATACCGATTTCCTTAAAGCGTTCCCTAAGAGACACCCGAGGGCCGAGGTTGTAAATTGACCTTACGGCTCTTTTTTGTAAAACAAATATAGTCTCCAAGTCAGCAGCGTTGCCCCAAAGTAAAATACCATAGGACATGACATATGAAAATAACTAAAATAAACTAGTCTAGCAGTCTCTTCGTCAGTGAACTGCCTAACTCTTCTGACCGCATATGCAGCAGAACTAAGCTTTCCTGAGAGACTAGATATATGAGCGCCCCACTGGAGTTTCTGATCTAGGTTAATGCCTAAGAATACAGTTGAATCTACTAGGTTAAGTCTAGTGTCGTTAAGGGAAATATTAACATCGTATTCTTTTACATTGGGCATAACAAACTTAACACATTTAGTTTTATTCGGATTGAGTGATAAGTTATTTACGGTAAACCACTTAGATATTTGGGTTAAGGCGTTGTTTACGTCGTCAAAGTTCTGTTTATTTCTGTCTACTTTAAATATAAGTGACGTGTCATCAGCAAACAACACTACCTCACACATATCATTAATAAAATATGGCAAATCATTAATATATATCAAAAACAAGAAGGGACCTAGAATAGAGCCCTGAGGCACACCCATAGATATGCCAGTCTCACGAGATTTGATATTGTTAATTTCAACGCTTTGGGATCTATTGTTTAAGTAAGACGACAGAAGATTGAGAGAATCGCCATGAATACCGTAATAATTGAGCTTTTTCAGGAGGGTCACGTGTTCAACGCAATCGAATGCCTTGGACAGGTCACAGAATACACCAATGGCATTCTGTGTCCCTTCCCAAGCACCATAAATGTGTTTTAGAAGCTCAACACCTGCATCGGTAGTGGAACGACCTTTGGTGAACCCGAACTGTTTTGCATGAATTAATTTATTAATATTAAAATGTGAGAGCAGTTGATTTAAAATTATTTTTTCGAAAACCTTGCTTAAGGTTGGTAAAATAGAAATTGGCCTAAAGTTGGAGGGGTCGTTTTTGTTTCCACTTTTAAATATAGGAATAACTTTGCTAACTTTCATTAAGTCAGGAAATACTCCTTTATCTACACATCGATTAAATATGTGTACTAGTGGTAGCGCAATAGTGCATATTAAGTCATTTAATACTTTTAAGGATATACCCCAAAAGTCAGCTGTGTTTTTAATATTTAACGATTTAAACGTTTTTACAATATCATCTGTATCTATATGATTAAATTTGAATGTGATATTACATCGATCAACGCACTGTGTCATCAGCAGCTCAGCTTCCAGTGGTGATGATGACAAAGAGCTAGTTATTAAAGTTGGTATATCCCTAAAGTATTCATTAAATGTTTGTGCAATTTCAAAGTTATTACTAATGGTGTTATTGTTGATTACAAGTTGAATTGCATCATCTCGACGTGAAATCTTGCCGGAAGCATCATTTATAACACTCCAAGTTGTCTTAATGATATTTGATGATTTTTTAATTCTGTTACTATAATATAGAGATTTGGCAGCGATGCACACTCTTTTAAAGGTCTTAGAGTACTTTTTAATATAGTGAAGGAAGTCTGGATTTTGATTAAATTGTTTTTCACTGTATAACTCATACAGTTTCATTCGACTTTTATATATACCTTTCGTAGCCCAATCACTAAACTTAAGTTTATTACTTTTGTTGATTATTTTGGTTTTAAATGTGTTTTCAAATTCAGCTTGTATAATGTCGAAGAAATTACTATACAAGTTGTTTGGATCTTCGCTGCTGAGATCCAAAGTAGGAATTGTTTTGGATAAATTATCTTTAAAGGTTCTTAAGCGATAATTATTCACTGGCCTACAGGTTAATTTAGAATTGATTTTAATACTATCAAAAGGTATTGATATAAACTGGCCACAGTGATCCGACCGTAGTACATCTAAGACTGATTTGTCGATTATTTCGCAACTACAAAATATATTGTCCAAACAGGTTGCTGAATTAGCAGTTATACGCGTAGGTTCATTAAAGACATGTATAAGATTGAACGATTTGAAAAGATTAATGATCTTGGAACGAGTTGATGACATTTCCAACAAATTAACATTAAAATCCCCACAAACTATAGGCAATTTATTAGTTTTATTTAATTTTCTTAATAAGTCCTCCATTGTGCTTTCAAAAACATTATAATCTCCTGTGGGGGGTCGGTAGACGCAGACAATTACATAGCGCTCAAGCTCAATACAGGAAACCTCCACAGTCCGTTCAACAGAAAGGGACATAATGTCTCTACGCTCTTTACATTTTACATCATTTGCTACAAAGATAAGTGATCCACCATGTATAGCGGACTTTCTTACAAATGCACTTATCACTGTATAATTCTCTATGAAGTTTATGACTTGAAAAGGTTTAAGCCAATGTTCTGTAATACATAGGACATGAACCTTATGTTCTTTTAAAAAGAGTTCAATTTCTAAATCTTTACCTGCTAAACCCTGTATATTTTGGTGAACTATATTTAGATTAGAAGTAGGTTTAGCGTTGGTCATATCTAGCAGTTTAAAGTGCTAGGACTTGCAGTAGAGTTAATATTAAAAACATTAATGTTATTATTAAAATTTATGTCATATATATCAGTTATATCATACATAACTTTGTCATGATTTTGTATATTAAATGCTAACAAAGTAGCTATACGTCTTCGTAACTTAAAAGGCAGATACATAGTATCTTTGTTTAGCCTAAATTTACTATTAGTAAATTTATTTAGGTCAAAATAAAAAAATATTGTCACTATGACGATGGGTCAAATTATGACAGAGTGTCATGTCTTTTCCTTTTACACTCTGACATACATCTTCTATCACACCACATATCATCATATCATCCTTCACACAATCCATCCATCTTTTTTTGGACTACCTTTATATTTGTACCAATCTATCTTGTAGTTTAATATTCTTTTTGTTACGTGACTTACATTCTTCCACATTACATGCCCATACCAAGTTAACCTTCTTCCTCTCAATTTTTCAGTCACGGGTGCAATTTTCAATGATCCTCTTATGTACTCATTTCTCACCTTATCCATTCCTGTAGCACCAAACATCCATCTGAACATACTCATCTCAGCTGAGTGAAGACGTTTGTGGTTTATCAATTTAGTGGCACGACATTCCGACCCATATAGCATGACTGGTCATATGACAGATAGTTTGTCGCACGTCACACCAGTTACCTGTTATCTACCTACCATAGACAAATGTTTAGTATGGGATGGATAGTAAATAAAAGAATAACAAAAAGAAGATCAAAATTATGGGTTCCAGAAGATTATTCTCGGTATATAAGTAGCGTAAGGCGCGCCTACCGAGTAGTTTGAGTTCAGTTCAGCGAAGCAACTAGTACGATACGAAAGAATTGGTAGAGAAGTTTAATAGAAGACAGTGACGAGTTCAGTGGTGAATTTAGCAAAAAGTTAGTGAAGTAGGAGTATAGCGTAGTTTAACAGAGAATCCAGAAGCGTGAAGGAGAGCACAACAGCAGCAGGAGGTGGTCTACGCAATATCGGCGACAGTGTTGCGAGTGAGACATCTTATAGTCGGGGAAGTGCGTCGTTAGTTGTACGAGCAGGGGCAGCTCTACAGAGAAATATCAAGAAGGGCTGTGTAGGTTAATAAAAGCGTTTTGTTAAAAGAACTGCTATTAACTATAAAAAACAAACACAATCATCTATTTGTAATGAAAACTATCCCAAACTGCCAATAACAATGATTGTGATTATAAAGGGAAAGTGATTGTGTTCAAACGTTTCTAATAATAGCTTTCGTTTATTTGTTTACCGCGGTTTAACAGTATTAGTTTGGTGATTGCCAAACTAAAAGCGTTAACATTTATTGCGGTTATACGGGAACTCATTGTCTTTTCGTGTCAACAAATGTATTTATAGACAGAGCGGCTTATTTAAAATAGTTTACATCAATTGTCTGCGAAAACATTTGACTTTTTAATTAATTATTGCACCCTTAGATAATTGTAAGGTTGCAATAATTCAGAAAAAAATTAAAGGGTTATCTCTCTCTCTTTCTCTCTTAATATTTTAATAAGGTCTATAATTATACAGGCCTTATTATAAACATTATCTAAGGAGTGCAACAATTAAGGAAAAAATAAAGTGTTGTCACTCTCTCTCTCTGTTAATATTTTAATAAGGTCTATAATTATATGGACCTTATTATAAAAAATACTTAAGTATTGCATCCTTAGATAATTCTAAGGGTGCAATAATTAAGTAAAAAATTTAAGAGTTCTCTCTCTCTCTTTATATTTTAATAAGGTCTATAATTATATACCTTATGAAAAAACAATATTTTTTTTACTTAATTCTTGCAACCTTAGACAATTCTAATACTTTATTGCACACCAAACCATCCTTTAGGCAATATAATAGGCGGCCTTATCGCCTTATCGCTCAAAGCGATTTCTTCCAGGCAACCTAAATCAAAGAAATTATATCAGGCGATATACGTAGAGTGGTGTATTACGTTCTTGAACTATATACCTTCTCTCTATGTGTTACAATTGTATGGGTCTCTATAATTGTAAGGGTGTATTATACACACTCAAATTAAAACGGAAATGTAAACTAAATAAAATAAATGTTCAGACCCAGAAAGGAAGTTTAATTATTGAAAACGTTTTTAAAGGTAAACAAGATTAAGGTCGGAATAACAAAGTTCAAAACGACCGTGGCCCGAGGTGATCTTTTTACACAAATTGCTTGAGCACACCCTAATTGAAATATGAGACCTGATGGCTCGGAGCCATCGGTTCCATTCGGTGCCATTAGAAAAATGGAAATTTATCCACCCTGAGTCGCAGAAAGTAATTTTCGATAAAAACAATTTGTCGTCGCGGCTGTTACACACATCTGCGACGTCCTTACTACAGATTTTTCCACTTTACTCTCGTACTCTGGTACCTATTGGTTTTTTGCTTTGTTCTCACCGAACATGCCACGTCAATAATGTACTAGAATACTATTATTTTTAACCACCTTCAAAAATGAGGAAATTTTAAGTTCTTCTGTATGATCTTTTTTCTTGTCGTTACTAGATTTATCCGTCAATTGTTTTTTGCATGTGTTCAGCACACAGGCAGAGGGCCCACTTGATGTGAAGCGGTTATCATCGCTTATGGACATTTACAACACCAAAGCTACAAATGCGCTGCTGCTCTCTTAAGGGAAATTGTAACATGGTCACTAATGCCGCGATGGCAGCTTCTCTAAGTTTCATTGTTGTTTCTTTTTGTTTGTTCACTTCCATCAGGTGGGCCGTCTGCCTGTTTGCTGAACTCATGCAAAAAAAATGGAATGAGCTTGAAACTGTATTTTTTTTTATTGCAGGAGATCAGCAGACAGGCAGACGGCCCACTTGATGGACAGCGGTTACCATCGCCTATCGACATTTGCAACACCAAAGATGCTACGAATGCGCTGCTGCTCTCTTTAGGGAGCCTGGAACCTGGTCACTAATGCCGGAACACAAATCAAGGTTGTTATGGCGACATACTCTAGACCAGGGGTGGTAGCCATCCAGTCGGGCAAATGCCCTACCACCTGGCTATGGGTTGTTTTGTCACCTCTTACGACAGGCCGCCGGGCCGCAGGAAGTTGTATTCTTTCTCCATTCCTGCACGTATGAAAATATTTTCTGTATTGAATCCAATGCCAAAAAATTAACAAAATTAGTAATGCCTTAACATAGATATTCTTGGTCGTGGATACATCGAGGACAAATGGGCTTACAGACAAAAGTTTTACACAAGGGACAAAATTGTGAATAAAACAAAACTAGTTCATTGTACGAGTATAAGGCTAAAATTTGGAATACCCTTCTTTTAAGGTATAACTTGCATGCTGGTAAGACTTTCTAAATTGTAACATGCATATTTTTTAGTAAATGCATTTGTTTTAGTAAACAACAAAAAATGGCATTTTTGCATATGTCTATACGTTATGAAGCCCTCGACATACACGATGAATTGAGAACCTCCTCATTCTTTTTAATCGATTAAAACACTATTTCTTTCCTTTTTACTGCGTCACTTTATAAGTGCAATAGCAGCATTTGTTGTAGCGCAAAGAGAATAGCTTTTTTGTAAGTTCATAGTAAATAACATGGGCTATAATTACCATTATAAAACGAAGTAGGTAAAAAGGAAAAACACAAAGGAAAACCATTAGAGAAAGAATGATAAAACAGAAAAATCTCCTAATTATCATGGGAAACGCATAAATCAATGTCGCAATAACTTAGCAGGACGTTTTAACCCCTTGCTTCATTAAGTTCCATCGATCTTACAAAAAGGCTGAGGTAATCGAAAAACTTAAATGGCTTGTCAACGAGTCTGTAAATGACTTGAAAGGTTTTTTGGAAGTTTTTCGAAATGAATTCCAAATGATACGATTCGAATTGGATAACAGTGTAAAGGAGGCAATTTAAATTCTGGTTTGTTTTTCCGCAAGAAAATCTGAAGATAAGTACATTGGCGGCCCCTGTGATGAAATAAAAGAAAAGTAAAGAGAAACGAAAAGAAGAGTAAAAAGAAACGAAAATAACTGGCTTGCTTTCTATGAGAGAGAGAGACAGACAGAGGAACACGCGCGTACCGCACGGCTTACAATACAACTATAGCAAAAAGTGTCGTTACAACTTTTGGTCTTAATTTTTTCCGTCTAGCCTCCGTTCGCAACGCGCGATAAGGAGCTTCGTTCCAAAAATATATACCACTGCTGGGCTCGGGCCTCCCATTACAGGGGAATGGACAGTATACCCGCCACGCTTGTCCAAGGCGGCTTGGCAGTTTGACATATTGGTTATCTCGATGTTTACGTTGCATCACGATGTTTTCCTTCACCATTATTAGCACTTGGCAATTGTAACAAAATTGTCCTCTGTCATAAATGTAATCATAAATCATGTACTTGTTTGTATGTATAACATATACTTAGTCCGGTAGGAAATACTAAAAATGAATAATTAATGCTGCCAGTTTATAAATGTAAAAGCACTACATCAAAAGTGTATCACGAATTACATTCCCAATTAAGCTCGTTATTTATGCATTCATTTAAATCAAAGGGTATATTCTGGTAACTACCTAAATTAACGTAATTTTAACACAAAATTTAATTACAAATTTATTTTTTTCCTTTATGTATAAGTACTAAACACGACACACCTTCCATAATCAAATTGATCGTTTATTAGCGTGTGATGTGAGGAGCCTTAAGAACAGACGAGCGTGCATGACAAGAGCTATGAATGTCAAAGAAGCAAGTGAGGTGTAAGAATAAGCCTGAATGGCGCTCTGTTGTTCGTGCCTATCCCGCGAGGAACCTGACGTGAAGTTTAGTATATATATATATATATATATATATATATATATATATATATGTACTAATAAACACAGTTTATGTATCTGTCTGTGATTTTTTTTTTTAATGAAACCTGCTATTTCTTGCCCTCCTGGATGGCTACCATCCCTCGTTTGGAGTATTTCGCTATTAGTGGCCATGTTCCAGCCTCTCTTTCGAAAGCGACAGCACATTGGTAGCATCTATTTTGCAGACAGTTTTTTGTCTGTCTACCTGAAAGTTTCTCTTGAGCAGGTTCTGAAACAGTTCAAATCAAATCATCATGTATCGCATAAAACATGGTACATAATTTTTGAAGCGATAACTTCTTATGGGAGGGTAAATTGCTTCGTTACGTAACGCGTTACGGCGCCAGTCTGTTTGGCTTCCCCTTTCTCTCACGTTAGATTAGTTTAAGTTATCACTCCTGTCGGGCGTCCCGAGACGGACACGTCTTTTTTTATTTTATATTGTGATAATATCATTCCAAAGATGTATGGCCGATAGTACGACGTAGCAATGGCGTCGAAATCATACAACTCGATTCCCTACAACCTTTAAGAGATTAGCAACTACCAACGTTTACTCGTTCTGTTCAAAGATATTATTATTAGTGCCTCTATAATCTATATATTACGTAACGACCAAAAGGTCGAAAGCGCCATGAATTTATTGGCGATTAGGTTTTTTATTCTTGCATATAGTATTACTGTATTAGTATCTTTTACGCTCGGCTGCTATTCACACGTATTGGATGAGATGGCAACTCATAATCCGACCAGGGACCGGCGTTTCAAAATATGCGGCAAGATTGCAAAATTAAAAATATATATTATAACAACAAAAAACATTGCGTGTTTTTTCACACAGCGGTCACAGTCGGCGCTTGCATTATCATGTTTTTTCAACCGGCTTACCTTATCCAAAATTCATCCCCGCGACGTAGATATATATAACATACAATACATACGTAATCGGAATTTTGTTATTCCTGGAGTATAGCAGACAGGCTGACTTCCCTGATGGAAAGCGATTACCGACGCCTATAAACATTTGCAATATTTGAGGTATTTACTACCAGTTTGCTACCAGACTCGTAAATGGGACTGGAGCTTAGTGGCCGCACTAATGCCGGAACACAACTGAAGGTTGTTATGGCGACATGCTCTAGGATGTTAGACAGGCAAATGCCCTACCACCTGCTTATGAGTTGTTTTGTTGCCTCATACGATAGGCCACCTAGCCACAGGAATTGGTATTCCTTCGCCGTTCTTGCGCAGATAAATGGTTACACATGATAATTTCAAAAGGAATTTATTTCAGTTAAAATGGCTCCGGAAATCATAGTTCCCAGCACCCAGAATAGCCTTGCGGAAATTCAGCCGCAGGGGACATGAGTATTTGGCAAGCGCGACGAGTGCCTTGTATCATTTTAAATGAAGCGGATAATCGGTTGAATTTTTAATTTTTTAGTTTTATGCGAAATGTTTTATTAAATTGCTACATGCTGCCAAATTTAGGACAATTTTATTTGGGGAAACTGTTATATTATAGAAAGACATACATACCTTCTATGATCCTAACAAACACTTTTCGCTTCATCAACTTTCATTAATCTTTTCATACTTACAAGCTTATTTAAACTGCTATTTATCTGATCTTCAAAACATCTTCAATTTGATCATGGTGAGTACGTCTCGGTCTACCAGCATCGACTCTACCAGTCACATTGCTGTCATATACTTGTTTTACGATTCTACTTTCATTCATTCTCTCTACATGCATACCACCTTAACATTCCTTTTTCAAATTTTGTCACTACATCTTCTTTCAATCCACAAAGCCCCCTTATCACATTGTTCCTTATCATATCGCTTACATTAATCTGACACATACTTCTCAAAGTCTCATTTCAGCTTAATATAGCCTACTTTACTGTACTAATACCTCTTGATGTACAGCCAGACGTGCCTTTATAGACACTTGCCGGCTGTTCATAAAAAAATTTAGCGATCCATTCACCTCACCTTATTACCTGCCATGACTCTCGTTTCAATATTACTTTCATGCTTTCTGTCTCTGGTACATACATTCCATGCATCCACATGGAACCCTATGTAAACAAACTCTTTAACTTGCTCTAGTCTTTCATTTCCTATCTGTACGTATTTTATAGATATAAATAAAATATTTCCAAATAAGACACGCACAAAACAAACAGATTACAAAATGTGTACAAACATTATATGTCGCAACTTAAAAATGAGGTTGGCACTGATTGTTTTGCTGTGCTAAAACGTAGTTCGATACAGAACTGATTTTCTGTGCCCACCTCCCAAATCACAAGTGTAATGAGACCCTTTGTAAGAACAAGTAATTATTGTATTCCCATTAAATATTATTAATAGGTCGTGGTAGCGTAATGGGTAATGTACGCGTCCCAAACCCAATGAGCGCGGGTTCGATCCTAGCCGGAACGCATGCACCACTTAGGCAGTTGTCTGACCTAATATGTATATTGTTACAATTACCACGTGCTAACTATGGTGAAGGAAAACATCGTGATGCAGCCTGCACATCGAGATAATCGATGTGTAAAACCTGTCAAGACACCTTGGACAAGCGTGGCGGGTATACTGTCCGTTTCCCTACAGTGGCAGGCCCACGCCCAGCAGTGGGAAGTTATGAGCTGTTATTATTATTGATAATCAAATATTCTGTCAACGTTTCAATGCAATCGATGAAAATTTTTTAGAGATTTAATGTGTTACTGGCACAGGACGCACACATGAAATATGTAACATTTTGAACATACAAGTGTGTTACTCGTCTGAACTATGTTTCTTGTAAAGGCAAGATAACATTGAATGATACATTTATATTCACAAAGAAAACATTCCTTATTCAACATTAATGTAGATATTAAAATGATAGATTCTTCATCTGTACAGTAGACTTGATTCAACACACTGTCAGACGTCTGTCTGTCCGTCCATCATAATTTGAACCCATTTCTGCTGATAGATCCGAAGGTGTTTTCGTTACACTGCTTGAATACAAATCATATACATTTCAGGGTTCCGCAACGCTGTATAAGTCCCAGCAATTTTTTTCAATTTTTCGTCTGTAATCTGTTCTATGGCTCTGTTTGATCACCAAACTAAAATAAAGTGAAAATATACTTAATTAAACCTACTTCGAATATAAAATAAGTCAGACTGATTTATTCAGTTAAAGTTGCGTCTTGTACCCAATCCCTTTGTCCCTTGTCTTCTGCACCCGATCGCCTCACTCATAAGCCGGCCACGCCTGGATGGCAAGTGAAACACTCTTCGTATCTTCTCGGCAACCCGTGGAACAGGCAACTTTCACTTGTCTCCGTGCAAATCTTTTTTGTTGAGTTGACCAGGCGGCAAATAAAGATTTTAACAAGCCGATAAACCTTGTGTGCCATCATGAATACCGAATTAAATGTACAAGAAACCCATTTTTTTGCTTAAAGGGAGAAACAACCCCCCTATAATGGGAGGCCCGAGCCCAGCAGTGGGACATTTATGGGCTGATATATATATATATATATATATATATATATATATATATAATATATAAATATAAAATATATATAATATATATATATATATATATATATGAACAAACAATCATATGGCCAGATGGTCTCCTAGAGAACGTCGTTGGCCCTGTGGGCTGCCTTTGTAGCATCCAGGGCAAGGCAACTTTCCTGCCTTGCGGTATCCACCTTCTGTGAATCCGTTATATCGCAGAAGGAGGCCGATGAAAGAGCGAACGAGGAGCACGCGTACGCTTCCCAACAGGAGGTGGACCGATGGTTGTAGGTGCTGCTACGCGCGTCCTATCCTTTCATAGTTACCGTCACAGGGGACCGCTGTCACGGGGCGACAATGGGATCCCTGTGCTGTACAAAGTGGGCCACTATGCTCCTGGGTGGCCCAGTTAGAGAGCGAAGTAAGAGAGAGAGAGTAAGTTTGGGAGACATGTGGGTTTTGCAATATAACTAAGGTAAAAATTAATTTATAGTCTTAAATTGGAAGTCAAATGAACATAAAAATAAGGCAAAAATAACTGTATCTATACAGATTAATAAATTTGATTTATCTGTTTGTAATGTCAAAATTACAGCTTTTTACAAAATGCATATGAACGTTTATACGGTACTTATACTAATAAGCCAAATTTCAACATTTTGTCTGTCTGATTTTCCGGCTAATATCTGAAACGGCTGGACCGATTTTGACGGACTTTTAGTTGATGTTATAAGGAGTTATTAGGCTAATTTTTCATGCGTTTTAGGGTACCGCGAAAAAAAAACTACGCGGACGAAGTCGCGGTCACAGCTAGTTAACAATAATTAATTAATTGATGTATTGAGTTTAAAAAATTATCCAAGCAATGTATGCATCGAGAGCTAAGCCCCTTTTATTCCGGTTGAACCCATATTATTATGACTGCCTCTGTGGTTGAGCAGGCAAAGCCTTTACTGGCCTACCTCACTGCAACGCAGAGGCTCCGGGTTCGGTTGCTGGTATAGTAAATTTCCGAAACGTGTTTTCTCCGTTATTTACTATGGTCAGAGTAGAGTAGTCCGTTGTAACTACGCAAAACAAAGACGTAACTTGCTTAATTAGGAGATATACAATATGTGTGTTTGTCTGCCGATTATTATTATTATCTTTGAATGTCTTTCAAGACCACGGGCCATAATATTTCCCGGCCTTTAAAAAAAACCTAAACGGAACCCTGCCTAGATTAAACTGAAAATGAAAGCAAGATTTATTTATTTTTTATTTATCTTCGAAGTCTCATCAAAATTCAGTCCTACATTGCTTTTCATTGGACGAATGAATCAATTTATTGTTTGTATAGAATTTTACTTTAACGTTTCGAGACTCTCTTTCGCTAATAAGGCCGATACGTGATTTTGAAAAGTTTTTTCAGCATCTTTAATTAGCAAACGAATGCTGAAATAAATTTAAGAATAAAAATCTGGTAATACACGGATTATTAAAAATGAATGTATTTAAGATTGACGAGAAGAAAACGGCTGTATTTAGAAAATCGCGTAATGAACTTGAATTGTAGCTAGTTAGAAGATCTAAAGCGCAATACACATCAAAGCCGCCGACCGATGTCGTCATTTTTTTACAAGCGGGGCGGGATAGTTGGTGGCTTCACTTATTGCAAGTCGGAAAATTTTGTCGGCAGCTCGAGATGAGGATTAAAAATACAACACGTCACTATGATTGATTGTCACCGGGACTGAGCACTTGCATAAGCAAGCCCCCGACATGTCAGTTACATGTCGGCGAGCAACACACGTGGCCGGCAGCTCGAGATGAGGATCAAAAAATACAACACGTTACTATGGCTAGAGTATCACTAGGACTGAGCGCTTGTATACGATGACTTTCCGTGAAAATGTCGGCGAGCAACACACGTGGCCGCATGTTGCCGACATGATACTTACATATAGGCCACCGGAGTGTGTCGGCGGGCTGTGTCGGCGGGTAGGCGGCTTTGGTGTGTATTGCATTTAGAGATACCATCATTTTTTTTAATGCTTGTCATATATGGAATACGATTCTGTGAAAACGCAATATCGTATTCTTATCACCAATAGTCTGAAGTTGAGGTCGGTCACACTGCCACTTCTGCCAAATACTTCAAACTGCGCAAATATCTCACCCTTAGAACTATTTGAGCCGTTTGAGTTGATTTTTTTGTGACTACCCAAGTGCCCAAAGTAAAAAAAGATTAGTCAAGGCGACAGAAGATCGGAAGGCTGGAGTTTATCTTACTTAAAGAATTAGCTTCTGTCGCCAGCGAGGTTATGCTACCAGTCTCCTAGGTACATTGCCCTACGAGAGTAGTGTGATAAAGACGGGTTTATTTTTTTATTGTATTTATTTTTAAGTTACTTTTTATTAATATACTAGCTTTCCTGGCAGATGTCGTCCTGCCCGGAAAAGATATGCCAACAGCAGCGCCACCTATCGTACTACTATAATACTGTTACAACCTAGGCGCTGACAAAGACAACTTCCATGTACAGATTTATAACCCGTCGTTATTTGAACTAATTGTAATTCTTGTACGATCGTCTTCTTTTGTTTACTTATTGATTGGCATGTGTTTCTAGAGAACAGCCCATTGTTTTATTGTACCCGTTTATGGCCGAATTAGCCAGGTGTTGCGGATTAACTCGACTACGATATGGGCACATTGCATTTCTGCAGTATAAACCGATGGCCTGATTGAGGGTGGGGCGTGATGAGTGTAAAATCGGGAAACTAACAGCGACGGACTTTGCCCGTTTTATTGAATTACGACCTTCCGCATTACGTTTGGATTTGTTGTGTTCAGTTATATTTGTACCTGTGTTGTCCGTGTTTGGATAGTTCTAATAACTCTACAACAATTCAAACGGCATTTTAATTCGAGTCTCCCAACTCGTAACATTTGATATTGACGTCATACTAATGACGTCAATATCAAATACCATACTCTAAATGAACACCAAATACTTGTGCTAGTAATACATTGCTGAAAATCCATATAGCACATACCAGAGCTTCAAATTAAAGCAGCGGTCGTTAGTAAACGCAGTCCATATCAATTAAAACGTCTATTCTATCTCATGAATAGTGTTGGCCAACGTAAAGTTTCAGGTTAATGGTACAATGAGCGCAAACATTTATAATCATGTAAATATTAATATATCTAAGTATAATAACAATTTATATGGGGCAAGGCTTAAAGATTTTATAACAAATATAACTTGAAAGTCGTGGGAGCGTAATGGCTATCGAATGCGTCCCAAATTCAAAGGGCGCGGGTTCGATCCTGACCGAACCACATGCCCCACTTAGGCAGATTTCTGACCTAATGTGCATACTATAAAATTACCACGTGCTTACAACGTCAAAGGAAAACATTGTGACGAAACCTGCGCATCGAGATAAACGATGTGTCAAACCCGCCAAGCTGCCTTGGACATAACTTGGTGGGTTTACTGTCCGTTCCCTTATAGTGGGAGGCTCGAGCTCAGTATATTTTATATTAATTCCCAAAGCGGCCCATCGAGCTCACATGTGCAGACTTGAGACTACATATAATAACTCCGCTTATGATCGATGTCCGCTTATTATTAACGAATCAAAAGTAAACACGTGATTGATAATAACAAGTCTAACCTCTTATATAATCGTTATAACCTCTGTTTGTATATTTAATATAAATATCTAATAATGTAAAAAAAAAAAAAAAAAAAAAAAAAAAAAAACATTGATATTTAATTTATTAAACAATCTCTCTGTGGCATGATAAACTCATGAGGGGCCACCATAAATTACGTCACATGTTAAGGGAGGGTGAGGGGGGGGAGTGTGACAAGGGGTGATAGGGGTCCTTAATTTCGTCACATTTCAAAATCTTTAATTAGATTTTTAAACACGACATTAGAACTATTCACGAAAAATTTCAAAATATTTCCAACTCTATCTGTATGAACAGTGTTTAAATTATTGAAAAATAATTTGAATCGAAAAAAAACTAAATACGGAACTGCTGTTTTAATTTTACGTCGAGAAATTTAATAATTTCTTGATTTAAAATTACAAAATATGTGATAAAGGAGAAGTCTCACGAATGTGTCAAGGACGAGGGATCAGAAAATTATAGAGATGGTCGTTTTGTAAAAACGTTTTGAGCAACGATGCAGTAGACGATGCCGGCATCCGATGCCGATATATTGAAAAACGGATGCCGCAATATCCGATGCGAACTTCACGAATGCGAGCGAGCGAGAGCACCGTTAACCACGCCACGGAAAACGCAACGATGACAAACCGAAGACTCGACGTATCGCTCGCTCGCTAACTCTCGGTGCTCTCGTACGATCGGTGGTTGTGCAAGACAAACAATCAACGTAATACAACACTATGAGCGTGCGTAACTGTTAGAAAATTTTATAATAATAATAGGTACTTATTTATTTTTTAAAGTATCTCATGTATTTTTTAACAATCCCACTGAATGGTGGCTTCGTTATTCCAAAACATACTCGACGTTGGCAGAAATATACCGTTCGAGGTGCAGTATTATTATAACTTCTGTGCCATGCGAACAGATATTCTCCAAAGCCATATTTTGAATGAACGAAGAACTCGTCTTACAAGTTCCAAATTTGTTCAAAATTGGTTTTTTCTTAATGTAAACTCTAATTTTGTTAAAAATAACGACTAATATTAATTAACTTATGTTTATTTTTAACTTCCACACTTTTAAAACCAGTAGAAGTCGTAATGTTGAATATCGTATCTAAATAATTCACATAACTACTACACAACAGGCATCCAATGTTATACGCAGAGTTGCAGATACTTTAGCCGGCAACTAATTTTGGCAAATCGTATCGATGCCAGAAATAACGATGCCGGCATCGGATGCGGTTTACAATTAACGATACGCATCGGATGACAAAATTTAACGAAAACGCCCATCGCTAGAAAATTATGAAATTCGTGTCACGTAATTTGTGGATGGCCTCTGAGGTTTGTGTGCCACAGTCGAATAGGTTTTTATGCATATGAATATAATCATATTGGAAAATAAACTAAAAATCCTTATTATATTCTTTTTAGGATATCGATATCTATAAATAAAAATAATCCCAAGGTCTCAACTATCTCTCTGTGTGTCGCAGCTGATTGTCTCAGGAGCTACTAAGACAATTATAAAGTACACTGTATTATCATTTTTTTTTCATTACAAACGAAAGTGTGCCGACCAATATTTTTTTTGATTTAGTATAGCCATGCCGGATTTTTTATTAATTGAAACTCTTAAGGTAATTTTTAGTTTTTCAAAAAAATGTACCCTGAGACTCCTTTAATTTTTTTTTGCTATTTAGAGTTTTGGTTGGATCATAGAGGCCAACGTGAAAAATTCACGTCTATAGACTAATTGAGAATTTCCTCCTTTTTTAAGTTGGTTAAGCAGCATTTTTTTTATTATAGTAGCTTCGGTTTGACAGCGATTTCATCTGGCACTACGTGAAGTTAAGGTCTAAGATGAGGCACGCCTACCTAGACCCCTTGTCTAGACTATGCCGCCATAACAACCTTGTGTTGTGTTCCGGCATTAGTGACCAGGTTCCAGGCTCCCTAAAGAGAGCAGCAGCGCATTCGTAGCACCTTTGGTGTTGCAAATGTCCATAGGCGATGGTAACCGCTGTCCATCAAGTGGGCCTGTCTGCCTGTCTGCTGATCTCCTGCTATAAATATTCGATTATGGACATCAGGCGGCAGTCAAATATGAACCTATTAAATAAAAAAAAGTCATCCAAGTTGTAGGTATCCGTGTCCGCATCCGGTAGGTTTTATCCTTGCAGGAATGGAGAAAGAATACAATTTCTTGCGGCCGGGCGGCCTGTCGTAATAGGCGACCAAATAACCCACAGCCAGGTGGTAGGGCATTTGCCCGACTGGATGGTTGCCACCCCTGGTCTAAAGTATGTCGCCATAACAACCTTGAGTTGTGTTCCGGATTAGTGACCAGGTTCCAGTCTCCTTAAGAGAGCAGCAGCGCATTTGTAGCACCTTTGGTGTTGCAAATGTTCAAAGCGATGTAACGTTCCATATTTTTTTTGAATACTGCAATAAAAAATATAGGGAAAAATAGACTCCAGCAATGAGTTCCACTCCTGCAGTGCGTAAAATAAAGGTGGACGCGAAGCGCTTCGTTCATATAGATGATACTTAGTTACGGATCTAATATTTTGAAAGATTGTCTCGGTGTGCCAAGACCTTAGAGGTTGTTAGCTAGCACGATAGTCCTCGTAACTCATTTGGGCGGTCCTGAATAGCGAGGAGGGATTTTTCAACCTCCGAGTGAGAGGCGGATTAATGTGGATCCGCGTCGAATTTAGTTTGATGGCATAGTTTGTTAGTATAATGAGGACATAAGGTTCAGGTATGCAGATTTGGCGGTTACAGTATGGTAATGTTATGTAGGTTAGGTATTCCGGAGGGTAGGACGCGGTTTCGGCAATAAAGGGTATCTTTCCTGTTATTAAATTGGAGTTGAAACGGGATTCTGTATATTTTAATAGTTTAACGTATCGAATTTTTAAACGACTTCAAAAAAGGACGTTCTCAATTGGTTGCATATTTCAAATTTAAGCCGCATCGTGTTGCGAAGCGGCGGTAAAGTAGACTCGGCTCCAATAAAGTTAATAATAACCATAAACAAAATTAAAATTAAATAATTAAAATGAACAAGTTTGCGGTAGGCTAAATAATACTTTAACAATACATATTGACACTTACATAGTTGTCTTCCTTGATTACAGGTGCTAAATATCTCTGAAAACCATTAAAGCGTAGTTTTATTATGTATACAAGTCGCGAAAACTTAAGAAATATTACGAAAAGAAAAGAGCACTTCATCTTATGCACTTTGACTGCAACCGTTCCGACTGTTCGACTGTTTAAGCTATTGCATAGCTTTTATCGCGGGCTTTGAGCGCGGCGACCGAATCAATAAATTCCGTAACGAAAATAAAACTTAACACCCCCACTCCGCCTACCATGTAGCTCGGACGAGCGTTCGTTTAACGTGTATGTATACGGTACGACTGTACGAAGCTCGCACGAATCGAGACGAGCTGCTCCAAATCGGACGAATACGTAAGCAGCTGTTTGTGAGAAAGTATATAGGTATATATGTATCTAGCGTATATTTATAATGCCACACTCACCACATGTGCGCCCTGTAAGTATACATACATACATATTGTCACGCCTGTTTCCCATTGAGGTAGGCAGAGACAATGGATCTCCACTTGTTACGATCTTGACAAACACTTTTCGCTTCATCAACTTTCATTAATATTCTCATTCATACACGCTTATTTAAAGTACTTTTTATCTGACCTTCTTCAAAATATCTTCAATTTGATCATGGTGAGTACGTCTTGGTCTACCGGCACTGACTCTTCCAGTCACATCGCTATCATATACTTGTTGCATAGACGTGCCTTTACAGACACTTTCTGGCTGTTTATAAAAGAGTTCAGAGCTCCATTCACCTTATTACCTGCCATTACTCTCCTTTCAATATCACTTTCATGCTTTCCGTCTCTGGTAAACATGCACCCTAGGTAAACAAATTCTTTAACTTGCTTTAGTCTTTCATTTCCTATCTGTACGTTACACATTGTCATACTTTCATCTCTTTCAAACACCATAACTTTCGTCTTCTCTACATTAATTTTCATACCCTTAGTCTTAAAAGATTCGTCGATAATCGTTACCATCTCCTGTAACTCTTTTTCCGACGATGCAAGTATAACCTGATCATCGGCGTAGAGTAGACATTTGATGAGTAACCCATTCATTCTTAAACCACTTTCACTTTCTTTCAAACCACCCAACCAACTGTTCATAAAAAGGTTGAATAGCCACGGCGATGCTACGCAACCCTGTCTAACATATTTTATGTAAGTATACATGTAGGTATATATAGGTGTACCAATGAACAACAGTGAATAGCAGTTGCTGGTGAACAGCTGTACCCGTAAAATTTGTGTATAAAGTGTTTTAAATATGAATAAACTAAGTGTAGTACTAACTAATTTTTTCATGAAGAAAGTGATGAAACAATGGTGAAAGAAAATGAGTAATAACTTAAAAATACTGCATAAATAAAAATTAATCAATAATTACAATTGCATAAGTTGATAAAAAATGCCATGCAATAGCTTTACCGCGGCAGTCCCAGAGTTTTTTCTTTTTTTTTAACTCTACGGACTCGAGTTCCGTAGCCTTTTTACAACTTAATTTCTAGTATTATTTTTAGGATTTAACACGCTTGTTGTTTTTTGGTTCTTGTGTGTGTGTGACATTAATTTATCGATTTTGTGTTGAGGTGTGTGTATCTTACAAATAACTTATTATATTAATTTATCCTAATTTTAATTCTAAACTTATACTGATGTAGAGTGTATCTGTTACATGCTGGTGTTGTGAGGAAGTGCATGTGCTGTGTGGGCCTTTTGTCTATACTTATATACGTTATTCTATCTAGTGCCATGTGTGTTTTTTTTCCTTTCTGTATCCGGTTTATTAATTTTTAGGCTCTTTGTGTGTCTTGGTTTGTTTGTGAAGTCGTGTAATGCAATGTGGTGGTAGTGCGCGTTAGTTGAAGTATGTGTATAAGTTTTGTTGTGAATTGTGTGTTTCTGACTTTGTGTGGTATTATAATTTATTGTTTAATTGTTGTCTTTGTTTTTAATTGTTGTCTTGTGTTCGACTGTTTTACCCGTTTCCAGGCCTTGCTCTCTATCTAGACCTAGAATATCTATGTACCTACAAGTATATACCTACTAAATTCCTACATATAAAAATTATGAATACTACTGAATAAATTTCCAAATTCCTCTAACCCCATACGAAAGCATTAGCCTTGAAAGCCGATTTCCTATGAAAAAATGTTAAAACCACCCCGCGACGCCTGAAAGGGACCGACCTCAATATGTTCCATCGAAAGCCACTTAGCAGGGCACGCGTGGCTCAAATGTGGGCTACATCGCCTGACATAAAATTGAAATAAGCCTCGCCAAAATATGACGTCAGATAGCCAACAGATATGGATTACTTTGTAGTTTCTAAATCTTTATCCTTGTAAAGAAATAAAACTATAACGAACAATTCATATACCTATCTTCACGGGAAAATATAGTGACTTGACACCCTTCATGAATCTCTTCACAGTAATAGTGCACTATGACAAATAAATAGACAAGATCCAAAAATTGGATTACCTTAGGTAATTTTTACAAAAAGAGTCACTGGATTTAATTAAAATCCTCCATTTGGCTCCAAATAGTTATGACGAAGCCCTTCAACTGCTAAATGACCTTTATGACTATACTTTCATAATTATTAACGAACACATTAATTTATTACTCGATATGCCGCCCTCCTTGTACAAATCAACTCCAAAAAATATTCGTCAGTTTGGGTCACACAAAAATTTCCTACTAATGTAATGGTGTAAATTTAATCTAATATATAAAATTCTCGTGTCACAGTTTGCGTTGCCATACTCCTCCGAAACGGCTTGACCGATTTTGATGAAATTTTGTATGCATATTGGGTAGGTCTGAGAATCGGCCAACATCTATTTTTCATCCCCCTAAATTTTTATTTTTATTTTTTAGACAAAATTTTTAATTTCTATTTTTTTATGATACAACATACAAAAATACATACAATCCTCAATTTTCACCCTTCTACGATAAACCCCTATTTTTTACCGGGCAAGACGACGTCTGCCGGGACAGCTAGTATATTAATAAAATATCTCTCGCAATGCTATTTTTACTCTTCCTTGTTAGTTTGATTTAATCACTGGCTTGTTAATATTTTTTATTGCTGAAGCACAGGAGACTTTTGTCGCTTTGTAGCCTCTTACGACAGGCTGCCCAGTCACAGGAATTAGAATTCTTATCGTTTCTGAACGGAGGAATACACATGCACATTCTCGTACGAGGCACTACGAGTGCTTTCTAAGAACCAAATTAATTAGCGACTATTGTCCTCTGACACGCGTTTGTGAATTAATTAAACGCATATAAAGCTTAATTAAACTTTGATTTGTTTACGTCCGTGTATTCTTTTCTTCTTTTTTTTGTATTAAACGTCGAGCCGTTCGCGTTGTTTATGATGCCAGACTCACAGATGGTCTAGATACGATTGGTCTTAAGAGAGACTTCGTTTTTCTTTGCATATTCTACCGACTGTATAACGGGGAGTGTTCCAAAGAACTGTTTTGAATGGTGCCTTCATCCTCTTTCTATCATCGCACCGCTCGCCATCGGTTGGGAGTTCACCCCCACTTCATTTGAGCCGCTTCGCTCATGTATGCAACGGTTGTGTAGAACGTGTAGGGTGTCATTTAATTTGTTCGAGGCCGGCAGCGCGTTGGTGATATCTCTGGTATTGCAAACGTCCTTAGGAATCAGTGACCGCTTTCCACCAGGATGGCCGTCAGCCTGTCTGCTGTGCTTCAGCTATAAAAAAACATTAATGGCACCCAACGAAGTGAGCACGGGTAGTTAGTAATTAACCGATTCATATTGTTAAATATGTAATCATAACCTGTGCCTTAACTTATGTAAAAATGTTCAACGATGCCCGAATCCGTAGTCAGGCTGGCTGTCGCCTATAGCGACAAGTCTGTGACCAGGCTGTGAAGAACAGCTAAGGACACTTCGTAGTGTTACAGCTATTTAGTAGCATAGTTGTTGTAACGGATATAACGTCCAATTTTGCAAAGGAGAATGTTAAAACAAGGTTTTAAGGATTGAAAAGTTAGCCGTTGATTGCTTTGAAAGAAACACAGAGCACGTATAAGCACGGACGGTGGTCGCTGGCAGCTCCTGTGGTCATTCGCAAATGAAGTTCGTGCATTCATCTCCTTCTAGGCAATCAATTGGCTATTATTTATTAAAAAAGACAAACAGGTAAATACTGATATTTAACATTATATATATTTGATTATTTTATACAGCGTGTTTCAGACCTTACGACAATAAATTAGACCACGTTTTCTTCATGACGTACTCTGCCCAAATACAAAAACGAATCAAGGTAGCTTCTTTGGTTTAGCCACAGGACCTCATTTTTCATTTCAGAATTTTACAACAACATGTATCAGTTATTGTGACTAAATCGGTTGGTTAGTGACCAAATGTATCATGTTGCCAGCTCGTTTCTTCATCATTAAACGCGGAAGTTGTTCATTCTTACCAAGGTCAGAGAACCAATATTTACCAAGATGTTCTGTTTTTATTCCTTTTTTATCGTAATTAATTTGTTCGGAAATTATTTATTTTTATTTTGACATTACGGTTAATTTAATAGTACCAAAAACTTTGTATGGTGTCAGACTGCTAAGATTATGATTTATTGTCATTTGAAATGAAACACGTTGTATATGTACGTAATTATATTTATTATTATTTATATATGTAGTAATTTTATTATCTATTTTATTCTACGGTAACACCGATTCAAATAACGCATTCTGTCGATAACAGTTATGTTCTTTTCATGTTTCCATTCAAAGTTGATTATTAATTTTGTTATGTACCCTCTTATTTCTAAACGATAAATCGGAATATATTGTGGCAATTGTGTAGGTTATAATTCAAGGTCTCTCAATTGTATACAGCCGGTAGTTATTAAATTTCATTGTTATTCTGGCAAATGCAATAGATTTGTACTGTGTTCGGTTTGTTTTATTACACGTACAATGTTTAATAGAATCTCTATATTTGTTCACCATATCCCAATTAATTGAGGTCGGCAGTAGTAGTTTAACATTCTTTTTGTCACGTGACTTTCATCCCACATTATATTCCCATACCAACTTAGTCTTCTTCCTCTCAATTTTTAATTGGTTGATATCCTTATGTACTCATTTCTCACCTTATCTCAGCTGGGTGGAGACTGTTTGTTTGTAATGTTTAATATAATATCTTTTATAAAATATTATCTGGGATTTTCAAACAGTAATGTATTCAATTCTTTTCATTCATAAAAATTTAATAGTTTATCAATGATTTCAAGCCGCTATCGGTTGTGCCAATTGCTACGTTTCATGCACTGTAAAATTGTTGGATTGGCGAGGTGTTCTAAAAATGCTTATAGAGTGTGAACAGTTGTTTTTAATATATGATAAAACCGTAAGGTTCTCTGATTATAACTATGTGACCATTTGTTGTTCTTTTATTACCATAAACCCTTCTGAGTTGTTGCAAGTATTACAATAGCAAAGTCAGAGGACGAAGAAGCCCAGCACGTTGGTTCCAATCTTCTGCCTGTGAAACAGTCGTTAGGCCGCGTCATAATAAACCTGCCACGGTTACTGTAAATCTTTTCGCCTCAATCGTAAAAGTGCGGCTTTACGACGCGTTTACCGCGTAATTTATATGTTCCTCCAAAAACCAATTTTCACCTGACGATTCAATATCTAATTTGTTGATACTAATTATGTTTTTACTAACTGATTCGGCAAACTTCGTACCGCCTCAGAATCAATAAATAAAAAGCGTTTATTTATGAACGACGGGGAAAACAATAACATTCGACATTCAAAACCAGAACAATGAAAAAAAACTTCACTTTTAAATTTAATTTGATTTCTGAACGAATTTTAAATTTAATTGATTTCTAAACGACTCGAAGAACATTAAATGTTTGACATGTAGAATAGTTTCTAAGGGATAGAGAAATTGTTGTTTTTACTATATTCCAAGCAGTTTTAATATTTACTCAACTTTTAAACCTACTAAACTAAATTTGGCATAGAGATAGATATAGTCTGAAATAGGATAACGCTAATACGAGTGGATCCTCAGGCAAAAAAAATAGTTATAAATATATGTAATGAAATAACATTAAGTTACTTGGTAATTTTAACTTGGTCTCTACCTTAATTGCGTGATTAGGTTGTAATCATCTTTTTTCAATATATTGAATCTATTTTTACGTTTTTTTAACAACACCTCACTATAAAATAATCTGCTTTACAAAACAGTACAAAGACAAGTTAAACCCTAAAAAGATTTTTCTTCCAGCCAACCTATAAACTTCTGCAAAGAACTTCCAATCTAATAGAGAATTCTAAATTACAAACGAAATTACATAGTTTTGATTATAAATTTATAGTAAGGGGATCCCGTAGGTAGCGCTTTCGGAGAAAAGCGTTCCTACAATTTTGGTCTCATTGCCATTGGCAAAAGTAATGTATTGGCTCAAATATTAGCCAACTATTTGATCGTGCATGATATCTATACAATCTTTTGAAAGATTTTAATGGAATTGATGAGTTTTGAAAAAAGAGAGAATAGGTCTTTCGCATTCTCAATCTGGAAACCGAAATTTAAAAGTATATTTTTTTTTTGTAGAATATTTAAATAGAAAAATGTACGAAGCTTGATTGCTAAGAGCGCAATATCAATTTGTGTCATTTTTTTTATTGTAATCAGTTTTATACGATCATATCGTGTGGTGTAAATGTTCCTTCGGGTAATACGACCACCCATCCTCTTTGAGGGTGCGAAGCAATTAACCAGGTGCTCAACATTATGTTTATTGATATTTTTATGAGAAAGGCTTTCTCTTAACCTCATTTCAGGGGAAAAGGTTAAAGTATTTCAATACATACGTTCGAGCTTCAGTATATTTTCTTATATCTATTTTCAATGAGATAAATGTTCTGGGACTCAAATTCGGTTGTCCTTTTCGTTCTCCTTGAGGCCTTGACTTATATACGATCTATATCAGTCCGTTCTTCTGTCTGTTTGTCCGTCTACCTAAGTACATAAGTCATAGCCAATTTTCTCAACATACACATGATGTATGAATGGGTATATCTATCAAATTTCAAGAAAGTTAGTATCGTGGTATTTCCATAAATGCATGACAGATACACAGAGCTATTTATGCAATTATATTAGTGCTAGCTGTCCCGGCAGACGTCGTCCTGTCTGGTAAAAAAATAGGAGTTGATCGTAGGGGTTGAAAATTTAGGGTTGTATGTATTTTTAATGCTGTATCATAAAAAAATATATATAATTTTTTTTTAAAAAAATTAAGCGAATAAAAAATAGATGTCCGATTCTCAGACCTACACAATATGCCCATAAAATTTCATGAGAATCGGTCGAACCGTTTCAGAGGAGTAACTAACATTGTGACACGAGAATTTTATGTATAAGATATATTGTCTAGCAGATAACTGATGCTATAAGGAGTAACTTACGCTACTAAATACTAGGATTCCTCGAAAAAAAATCTAGGAAGACGAAGTCGCGGGCACAACTATTGTTACGCGATGTCCATCACAGCAGTCATAGAGTATATTAATATCACATAAACAATCGTCATAGATAATAATATGATCTTAGCAACACTATGATATAATTGTTATTTTTAGCAATGTTGTAATATTATTATTTTGTAGGGTAGTTTCGTAGTATGTTCGTATAAAAAGGCGGTGTGGCGTGTAGACGGTGTTCATTGCTTACTGTGCGGTGTGAATAGTCACACCAAAGGCTGAACTATTGTTCCCCTTTATTAAGGGGAAACTCTGCCCAAATACTTAATATTAGATATATTTGGTATTTTCTTACCCAAATCTCTGCAAGGCTGTTTACACTAGTTTTACATAATAAGGTTAAAAAAACGATTGTAATTTAAAAAAATTACGTGGATATTGGAGAGATAAACAATAATTAGTTGGTTTTAGAATGCGAGGGATTATTCCCTCGATTACCTTAATCCTTCACCCATTGAATACCTAGATCACATACAAAAGGTAGACAACAATATCATACTGATTTATTCATATTGTTGTCAAGCTACCCAGGACTCGAATTAAAATACCGTTGGAATTACTACAGAGTTTATTTAGAACTATACAAACACTTAGAAAACAAGTACAAATATAACTAGACATTATTATAAATTGCACGATTCAATAACTCGCGCAAATTCCGTCACTATATCGCTAATCGAAAGTACTACACACGTCTTGCTAGTAGCGTTATCGACGCCTGACTGCCCCACCCCTCCTCGGCCATTGTTTTATACTAAACTGCATAATACTGACAAAGGGCCGCGTTCACTGAGTTAATCCGCGCATCTGGCAACCTTCGACGCAATGTAATAACAAGGATTAGTTCGACACTAACGACGGCCATAAAACAAGTTCAATGAGAATAGCATGTTTTTCTGAATTACAAACTCCGATAAAAATAGGATGTTTTATTAGTCGCAAATTTTAAACACGAAGTAAACAAAAGAACTCCGAATGCAGGAAAGGTAATAAACTGCGTTTTACGTCAGCCCGGCACGCGTATTTCTTTATAGGTATGTAACATTATTATAGTAATATAGTGTGTCTAAATACAGCGTCTAATACTTTCATAATAGGTCGTCTGTTAAATTGATCACAACGTGTCAAATACAAGCATATCTAAAAGAAAAACTTAGCTGAGGTTTAAGAGATAAAGAAAATACTGTTACATAATATTAGTGTGAAAATGATTTTTCTGATAAGGCTTTTAGAAAAAAACACTGCATTAGTGGTGACAAAAGAAACTGATAAGTTTGTTTAGATTGTCTGTATTTAGGTTCAGTAATATAATTTTATTTGTGTATTGAGCAGTTTTGAATAATAGTGGAAAGTACACCAAGTAATTAGATACTCTCTTGGTGCTGGATCCTCACCAACCTTCCAGTTTTTAAAATGTAAGTAAATGTGAAAGAAAATGTGGTACATTCAAATTCATTTTTTTTTATTCAAAATAACTTAATTTTTGTAGCCTGATGCAGGCATACAGGCACACGGCGCACCTAATGGAAAGTGGTTCCTGCGCCTATAGACGTTTGCAATACCAGGGCTGTCACCAACGCGTTGCCGACCTCTAAGAAATTTTATAACGCCCTTCTTAAAGAGCCCCATGTTATAGCGCAAAGGGAAAACCGCGGCGGGAAGTTCCATCCAGATCAGTTTCACTAGAAACTACTTTTTGAAGGTCGTATAAGGATTGATATCGCTGTTCAAAGGAGGAAGAAGCGGCAAGAAACTCCCCAGCAACACGTCTAGCTAAAAAAAGATTTTTTATATATCTTACCTAATTATTTATATATTGTCACAAGCTCTGTTTTGTTTAAATTTAATGAGGGAGGATAGAAAAGGATAAAATAGAGTTAATGAGGTTGATATTTCAGCTGGGATAAGACTAGTCGATGAGTTGTACCGTTACTTCATTATTGGTCGTTTATTTATTAATTTAGTTAAAATTTTCGCTCTTGCAACATTTTCTGTCTTTTTGCTGTGATTATTGCTTTTGGCTAAGGTCTAATATCTCAATGCGCTGGCGCTGGTGGCTATAGAATGTTGGCATCTATCAATTCCAAAACAGAAGTTTTTCGAAACTGACAGTGCAGAATATTCATGAAAGTCATAATTTATATGAAAGTATATTTAAAGACGTTATGAGCTAATATAATAAAACAGAAAACTTACCTAGTTTTATATTATATTCTACTTATAATCCGTCAAGACTATAATACTCTGTCTAGGTCACCGTCTTCCATGGGTAGGGTACCCAGATAGACATGAAAGTTAGATATATAGGTTATATATATAGTAAGTATGTCCTATTCTATGTACACCGCTTTGAATCGTGTTATCGCTGGTTTAAAAAGAATCGGATGATAAAAAACCCTATTAGATCCTAGGATTAATCTTTCCACACTCCCCTTCCTTTCACCGGCTCTCAATGATTTGTGGTCAGTACAATATGCCTTTTCCTACCAAACTCCTCTATACTGGCATACATTTTCTCTCTGCAAACCATCTTTTTCGTTTATCTTTATTCTTATATCCATCAATCGTCTACTTTTATATTCTTGTCCTCACATGATTTTAATAACTATACTTGCTTTGTACATTATATAATATTTATTATATATTTTGTATTGTCTTTCACGACTTTACTCGCTGGTCCCAGGCGGAAGAACAGTGCTGGTCTTGATTGGTCAGGATATGCTGAGACTGGGTCCAATTTTAGGACTTATTCTGTTTCTGTTTGATAATATTTTGTATTTGTTCTAAACAAAATATTTCTTTCTTTCTAACCCTTCTTTAATACGAACTCCAAATTGAAAATTCTAGAAGTTATAAAACACACAACCGTCATCTGTATTAGATACATTTTAGTGCTTGAATTGATTTTTTCAATTTCAGAAACCAAATTTTATACAGAACATTCCCTAATCCGTAGACCCTACCTCACTACATGCCCATAATATCTTAATGTTCCGTAATATTTTGAAGTTCTTCAATATTCTCCGATATACCCCCAAAAACGTAAAAGCCGATACCAATCTAAAGATATGACCGAGTGAATCAAGATTTACTTTCTAAATCACCTGCCTATAAAATTAAGGCGATTCAAACAGACCGATGGAGCGTAAAACGAGCGTCTGCACGGCCAATTAAAATTTTATTACTTACGAGTTTGGGGGTTGTTTGCTTTTTTATTATTATCTATTTAATCATAGATACAGTCATAAAATCATTTTACTGACGCGAATATTTCTGATATCTTTTGTTGTTGACTCCTATCGATTGTTTGCGGTTTTTGTTGTTCTTGCAATTAATTTATATTTGTATTGTATAGACTTATAATTGTTGAGATAAATTCAATTCTAATCATATTGAGATTCCAGTAATGGAGATGTTAGGAAAACTTTAATATTATAAATGCGAAAGTAACTTTGTCTGTCTGTTCCATTTTCACGGAAAAACTACTGGACCGATTTGGCTAAAACACAGTGTGCTCAGTATTTTTGATGCCGAATATGAATATAGGATACTTTTATACTGAAAATGGGATAGTTTCCGTTATAAAAATATATTTATATCTCTGTTTGTGATGTATTTACGGATAAACTACTGGACCGATTTGGCTATTTTTTTTATTGCACGAGTTCAGCAGACAGGCAGACGGCCCACTTGATGGAAAGCGGTTACCATCGCCTATGGACATTTGCAACACCAACGGTGCTACAAATGCACTGCTGCTCTCTTAAGGGAGACTTTTTAAAATTCGGCATATATATAATTTTAATAACGAAGGTGGACAAGAGATACTTTTCATTCCGGTTAATGGTATAATATGGTATAGATTTATGTAAAGACTATCCCAGAAACTAGGCTAGGTTTTTGTGATTGGCCATTTTTGTCATTTTGGTGTACATAATAATATATAGTTTTAATACGGAAAATGGGCATAGATACTTTTCATCGATGAGATAGTTTGCGATATAAAATGAAGTGTATGTTCTGGGGTAAATAGCACTAATATAAAAATGTTATACAATGTAACCTGTGTTGTATATTTTAAACAAAAGTCACGCACTTCTGCAGGTTTAACTCTACTGTCGAATAAATGTTACCCTAAATGAAGACTAAAAATTATACATATTAAAAAAAGAATCGCCAAGTGCGTGTCAGACCATGTACATTGTATAGTTGAGGAGACGTGATGCGCCGTTTTTGTTTGGTTAGCTATTTTTAAGTTGGTGATAGACAAGCGAGTAAGTTCACGTTACATCGTCCTTTCCTCGTAATAAGAAGAGGTTCGAGCACTCCCGTGGGATGCTTTTGGGCTAATACTTCTTTCTAAGTTATCATTTTGATAAGCCTATTAGGCTTAATTAATAAATAATTTATGATAGAAAGAGAAAATTGTTTGTGCTTGTTAATTAAATGTTTGTTTGTTCGTTCTTAACGGCCATGAAACTTGGTACATAGATAGTATAGAGATGATAATTATTGAAATTTTCATCCTGAGAAGTCGTCGCGTGCGGTCCAAAATTTACGAGGGTGAAGTTGCGTACTAAATTAATAAACTGGGAATATTTCGTCAAGACATTTTCGTTGTTTTTATCTTTTTAATCATAGACGATCATAAAAATGTTTTTTTTACGCCAATAATCAAAATTAATATTTTTGCTGATAAAACAAACATGTATCATATTTTCCCTTGTTTTTTTCTTACTAATTACAGATGCTATTTGTAATATTTTTGCGTAAGGCATTCCTGTTATTGGATGGCAATAACATCCGATATTATATTTTCAGACTTACTGTCGATGTGTGTTTGTTTATTCTTCTACAAGGTTTTACCTGCTGCTTCACTCGCGTTGAAAAAGAATATGTAGGTATGTCGTAAAGAAGGTACGTAGAAATTTTGATCTAAAGTCATTTTTCTCGCATGTATTTAAAATACGAAATAAAATATTTATTTCGATAATAACACTAATAAAATTCTTATTCATAAAATCTATGATACTCCGTATTCGATAATCCCGCGGGATATTTCCCAAGAGTAATTTCAAATTTTTAGGCCATGTATAAATTACTTGTTCCGTCCAACCTGGATGAAGTCGCTGACAAATCCTAGTTTAATATATTGTAACACATTAGGTTCAAATATCTAGTTTAAAATGCGCTTTCCAATTTACCAAAAAAAACGTATTTTGCAAAACTACACTATACCCCTTCGAAGCATTTATTGTTCTTTTGACATCTCAATGATGGATCAATTAGTAATGTCTTAATGAATTACCGACTCGATTTGTTTTAAAAATCGATTTAATTTATAAATAAGTTTTAATCGATTTAACAATCTACATATTTTTGGTAAAAATTCTATGTCGTGTAATAAATATATCCACATTTCAATGAACATGTTTTATACATATTAAAGAAACCATTATTTTATTTTAATCTGCCATCCAACAGATTTTTTTACTGTATTTGATTTATTTTATTTTATGTAAATTTTTTAATATAATATCTGATACAAAATATTATCTAAAATTTCCAAACAATAATGTATTAAATTCTCGTCATTCATAACTCTTAATTAAAATAGTTTATAAATAACTTCAATCCGCTGTCGGTTGTGATAATTTGTTAAATTTCTTATACTGTAAAATTGTTGGAGGGATGGCGAGGTGTTTTAAAAATGTTTGTCGAATGTTTGAGTAGATGAAATGTGGTTAAAGCATAAGGTTCTCAGATTATAAGAGTTGTGACCGGTTTCTGTTCTTTTATTATCATAAACCCTTCTGAGTTGTTGCAAGTATGACAGTATAGTGGCGATGGTTTAATAGTATGCCCGTTACATGACTCACAGAACATCACTATAACGTCACCCACAACAAGTTTATCGAGGGCTTTATAACAAATATACGTACAGACAAAAGTTCAGTTTTACACAGATGACAAAATTGTGTATAAATCAAATTACATACATACATAACTTCACGCCAGGTCCCTTGCGGGGTAGGCACGAACAACAGAGTGCCATACAGGCTTATTCTTACACACCTCACTTGCTTCTTTGACATTCATAGCTCTTGTCATGCACGCTCGTCTATTCTTAAGGCTCCTGACATCACCTTCTGCTAATACACGATCAATTTGATCATGGAAGGTGTGTCGTGGCCTTCCGCGACTTCTGCATCCATCCACTTTTGCATTGTATATCTGTTTAGTCATTCTTTCATCATACATTCTTTCCACATGCCCGAACCACCGGAGCATTGCTTTCCTTACCTTTACCCCGACACTCTCTTTCAGACCAACCAAAACCAATCAAACTAGTTGATTTTATAAGGCTGAAATTTGGAATACCGTTCTTTTATGTACACTTGCATACTAGTAAGACTTTCCAAATTGTACATGCATAGTTTTTAGTAAACACAAAAAAATGGCATTTTTATGAAGCCCTCGATATCATTTATTTTATATGGACTTTACTTTATTTATCTATTTATTTGGACAACACAATAGATAACAATCAGTAATTCATTTATATAATATAGTTTGTAAATTTCTAGATTGACATCCAAGCGTGCTGACACATCCATGTTATGATTATTGTTTTGATGATATATTAAATTGAAAAATCTGCTTCGAATTTATATATATATTTGTGGTTTTACAAGTTTTATATGTAGTTTTAGATTTAATAGCAATTAATATTTGTTGATGTTTAGACGTATGTAAGGCGAGTGACATGAGTGATTTTTAACAATATTATGAAATAATGGAATGAGGTTGTAATGAATGAGGAGGTTCTGTTCATCGCAGACAATTATATTTTCGCAAACAAAATTTTCTTTCAAATTTTTTTTAGTGGTACATTATAACTTACAAGGTAATAGATTAAGAAAAAGAAAGCATTAAACAAATTACTAAACAAGTGAAGAGGCGATCTGGTGATCTTTCAGCGTAGAAATTATATTTTTTGTAAAGCTAAAGGTTTGCATTACTGTCTACAGATATGTTTAACTTGACAGACGTGCAAACGTCGAAAGTGAAATAAACGCTTAGAAACATGGAAACTGTATAATGCAAAAATGATGGTAAAAACCACAAAAGAGAGTCGAACTTGCTACTCAACGAAGAAGAGGGGGGTTTCTACAAGCGATCAGTCATACACGAATTCCTCACAAACTATATAGAAACGGGTCCACTCTACGAACATCAATCAAATACATGGTTTTTGTTTGCAGATAAAGCGAGACTTAAAGTCCGGACCTCGCCAATGCCGGTCTTCTGAGCAGCAACGGACTCCCCGATAGTGTTTGCTTTGATATTTATTATATACTAATATTCGAATGTTTTTCGTAAGCGCGATCTAGGATCCGACATCTGATTGGTCGAGACAAGCGTGCGTGACGGTTCTGCTTGTTGAACTGGAGTACGGTTTGAGATGGGTCAAGTGTGATTATGTTATTAATTGCGGGTTCTGTATAATAATTATATTAATCGTGTAACCTATTTTGAAGTCGTCGTAGCGTAATGGCTGTCTCAAACGCCTTCGAATCCTACCCGAAACGCATGCAGCTTGTTTCCTATAGTGGAATGCCTGAGCCCGTCTATAGGACGTTTATGGGTTGCTATTGTTGTATTATATATAACCTATAAATATAATATCCAGAAGAAAAATCAATTTCAATTAAGTCTACAAATAACAAATTACCTGAAAAAAAATTTGTTTGAAGATGTGCAGTTACTTAACAAATTGTCAAACGACTTACAAAAATATATAAATATACTAGCTGCGCCCCGCGGTCTCTCTCGCGTGCTGATTGTAAATCGTCATAATACCAAAATAAAAGATTTTTCTAAAATAAAAGTAGCCTAAGTTACTCCTTATTATATTAGCTACCTGCCGATAAAATTTCGGCCAAAATCGGTCCAGCCATTTCAGAGATTTGCCGGAACAAACAGGCAGAGAGACAAAATTGTAAAAAAATGTTATTTTAGTGTATGTACCGTATATTCATATGCATGTAGTAAAAAGCGGTTATTTCAATATTACAAACAGACACTCCAGTTTTATTTATATGTATAGACAAACTCGGTTGTGTTTCGAGCGTTCGCTTCGAAGCCTGTGGTTCGCTTTCCCATTCTTAATTAATTACTTATTTACCATACACTAACATTTATTATACTTACTTTGTTTACTATTTTTGGTTAACAATAGAATAAAACAAATTTAATTAAAATCATATGGATATATATTTTTCAATAATATACTTCATAATGTTGTCCAATGTTCCTAATTACCATACTTCATTAGTATGTTTTTGACAAAAAACTACGGATAAGCTGGTCAAGAGGGTATTAGTCAAAAAATTAATTTTAAATATCGGCAGATATTATTGTATATCTCCTAATTAAGCAAGTTACGCTTGTGTTATGGTTATATACAACGGAATACTCTGGGGCCGATCCCAGACACCCAGACCATAGTAAATAACGGTGAAAATACGTTTCCGAAATTTACTATACCAGGAATCGAACCCGGAGCCTCTGCGTTGCAGTGAGACAGGTCCGCAAAGGCTTAGCCCTCAACCACAGAGGCCGTCTATTATTTATTATGTAATATCTTGTTATAATTTACAAGAGGATCCCTAAAATAATTTCACTTTTTAATTAAATTCTCCGTCATGCACGAACTACTCGAATGAGTGAAATGCCTGATGCTGATGATATTTTATTAGCTCAGTTGAGTTGTGGTTCTTTTGGAGAGACGCGGGTTCAAATTCCTACAGGAAACAAACTTCTCGCTCGCTTTGTTGCATGTGATTTATTAACTTCTTTTAATATACTTTGATGTGAAATGTATGGACATGTATATTTGTATACAATTTTTTATAATTTCAGTGTTCATTATAATTATATTGTTACGAGCGTGAGACTCAAATTAAAATGTCATTGGAATTACAATAGAGTTTATTATAACTATAGATACAAACACGTATGACACAGGTACAAATATAACTGGACGCGACCAGTCCAAACTGCAGGATTCAATAACACGCGCAAAATCTATATCGCTTATCGAATGTACATCTTGCTCATATCTTAATCCTCGCTGGACTGCCTCGCCCCTCCGTTCAGGCATTCCTTTATAGTAAACTGTACAATACAACAATCGTAAACAGCTTTAGAAAAAAAGACAATCTACATACCTATAATGTTCGTGGGTTCTCACAATGGGATCACCTCAGAAGTATTATATATAAAGAAATCGTTGAGTAATTAAGAATGTTATTATTTAGAAAAAAAAAATCAATTTTAAATCTCAATTATTAATGTAAATAAATATATAATCAGGGTGCGCCAGAGAAACTTACTTATTTGAAAGGTCAATAAAAAAAAAGTACTTCAGTTATTGTTTTAATTTTTTTTTATTTGAGAATACAATATCCCAATTTTTTTTTATGCAGTCTTAAAAATGACATCGGATAAATGGCGACCCCCATTGCGCATACACTGATGAAGTCGATTTTTGAAATTCGTATCCACTCTTCGCAGCATATCAATCGGTATGTTGGCAATGGCGTCGCGAATATTGTTCTTGAGGTGTGCTATGGTCCGTGGTCGATCGACATAAACCAGGGATTTCAAATAACCCCATAAAAAGAAATCGCATGGAGTCAAATCTGGAGAGCGTGCCGGCCATTGGAGATCGCCTCTGAGAGAGATGAGGCGGTCGGGGAAATGTTGTCGCAACAAATTCATTGAGTCTCGTGCTGTGTGTGCTGTGGCTCCATCTTGCTGAAACCACACGTTCCTAACGTTCATTTCTTCGAGTCTTGGAAGAAAAAATTCCTCGATCATGTTCCTGTAACGAGCTCCATTCACGGTAACTGCGCGTTCTGACTGACTGCCTCACTCTTTCGATATTTTCCGGAGTTCTGATGGTCCGTTGAAGTCCATTTCTGGGTTTAGCGACACTTCTACACTCCCGAAATGAGTTAACCCACGACAGAATCGAATTACGGCCAGGAACGAGTCTGTGAGGAGGAATTTCAAAGCGAGCGCGGAAGGCACGTTGCGTAGCAACAAATGAGCGACCGTTAGAAAAGAAGCTCTCAACTGCGAAGGCCCGCTGCTCTCTAGACCAGAGCATGATGGCAACTGACTGGAGGGAGAAACAAACTTGGGAACTTCCCCCTCCAGATGCACCCCCTCTTGCCCCTCTACCCGCCCAACTCACCGCGCGGGAATTTTTTCAAATAAGTAAGTTTCTCTGGCGCACCCCGTATTATTTATCATGAATATCATATTAATACATACATACATAACTTCACGCCAGGTCCCTTGCGGAGTAGGCACTAACAACAGAGCGCCATTTAGACATATTCTTACACACCTCACATCATATTAATAACTTTATTTATGTGCTTTGATTCATAAATCAATGGTCCCAGGTGTGTTCCCTGTCAACGTAACTGCATCTAATACACGTAAATCTCAACTACCCTGAAATAAAGGGGTTCTATAAAGACTCGTAAATATTTATTATCTTTGACCTTATTTATAATTTTATTATTATAACACGCTTGGTATATAGCCGTAGTGTTCTGTGAGTCATAAAATTCGAACATCGTTTTGATTTTATGTCACCTATATTACGATACCCCACTCGCATATTTAATAATTCGTCGTAAGCTAATCGCAGTTCACTGCTGGACGTACGCCTCCCCAAGTCAACGCCATAGACCTCCATCCTGCACACGATAAGGACCTTATGCAGATCGCCCGTACATCGGACTGGAGGACATCCAACACTACATGAGACGCAATCTTCACTCCAGGACTCATCCGCTCCATCGGCCATCGATCCTGTGACATACATGACTGGCCCATCGCCAATTCGACTAGCTAATTTTGCGAGCTATGTCGGTTAATTTGCTTCTCTTACAGATTTTCGTGCGGGTTCGGAGAAAGAATGCAATTTTCTGCGGCCGTGCGGCCTGTTGTATTAGGCGATAAAGCAACCCATAGTGAGGTAATAGGACATTTGCCCGTCTGGATAGCTACCGCACTTGCTTTACAGTATGCCGCCATAACGACCTTAAATTGTGTTCCAGTATTGCCAGGCTCCAGTCTCCCTTTAGAGAATGGTACCACATTGCACCTCGGTTGTTACGAATGTACATAGGCGATGGTAGCCACTAAATGCAACATAAAAATTAGTCTTCAATGTCTACATTTTGTCCATGTAAGACCAACTGAAAATGTTCATTCCCTGTCACTTGCATGGCGGTCATCCATAGTTTATGTTTATGTCTTATTTTCATGATTTTCAAGATCGCCAGATGTTACATTTTTTATATAAATGATAATAAAATCCCATAAACGTCCCACTGGGCTAGAGCTTCCCACTGTTGGGGAATGGACAGTATACCTGTCTCCTTTGTCCAAGGCGGCTTAAGCAGCTTTGACATATCGGTTATCGATATGCAGGTTTCATCATAATATTTTCCATCGCCGTTGTTAACAATCAATAATGTCGCATCTACATTATACATTTGGCTTGTTCTTACAGCAAAGTTTTCACATATTAAAACTAAATATTTTGAGATGAAATAAACATATAATTTTTTTACAAAAAATGTGTTTGAAAAAAGTTCAAACAGTACGTCATATTTAATGACAAAAGACACACCTCACTTTCAAATATTAAATTAGTTTTGAATATAAATGACACACACAGACAGATGGACAGGCCGACGGCAATAATGTTTTTATAAGGGCTCTGTTCTTTGTTAAAAATGATAATCTTAAAATTCTTCTTCTTCCACTCTTATAAGAATAAGAAATCATTTACCCCAGTTATTCTAGTGTAGGAAATTTTCTTAAAATATCTGATTCTTTTAACTAGCAAGTTAATTCATTATTTGTCAGCCATTCGTAGTCCTTCCTGGACGTAGGTCTCCCCAAGACGGCGCCACTCATCCCTGTCCACTGTCTTCCTCATCCAGCGCCTAACGGCGACCTTGCACAGGTCGTCGGTCCATTGGGCTGGAGGGCGTCCGACACTACGTTTACCGAGACGCAGCTTCCACTCTAGGACTCGTCTGCTCCATCGGCCATCGGTCCTGCGGCAGACTCATTTAACATAAAAAAATAATTAACTTTAAACTAAAAGTATTCCGTTTTATATAATACGAAGACTACACTGTCAATATATTTTATACTAGCTTCTGCCCGCGACTTCGTCCGCGTGTTGCGGTTTTTCAACTACAGGAACTCTTTAATTTTTCGGGTTCAAAGTATCCTACATGTTGACCAGGGATATAAGCTACCACCATACAAAATTTCATTTAAATCGGTCCCGTCATTTCGGAAATTAGCCGGTATAAACAGACAGACAAACAGAGAAAGAAAAAAAATCTAAATTTGTTCTATTTCACTTCTTACATCCCCCTGATTCGGTTTTTAGCATTTTTGTTCGTTATTCAGAAATTCAACCTCTACAGATTTATTATATGCATAGATTACTTTATTAATGCTGAACCTATGAGATCACAGTACCTACTTTGAATGTAAACAGTATGTTAGAATAAAATGGGCGAGAGTTTCTTCAGTAACCTTTTCCGTAATACTTGTAGTATAGGCCGCCAGTTACACCGTGACAAATTATGAACAGAGCTAACATTTTATACTTGTTTCTACTACTACTGCAATCGATACTCTATTCTACAGAACGTCCTGTAGGGCATAGAAAGTGGCACAAATGCTGTCAATGGTCTGAATGTACAGCATGTAGATGTCCATGCGGAGCGGAGAAGAATAAGTAGGAAAGCGGACGTTAGTCATCAAGTGCAAACGGGATATCAAGATAAGGTAATTACGATGATAATACATTATTTACATATTATGCATATTAAAGTAACTAGAAATTTTGTTATTTTTTGTTTTAATACTTTTAATATTAGGGAGCAATATATAGCTAAATAATAAGACATAAATGATTTCTGTCATAATTGAATACCATGGGTGTCACCAACTACAGTAACACAATAATACAACCAATATTATATTACTGAAAATCTGAATCAGAGCCCAGAAATGGCACATTTACGGGCTGGTATTATTATATTATATAATTATTATTATTACCTATATAATATCTTCTAAATTATATAATAATAAATTAAAACAATATGAACAAAATATATGTAAGTAACTGCATATCCTTTAATATTTATGTATACCATCTTTGACCAATATAATCTGTTTTATTCCTGCCACGGGTTGTCTGGAAGAGATCGTTTCTCAGCAACAAGACCGCCCATTGTGCACATTTAGAAATTTTTAGGCTATATTTTTCTCTGTGTTTTCTACAATGGTGTACAATAAAGTGTTATCTATCTATCTATTTCAATTATTATATGTAGTTGTGACATTACGGTACGGTGGGAAAGGCGGCCGAGTCAAGTTTTACTCCGCAGTTCCGGCACGCCTTGATCACGTAAAGACTTTAAATAAACTAAAAAAGATTCTCCTCGCTGAACTATGGCCAAGAACTTACCAAGCGACGAAGCTTTTTATTGTTTTTTCTTCAAGGATCGGACGATAAGGAAAAACTTAGTTTAATTACTGGCCCTCACCTTTATATGTCGCAGTATAAATAATAATTCTAGTATGTCATTATTGCGATGATAACAATATTTTGCTGTTTGTTACAACTCCATTAATTCTGTGAAAAGTAATTGTATAACAACTTCTATCTATACTAATATATAAACGTGATAAGTTTGCTTGTTTGTTTGCTTGAGCGAGATAATCTCAGGAACTACTGGTCTGATTTAAAAATTCTTTCAACGTTATGTAGATGATATATAGATAAATTATTATAATAGATTTTTTTAGCTAGACTTGTTGCTGAGGAGTTTCTTCTCGCTTCTTCTTCTTTAAACAACGATAACACGTTGCGAAGCGGTGTGCATAAAATAGGAAGTAGATTTAACTTTTGACTTATATATTTGATATTATTTTAAATAAAAACTTTTGGATTTGAATTTATTTCTAAAAAATGATTAGAAATCCATGTTTACAGGTTAGGTATGCACTTATCTCTCTCTATTTTTTTTTGCACCATATCGCAAACATTTATGGTCAGAACTATTCTGACATATGTATGTATGCTGTATGTACGTAGTGTGGTGATCGAGGGTAGTACTATCTGGCGGCGTTAGCTGGTCTCAAGACTTTAAGAAAAAGGTACAAGATTCTGGAAGGTAACATATACTTTTTAGAAAGGGATAGATGATGAACGAAAGTCCTAGAACAGAGGGTTCGAGAAGGAAAATACAGAGATAGATAGATGTTTAGTCTCTCTTTTTTCTCACCATATCAATTTGAAATTATTTGGGGTCGGTACAATATGTCTTTCCTGCCACACTCCTCTATTCTGACATACATCTTCTGTCACACCACATATCATCAGATCATCCTTCATACTGTCCATTCATCTCTGTTTTATATCGGGAAAGGCAGACTCCCACAATGAGTTCGATTTTTGCGGTGCGTATGATGAAAGTGGATGCAAAGCGTGTCCTTCGTATAAGTAGCATTTCGATTTTGGTTTCGGTGGATATCAGTACTGTATGTCGGTGTGAAAGCTTGTCCGGTGTTGAAAGGGAGACGGCGGGATCAGATCAAAGAGATTCGTTCCCTAGAGTACCTAGATTAAAATCGATAAGTTGACAATTGAGTTTTGTGACCCGAGAGCTGGTCGTTGTTAACCAACCTAGTTTTCCGCTCAATCGACTCTAGTGCTTTGAGTTGATATTCAGCTGAGCCATCCCAAAGTTGAGAATATTACTCCATACATGCTCTTACATATTTATCGGCCTGTTCAAAAAAGTTGAACGAAATTTTTTTTCACACGTTATGTATTTGTGGAAAATAAAAATGCGGGTACATGTTAAAATTAATTTTAAAATTATTAAGATATAAAGAAACCATTTACAGATGGATCGTGTGAAGGATGACATGAAAATTTGTGGTAGGACATAGGACATATGAATATTAGAGGAGTGTGGAAGAAAAAGACACATTGTTTCGCCTTAAATAATTGAGAGAGCGTAAAAGCAAGAAGAATGATAAAAGAAAAGGCGTTACTATAATACCCCATCATCTTACAAACACCATAGAATTTATTTTATTTAGTGTTAAAAAAACAATTAACATATTATTAAACGTGTATAAATAATAAATCATCGGCAGACAAACACACACATTGTATATCCCCAAATTAAGCAAGTTACACTTGTGTTATCGGTAATATACAATGGACCACTCTGGGGCCGATCCCAGACACCCAGACTATGGTAAATAACGGAGAAAATACGTTCCCGAAATTTACTATACCGGGAATCGAACCCGAAACCTCTGGGTTGCAGTGAGGTAGGCCGGCAAAGGCTTAGCCCGCTCAACCACAGAGGCCGTCATTAAAATTACATACACACACTTTATGTCTAATTTTAATTAATATATGTAACTTTAATTAAAACATTCACCTAAAACCTTCACCGTTTTTAGCACGTGATAATTGTAACAATATGCACATTAGATCAGAAAAATGACTAAGAGGTGCATGCGTTCCGGTCAGGATCGAACCCGCGCCCTTTGATTAAGGGGGCGCGTGCGCTAATCATTACGCTACCACGACTTAATTAATATATGTAATTTTAATTAAAATATGTAATTTTAATTATTGAAATTCAGAGTTTCCTTGAATAGTTACCGGCACAACTCCACATATTTTACAGCTTTGTTTATTCTCTTCAGGCCATTGTTGCCTTGACACTTAATCTTAGAAAATGATCTTACTGTACTAAAATGGACCATATGTCACCAAATAACAATAACAGTGCCAGTTTAGTGCTGAGGGGCAGTTACTCTAGATTTATGAGTGTCGTTTGTATGACGCAGGTGGCCCCAGGATTAGTTGCGGTCAAGCGATCCTGATAAAGGCTTGAATAGCAGACAACGGCTCACCCATTTTGTATGGGATTGTGAAGGCAATAATAAACGCTTATAAATATCATGAATTCAGAAGTAATTGTATAACGTACTTCTATATTTATTAATAATATGAGTCTGAGAAAGATAAATATGAAGAAAAAGGATTTTAGCTAGACTTGTTGCTGAGAAGTTTCTTACAGCTTCTTCTTCTTAAAAAATCGGCGTATATAGAATAGGAAGTAAATATAAATTTGATTTTTTATTTATGAACTTCAAAAATGTTATTTATCGCAACTTATTTGGAATAATAACATTTAAATATGAATTTGAGAATCTAGTTAAGAAAATTAACTATTGTCTTTCTAAGAAGTTTCATGCTGCTTCTTGTAGTTAAACAGAGATAACATGTTGCAAAGTGGAATACATAGAATTGGAAGTAAATTTAAATTTTAGCTTATATGTATGACCTTAAACAATGTTCCTCAGTGGAACTTCGTTTCAATAAATAAAATAGGGCTTTATTTTGGTCAAATAATAATAAATAATCAAGTCAGTACTTTAAAAAAAAGACAGTGTGCGTCTTGGGATGCCCGACAGAAGTGACCACCTAAACTAATCTAACGTGAGAGAAAAGGGAAGCCAGACAGACTGACGCCGTAACGCGTTACGTAACGAAGCGGTTTACCCTCCTATAAGAAGTTATCACTTCAAAACTTACAAAACGTTGCAGCTTCGTAGATTTTGTACGTAATTACTTATGATGCCGTAAGTAAGTGAGTTAAATAGGGCATTAATGTTGCTAGAAAAGTAATGGGTGTAATTTCATATGGGCTACATTTTATTCAATCTAACGCCGGGTGGCAGAGTATCTGCTCGTCAGGATGCCTACCACTCCTGGTCTAGCATATTTTATGTCGCCATAACTACTTTATATTGCGTTCCGGTATTAGTGGCCAGGTTTCAATCTGCCTTCATCGTAGCTCCCATACTACGACCTATGGCTATTTAAACGCCTTAAGAAAGCATCTTTAATCACTAACATCTCTTTTCTCTCGCATTCAGGGGGCTTGTGAACTGATCCGTTGCCTGAGGTTTTATTGTATGAGTTCAGCAAACAGGCAGACAGCCTATTTGATGGATCTGTCTATAGAATGGATGGATCGTTATGATTATTTGTAACAGCCTAGAACCTGACCACTAAGGTTGGAATACAACTCACGCCTGTTATTTATGGCCGATCACTCCAGACCATGGGTGCTAGTCATCCAAACGGGCAAGTATCCTACCACTGGCTGTGGATTTTGTTTCTCACCTCTTAAGAGAGGCCGCCTGGCCATACGAGATTGTGTTCTTTCTCCGTTCTTGCACGGGAAAAAATGTACTATATGGACCAGCCTTCTGATCTGATCCCGAAGAATCAATGAGCTGTATTGAGAAGTCATGACCTTAGCACTATTTATGACTCCAGAAGTGCTACAGCCTATGTTATATTCAAGTTGTAAATAAACTAAATAAATTCTTGACGCTTTTCACAGCTACAAACCGTCGCCCGTATCATTTTCACAAAGCGATCTATATCGCAGGGAATCGGGTTATATCGGGTCCCCGCGTCATTCTCCGACGTATCGGGTTCACTCGTTTCATGGTTATTATTAAAACGAGTATTCGCATTTCATACATTGAACGGATGAGAATGGAAGTGCCTACATGATCGGATTTTTCTGTCTAAACAAAGGTCCCAATTGACAGACACAGACAGGAAACAGTATTCAAAATTGATACACGGAAAGTTTACGTCCATATTTTCATGCCTGTTTCTCAGCAGGAAGGGAGGCAGCAGGGAGGCAGAAAGGTTATAAAAATAAAAAAAAAAAAAAAAAAAAAAAAAAAAAAAAAAAAAAAAAAAAAAAAAAAAAAAAAAAAAAAAAAAAAAAAAAAAAAAAAAAAAAAAAAAAAAAAAAAAAAAAAAAAAAAAAAAAAAAAAAAAAAAAAAAAAGTGTATCTATAATAAGAATTTATTTATTTATTCATGTATAATCTAAAAATGTATAAAAATATTATTGACAGCTATCATAATGCATCTATAAAAATAATATGTACGAAAAATAAATTCAAGTACAAATAATCAATTATTATGTGTTTATAATCTATATATACGAAAATGAAATTCACATATATAGTAACGATCATCGCGATATCTCAAGCACCATAATAATACCTATAGACTTGAAATTTAGCATGAACCTTCCATTCACCGGTCACAGCTAAGAATGGATTTTACGCCACGCAAAGCGGGCGGGTATCAGCTAGTAAGAAATAAAGTACGTACGTAATTATATATTATGTGCTTTTGAAGTTCATTCAGAAATTAAAAAATATAGACAATATTAATGCAATAGCTATATATAGTTGTAACTTTTACACATTGATCTCCAAAATACAGGCCTCGCTTAGTTTGGAGCCAATGGGTAACATGAATACTATATTTTAAAAAATCAAGATAATTTATAAATTCAATGTAACTTTCATATATAATTCTGATTGAAATGTAGCTAATTAAACTCTAAAAGTGTTGTTATATGGATAATTATTTATTTTACACCAAAGCATAAACATACAGTAGTAGAAAAAGAAAAGAGATCCTCTCTGTGCAAGAAGCTATCTCTTCCAGGCAACCCTTGGGATGTGTGTACAAGTGTGTTTAATCTGAATAATAATTTGAATAAATAAAATATGTTTAATTCATACTAGTCACAACCGACTGCGCTTTGAATCATTGGAGTTTTTCTATATATATTTTAACAGTACCTGAGCATGCAGTTATCGGCTAGCTTGAGAAAGACATTTCTTTAATTTTATTGTCTACATTCGATTCGTTTCTGCAACTTACTCTTAATCCTCATCTCTTTTCTACTTCTTAGAAAGTTTAGATTCTTTTCATTAACTTTTGATTAACAGTAAAATAAAAGTGCATAGTTACTCCCCACAAATGTATTAAAAGCTGAATTGCTCTTTGGTATGAATGAGTAGATTTATAATTGCACTGTAACATTGCGTTCGGGAGTTGTTTGATCAGGCGTTTAACTTGATATTTCGGACAGAAAATGTACTGGCAGACAATTAAATATATTCCGAACAAGAAATTTTAGCATTCGTTTTTTTTACAAATTGAAACAACGCTAAATGTGCTGGTTTTTCTTTTATTGGTCATATTACTAGAGTTCGGCTCGCAAAAACTTAATGCGGTTAAAACTTAATTAATTAAAACAATAACAAAAAATCTAAGTCCGCACAGTCTAGACAACTGCTAAACAAAACATGGAGATGAGTCGAAGCCATCTTGATTTGAAATCATACAACGAATATTTGTTTGTTGAACAAAACCCGATTGCAGCGCCACCTATTTAGCTAATCCATCTGTTCTATGGAAACGATATCATTTATAGGGATAAAAATATCCTAAGTATTATTTGGGATATAAGCTATCTCTGTATCTAGTTTCATTAAAATCCGTTCAGCAGTTTTCACGTGATGCTCGAACAGACAAACAGAAGTTTTTTTTTTTTATATTTTAGACACTCGAACAATTACAAATTTGTTATAATATAATGATTTGATCGTTTTTATATCTCACGGTTTATTCACGCTTGGTTTGCTAGTGATAGAAATTTAGCATTACTTGTATGGCGCTTATACCAAGTTAATTTTAGCTAATCGTAAGGCATATTAACGGTTACTAAGATATAGTAACATGCTAGAAAACCAATTGTTGCAAGGTGCTGAATAGCAAAAGAATACATAAAAAATAGTAAATTATTAAAATTAATGTTTTTTTTTGTTGACTGTACTTTTATCGTCGGCTTTTTTATTTATTATCAAAAATATAAAATAGTAACTCAATTTATTTTGTCATTTACATGGCTTTTACCAATAATTGCTTTGCTTTCATTTATGAACGTGTAATTGTGAGTCTTTTATATGTAAACAAGTATAATTACTATTGACTAGTGGTCGCCCCGTGGTCGAAATTCGACCATAATTAATTGAAATTATAAGTTTGAACATTATTGAGGTTCTGTTCTGTGTGTCAAGAACTATATACTTCTACTAGCGGCCCCGGCAGACGTTGTCCTGCTCTGAAAAAATAAAAATCTATGACCCGATCCCAGCGCCACCTACCGGTTCCAATTGTGGATTTAAACCATCCGGGGACCCACTCAAACACACAAAAACAAAATCGCTCCCCGTTGTTTAGAGGATTCTAGAACCCGATCTCAGCGCCACCTACCGGTTCCAACGGTATAAAAACTATCCTCTTTCAAGTTGGATCAAACTGCACACGGTGTGCAAATTTGATTAAAATCGGTTGAGTAGTTTAGGACTCCATCGCGGACAAACATCGTGACACGAGATTTATATATATTAAGATAATCACTGGTAATTTGACTTTAACAATAAACAAAAGAGTATATATATACGTGTGTGTGTCAAATACATGGTAGTGTGTGTAATGTTTTTTTATTGATTTAATATATTTTTGTGCATAATTAAAAAAAATTATTATTGTATACTCCTTCTCAATTAAGACTTTAAGTGTGCGAACATTCATACTACTCCGTCCGCGCAATAGTCGTAAAAAAGGGTACAAAGTTTTTGCAGGGATTTTCCTTCACTTATTAATATAATGATGACTCAATTCAATACTGCTATAATTCGTGTACAGTTTGAGAAATCATACTTAATAGGTACAATGAGATTTATATTATGAAAGTACCGCCCATTTTCCAATTAATTTTTTTTCCTTACAGACATACTCTTAAATATTTGATTTTTTTATTGCATGAGTGCAGCAGACAGGCAGAAGGCCCACTTGATGGAAAGCGGTTACCGCTGCCGCTCTCTTAAGGGAGTTTGGAACCTGGTCACTAATACCGGAACACAACTCCAGATTGTTATGGTGGTATACTTTAGACAAGGGGTGGTAGCCATCCAGTCGGGCAAATGCCATACCAACTGGCTATGGGTGTTGTTTTGTCGCCCGGCCGCAGGAAATTGTATTCTTTATTCGTTCCTGCATAGATAAAAATTGCTTACAAACAAACGATAAAACGACCCACCTGATGATTATCGTCACTTATAGATCTGAGGGCCTAAAGCGACCCCTTTTCGAGAAACACTTAGTGAAATTGACACAAATCTACATATATTAGTAAAAGTGTAAGAAATAGCATAACACTCCACTTTATTTTGGTAGTACCTCTCAGACTCGTAATACATATTATCCAAAAGTTGCCGTTTTAGGCCCCCTGTAGCACTGAGGGAGCTGATTTGTCTACCATGTCGGGATTTTAAATCTTCATTTACGCCTTTTTGTATAACACCATATACTAGACCAATATTTTAATATTATTATATCAGTGCTTTTTCTATATGTGTACTATGGAGAACAGAAATAAGGAGAAGATGAAGAAGGAGAAATATCTGTGTGTTCAAAAAGTGTCCGCCAAAATGCAAATAATAAGGGTGGTGCTGCGATAGCATAGAATAAAGGTAGCGCTAAAAGTAGTAATGAGATAGAAAATAAAGAATGACCGAAAGATTCCCGCTTTGTTTTTTATTATTTAAAATTCACGATAATTAAATCAATCTACAACCATTCTCATAGCATATTAACTAAATTAGTTGAGACCACGTAAATAGAGATTTTCTATTTGGCATTTTATTAATTTTATAGCGCTTCGTGCAATTTTTAATTAATATCGTAATTTTTCGTACGCCAGCGCTGTTGTGGTAGGTTTTTGGATTTCAATTTTCAGCATATTACTGGACACTTTAAAAAAAAATGGCACTCCTTACTTACCCTCCATGACGTGTACCTATACACATAAATTGAATATTGCATCCCAGCATTAAATTAATCCTTTCTCTACCCCATCATAAATACGTCATACAAAAAATTTCTAAAGGAATTTTGTTTCGTAATAAGATGGCATTAATATTGGATCAACTCCCTTCCACGAAGAATTACAACCGGTATTTATAAGGTTTCCTGTAAATTATACCGTGGGATTACCTGGATAATTTGAAAGTTTACGACGGGAGGAATATTTCAATCAAAAACAAAGCCAATTTCTTGGATTAGATCTTTGTTTCTGCTTCAATTTCAATGGAAGTATTTGAATCTCCCAAAGAATGTTCAATTGGCAGCATAGTATTTTTTTATTATAACGGCTTTTTTATATATGTTTGTCTGTATATTTTCCTCCACCGTTATGATAGAGAACTTTTGCATCAATATTTACTTATATGTATATTATGATAAATATACGTTATACATATTATTTCTTACCTATCATGATTATTTTATATCTATACATTGTTTATATTTTATTAGTAGTCGGCAATTATTATTAATTACATTCTATTCTATCTACTTTTATTTCTCTGTAACGCATCTTTAACTATTTTCACACCATATTTAATAAACTCATGACTAATTTCTTTCTTAGCTATTATAATAGACAATGATTCTTTTTCTATTCTTACTCCGATCCTCTGCTCCAACTCAAATCGTGCTTTACCATATTTGGGACATTCTAGCAGGAGGTGAATTATTGTTTCATCGATTTCAGGATCGCATATACAGCCTGGTGATGTTTTGCGTTTAAACTTATTCAAATAATGGGCGAAACCGCCGTGGCCTGTGACCATCTGTACTTGTAGGGGGCATAATTTTAATTTCCTTATCAATCGGTGGCTTTGTACGATATCAGGAAAGAATAGTTTTGTTATTGCTGCAGTTCCACCATCTCTATATCTAGTATTCCACACCTTTGCACTATCCTGACGAATGATACTTTTCAAATATGCAACTGGATATTTATCATAGTCAAGAGCATTTGTGATGTGTTTTGCCGCTTGTTTAGCTAATATGTCTGCTCATTCGTTCTCTTGAACCCCAACATGAGATTGTATCCAAAATATGCGAGCCTCACCACCTTTAAAAGCAAATATTTTTAATTTATTTCTAGTGGCGAAAGCAAGTGGGTTTGTATGTCCGGGTTTCTTAACCTTCAATGAAGTTCTTGAGTCACTTAATATATTTATTTCTGACATTCCTGAGTTGCATGCATAATTTGTGGCTTGATACAATGCATACATTTCGCTTTGGAATACAGTATAATATGATGCCAGGCAAAACTTTTGGTAGTGCACCTCTCTTCCATTTTTCCAGCATGTCATAGCTGCACCCACTTAATCTTCTTTTTTACTTCCATCAGTAAATATAAATAGACCTTCCATTTTATGTTCTTTAATAGTATTGTCGCTAAAATCATCTAGAGTAATAAAATCTACATTAAATTCTTCAGCAGGGTGTGTCATTTCAAGAAAACTAACTCTCTTTTCCACTTCTTTTCCTTGTAGTAACTCGTGTGCCGTGGGCCTCTTTTGGCCTCAAATATCTGTACCATCACTTTCACTCGTAGATCCAAAGGTATAATATAACGGCTTAAAGCAATCTCTTCCAGGCAACCTACTTAAGGGTTAGTTTAATTTAATCTGCTGATGGAGATAATTAAGTATATCATAAATAATCATACTTAAAGTACATAATTTATAAATTAATTAATTAAAGAAAAGTAGTGTTTTCTGAGTTCGTTCTTAAATGTAGGCGATGTTTTGGCCTCTCTGACAGTAAGAAACAGCGCATTCCTAAGTTTGACCAGCCTGCACTGTAAAAGAGTTATCATAAAAGGATGAAGTGTGTGCAGGTGTCAGGAGTCTACGATATGTATCTGAGCGCGAATTGTGAGAAGTGGAGAGGTGAAGGAATTCAAAACATCACTTAAGGTAAGGACGACTAGTAGGAATAAATGGTTAATTATATGTAAATTTAAAACTTGTTTTACATAATTACGAGTATATCAAATATTAGTTTAATCAATAGAATATTTCAGTTACCGCAACGCAAACATTACTACAAAGTTCGTTGGAGTAATACCAGTCTCTGTTTGACTTGTATGTGTTACACTAGTTTGAATTTAATTACACAAGCCGCTTCAAACATATTTAATAGGCAACAAAGTCGAAGTTGGTTTTTGAAATTACTATGTTAAAATTTGTGAAGTGATAAATTTTTTGGGAGTGTATACCGCTTCGTTACGTAACGCGTTACGGCGCCAGTCTGTCCGGCATCCCTTTTTCTCAAGCATACAGTAGCGGTAAGCGTGCTAGTCGTATTTCGGTAATTAGATTAAATAATGATACTAATAATGTACATATACAAAATTGTAATTTACATATACAGAATTGTAACTAAGAATAAAATATATTTTATAATCAATAAAATATTTTATTAATAAATAACCTTTTTTTACATTATAATATTAATATACATAAAATTTAAGTAATAACCTAAGCTTTTCTCAAGTTAAACAATTTCAATATTAACCAGAGGCCTTCGACATATGAACTGAGGTTCCAAAAATAATTGAAAGCCCATGAGATACCAGTTGCGATTGTCGTCAAACCAATATCAGTGCGAATGGCATTTCACAATTCTCACTTCATCCCTACTGCCACTTTGTTCTTTGGAGAAACGATGGGGACCGCACGCGGAATACTAAAACTGTTTCACACTGGCGAACCAAAATGGCTTCAATGCAAACGTAGAACTGTTTTTAACCGCTGGTAATAACCAGTTAATTTAAAATTGTATCAATCTTTTTCTTTATAGGATTTTGTAGTCATCTTGGTCTAATCTGAACTCTGATGCATTCGTCATGGCCGTGCATCCTATTCGCCTGCCAGACTACGTCGGTCAGTTTTCTTAGAATGTACTATGTTTATGTCTACAACCCGCAAGAGTTAACTTGACACTTCGTTCCGATGACGTAAGCGCAAGGTACTGACGCATCGTTGGCGAGAGCGGTAAGAAGGCGGGGGTCGGGAGGGGAGCCAGCATTACGCTTAGGTCTCAAGTTTACTCCTGCGGATAGTACGTATAAAATTTAGCAGATAGTTGTAACTTTTATGTCTCTACGCAATGATCTGATGATATTGTAAACAAAAATTGTATTACATAGGCTGCTACAAAATGATCTAATTATATCGCTAACCAACTAATAATAATTACAGGCACGGTATGTTTAGAATTTTATAATATTATACTTTATGCAACTCTTGAAAATTCAAAATGATGTTCATTTCGAAAGAGTTCTTCAAACCTTAAATTATGACATCAAAAATTACGTACTATTCAAAGTAATAGGCATTTGTAATTATTTAAAAGTACTACCCTAGGCAACGGTAAAGTGATGTATTTAAAGGGAGTCTCTACTTTAACATTTCACGTACAGTTTAATCGTTTTTTGTCAAGGATATGACAAATACAGAAAATTACATATTTTTTCTTGTTAAAAGCTATAATATACAATGAAACATGGTTAAGTGAGACATCAAGGGACCTGCAATGTGGTTTCACTTATAGATTCCAACTACCCAGTGTCTCAGATATCCAGGTACAAATAAATATCTGTCTCATTTACAGAGGGTTCCATTAATACAGGTCAGAATACAGGTTTTTTCACTTATAGGGTTGTTATTATTAAATAAAATAATGTGTTATGTAAACATTATAAGTGAGTTTTAATAAGAAAATAATAATAAAGGTAATCAAACAAATGTATAAATATAATATTAAAGCACGTTTACACGTATTACAAATATGGAAACGGAAATGCGAAATTTGCGGGTAGAATAAGAAAAGTAAGTAAGTAAACAAAATGATGTTATCTCAGTTACAGAGGTCTATGCATATAAAATTCACTCGCTGTCTCAGTTATAGAGATAACTATGATGATAAATGAGTGCCAAAGTGTTGGGACCTCAGAATGAGTTCTAGTTATGGAGATTTTTCACTTATCCAGGTCCCACTTAACCAAGTTTCACTGTATTATGATCCACAAGAACGTTGTGAACAAACTGCGTTGATATTTGATATAGAAAATAAATTAAAAATGAATATAAATTACCCTCTATTAGGGTTTTTTTGGTTTAGTTCAGACTCAGATTTAGCGTTAGTGTCAAATACCTATAAGATTGTGACGCTTTAGGGGAAAATAAGTACGGAAATCTATACAATTACGTTACGCTGGTATACGACGCAAGTTCATTTTTGTCTGACATACATCCATACAGAGAAATAAAATTGAAATGTCTGTTTGTAATGTCAAAACTATAGTTTTTTACTAAATGCATTTGATAGTATATACGGTGCTTAAGTTGAAAAAAACATTTTTATAATTTTTTGTCTGAGTGCTGTGTGTCTGTTTGTTCCGACTAAGCTCTGAAACAACTGGACCGAATTTGACGGGACTCTTACTAGCAGATAGCTGATGCTATAAGAAGTACCTTAGGCTACTTTTTAGGGTTCCATGAAAAAAAGTCGCGGGCACAGTTAACATAGAAAATAATGAAAGAAAAATAATAGTATATTTTACAACTTGCAACTACTCATATCAAGGCGTCTTAGGCTATGTTATGAACCAATTTTTATTAAATATTACATAATATAATAAAATGAATACCCAGTAATATAAGTTCCAGTATAGCACAACTTGTCAGGAGTCGGTTTTATATGACATCCATTGACAAAGTGGTTGTCAATTTAGGAGTGCCTTTTAGGTCGCTACCCATCTCTAGGCAGAATAGTCTCAAACGTATATAAGTAAATAAAAAAACTTGTGCGTGTCAGCTCTGACTCAGCTCAGTGCACGTGAGCAGAGACAGCGGCCGAATGCGGCCGAATGAGGGCGGTTACAAGAAAAAAAACATACAGACAGACAGATAAGTATTTAACCAGTAAAATTTTTGTGTTTATGTATGTACATAAACACAAAAAACAAACACAAACATGTTTAAATTAAATATTGATTTCATGTAACTAATAAATATCAGAACGCCTGACAGAAATATATATGTAGTTTTGCTAAACCTCATCTTGGAAAGAAAGCTTAGCGTAGGTAAGGTGAACATGTCATGCAGATAGCAGTTAAATGACTTTAAATCCGTGCAGGAACGGAGAAAGAATACAATTTCCTGCGACCGGGCGGCCTGTCGTAAGAGGCGGGTGACAAAACTACCCCCAGCCAGGTGGTAGGGCATTTGCCCGACTGCATGGCTACCACCCCTGGTCTAAAGTATGTCGCCATAACAACCTTGAGTTGTGTCCCGGCATTGATGACCAGGTTCCAGTCTCCAGCACATTTGTATCACCTTTGATGTTGCAAATGTCCATAGGCGATGGTAACCGTTTCCATCAAGAGGTCCGTCTGCCTGTCTGCTGAACTCCTGCAATAAAAAAGACGGCTTAACTTATCTGATTGTCTTCGGGTCCAATACAGAGTGTTTTAAAATAATGAAAAAACCATAACTTTTTGAGTTTATTATTTAGTTGATCATTTTATTAAACTTCTCGTAAAATGTTTATAATGGAGGCCTTATGTGAAAATCGATTCTCAAGAAGTAAACTTCAATACGTATAATTAGAACTTAACAAATATTCCACCTCTAACTAACCGAAGAGAACAATCAGTGGATAAAATATTCAACTACCCTCCAAAATCTTGCACGTTATCAAGGTTCCACAATCGGCGACAATGAAACCTCGAATCTTAAGGTATTAACAGCAATTAACCAAACAAGGCCTTAAATCAAAATTTCAAATTATTCTACCGAAGGCGGGTAGTAAGGGGAATATCCGTGAAATCGCATTCATCAAAACTTCGGAATTAGCTCTGCTCCCTAATTAAACCTGTCGGTGGCTAAGTTTCCCCAAACTCCCCCGAGACTTGCGTAAATATTAGGTTTGAATCAAACTTTTATTATCATATCTTTATTGACGCTTAATACTATGATCCTTTTGTAAAAGGGAAAAGTTGATTCTGGCTCGATGGGGAGGTCGGGGAAGATTGTCGCGGTTGCTAAGATTTCATATTTCTTTTGTGAATGTTAAGTTTTTGTCTTGGTGTTTATTTTCCGGATTGGATTGTTCTATGATTATTCATTTGAAGATCGGAAAAACCAACTTGGGAATAATAAATTAAGCAAGGTTTTCCGCTAGGATGATAGTGAATTTATATAATACAGTTGTTAACGCCGACCTATTTGGTTACCGCCTTTTGTTTCTTTCGTTACATCTGTCGCTATGTAATGTGACATAGTCTACGTTAACCGCTGAATGTGCCGCAGCTTCCGCGGAAATCTCGCCGCCGTATGTGAGAGCAGCCTGAGCGAAGGTTTATAGGTCTATAGAACATATATTTTTTCATAGCCATAACATTTCTACTCTTCTTTATGATATTCTTCCTGTTAATTACCCTCGTCCTATTAATAATAGTGTTCCCGCCCACGCGGACAAGAGTTTTTTTAATGAAAATAAAGGCAAGTGGAGGTATATATTTTCTAATATATGGGAGTACTTACAACAGAATTGTGCAACATAGTGCGTTGTGAGGTTTTTAAGTTTCGAATCAGCAGTAGTCGAGTGTTTGAGGGATTAGAAATGAGCAAATTTAAGAAACAATATATAAAAAGGTGGCGTCAAAAGAAAATTTAAAATAACTTGACATTTGAGATGCTACTGCCAAGTTAAACAACCTCATTTTAACAAGAGATATTTCTTGATCTGGTGCCAAGGCCTCATTCTTGATATCATTGCTTGCTCCTTCCTTGAGCTACCACGCTCAACTAGGCAGCGTGTTTTTAAATCAACCGCATTCAGAAATGATCTTGAGTACCTTCCCGACTAGGTTTTTTATCTGCACTACATGGTGCTGTTTAAGGTGATATTAAAATGGCAAAGCGGTAGCCTCTCGTCTGATGTTGCAAACGCCCATAGGCGACGGAAACCACTTTGTATAAGTGGGGAGATCTACCTGTTTGTCTGCTTTAATAAAAAAAACAGGCTGATAGCTAACCTAATGGAAAATGATGTACATTGCTAATTTATAACAATAGAATTGCTGCCAATGTGCTGTTTTGAAAAAAACTCATAACACGATTTTGAAAATGCGCACATTGTAGTACTCAATGCAAATATGAGTAGACAATTGATTCAACCCGATATAAATCTCTAAAATGTAATTTATATAAAATAGACAACTACCCACAATTAATATACATTACACCTGGGACTCAAATGAGAACCATATACTAGAAAGATGATAACCCCGCTTTTATTATCAAGTCAGAACTAAACACTAGAATGATGATAATAATTACTTGCCTCTGCTATTATTTTTGATACAATAATATTGTGTAAACGACTCCCTGCAGCACAAATAAACTCATGAGGTTTCTGTGCTATAGACTGGTAAACAAGTGCCTTTTGGACCAACTTTTTTCAGCAGTCTCCGAAAATTATAAATGAGGTGTCATTCGATTCGTAATGGCATCTAGATGATTTTTGAAAAAAATGAAGTTCCGCTTGCAAAAATTGTAAAATAAATAAAATAAAAAATGAATAATAAACATTTTCTAATTTTTCAAACGGGGTTCAAATCTAAAGCCTTTCAAGAATTGCTCCAAGAAAGGAAAAATATCTTTCTATCTTTCTATCTTATCTTTTTATTTTTCAATTTATAGTTTAACAATTATCACACTTGCAATGTTCATGTTCAAGCAATTTTTTTTTATTAATTAACTATTGAATAACTAAATGAAAAATCGTTATAAAAAAAAATTTCAGGCAGATTATTGTTCATTCGTCTATTCAGTTAGTGCCTGAATTTCTTCAATTTTTTATTTTCATATTTAGTATGTTTAAATAATATTTATTCATTAAAGGGCCGATGTGGGTGTGGCTTGCGTAAGCCAGAGTACCCGTTTTCGGCTGTATTTTCATCCCTCTGGAAAATTATAAATATTGATCTTACAGTTTCGGGAGACAAGATTTTTTTTAGAAAATTTCCTGCTCTTTTTTCTTTTTTTTCAAATTTGAAAAATCTTTATTACTTTTTGAGATATTTGCAAAAAACTAAACCCCCCTTTTTTTAGTTAATTGTTAATAACTTTATACAATTATTGCAAGCGGAACTTCATTTTTTTCAAAAATCATCTAGATGCCTTTCCGAATCGAACGACACCTCATTTATAATTTTCGAAGACTGCTGAAAAAAGTTGGTCCAAAAGGCACTTGTTTACCAGTCTACTACAGTCAAACGTGTTTCTAATGTATATGAATTTAAGCTTATTGGATAATAATTAATTTTAAAAAAATACATTGTGGGTAGTTGTATATTTTATTCACAGCCAATAAAACAATGTGGCAGGGGGGTATTGAGACTGTTTATTGGTTTTGTATAAAATATACAACTACCCACAATTTATACACATTACATAAAAAACATCTGGTAGAGTTGCGTGCAACAAGAGCGTGTCTGCCTCCCATTTGATGATCAAATACAGTAATCGGAGTACTTCTCATTACATTTAGATCCATTCTAATATGTCCAGAATGCACGAGATCTTTCGACCCGAATGAATGAGTGAATGTTCTTTATTGCATATACAGATAAAATCAAATCAAATCATATATATACAATAGGAGTTCTTGTCTCTTTCAATGGTTTTAAGTGCGGTATTTTATTGATTTCTATTGTTCCGACGTTTCGGCCACTAACCGTGATTACAGACACTTTGCCAATTTTCGAAAATGAACAAGTTGGCGGTAGGCTAAATGCATCTTTAAGAATAGTCATAGACACTTGACATCTTTGTCTTCCGTAATCATGGCTACTGAAAAGTAGCCGAAACGTCGGAATAATTTAAAACCGTTAAAACATTGTTTGTTAAATAAATCGATATTCTTTCGATAAATGTTTGCTGAGAAGTTGCTTAAATATAGGTACGGTTTAAGCAATTACCTCGTTATCACATTTAACTTTAAAATTGGGACCCGAACAAAAATTTCAAAAACTGCCATTAGAAAGACAGTAAAATCTTTTACGGTTCAACTATTAGCAGTCAGCGGCAATAAATCCTCGGAACTAAGTCATTTCCCGTTCAATGTGCAACTCAGCTATTCAGTTAAAATAACGAGCACTCACGTAAAACGTTTTCAAAAATAAAACTTTTCAGTTTTACAATCGGAAAAATTAGTGATTTCATTCAACTGAAAACACTTTTAGAATAAAAATTCTTAAAGCTTTTTCTGACTTGAATTAATTTTATTTTCTTAAATATTTATCGATCTTTACTAATCCATATAATATTGATACGTGAAGCAAAAATACAGCAAAAACTTTGTACCCCTTTTTAAGAAAATCGCGTTGACGGAGAAGCATGTTATCTTGCACTCTTATAGTTTATATACAGAAGGAGGGCAGAATGCTAATATTTTTTTAAATTATACATATAAAATACATTAAATCAATAAAAAAATATTACACACACTACCATGTATTTGACAACAAGTATTTAAAAAACCAACTGCCAGACCTCAAGACACTGTGAGCTCTTTCTGCGTGCAACGGAACACAAACCAACTTGACTTATAATTCTTTTTATTTTTCCTTCCACGCATTTTAATATTATATAAAATTATTAGAGCTAGACAAGTTTGATTTTGGCGCCACTTCTTCTCTTCAAGCCATAACATATTGCGAAGCGGTGGTACATTAGATTAGAAAGAAGAAAGAAAGAAAATAATTTTATTCAGACCAAATTACATTGGTGTAGTATAGTTACAATTGTTTACAAAAAATAATTAAAACTAACAACATAATCTTGTCCTGAAAGGGGCATCAGACTCAGCATAATGCTGGTCTTTTAAAACCAGCGCTGATCTTCCGCTGAGCCCATAAGGTACTGTCACGGCAGACATTACATCATTGAAAAGCATCGCATCTTGAATAATATACACATAAATAAATTAGGCTCATAGAGTAAATAATAACCATAAACAAAATTAAAACTGAAGAATTAACATAACATAACATAATTCTTTATTTTCCTCTTAAGTACACAGTGAATCTTAAATCTAGTAACAACATTAAGAGGCTGGTGCCTGAATTAGGTTATAAAGAAACCTGTGGTACAGGTCACCAGGATCAACCCGTTGGCTACTTAACAGAAAAAAGAAAATATACTAGTATAACTATTCTAAGTAATCGTGAAAGAGTGAGCCCTTCAAGAGCAAAAGTGTGATGTAGCGTGTGTGTGTGAGTAGGGTAAGTTCGTATATAGCTGATATAAGAAGAAGTATGTGTGATTGAGGGAGGGTGAATGAGTCAGACAATGTTAAGATCATAATATTATGATGTATAGGAAGACAGAGAATCGTGGAAGTGAATAAGAAATAACGTTGGTAGTGGAAAGCAACATAGTTATTTAAGAATATACAAGAGGTCTTCAGTGGACTGATAATCGAGAGTTTTCAAAAACTTAGTAATTTTTGCTTTGCAGGTACATTTATTAAGGGGGTATATGTTTAATATATTATTAATTTTATTATAGAGGAAGTCACCCAAAAAACAGAAGAAATTTTGTGTACGACTGGTACGAAATAAAGGAGTTGTACAAACATCTAGTTTACGTCGCTTATCTATGGCCTGATTAAAATTGATAAGAGAGTGTTTTTTAAGTAATATGTGCAGGATGAAGAGTTGCCTGACTGTCATAACATCCCATTCCTTGTAGAGTTTAACGGTAGGATAGCGGAAAGGAATACCTGCCCCCACCTTAAGAATGGCGCGTTGAGCTCTTTCTGCTTCAAGGAGGTAACTCTTAGCACTTCCTCCCCACGTCGTAATATAGTAGCTGATAAGAGAACGGCACAAGCCAAAATAAACCATCTTAAGTATTTGTCTATCTGCTACATGTCTGAGCATTCTAAAGATATATATAAGTTTACGAAGTCTGGTGACTAGGTTGTCAATATGAGTCTTGAAAGTTAATGATTGGTCCAGTATAATGCCAAGATATTTTATGGTATCAGTTCTCTGCAGTGAAAGACAAACGCAGTTAGGAGATTTAAGCAAGCAAGTGTGAGCCGTGATGGAGAAACTTGTTTCTGGGGCCATATTAGCATTTAGCGAAAAGGCGATGTATTTAGTTTTAGTGACATTAAGAGTTAGCATGTTACTGCGTAACCAGTCACTCACTCTATCAACTCCGAGTTGTGCACTATGAAATGTTTCGTCCCAAGAGTTACCACTAAAGATTAAGGCAGTATCATCCGCAAACGTTATAATTTTGCCATTAAGAAGCTGAAGCCGGCATAAATCATTGATATAAATTAAAAATAAAGTGGGGCCAAGGATGCTGCCCTGCGGAACACCATAATTTATAGGAAGCTCATCACTTAGTATTTCGTCGATCTTGACTATTTGAGATCTATTTCTAAGGTAATCAGTAAAAAGAAGAAGTGGTAATCCTCTGACTCCAATTTTTTCTAACTTGTGTAACAAGAGTGGGACAAAAACCGTATCGAACGCTTTTGCAAGATCTAAAAATACAGCTAAACACTTTAATTTCTCATCTAAATTCTTTATTAAAGAATCAGAGAGCGCGTGTACAGCATCATCAGTAGACTTGTTCCTTCGAAAACCGTATTGAGAAGGTGCTAGTATATGATTTACTTCCAAATATGTGACAAGGCGGTGATTTAAAACACGTTCCAAAATCTTAGACAAAGCAGGTAGTATAGAGATAGGTCTATAGTTAGATACGCAGCTCTTGTCACCACTCTTATGAACAGGTTTAATCAAAGCAGATTTAAAAGCAGAAGGAAAAACACCATTGGATATAGAAAGATTACAAATGTGTACAATCGGTGGAGTAAGTAGGTGACAGTACCTTTTTAATATCTTACAAGAAATTGAATCGATTCCAATTGCACATTTATCTTTTAGACCATTAATAACTCTTGTAATCTCAGAACAATCAACTGGTAGTAAAACTAGGGAGTTCACTGGCGAAGACAGATGATTATTATCGTCATTACTATAGTCATTATTGTTACTGATTATAGCTTCCGCTAATTTCTTCCCAATATCTACAAAATATTTATTAACTTTATTTATACTACCTTTGCGATCACTATTTGATATGAGACTAGTGGAACTATCCTGGATCCTATCAGTGCCACTTATTATTTTTATTACTTCCCAGAGTTTCTTGTTGTTATTGTTTGCATTCAGAATTTCCTGCTTTTCGTAGTCCCTTTTTGCTTTCTTGAGCAAAGTATTACAGTAATTCCTATAGCGCTTGTATGTTAATTTAAGAGTATCATTATCTTTATCCTTTTTAACTTTTTTGTACAAGTTATCCCTATTTTTCATACACCGTAATAATCCCTTGGTAATCCACGGCTTACTTATATGTTTTCGATTTGGAAGTTTGGTTGATTTTGAGCATGCTTTTATTGCTGAAACGAGCAAATTAATAAACCAGTCCGTAGCCTGATTAGCATCAGTGCATTGGAAGATAAGCTGAAAATCCATGCTGAGGAGGGCTTGATCGAGAAGTAAGTAGTCAAGGCGGTGTGATAATTTTGAAGTGTAAAGTATTTCATTTAAAAAGTTAAGACTAAAAGCTACACTTTCATGGTCCGTAATAGATGATTCGATGACTAAGCAAGTCGTAGCCTTATTACTCTTGATCATCATATGATCCAAGCAAGTTTTATCATGAGTGGGTAGGTTATGTCCTGGTAGAATACAGTGACTAGCTAGTAAATTAAGATACTCATGCGAGCGCTTATCTGATGAGTTAGTAGAAATGTCAATGTTGATGTCGCCACACAAAATAATGTTTTTGAAACAATTTAGACTAGATAAAAGCTGATCGAGCGATTCAATAAAGCTGCTGATATTGTACTGACTCGGGGGTCGATAAATACCTAGAATACATGTATCATTATTAATTTTTAACAAAAGGCAATTGGCGTCATTTAGCATCGGTTCCTCATACTCGGCATCTAACTGATTTTTGTAATATATAACTACTCCTTCATTCTGAGATTTGTTGTTAGACGTACTTATATAGTTGTAATGTTCTAAAACAGGTATAAATTTAGAAGAGGAAAGCCAGCATTCAGAAAGTACCAAAACATCCCAAGCTATATTCGATCTGCTAAGTAGTGTAATAAAACTAGCCATGTTACAATTAATACTGCGAATATTCTGTGAAAGAAGTTTTAAAACTTTATCAGAATTAGAAATGTATTTATTTAATTGGTCAACTTCACAAGTAACTGCTTTTGGTAATAAAATAGAGTCCAGATCTGAATGAAATTTATTTATATTTTGCATTATTTGGAAGTTTAAAAATATTAACCATAGTCACGAAGCAATCGTGACTTAAAACAGCATAAGTAAAGATTGTTACGCAGATATGGACTACATCTTACAGCAGTAATAAAGTTTATGGAAGGTTGAGTATTATTTACAAATTTGGAGCAAGCAAAGTAGCAAATAAGCGATATTTTATAAAAATGATTGAGGTAAGGAGTCGGAAATAAATTATGTGTTCGTGTAAGATTTAATTGTGCGAGTGTCTGTTGAAGAGAGGTAAGAAAGTGCAGTGTAAGCAATATGAATAGCAGTATAGAGAGTATTGACAAATAACATGCTAAAACTAATAATCTAAAAAACCAATAAACTAAGAAACAAGTAAGCATAATTAAAAAGCAAAAAATAACAGTCGTATTAGAAATAAAAAGTGAAGAAAGAAGAAAAGAACTAATTCTTAGTCATTTTATGAGTAAAGAGAGTTCAGACTCTTCGGTGACTTGTAAAGGAGGTTTCCCTTCTTCCTTTCTGACGTAAACTTTTCCATACGAAGTCCAAGCGGCAATAAGATTTTTATTCCTTACGTGCTCCCGAGCGACGAACAAAATTCGTCTGGTTTTGGTTGTCAAAAACTCAGACACATATATGAAGCTACGTAATCCGGATAAATTGAGATCTTCAGAGTTAAGTTGAGGTGCTTTATTGTCCCGCTTCGATTTATTGAAAGTTTTAAATTTTGAGACAACGGAGTCTTTACGTAGAGTAGTTGTGAAATCTACTACTATTGACTTAGACTTTGAACGATAAATATTTCGTATTTCATGTTCTTGGATTGGCTTTTCAAGGACCAACAAAGAGCCCAATTTTTGTATAATATTGATAATGGCTTGCTTCGACTCATCATCCTGCACAGGCACATTGCGAACTTCTATAGTAGAGGTACGGATAGTTTTTTCCAGTGAATCTACTTTATGTTCGAGGAATGATACTCTTTTTTGGTATTCTAAATTTTCATGTTCCAACTTATTAATTTTATCAATAAAGATTTCCTGTTGTACCGTCAAAGCATTAATAGTAGTTTGTATTTGTTCATTTTGAGTTTTTATAGATATCAATACATCATTTATCATTTCAAATTTACGGTCTTGTTGTTCTTGAAGTTGTTCAAAAAGAGTTTTAATTCCCGGGTGAGAGGGTTTGGCCTGAATTTTAAATCCAGCAGGGGTACGTTTGGGTCGTTTACTGACATTGTAAAATTCATCATCCTCATCCATTTCAGCTCTCGTTTCTAAATTGAGAGCTGGGTCCGAGTGATATTGCAATGTTGAATCTGTTGTCTGTAGGAACCTTTGTGAGGAGATGGGAGATCGTTGTAAAGACATGGTTAGGTAATCTGAACAGATTCCTCTTTTTATTATTATAAAGAAGATATTCAATCACAATACTGCCATATGATTGTATAAAATTAATTCAATTTTCTATGTAGGAAGTAAATCCATAAAGTGCAGGATAAATTAGATGGCTAGCAACACCTTGTATACTTATTAAAACAAATAAGTAAACATTTCCAGGGTAGTCACAATTTCTTATAAAAAGAACACAATAAATGAGGGTAGTTCACCAAATATATCTGACAATGGCTCTGAACGTGAATATGGAATGTAGTTTAATACGTACACATGTAATCAAATCTTGATACTATTTCCTTGAATTATTCGCTTCAAAGTATGAAAATGATTCCGTGCCACTAATGTGTTTAACTTTAGCTATAAATACGAGTGAATTATAAAGTATTATCACACTTTTACTTTAATAATTGAAGAGCAATGCACAGTACGTGTTAGCGCAACAGTGTTGCCACGGGAGATCTTCACGGGAATTAAAATAAACAAGTTGCCGGTAGGCTAAATTAAACTTTAACAATACTCGTTGACACTTGACATAATTTGTCTTCCGTGATCACGTCCACTGAAAACTGGCCGAAATGTGGGAATAACAAAAATCAAATAGATTAAACCAAAAAACCGTTCAAACGTAGTTTCATTATGTATACAAGTCGCGAAAACTTAAGAAAATATTATATACTAGCTGTCCCGGCAGACGTCGTCCTGCCCGGAAAAGCTTCAATCGATATGCCGATAGCAGCGCCACCTACCGGGTCCAACCCGTGAACAAAACTACATCGTGCCATAATCATATTTTAATACTACCGCGACTTAGGCCGCGCGGTGCGGTTTTTTAACGATCCCACGGGAACTCTTTTATTTTTCGGGATCAAAAGTTCCTATATGTTGACCAGGTGTATAAGCTACCACCATACAATTCATTTAAATCGGTCCAGTCGTTTCGGAGATTAGCCGGTACAAACAGACAGACAAACCGACAAACAGAGAAACAAATTTAAAAAAAAATCTAAATAAGTTCTATTTCACTTCTTACATCCCGCTGACCCGGTTTTTAGCAATTTTTTTTCATTTTACAGAGATTCGATCTCTACAATTTTATTATATGTATAGATAACTTATCTTAAAATAGCAATAAATAGGCATCTACGCATAAATTATGTTCTGTATATTCTGTGAGTTTTACTTCTACTGCGTATGAACTGCACACACACACACATTTATGTTTTTGTTACTATTTTTTTACTTTTTGATTGCAGGAGTTCAACAGACAGGCAAACGGCCCACTTGATAATAACCGGTTCCATCGCCTATGGACATTTTCAACACCAGAGGTGCTACAAATGCGCTGCTGCTCTCTTAAGGGAGACCGGAACCTGGTCACTAATGCCGGAACACAACTCAAGGTTGTTATGGCGACATACTTTAGACCAGGGGTGGTAGCCATCCAGTCGGGCAAATGCCCTACCACCTGGCTGTGGGTTGTTTTGTCGCCTCTTGCGACAGGCCGCCCGGCCACAGGAAATTGTATTTTTTCTCCGTTCCTGGACAGATAAAAATGTCAATTACTTGTTAATTATATACCTTAGTATACTTTAACTAATAATATCATGGATACTGTTTATTATTACAAGTATAGTATAACTAGCGACCCGCCCCGGCTTCGCACGGGTGCAATGCTGATACAAAATTAAATACACTACAGAAAAACTATGAACGTTGTATATAAAAACACAGCGGCCCGCTCCGACTTTGCACGGGCATCACTACATAGAAACCTCTAAAATTAGCAATGTTGCCTTAGTATTATACATATAAACCTTCCTCTTGAATCACTCTATCTATTGGAAAAAACCACATCAAAATTCGTTGGGTAGTTTTAAAGATTTAAGCGCACATAGGGATATAGGGACAGAAAAGGCGACTTTGTTTTATACTATGTAGTGATAGTGATAGTGAAGTGATGATGATAATGATGATGATGACTAGTGATGATGATAGTGATAATTGGTTACTTACATTTCGCACAAAAGCTTTCGTTTATCTCAAACGGTCAGAATGTTTTCACCAATTTGTGGACGAAAACAACGTTTGTTTCTATGTTAGTATAATTGAAACACGCACGGCTTACGCGCCCTGCATTATTAATGTGTGTGGTCAAAGAGAGTTTTTTTAGTGTCAATATTTATTGTACAGTAGTGATGGTACATTTATTTGCTTCGTGGCGAAGCCTTAGGTGAGTAGCGACACCTCGTATCCGCCTCCGTGCTTGCCTTCGCCAGCCAGCACGGAGTAGAAATCGCTAGAGCTAAGACTCAAGCTCCAGGGGTGAAAGTGATAAATGGCTTCACGTCAGAAGTAGCTTCGGTGAATCTGCAGCCCACCTCTCTACACCCCTTAGCCACTCACAACATGGGTTGCCCCTGTCTTGCCCTTGGGTGCATTATTATATGGTGTAGACAGGGATAATCGCCGGTCAGTGTTACGCCATATTTATATTAAATTTGTGAAGGGGCCTCTACGTGTTGGCCTTTTTTTTTTACATGGGGAAATGCGTTGTCGCATCGTTAGCCGGGCGGGGGATCAATGCGCGGCCGGTATGTGGGGCTCCCCGACGCCGATTAATCAATACGACCGGCGCCGGTGTACCCACTAAAACCCCATGGGAGCCTTCTTTCTGCCTAGCGCCGGGGTCCCGGTAGATGTGCGAGCTTAACCCGCAACCCCGGCAGCGGCTGGCCGCCTCGTAAACAGAGGCGGCCTCTCCTGTGTGCGGGCCGGGGAATGACGTTTCCCCGGCCCTGAGAGGGACGCGCGGCTACCTCTCGCGCCCTCTCGCGGCATTGTGTTGGCCTTCCCATGACCCCACGCAAGCCCTCCAAAAGTCTGGGTCATTTTTATGACCCGTGGTCTTGAATGAGATACAAGTATAATAATAATTTATTTATTTAAAGACAACAAAACGAATACACAGTCCAATATAAATATGTAATTATTTCGTTTTTTTTCCCTATGTCTATGTTAGTAATTTATGACTAGCACTGATTTAATCCCCTTCATAAAGGACCAAATCAGTGGGCAGTCAAACTTATCAGCTATTTATTCTTCAGGATGCTGTTGCTGCTACTACGCAATGGACTTAGTAACGACGCTGTTTTTTTACGTCACAAATCATCAAAGCCATCTATGTGTGCATCGGCGAATATAGCCGACGCACTGCAGAACGCGGTCGCCTCAACAACACCCTGAGGGAATTATTGTATTGGACTCGCTATCACCCGTTAAATAACTGTGATAAATAAATTACTTTTTACACCACTTACAAAAATAGGAATCTACTATTAAATTTCGCCAGAGCGCTCTTTCACGTGAGATAAACAGTTAAAGCGCCATGTCGTAAAATAGCTAACGTAGATAACCAAAACGATGGTAACCGCTTTCCATCAGGTGGGCCAATGCCTGTCTGCTGAACTCATGCAATGAAAAAATCTCATAACTGTATTTATGAGATTAACGATTTACTTATTATTTCTGACAATAAATAAATGGACATATTCGCTTTAATCGTAAGAGACCCGCTGATAAGGACCTCAATGTCCTTGATTCGACTGATAAAGTAAATCCCAGGTAAGACTTTTAAAATGTTTGCTTTGATCTGTGTGCTACTGATTTGGCCATAGTAACATAAGAGTACATTAGACCAAGAGGATATACAATTATTGATGTCGAATATTTAAAATATTAAATTTCATTTAAGACAAAATCCATATAAATAAAGCAGAAGAAACTAATTTCAGTATAAATAAATTGAATAAAGACTGCAAATCTGGGCTTAAAGTTAAATTAAAACTTTCCACAATGTTTTTGCCGGACGAAGCCTCGTTTGCGGAAGTACGGACGCTCCCACATTTATCCGCATCTATGCGTTTCGTAATACAAAACATAAAGTTACAGTACACAAGCCTTTCCTTTCCGTTGCTTTTGTTAAAGGAACTGTATTTTTTGTTTTTACTAAAAGAAACGACAAGCGCAGCGAACGCTTTGTTTCTCTTGTATTATTATAATTTTTGTTGCCATTCTTTTTATACAACAAGCTTGGCTGTAATCCTTTTCGTGTACGTCGTCGTTGAGATTATACACACGTAAGGAAGTAGGAAATTGACCAGGGAATTAAATGGGCAACGTGAATTTTACTGTTATACACGGCATACAAAATAATTATTTTTCCTTTCAGTTACTTCTGAAGTCGATTCCTTTTTGCTATTTTTTTAAAGTCCCAGTGTCCCAGTTAAATCCCTAGTAATTTATTACTTTTTTATAACTTTCAGCAGACAAGCAGACAGACAACACACTTTATGGAAAGTGATGTTGCGACACTGGTGCCGTTGCTAGCCTCTAAGAATTTTATAACGGCCAAAGAATGCCATGTCATTGCGCCGTGGAAAAACCGTTGCATGAAATTTCATCTAAATCATTTTAGTACGCAGAATAAACTTTCTAGAAAAACGTAGTTGAGCGTGAGAACTCAAGGAAGTGGGCATGAATATCCTGTCGATCATGACCGGTGTGGATTTGAAAATGAGGTGACGGTACCATATCGAACAATTCCTCTTAACGCTCCCTGTTGTATAAAGAGAAAAACACGCATTGTATAATAATTTTCTTAAATTTGGATAAATGTGTGATATCCCTAATGGTCGATGCAAACTTCCGATCTCCCCATTCCATCTATTGGCAAACATGTCAAGTATCCTCGAGCGTACTGTTTTTCTTGCCATACCTCCGAGTCGAAATCTTCGCTACGTCCAACTTGATAATGCTCCCACATTGTTGCGAAGTGTTGCACAGATTGACTGCGCACTAAGTTTTTGTTGAGTGTGCTTTGGGAATTGAAATAAGTGCGCTGTTGAAGTGTGTTGAAAGTTAGTGCTTTATCTTGACGTAAATTCTTATCTTTACCTGTTTATTTAAATTTAAAATAGTCTTAGGTTTTATTTATGCCTTTGTGATTATGTTAATATATCCTCAAGGAAACAGTACTTCTCGCCATACCTCCGAATTGAAATCTTCGATAGGCTGGACTTAATGATTTCCCCACATTGTTCCTGTGTGTTGCACAGAATTACTGCGCATTTAGCTCTTATTGAGTGTGCATTAGGATCTTATACAGTGTGAGTCTTCATAATGTGCACATATCGAAATTAGGGAATCTATACTTAATTTTGTCGAAGGAAAAGATATAAAAAAATTTAAAAAAAATGTTTTATTTTTTATGCTTTTTTTTAAATGTTCGATACTGTGACTCCAGTGTAAACAAAACGGTGTATTAATTATCGCCCCAAATAAGTCATCCCTAAGAAAATAATAAATTGCGCGTTCGGACTGCCATCTTTTAACACTTGATAAAAAAATGTTCTGTTTGAGTTATAAACATGAAATTTTTACAGTTAGGTAGCAAATACGATGCAAATTAATTTAAAGTAATAAAAACGGTAGATAATGGGGGCGTCTTATTGAGAAATTTTACGATTATTGAAATAATTGACGAAAAAAAATCAGATTTTTGCTAAAAGAACATGTTTATTTTCAATTGAGGCTAGTTTTTTTCCCACAATTTTCATTTTATTAGGCTGCCTAATTACTTCCAATCATGATGGAGTTTGTTTCATCGTGATAGATCATTTAGTTTAAAAGTTACACCATTTTGTTTACACTGGAGTCACAGTAGCGAACAAAATTTTTAAAAAAATCATAAAAAATAAATCAATTTTTTTAAACTTTAAATATCTTTTCCTTCGACAAAATTAAGTATAGATTCCTTAATTTCGATATGTGCACATTATGAAGACTCACACTGTATAAGCGCTGTTGAAGTGCTAGTGCTTTATTTTGACGGATTATTATATTTACATCTATTCGAATCGAAGTATCGACTAGTCGAAGCCGAAAGCTGGCTATTAAATACACATAATCCAGGAGTGATGGGCTACAGAAGTCTCTCACAATTTGTGAGAAACTCATCATAGTGGTTTTTCTTCTCATCCTATTGTTTTTGAATTACAGAAATAAAAAGTCCTGAAACCTGTCGCTTTTCGGTAATCATCTAATGAAATGGACACATGTATAGATGTAATGGTAACTATAAATATAAGTCTCACTTTATTTTGGTACGTGTCACATTCGTAATGCGTATTTGCAAAAGTAGTCGTTTCAAAACTACTAGTGTCCAATTAAAATTCGTCATCGTCGAAAAAGTCGTTTCAAAGTTTAAATTTTATCCTGACATATTTCAAGAGTCGAACGCACGCGTCCCAATCTCAAAGGGCGCGGGCTCGATCCTGGCTGGAACGCATAACACCACTTAGGCAGTTTTCTGATCTAATGTGCATATTGTTACATTTACCACGTGCTAACAACGGTGAAGGAACACATCGTGATGCAACCTGCACATCGAGATAATCCGATGTGTCAAACCTGCCAAGCCGCCTTGGACAAGCGTGGCGGGTATATTGTCCGTTCCCCTTATAATGGGAGGCCGGAGCCCAGTAGCGAGACATTTATGGGCTGTGATTATTATTATTTATATGTTTTCAAAATATCGCTTCATATCAATAGCACTTAATTCCTCGTATATACTTTGTAGTTATAATACGAAGTTCTTCTTACTCCTAAATACACAGCTATGGCTTTACAACCACAGACGGACTTAGATTAACTTCTTGCATTCAATTATACCATGAAACCTTGCGGCTCTGTATAAAACGTTGAAAAACCCCTCCTTATATCAACGTACAATGCACTCTCGTGAATTATGCGCCATGCAATCCTCGTTCCCCCTTTCTGTTTGAAATCCTAAAATCCAGAAAGGCCTCGTTAATTATGTTAATAGAATGTGCATGTGATCGTTAAGGTTGACACTGTTTCAGGATAGATAGAGTGAGATAACACTTTATTGCACACCAAAATATACAATTACAAAAACAGACCATATCTTATACCAGTGCTTTTCAATCTTTTTGAATACGCGACCCCTTTACAGGTTGAAAAGTGTTGGCGACCCCTCGGGCCATAGACAGACATAAGTTAACTAACTTTGATTGATTTAAAATGCGATTTAAATGATTACATTTATGTCTTTTTCTATTTTGTTACCTATATTCGTTATTACGGCTATACTCTGCAAAAAGCTGCATGCTTCGAAAGTACCTAAGTGTGAGGCACAAACTTTACAAAAATTGCCTTTTTGGCCGGCGACCCCCCAAGCAAGGCTCTGCGACCACCCTAGGGGTCGCGACCCACAGGTTGAAAAACACGGTCTTATACTAATATATAAAACTGAAGAGTTTATTTGTTTGGTTGACTGAACGTGCTAATCTGAGGAACTACTGGTCTGATTTGAAAAATTCTGAGTGTTAGAAAGCCCATTTATCGAGGAATGCTATAGGCTAGGAGTAAAATTATATCATCACGCTAAGACCAAAAGGAGCGGGAGTACCAATGAAGAATATTTCAAAATATCCACTTGGATGACGTCGGGGACACAGCTAGCTTACAATATTTTGTAAGCTTGTTATTCAGTTATTCTTGGTCTTCTTTTTAGTCATAATTTTATTATTAAGTTACAAAATTATATTTCTTAAGACGTTCTATTCATCTAAAGAAATTTGAATACTGATTTTATAAGGAGACAACCCTAGTGAGCTCATTGTGGGAAACCTTTGTGAGTTAACATAACGCAGTGCGAGCCACTCAGCCAAAATTCAATATTCCCGCGGCGAACAACACGAGAAATATGTTTTTAATCAAACATTTTTTCTGATATGAGTGGACGGCTTGTCCGTGTTCTGCATCATTTATAGTCTTACAGAATCTACATATTTACATGTGTGTTTTAATTAAATTAGTGTACTTAATTTTCAGTAAGTACAAAATATAGTTATATTTTGTACTTACTGAAAATTAAGTAATCCTACCAAAATATTAAATAACATTATTATATTGTATATAAAATATAGACTCCGATTATTATTTTTTGCGAGAGTTCAGCAGACAGGCACACGGCCCACTTGGTGGAAAGAGGTTACCATCGCCTATGGATATTTGCAACACCAAAGGTGCTACAAATGCGCTGCTCCTCTCTTAAGGGAGACTGGAACCTGGTCACTTATGCCAAAACACAATTCGAGGTTATTATGACGGCATACTGTAGGCCATGGGTGATAGCCATCTATTCGGGCAAAAAACCACAACCAGGTGGTAGCCTGGCTGTGGGTTCTTTTGTCGCTTCTTACGACAGGCCGCCCGGCCACAGGAAGTTGTATTCAATCACCGTTCCTACACGGGAAAGAATATATTGTTTAAATTGCCCAAAAATATGACCGGGAGTATCAAGTATCAGCATGACATGATAGAGGGTCTGGCAGGGCGCAGTGTAGGCGTGCAGACGACGTTAACGGTTGTGTCAATATGGTGAATTTTCAGGACGTCGCAGACTAAGTCATGGGCGGTCGTTAGTCTTAAATACATTTATTGTGTACTCAGGGATAAACGAAGAAAAAATTTGTGACTAATCTTCACTCTTTTTGAATTAGGTTCTTTTTTTTAACAACTATGGAAACGAGTTCCGTACCCTTTTTTATAACTTAATTTCTTGATTTAATTATTAGTTATTTTGATTCTTATGTGTGACATTAATTTAATGTTTTTTCTGTTGAGGTGTATGTACACTTACGAATAACTCATTAGGTTAATTTATTCTAATTTTAATACTAAACCTATACTAATGTAGAATGTATTTGTTATATGCACGTGTTGTGAGGAAGTGCATGTGCAGTGTGTGCCTTATGTCTATACCTATATGTATTATCCCTTGAGTTAGGTTCAACACGTTTAGAATTTATTCCAGCCACCTACTTTAACTACGCAATAAATCAGGCATTCTACCCTCGCCAAGTTCTCTACCACGTCGGAGTATGAACTCCAATTAGCTGAAACTACCCACGTACGAATTTTATTATCATAATAAATTTTCATTAAGCTCACTTTAATTTTTTTCACTTATGCGGGTATCATGTAAAGTGCCGTATCGCTTGCCAAACGTATTCATTAGGGATAGATTAAATTCTGTACACGAAATCTTGTATATAGAGATTATTATCACTTTAATAAAATATGGTTTTCGGATGAATGGGTTGTATTATAGTCATACTAGCCTTTGCCCGGAGTTTCTTTCACGTCAATGTTGATTTTGACAATCAATTATAATTAAATAATTATTCTTCACCTGTTTCTACAATTTCCGTCTAGGAGCTCTTTTTCTATCCCTCGGGAATAGTATTAATATATTAATATAATCTCATTTCAGAGCGACTTTCTGTCCTCGGATTGAGACGTGGTGCCGGACTCACCGCCGGTATTAGCTGCCCCTAACACCGAAGTCATTCTAAAGCCAGTAGCGGAAGGAGAGGATGATCCAAGGGAAGGAACAAAGCTGCAGGAGGAACCAGACCAGCTGGTAACTCCGCCACACGCGGTGACTGTACTCGGACTAATAAAAGTTGTTTTGCAATTATTATTTTCGCTATTATGTCGTCTGTGCAACGAGAATCTGATCTAATGAGGCTGCCTAGATATCTAAATTTTTGTACTTGTTGAAATGTATGATCCCTTAACTTTATTGGGCTTGGTGTGTATAGATTTTTGGCCTTTGTCATTATGTATAGTATTTAGGCCTATTTCTTAAAATGATGAATCCATGCATTCCATTAAACTTTTTAATTCTGTTTTTGAATCTTCTAAAGGCTATATCATCTGCAAAACGTATAAAATGTATTTTTTCTCCATTTACTTACTTACTTTACTTTTCTAGTACTAGATTAATATTAACTGTAAACTAATATACTCACTAAGAGGGAAGGGCGTTATGTACGTATGCGTGCGACACTTCCCCCGCACCCCTAACTACGTGAATAAAACAGTATTATTCGTACAAGCTTACACTTATGACGCCAAAAGTATACAAAAGTAAATAAGATTGTAGCAATGTCAACATCCTTGAGGATTTTCGGTACTAATTTTTCGGACGGTAGCGGGGAATCCACAGACGCAATCGTTTTTCTAACGCATTCTTATTTAATTGTAAAAAAAAACAGTAGTCTTTAGAAAATAAATAAAATCAAACTATTTATCTCCTTTTTTATAAAGGTGTAGATGTAGATTATTTATCCTGTTTTGATAAAAAATAAATGAGGAAAATGGTTTCATTTGGAAAAAAATTGGTGAATTTTTCTTAATATAAAATAACTGTAGAAAAATTACGAAAAAATCACGTAATGTCTCATATCGTTTCTTTGGTTCAATAACGTGGTATCTTGAAAAACCCAAATTTACAGTATGCCACTTCTAAAGTTTCAAAAAAAGATTTTACCCAAACATATACATTTTTTAATATTTTTACAATTAAATTTAGTGTCAATTTACTAAGCTTTTTGAAATACATGAGAAAGTTGTGATAATATGATAAATTTAGCAAAATATAGTGAGTAAGTGAAATAAGTGAGTATTGGGATATGTCACGTTGTTGAAGCAAAGAAGCGATATGATGAAGATTTATGATATTTTTTTCGTAATTGATCAGTAAATACCAACGAAAACATGTTTTATTTGCACTCTACTTTCGACCTTTCGGAATATAGGAGTCTTAATAATTTTCTTTATTCAATTTATAAAATTTCGCTAATGATATCTTAAAAGTAAGAAGATAATTCTAACGCCTATTTTTTATAATTACAATAATGTTAGTAAAACGTCGGAAGTAGTTTTGGTGGACCTGCAGCCCACCTTTCTACGCCCTTTAGCCACGCACTCCCGTATTGTCTTCTATGACATTTTTGGGGCCCATGCAAGGGATTAGCCTGTCACCGTTTTCCCATTTTTTCATGTTCCCCGAAAATTGCGACGGGCAGGCGCCATAGTCCCCATATTCCCAGACCCCTTGAATCCCTAGCAGTTCACCTTTAACAGCCCGGTACTTTTTGTTCTCATTTCCCACAATAGTCCTACTACTACTGACTGAGGCTTGTCCTTGGTTACATTATGATATGGTGTAAACAGGGATTATCGCCGGTCAGTGTCACGCCACATTTACGTTAAATTTGTCAAGAGGCCTCTACGCGTTGGCCTTCTCATACCCACACGCAAGCCCTCCAAAAGTCTGGGCCATATGGCCCGTGGTCTTTAAAGACATACACTATCTTAGTAACTATTAAGCCCATTTCTCAATAGTTAATTTTTTTTATAAAAAAGCTCGTCTGAAACTAACAAACCTCATTAAGCTACCCAGTGACATAAAACCCCACTTTGACAGAAGCAAAAAAAATGAAACATAATATTTACATTTAATAGCTTGCAAGGGAGCCGTGATTCAGAAAACACATTGTTCCACCGTAAACGGCCATTTGTGGTCCAAAATGGGTCGTAAAATGGCTTTTATGAGTGGACAGCTTCGTCCATTATTGGACGGCGTTTTGTAAAGGAGAAATTAAATTAATCGATGTTGCATTCAAAAATATTGATTGAAATTTTCGTCATGAATGGTATGGTATTTTGCTTTTTTTGGAATGATAATATATGTACAATTATACATACCTACCTTTTTTTAAACTTGCTGCAAACTCGTACAAAATTATGTCCCATATTTCTTTACCTTTTACATGTATAAAAGTCAGTGGTGGAAGGTTATGTAGTTAGATAGATAGAATATTTTATTGCACATCAAAATAGAATTACTAAACAAACCAGTTTCAATATTTTTAGGCAACACAATAGGCGGCCTTCAATCAATCAAAGCGATCGCTTCCAGGCAGCCTCAATTAAACCAATTTCTTAGCGAATCCGGCGACGTAAGTGGTGCAGAAAATCGGGCCAATAGATACAAAAATGCTTAAACTAATTTAAGAATTAAATATATACACACATATATGTGTGCTTGTATGTGTAATATATACACACATATACAATTATATATTTCAAAGCACTAAGTTGTTAAAATAAATGAAACAGCATGATTATATTATCATGTTAATCAGACATAGCTATTTGCAGACAAACTTACTGAGTAAATTTCCGAATGTAAGCAAGGATTTGACCTCTCTGACAGTAAAAGGCACAGCATATTCCAAAGTGTCAAACTGTAGCCTGCACTGTAATAAAATATAAAGCATAACTTTGAAATAGAAAATATTGAAAAATTGGTTTTGAGAGTTTTGGAAAATAAAAGGTATGTTATACCATTATCAATTCAGTATTTTTCGACATATATGATTTTTTTGTTTCATAGCTTAATGACGAAAATATGCTTAGTTTGTCACCATTACGTAACTCGTTATTGTGTGCGAGTAATCAAGTTCTTACACAATTATTTTTATATAAATAAATCATACACTTACCTCTTACGTTTCTTTTCAATTTCTCATGCAACCAGATGTCGAAATCGGAAGACGTGTACGGAGAAAGACATAGGGAAACCTCAAGTATTCTAATACTGCAATCATACTGGACTGAATAAAAATGTCTGCCGCTTCAATAAGTCTATTTTAAACTCGGCCTATTATAGAGTAGGAGCTTGTACAATAAAATCAAATGTCATCAATTACACAGTGTCGCAATTTATTCATGGTAGGCTTGTAGGTATAATTGCGGTCTGAATGGTGCCTCTAATTGCTCCTTTGTCAAAGGATAACAAGAAGCCAATAATGTTTCTTAGCACGACTGAAGAAAGAGGCAACATCCTAGAATATATTATTATTGCAGGACTTGAATTAAAATGCCGTTAGAATTACTATATAGAATTATATAACTCAGTTATTTCGATGTGCAGGTTTCATCACAAGGTTTTAATTTCACCATTGTTGGCACGTGATAATTGTAACAATATTATTGGTGGCAGTTGCTTGTTTAAATTAAAAACTCGATTTTAAAATGGACTGTATAATTATTGAATTAAATTAATTTTAAGTACAGAGCGTAATTATTGCTAATATACATCAGAGCGAGGTGAAGTTTAAAGGTGAAGTGACGTAAATTGTTGCTGAGTGAGTTTTCGCCCGCCGGGGTCGCTCCTTAAGTCCCGCATCCCGTCCGACGCCTACTTGCTAACCGTGCCCTCTGCGGGCGCCGGCGGTATGCGGGGCGCGGAGAGTGGGTGTGCTCCGGCGGGCGGGTCAGGGGGGTGCTCTCTGTCCGCAACATCCTCCCCCCGGCGCAGATCCTCGGAGCCATCTCTTCTCGTCAGGACGATGAGCCTCCTTACTGGTCTCCTGAAGATGCCTCCCCGCGTTCGCACGTCCGCGCTTCGTATTACGTTGTCCTGTCCGCGATAAGTGCGCTCGATTTGACCCCGGGGCCATACGTTACGTGGCAACAGACCGTCCGCGATGATAACGACGTCTCCAACGCGTACGTTTTCTTCATTACATCGTCGTATGTCGTCCCTCGGTGCCAATGTCGGTAAATACTCGCGTAGCCAACGAGTCCAGAACATGTCCGCCAAAGCTTGGGTTGCGATCCATGTCTTCTTATTTGCTAACTCATTTGTACCCGTGATTGGCAAGCCTACCGCCGACCCCATTAGAAAGTGGTTCGGGGTAAGCGCGTCGTCGTCTTCAGGGTTCACCGACACGTGAGTCAGCGGGCGCGAGTTTACCGTGTGTTCTATTTCCGTGATGACAGTCGTAAGTGTTTCTTCTCTGGGAGCTTGTTCCGCTAACGTGGCGTGGAGTGCCGTCTTCACCGACCGAATTAAACGCTCCCAAGCTCCCCCCTGGTTTGGTGCGCCGGGATCGATGAAACGCCATGCTAGTTGTCTCCCTCTCACGTGATCTGGCATCTCTTTCTTCCATTTTGCGTGTGCCGCAAGTAACTCTGCATCCGCTCCATGGAAATTCGTTGCATTATCAGACCATATCACTTGTGGCCAGCCGCGTCGTGCTCCCATCCTTCTTAGGGCCATTATAGCCGAGTCTGTGCTAAGGCTCGCTATAAGTTCCATATGGATGGCACGAGTTACCATACATGTAAACAGCATTCCCCATCGTTTTTCTCTACGGCGTCCGATGGTCACCCACATCGGGCCAAAACAGTCGATTCCGCAATTCGTAAAGGGCCGTGCGTAGGCAGCTAGTCGATCCTTTGGCAGGTTGCCTTTCACCGGCACGATCGGCGCGGTTTTCTTCAACCGACAGACTGTACACTGCCGCAAGATGTTTCGCACAGTAGGCCGCACTCGTAGCACCCAGTATTTTTGCCGCACGTTGTTTACGACGTGTTCTCTTCCTATATGGTGTTGCTGTTCATGTTCACCCCTGATGATCAGCCGGGTGAGGTGATGTGACCCGTCTAAGATCGGTGGGTTTCCGGTAAGCTCGCGCAGGGTGGCCGCGTTGATTCTGCCGTTTAGCCTTATTACCCCGTCCCCCCCGTATTCGGGGTCGAGCTTATAAAGCCGGCTGTCACGGGACACACGTTCTCCTTTTTTCAAACGCTCGTAATCCTTCGGGAAACTTTCCTGTTGCGCTTGACGAATGAGTAAACGTTCAGCTTGCTTTATGTGTCGCGTTTCCATAATGCGAGTCCTTCGCCGGCACTTGTCGATAAAGGCGAGTGCGTAGGCAGTCGCTCGTAATAATTTTTCATATGACGAAAATCTTGTGACGTCAACGAGTGGCTTTTCATTAGTCGTATAATTTACCACGACTTCGTCATCTTCGGTTTCCGTCGGCTCTTCCTTCGGCCATTTCGTCGGGGGCCCGCGAAGAAATTCCGGGCCTTTAAACCAGCGGTCGTCCGTTTTCATATTCGAGACGTTAATCCTGGTTGCGTCGTCGGCGATGTTGTAACTTGTCGGCACCCACCGCCATTGCTCAGACTCGGTTATTTCGCTGATTTCGCTCAGTCTGTGCGCAACGTATGGGGTATATCGCGCCGAGTCGTTTCTTATCCAGTGGAGAACGGTCTTCGAGTCGCTCCAAAAGATGACGTCATATGACTTGAAACTATGTTCCTTTTTTATTTCCGCCGCTAACCTGGCTCCTATTAGCGCGGCCTGTAGCTCCATTCGTGGGATACTCTGTGCCTTCATCGGGGCCACTTTCGCTTTTCCTGCGATTAAAATGACGCCGACGTTCCCGTTACACCACTCAAAGCGCCAGTAAGCTGCTGTTGCGTAGGCCTGTTCGCTGGCGTCCGTGAAGACGTGCAACTGTATGTTCGCGACGTCTTTATCCCATCCATAGCACCGTGGTAATCTTAACTCTTTTATAGAGTTCAAGTCACGGATCCATTCTTCGAATTCCCTTGCCTCTTCCGTTGGCAAGGGGTCATCCCAGCCCAGCTTAAGCCTCCAGAGCTTTTGTAGCACGATTTTCGCCCTTATGGTGTATGGACTGAGCAGGCCGAGTGGGTCGAAAAGTGACATGACCATGCCCAGGGCTTCCCTTTTCGTGGGTGTTTGCGTGCCTTGTTTTATGCTTTCTGGAACTCTCGGCATGGCGGTGTTAAACGCGAGTTCATCCGCTTCCGGCATCCACAACACACCCAATGTCTTCCCGTAGGGATGCGCGCTAGCACCCAACTCTTTGGGCTGTCTGGCTCTTTCTTCATCTGGGATGCATTCCATAAGGCGCTCGCGATTCGTATCCCATCCCGCGAGCTCGAAGCCGGCCTTCCTGTGCACTTCTCGCACTTCCGCTATCGCCTCAGCCGCTTCCGTTTCCGTTTCGAAGCTTTGTACCCAGTCGTCCATATAGTGATTTTCCGTGATCGAGTGGTACGCTCGCGGGTGTGTTTCCTTATGATCACTCGCATTCCTGTTTCTCACGCTATGTGCGAGGAATGGCGAGCTTCGTGCTCCGAATATCATAGATGTCATAACGTAGCGCCGAGGCGGGTTATGGCGGTCATCACCGCGCCATAAAAAGTGCTGCGCCGTTCTGTCTTCTTTCCTTATCTTCACCTGTAGGAACATGTCACGTATGTCGGCTGTCACGGCGATCTTCCCTTCCCGGAATCTGAACAGGATTCCGTATAAAGCCCGTAGCAAGTCTGGCCCATCCAGTAACGCATCGTTCATGCACACCCCATTTGAACGGGCGGCGGCGTCGAATACCAGTCTCACTTTGTTAGGTTTATTCGGGTTCGTAACGGCGAAGTGAGGCATGTACCACATGCGTTGGTTTCCTTCGTGACTTCGTTCGCAAGGCTCGGCGTATCCTTTCTCTAATAGCCTGTCGACCTGGGCTGTATAAGCTTGTTTAAACTGCGGCGATTTGTCCATTTTGCGCTCGATCCCGCGCAGGCGGCGTACTGCCATGTCATAGCTCGGTGGCATGGTGACGTCATCGTTTCGCCAGGGCAGTCCGACTTCGAAGCGGCCGTTTATTTTCTTAGCGGTTTCTGAAAATATCTTCAACGCCCGTTGTTCTTCAGCTACAGGTTTCACTTTATTTGATATGCCGAGTGCGTCGATATCGAAATGAGACTTCACTATTTCGAATAATTCGTCCTTTTCCCGCGGCTCTTTATCTTGCCACGTTCGGACGTGTAGTACGGTGTCGTTCCCCTGCGTTACTAGGCCTCGGGGTGCGCTCCCGTGTACGGTCCACCCCAAGAGGGTTAGGGAAGCGGCTGGTTGGTTCTTCTTTCCTGCCAACAGTTTTCTAGTGACGATCAGATGCCAGTTGTCAGCTCCAATTAGTACGCGCGGCTTGGCGTTCGTGAAACACACGTCGTCTACATGGAGCGTCTTCAAATGACGTAACTGTCGTACCACTTCAGACTTAACGGAGTGAGTTCCCAGTGCGAGTTTCTTTACAGTACGTGCCTTGATAGGATGGTAGTGCGGTTGCGCTCTTCCGCGCACCGCGACGCTCACCATCCTACTTTCTGCTTCCCGCTGGCTCGACGTGATACCGTGGATGTTCAGTGGCCGCCTCGGGCCATCTGCCCCCAGCATCCCGGCTATCTCCTCGTCGACGAGCGTGATCGTGGACCCTTCATCCAGCAGCGCGTACGTACTCACTTCCTCTCCGTTAGGCCCCTTGACGGTAATCGGACACACTTTCAATAACACTCTGCTCTCGGTGTTAGAATTGTGCGCCGATGCCGTCATGACCGACTCCTCTCTATCGGCCGGTTGATTGACCGACTCCGCTCGGTCGATCGGTCCACCGACGGCTTCGGTTTCCCTCCGCTGGTGTAGAAGTGCGTGATGCGGCTCGCGGCATTCGTTCACACCGCACTTTCTTGCCTTGCAACGGAACCGTCTGTGTTTACTTAGTAGGCACAAAAAACATATTCTCGTTTCCTTGGCCCACTCCCATCTAGCTGGCAGCGACATCGAAGCCAGCTTGCCGCACTGCGTTGTCTGGTGGTCAGCTCCACAACAGTAGCACACGATCTTGGCTTCTGTTGTAGTGTACACGCGACGACGCTCATTCAGCGGCGGCTTCACTTTATTTTCTTTCGTGACGTTTACACTCGTCGTAGGCAGTGATGACGTCATGAATGAATACTTCATTGCTCTGTCCGCTTCGCCCGTTAGAAACTTCGATAGTGTCATAATCTCCGGTTCGTCTCGGCTCGAGAATTCATCTGCAAAGTCGCACCATTTCGTTCGTAGATGCGGGCTGAGCTTCTCGATGACCTGTCGTGTCAACATAGGGTTAAGTAGATACCCTTTGTTGTCGACGCACGAAATAACCGTCACTATATTCTGCAGCTTGGTGGCTAGGCTGTTGAGTTCGCTGGCAGACGAACCCGATCGTGGCAACTTCTTGATATCTTCCAATGCACGACTGATTATGATCTCTGGACGTCCGTAGCAGCGCTCCAGTGTCTTCATGATGATCGCGGGATCCACGGCGGTATACAGCAGGGCTGTCACGCACTCTCTTGCTTCGCCTTTAAGGCAGGTGCGCAGACGGCCTAAGTTTTCCGCAGGTGAGAATCCGTGTACGCTCGTCGACTCCCGCATGGCAGCTTTGAACGGCAGCCACTCTCCCGGGGCCCCGCTAAAGGTAGGCAGTTCCTGGCACTGTCGCGGTGTCGGCCTGTTGCGAGTCATACGTTCCAGCACGTCGGCTAGGCGGTCGATTCCACGATCCCTGGATCTGGTCGGCGTTGGTGATCTTGCGTTGCGCGGCGTTCTGAACGTCACGCGAGCGGTCTGGTCGTTCGCTTCCGCAGACCGGTCGCGCCCCACTGGATACACTTCCCTTGTTCTTCCCGCAACGTTCAACGGTGGTCGCGGTCCGGCTTCTCTTGTTCCAAGCTCGGCGCCGTCGCCTGCGCTCGGCGACTCCCCCCGTATGCGGGTGTTCTTCAACCACTCTGTGATATTTTTATCTGTTTCCACCCCATCGTCTTCGCACACGCTGTTTCCCTCTGTCTGCTCCTTAAGGGCGGCTATGTTCGCAGCGACCCTCTTCTTGATCAGTGCCACTTGTAACTGGAGCTCTTCTCGTCGAATAGCGGCGATTTGTTCTTCCGCTTCCAGTTCCACTTGTTTCACCAAAGTGGCGGCACTTAGCTGCGAGCGGTGTGATCGGACGGACGGTGATCGCGATCGGCGACCTGTACGAGTCGCGGCGTGTACTTGCGCGGTCGTAGTCTGTTGCACTCCGGGCGACGCGGGTCGCGATACGTTCGGCGCGGATGCGGACGCGGACGCGGATATATGTACGGACGGCGACGCGGGGGGCTCTTGATACGCTCTCTGCACTCTGTCTTCGGTGGTCTTGCTCCTGGTGTTCGGCATCTTCGGTCCTTGCCTTAGCCTAACACGTATGACCGATTACCCTGACCTGTGTGTGTATATGTGTGTGTATGACCGTTCCTAATTCACTACACTAAACACTGAGACCTTTGACCGCCCTAACTGGAAACAGCGCACCGTCTACGACCTTGTGAACTGACCATTTGGCACCGTTAGGTGGACAGTCACTCGGTCACGGTACGAAGTAACGTTATTCTTTCTTCTGGTCTTGATCCTGCAGACGCGTAGCCTCGGCGTCCGGGGCAGGAACTCTTGGTCTCCTGGTACGTAGTCCGGCAGGAACTCTTGGTCTCCTGGTACGTAGTCCGGGCTGCCCACGATGATCTTCTATAATGATCTTCTTTCTTCTTTAGGGTACCGCTACGAGACCGTACAGAGTTGGTCTTTCTTCTTTCTTGAGGTTTCGATGGAGCAAAAGACACTGCTCGTTTCTTCTTTGCGATTCTTCTATCCGGCGGCGAAGTACCAAAAACTATTGGTGGCAGTTGCTTATTTAAATTAAACTCGCTTTTAAAATGGACTGTATAATTATTGAATTAAATTAATTTAAGTACAGAGCGTAATTATTTCTAATATACATCAGAGCGAGGTGAAGTTTAAAGGTGAAGTGACGTAAATTGTTGCTGAGTGAGTTTTCGCCCGCCGGGGTCGCTCCTTAAGTCCCGCATCCCGTCCGACGCCTACTTGCTAACCGTGCCCTCTGCGGGCGCCGGCGGTATGCGGGGCGCGGAGAGTGGGTGTGCTCCGGCGGGCGGGTCAGGGGGGTGCTCTCTGTCCGCAACAAATATGAACATCAGGTCAAGATTGCGTAAGTGGTACATGCGTTCCGGCCAGGATTCGAACCCGCGCCCTTTGAGGTCGGGATACGTGCGCTAGCCTACCAAGTAGGATAACATTTAAATGTTGTCAATTCAGTGTGAGTTATCTGTTGTTTTTTATTGCTTGAATCAAGTAAACAAGGGGAACTTGTTACCGGCGTCAGGCTAACCTGCTTAGTACAAACATAAAGAATTTCAAATTAATGATTCAATAATGAAAACAATCTGTCCCATTACAGACGGTTGCTTAATCGTCTCGTAAAATAATAAAGGTATTAAGTTATTTTTCAAAATTAATACATGAACATAATATTTTTTCTAATTTCCACTTCTAGTGAAGATTTTCTTAAGTTTAATGTTTTGTGATATGGAAATAATTTAATAATTATATTAATACATTATAATTTCCAATAAACTATCTAGGGTAACGCATATTGATATTGCCACTGAACGAGGTGATGTGGTTAGTCTTTTGGGAAAGTTCCCAATGAACATGTAAATTAATTTTAATTAGTGTAATTATTATATGATTTATTTTTAGTGTTTCATTTATTTTAATTTTTAAGTATACTTATATATTATTGTAATTAGTAACAAATACATTTTTTAATAATATCATAGCTTTAAGGTATGTAAGAATAAGCCTGTATGGCACTCTGTTGTTCGTGCCTACCCCGCAAGGGACCTGGCGTGAAGTTATGTATGTATGTATGTATGTATGTATCATAGTGTTCCGTATTAGCATAATCAATTTTTCCGCGTATATTATAAATTCCAAATTTTTGGTATATTTAATACAAAGGCATCGCCACCCCGTGTGAGCTATCGACGCCGGTGCTGCCCTCACGCGGACAGTCAGTGCTACTTGCTACACCGCACGCGCCGCATAGACTTTCCTGTCTTTTCGCAATTTTCAATACTTCGTTTTCAAATACATACAATTAGCCAATCAAGAAATCGTGCCAGTGAATGTTGTGAGTTACAATCTATAATCGAAGGGTTCCCGCAGCACAGCAAGCAAGGTAAGTGGTTGTGCATTTGGCCTTTTCCAAATTCCGCGTTTTAAACCGTACACATAGCTTTAGCTCTATGAACTCGTAATGTAATAAAACTTAGAACGTAACTGGGATTTAACATTAATAATAATAATACAATGATTTATTTGCCTCAAAAATAAGTTAAGGTACAATCTTAAATAAAAATGAAGACATTACAATTAGCAGACTTAGAAACTAAATTATTGCTTGTGCTTCCACTAGCTCCAAAACTTGTATTAACTGTATCTTTGGAACTAGTAGTGTTCTCTGCTGCAATGTCTACTTATACAATAACAAAAAAATAGTCTAATAGATAGTGTCTATGTTTGTTCGTGTAAATGTGTGTGTGTGTGTGTGTGTGTGTGTGTGTGTGTGCGTGCGTGCGTGCGTGCGTGCGTGCGTGCGCGCGTGTGTGTGTGTGTGTGTGTGTGTGTGTGTGTGTGTGTGTGTGTGAGTGTGTGTGTGTGTGTGTGGTGAACGATGTGTTTACTCTCCAATCCTTAATAATTCTTATGTATCTTTATAATCTAAATTTAGAAGCCAATGTTTTAATTTGTACTTTGTTTGGAATTTGTTTAGTGAGGCTATGTTGTATAAATGTGAGCTCATTGTCGGATATTGTTTGCTTGCAAAAGTGTTTCTAAATGATAACGTTGGACATGGTTTTTCTCTTCTTCAATGGAATGAATTGGAGTCAAGAAAGGGATAGAGTACTTCACAGTGTTCTTTAAGTGTAGTGCACAAAATATATGTCTGCCTTATATTAGGAACCTGACATTCACCATATAATTGGTAGTACATTAGTATGGTGATGGTATAATAAAAAGTACAACTATAGTTTACCACAGTTGCAGCTTTTTGTTTGTGTCGTTCTGTCATCGAACGCTTACATAAATGTTGGGAGTTGAAGCGACGTTCGCGTATGACATAATTGCTCAAAATTAAACGTCAGTAATTACCTGATAATACATTTACTGCCAATTAAATTAATGGAAACCTAATCATGGTAAATGTTTCCGTTCGTGTGTTGGGCTTTAATTAAATTATTTATCAAGTCTACACAGGGATTACATAATTATTTGTAGCTATATGTCTTACTAGTAAGCAATAAATAAGATAATGGCAATCATAATCAAATAAATTGTGTTTTTTTTCCATCTTATAAAATTCCAAATCTGCCTAGATTTTACACGAGCGTAGCAAGTTATGACGTCATCTCTTTATCGAGTCTAATAGAGTATCAATTATTGTTTGAATGTTTTATTAAGAATTTTTATTAAGAATTAATTATTTTAATTAAGAATTTTAACTATGGTGATAATGGTTTTTAGCTTTAACGGCTAGTCTGTTTTTAAATAATTTTGAAAATTCTCAAACACCCAACCATTGAATTCAACAATCAGGAAAATGAGTGAGTGACAGTCTACAAAATATAAAGAGCTTCATAGAGGTGACAACGTCAATTGTTTGACTATGGAACCATAAAAAAATTATTTAATTAAAAATTTCCGGTATCTCAGAAACTACTGAACGGATATTGATTAAACTAACTGTCGTGGAAAGTGTTTTTAATTCTTTATAACCTAATTTATTTATTTTACAGTAACTAATAAGCTTAGGGTGCTTAAGTCTGTCCCTGTGTGGAGTACTGTTTCCATCTCTAGGGTGGGGCACCTCGGTACCAGATCCAAATTGACGATGATCCTGACCTTACAGACGGTTTAGAACCTTTAAGTTTCAGTATTTGGCGCTATAAGATTGTTCTAACATCTACATAACGCAGAGTGTTCTGATGCGTAGTTTGGTCTGGTCGCATCAGAAAATTACCATCGAACTGTTCACCGGCGACTATGAGTTCATCCACATTTCCTTGATACCTGATGGTCATCCACTGTATGTGGCGCACGCTTTTTTGTTAACTCTGGGGGAATGTCTTTTCTTGTCACAAGGGTCTTGGACACAGGAAGACGAAAAGAGAAGTCTAGTGCCGCGCTTTGTGTGCGTGTTAAACTCTTCCACCAAACCTCAAACGGGATCCTCCATTACCCATCTGGGTCCTGGATCCCACCTGGGTCCTTATGAGAGCATATATCTAGAATGTCAGGGATATATAACGTAGTTAAACTCTTCTGATATCCTAGTGCGCCGATTTGGTACTAAGTCCCGGGAAGCAGGGCCGTACCTCTTTGTACACTCGAAGTGATTCCACCGATACCCCCATAGACACTGGCCCTTTACCACGCTCCTTTATACTATACGTAAACAAGGTATGAAATGAACTCCCTCCCGCGGTTTTCCCAGACCACTACAATATGGGTATCTCCAAGAGAGCAAACAGATATTTAAACTCTCAACGTAAGCAACGCATCGCCTTCCTTGGTGTTGCAGATGTCCATCGGCGACGGTAGCTACTTGCAGTCAAGTCGACAACCGATAAAAAATATTAAAAAGAGGGTACAATTTTCACGATTTTGAAAACTAATATTTCCTTATCCATCGAGTTAAATAAAAGTAATTTAGATTTTAGATTTATTTTGGTCTAGAATATGCCACTATAATAACCTTGATTTGTGTTCTGGCATTATTGATTAGGTTCCAGTCTCCCTTAAGAGAGCAGCAGCACATTGTAGTGTCTTTGCTGTTGCAAATATCAATAGGCGATGGTAACCGCTTTCCATCAAATGGGCCGTCTGCCTGTCTGCTGAACTCATTACATAAAAAAAAACAATCTGACTTAACATTCACCACACGACCGTGTAAATAAATTAACCCTCAGTTACACGTCCACCCCTAGTTTTTAATAGTTTCGTAGTTTCACTACATCATTGAGTAGAGTTGTATAGAACCTCCTTTATAGGAAACATTCATTTAAATGCAGTTGTTTTTAAGAAAAAGACAGACGGAAAGGCTAACTTAGTTTTTCCTAAAATAGGTATGGGATTCGAAACATATTAAATTGGTGGTGCTCTTTTTAGGTCAACGTCAATTATGAAATTCGTTATCAGCAAAGAGAGAAATAAAACAAATATATCGACATATATATAATTTGTATTAAATCAACAATATTTCATCTTAAGTCTTTACATTCTTTGGCATAGTTTAGCTCGTTAGGTTAACACTAGTATTAAGGGAGTCCCTAGACTTGTTATGAAATTTACAATAGGTTTTGAAAATCCATATTTCTATGACATATAATTGGTAGTATTGCTGAGGCCTCTCGTATATTTGTAAACATTAAAACGTTTTCTCAATATATATGTAATTCACAGAAAACATTTTAGAAATTAAAAAAAAATGTACACAGCAAATTATGCTAATAAAAATACAAAAAAAACATAAAATTACGATGGAATATTGCAAAACATTTCATTGTTTATCATATATTAAAAATAATTCTTTAAAACTATATACAATATACATAGATTGACCAAACTTTATTGCTTATTGCTTAAATATAAAACTATATAGTAGAGGTGTATAAAATAAATAATAATATTCTAGTGGGAGTTTTTGGCGGGAACTGAAAGGAGATGTTGTGCTGTGCAGTTTTATTTTCTAAAAATGTGTAAAATATCTCTAAAACGAACAAAAGTTGTAGCATATTGATAGTTTTTGACTAGTAATTATGCATTTTTGTAAGAAATGTGAACTCAAATGTGGCTTTTTGAGTTGTCACAAGAACTCCGTTGAATGGAACTAGCTGATTACCTACAGTTTAGCTGTGCTACACATAAGCTTAAGAAAATGGAGAAACTATTATAAACTAAAATCTGGCTTAAAGGCTACCAAGCCATAATCCTAAATAAAAAAAATCTAGTGTTAAGGCATATAACAAATTTGAAAAACCTATTTAGGAAGTAATACAGTATTAATAAATAATCTCATTAACTAAGGTGATTGTTCTGTTAAAAAATTCTCAAATTCAATTACATTTATTTATTTGTTAAAAAGCGTTACATACATAACAATATAATTGCTAAGCTTTAATCTGCTTGGTGTGTAATCTTATCTACCTTCAATTTATCTTATTCCCAAATAAATTATTTTATACAACTACAAAGAAAACTGTGTCAAATGTAACAAAATATAACAGAAATTACAATCACCTAAAAAAACGTTATTTTACAAGATCTTAAAATCATCGGTTTTATTTATGGAAAGTTAGAACACTTTTTCTGGTTCTTAAAGAAGCGTTCAAACTTCCTCTAACTCTCTATGAATAACATCGTACGTGGATAGATAACACCACAGGTGATGACAACCAAATTATATGTCATATTAAGGCTATTTGCTTGGCTGTTTAAACTTATCTACATATCGCTTGTTTGTACGAATGAGGTATTAACTCAAAAAGTACTATGTTTAACCAAAAATTATGATCCTATTAACAATTTGAAATCTATAGGCATAATAAAAATCTTATGATAATTTTATAACAAAATTTTAAGTATATAAAATATACATTTCGGCGCAATATTATTAGAACCGAAAGTTTATAATCTAACTACTCCAAAATTTAAATCAAAGCAGGAACTGTGCCATGGCAGCAGCCGGCGAGTGCCAGAATCATTTATTCAGTGAAAACCACAGAGACAGTGATACGTACTAGCTCAATGCTGATTACAACTAATCAGCAGATAAGCACATGCTTTATGTATCCCCAAGCTAAGCAGGCTATGCTCATGATATAAGTAATATACAACGGACCACTCTGAGATCGATATCCCAGACACTCAGACTAAAATAAATAACAGAAAACGTGTTTATACAAAATTTGCACTACCAGGAATCAAACCGAGAGCCTCTATATTTGTAGTGAAAAGGCTTCGCCCGCTCAACCATAAGTTCTATATCATATCAGTTCACAATCCATCCACAATTTAAAATATCACTAGATTTATTATAAACTGCCGGTTTTTACAATTATACGGTAACATATTGTAGCTCTCGCTGCAGACTAGCCAACGAGTGCCGTTGAGAAACAGCTACCGATGGGCAGTCGCCCGCCGACTAGAAGCCGTGGCAACGGCGTCTTCTACGAGGAAGAAGACCAACGAGAAGATGGTTGAACAAATAATTATATAAAAAGCAAAATAATTAATTTTATTCATGCAGGAACGCATAAAATATAACTCTGTAGCCGGCCGGCTTGTTTGAAGAGGCGACAAAACAACCCATAGCCAGGTAGGGCATTTGCCCGACTAGATGGCTACCACTCCTGGTCTAGAGTATGTCGCCATAACAACCTTGGCTTGTGTTCCGGCATTAGTGACCAGAATCCAGTATTGTAGCGTTTTTGGTGTTGCAAATATCCATAGGCGATGGCAACTGTTTTCAATCAGGTGGGCCGTCTGCCTGTCCATTAAACTCATACAATAAAAATTTCAAATAATTCTTTAGAAAGTTTGCTTTTTTGAGTTAATATCCTGTTCCCCGAGACCAATGATATAGGGACCACCTCAATCAATTAATTAACTTTAAATTCACAATTTCCTTTTTACTTACGCAACTGTATCGAATACATCTACCTATTTATAGAATCTTTGGATCGTGTAATCAAACGTCAATCAAATTTCAGTCATCTTTTAATTTAAATTTAGACGATAATAATAACTCTTGAGTTGAGATCAAAGAATGAACGAAATGAAATGAAAAAATGAAAAGTCTTTTTACGCACGATAAATGGCAAAACCTATATAATAATTTCATAGTGTTTATTAAAAAACAATACATACATAAATATGTGACAGGACAACTATGTCTGTTAATAAACATTCTCTGGCGGCGTCCCATCTTTCAGCCAATAGCAAGCGTGCTGGTACAGATGCTGCACTACACGAGACTCTAAGGGCGCGCTCTCACTGTGTCGTGACGACAGATAATCGTGTAGTTTTAAGTGTCGTGGATTATATGTTTAAATGGAGGTGTTCACATATATAGCGACACGACTTACTGTCGTTTACGACATTTTTTGCAGTGACGACAGATTGTCACGACAGTGGGAACGGCTAGCACGACAGTCGCAAAACGATAAAAGATCGTTACGACTAAATCGTGACGGCAAATCTATCGTAGCCACGTCGTCGCTATCCCATGGGAACAGCTAGATAAGATAGTCGTTAAACGATACACAATTTTGACACAAACAATCGTTGTAATGGGAACAGCTAGAGACGACAGTCGTCCAACGATAAATTAATCGTTACGACATAGTGGGAACGCGCCCGCAAATGCCGCAAATATTTCGCAATAGGAGATGGTTACGTACTTGCGACTTTTGGGGTCGAGACCATGGAACAGTGGGGACCTGAGGAGCACAAACTTTATTGAAACAGCGAAACGCCTGGTAGATGTCACACGTGACCAAAATACTGTCTATACCTCGGACAACGCACTAGCGTTGCGATACAGCGAAATACCAGTCTTTTGGGCACGTTTATAACTGACAGCGGTCTGGCACTGGATTTTATAGTTTTATCTTAATTGGTATATATAGTTTTATTTAATGAGAAATTATAAAGATGTTTTTAAGGTACATGTCAGCAATTTAATAAAATTAATGTCTTTATATTCCAAAAGAAAGAAAGAAACCATTCATATGTGTGACACTTTCACCCGTGATAAAAGTGGACAGTATTTACAAAACTTAAAAATGTACAAAAATATAATTTTAATTTCAAGTACAATAAATACTAATAAGCAGAAAATTCAACTAAAATTATGTAAACATGATTGTCTCATTAATTATTTTACAATGACAAATTCAATGATTTTAACACTTGTTTTGTAACATGAAAATAAGAGAAATTTCATAAACGTTAATATGATTTTTGACGTGCGTTTGGTCACACGGCTGTATTTTAATTAGTTTTATTTTACATTGGTTTTAAATCTACGTGTTATTTGCCCATACAATAATTAGAACTACTAACAGGACCTCACAGGATTCAAGTCTTGAACCGGCTCCTGGTGACGTAACTGTAAAAGAAAAAAATTATTAGCACTTAAACATAATAGATTTCATAATATTTCTACAATTGTATTGAGTGGCTGGCTTGCGATACCCACACTATCCGCCCTGGCGTAGTCTCCGTGCGGCGGGATGTTCGCAAAGAATTTCCTTTTGAAAAATAAGTATGGCAACTCATTGGCTTCGCTCCGGGTCTTGCAAGTATCTGTAGATGACGGTAACCATTTTCCATTAATTGGGCGCCTGCCTGATGCCAAATTTGGAGTAAAAATCTTCCTGTTCAAACCATGACACGTACTTAATTCGCAACTTAACTCGCTTCTTAACTAATGCAAATCAAATTTAAGATATACATACTAAATCTTCTGGTCAAATTTTATATATGTAGACTCAATATAATTTGAGGAAATTGACATTAACAGAGAGGATGAAAGTCGTACGAACACATTTTTATCCGTACAGGAACGGAGAAAAAGTACAATTTACAAGAAATTGTTTTATTCTAAAACACGTAAAGCCTTAACAGACCGTATTGTTAATAGTTTAGTATTAAAAGTAAATGTTAGTAATGCTAAAAACAAACTTCATTCCAGTGTTTTAAGCCTAAAAATATACTTTCATATCCCAAGGCTGTCCCTAAAACCTCTTAGTGATTAAATTTCGAGGGCTATAAGGACTGACGCATAATGGGAACATAATTTTTGTTTATGATTTTCCCGTTCTAGGGAAATATACGTACATACATATATTTAACTTATTATTATATATAATTTATTTTTAGGGCTCCGCAACAAGACGGAATCTTAATAGATTCCCCCTGAGTACATAATTTTGTTTAATACAACAGTTACATCTAATGACAATCCCGACTCTGCGGCAACTGCTCTTGTTAATATTCTTATGTCAATAATTAAAAAACATAATCGAATCTCCGCAGTCCCTAGTAAAATGAAAATCATCAAACCCTGGATAACATCTGGCCTCTTACGATGCATAAGACATAGGGACAAGCTTTATAGACAATCTAAAAATGACAAAAATAATGCAACTCTCCGGTTGAGTTACACTCGGTATCGTAACTTCTGCAATAACTTATTAAAGAAGATTAAACGAGATTACGAATACAATGAGTTGCAGAAAGCTAAAAATAATCCCAGAGCTACTTGGAAAATTATCAAAACTATTACTAACATTAATTCTAAGAAAAACCCTTCTGGAGATCTCCTACAATCTACGAATGACTGCTCCACTGCTATAAATAATGTTAATCACTATTTTGCAAACATTGGAAAAAACCTAGCATCCAAAATTGTAGAAGAGCAAGACGGTAATAGTACTGAGTACAGAGTTAATACTAGTAATCTAAATAATCCATTACAGTCTATGGCCCTATACAACGTTGACCACAGTGAGATAGAAATGATTATTCTTAATCTCAAAAAATACTGTGCTCTCGGTTGGGACACAATTCCTTCGTCTGTACTCATTACTGCCAGGCATATACTTATACCTGTCCTAAACTCTCTCTTTAATCTCTGTTTGTCTACTGGGATATTTCCTTCTGTATTTAAGAAAGCTCTTGTGCATCCAATTCACAAATCTGGGGATACACGATGTACTTCAAATTACAGACCGATTTCAGTATTGTCGTCATTGTCTAAAGTTTTTGAAAAAATCATTAATAAAAGACTTGTTAATTTTTTAAATGCTAATAATATTCTTTCTTGTAATCAATTTGGATTTATAAAAAACAAATGTACTGAAGATGCTATCTTAAAGTTAACAAACGGTGTTATACATAACTTTGACCAGAAATTCAAGACTGCCGGTATCTTCTTAGATCTTTCTAAGGCTTTCGATACTGTATCAATCCCAAGACTTTTAGATAAACTTGAACTGATGGGCATAAGAGGTCTTGCCCTGGAATTACTCAAAAGTTACGTAACTGGTCGTAAACAACAGGTCGTCATCAATGAGTACATCAGCCACGAGGCTAACATCACATTTGGCGTGCCTCAAGGTAGTGTTCTCGGGCCTACCTTGTTCCTCATCTACATTAATGATCTTTGTAACTTACGTTTGCCAAATTGTAAAATAATCACTTATGCCGATGATACAGCAATTCTTGTTTCTGGTCAAAATTGGCGTGAAGTTCAGACTAAATCAGATTTTGCTTTATCAACTATCTCTAACTGGCTCAAACAAAACCTCTTAACACTTAATGCTTCCAAATCTAAATATATCACCTTTTCTTTAAATTCTCAATTACAACCACCTCCCTCCTTCAATATTCGTGTTCATAATAGCTGTAATGAAAAAAATATTTGCTCATGTCCTGAACTTGAACGAACAAATAACATTAAATATTTGGGCGTATGGCTAGATCCTACACTATCCTGGAAATATCACATTGATTGGGCTGTTTCTAAAGTACGGAAATTAATTTTTGTTTTCAAAAATCTTAGACAAATAGCAGACATCAAGACCCTTAAAACAGTATATTTTGCACTTGCGCAGTCTGTAATAGCCTATTGTATTACAATTTGGGGTGGATCACTTCGTAGCAATATGCTCAGGCTCGAAAGAGCACAGAGGGCTGTTCTAAAGGTCATAGGTGGTAAAACACGTCGTTATTCAACTTCTAAGTTATACAAAGAATTTGAAGTGTTAACTGTTAGACAGTTATTTATCTTAGCTATAGTTATGAGGAAACATGCTGATATGCCCTATGATCCTTCTTATCTCAGTAGTCGCAGATCAGATCGTGTATGCAAGTTTGAATCTAGATGTACATCTATTGCTTCTAGACATTACCATCACCTCAGTACTAAAATCTACAACAAATGCAACCAAATATTAAATATCTATCCCCTTACCTTTCGTTGTTGTAAAACCAGAACTATGACCTGGCTGTATACACTCGATTATATACAAACGGAAAACATTTTAACTGTTAACTTATAATACAAAAAGGATTTATTTATGCTCCTTACATTACACTTTCGCATTCATACTTAGGCACATTAAGGTATACGCAACACACATATATACACGCACGCACGCAAGAACACGCACGCACATACACACGCACGCACGCACATACACACGCACGCACGCACGCACGCACGCACGCGCACGCACACACACACACACACACACACACACACACACACACACACACACACACACACACACACACACACACACACCACATACCTACACACATACATGCGTTCACTTATACTCACACAAACACGTCGCGCGCTCATAGCCGCGAACGAAAATTGAGTCTACTATTTTCTGTTTAGTTTTAAGCTAATTATGTTTGCAATGTATTGTATCCTGTGCTATATATAACACTGTAATATACTTCATTGTCTTGTAGTGGGAGTTGTCACTGCAGCACAGTTTTATACTTTTGCAGTGCAACGAATTGTTCTGTTATTATGTAAACATGTGTTCTTTCAAATAAATTATTATTATTATTATTTTTGTAAGTCTAAGGGGTCGCATGAAATAAATAAAACCGCGCTATGTTCATCCTAGTATATTGACATATGTTACATACCTCTATGATATTAACATAATAATATAGTGTAGTAATATAGTTGGATATGCTTATAAACTAAAAAAATGTTCCTCATCAACTTTTATGAGGGCTTTATATTCTAGTGAGAACACGCAAAAAGAAACTAACAATCAGTCTATCTAGTCCAAGATTTCTACTTTCTATATACACATTGTATTTTATATATACTTGTGTATTGTATATATTGTTACGACCGAGGTGCCGACGAAGGAAAATTCACACCTGCGTCTGTAGGAATACATTTTATTACCTTTTCGGCATTTGGACTTCTTTTTTTACTTTTTGTTTAGAATTCGTAATTAGGAAAACAGCCAATGGGCTATTTTATGTTGTTTTTGTATGTATTGTAATCTTTTATGGTAGTCATGGGCCAGGTATGATTCTAGGAAATTCAGAGCTGTCGAGCAGACATATTGTATTTGTACAGTGTAAAGCAATGCCCCATGGAGGAATAAGGTAGTCTAGCGATAGCTACAAGCGACGCAAGACGTTAGTGACGGACTTTGCGCGTGTGATTGAATCGTACGTTACGTTTGGACTGGTTGTATACAGTTATATTTGCAGCTATGTTATACTTGTTTGTATAGTTCTAATAAATTCTATGATCATTCCAATGGCATTTTAATTCGATCCCTGCAACTCGCAACAATATACTAATTTCTATTGATAATTTGAATGAAGCGCCTGTTAAAATGTCATTCTCATTCAGGGTCATTTTCTTATCCACTTTTTAGTGACCTCTGTGATTAAACAGGCTAAGTCTTAGATGGCCTACTTCGCTGTAACAGAGGCTCTGGGTTCGATTCCTGGTATGATAAATTTCGGTAATATTCTCCGTTATTTGCTATGGTCTGGGTGTCTGGGATCGGCCTCAGAATCCGTTGTATATTATCTATAACAGAAGCGTAACTTGTTTAACTCAGGGGCATACAATATGTGTGTTTGTCTGCCAGTAAAGTAAGTAGTACACGAAAAAGTAAAAATACAACGTACAAGTAAAAATAAAGTAATAAATTTATTTCCATTTATTTCCGATCTAACTAGACGGCCTCTGTAAAACATGGCCATAGCAGCGTAAGCGATTCTCTTATTGCTATGTTACTAATACGATGATAGCATATAAAAAAGGAGATTATAAAATACAAGAAAAATATTGTATGGGTGTATCTCTCCCTCTCTCTCTCTCTCTCTCTCTCTCTCTCTCTCTCTCTCTGTGTGTGCGTGTGTGTGTGTGTGTGTGTGTGTGTGTGTGTGTGTGGTGTGTGTGTGTGTGTGCGTGTGTGTGTGTGTTGTGTGTGCGTGTGCGTGTGTGCGTGTGCGTGTGCGTGTGCGTGTGCGTGTGCGTGTGCGTGTGGTGTACGTGTGCGTGTGCGTGTGCGTGTGCGTGTGCGTGTGCGTGTGCGTGTGCGTGTGCGTGTGCGTGTGCGTGTGCGTGTGCGTGTGCGTGTGCGTGTGCGTGTGCGTGTGTGTGGTTCACAGGCAATAGAAGTTAAACAAGACTGACAAGTGGTGGGAGGCATTCTAAATTTCGTGACGTCACATTTCATATAGAATCCTTATAATATATTTAAGCTTTGCAACACAACACTTTAAGTATTAACGAAGATCTTTAGAATATTTCCAACTCTATCTGTATGAGCATAGTGTATAAATGATTAAATATTAATGTATTCTATCTCATTCGAGCGTAGGCTTAATCCTATAGGTTTATGTGTTTATCTCTCTTTAGTGACGCTTTTTCGTTTCATTGAGCTTCATATCACAACGGTTGTTAAGTAGTTTCAATTCAAAAGTTGAATAAATAAAATTTCAGTAAGCAAAAGGCTTCTGCAAAGGCCGAAGTTCCAGAGGCGGTCCCGCGTTTGGTTACTTACATTCAGCCTAACATATTCATATCAATAACACGCACAATCTGACAAATCTTAATTGTGTAAGAGCACCTAAATACACTTATTTTAGAGATAAAAAGAATTTACGCGATCATTCAAACGATTTATAAGAAAATGTAAGAGGAGGTACAGGATGTTGCCGAACCAAACTTGTGGCAAGAAATGTATCTCCTAACTGCTAACACTATAAACAGTTTAGTCAAAGAAGCATTAGCTGAACGAGCAAAACACGTGTTCCTAATTCAATTTCCACGAACTCGCATAATGAACGTTTGCTAGCTTACACGGTCAAATCACCATCAAATTTGTTGTGTAACAAAAATGTACAAGGTAATTAGTTATATTTACTATGAATTAAAAACGTAATTAAGAAAAGCAAGGATTAAAATAAGTATGTGAAGCCACTGTTATTACTACCCTGAAGGTTTGCCGATAGCCTCACAATGTTACGCGTTGATGGTTAGTAGGGTTGACAAAAAAGGGTTACATAAATAGTTGTTGTAATAAATTTATTATTGTATATACTTTAGATAAGTATATAAAATAATAGTAAGTAATACAATACAATAATAGTAAGTGACTACTTACTATTATTCTTTGTACATCGGGAAACCTTCTTCGTGTGACGTATAGTTTTATTTTAGTTAATAGCTGTGCTCTCGACTTCGTACGAGTGGATTTTTTTCGCGGAACCCTAAAAACAGTATAAACAACGAAAAACGTAGCCTAAGTTACACCCTCCGATTTTTAAGGGATTTTCACTGCGAAATCCCGTTACAATCGGTTCAGTCGTTTCAGAGATTAGCCGGAACATCCAGACAGGTAAAAATTCTCATAATTGCATTTTAAGAATCTCCTGTTCCGAATTATCCCCTCAGAATTGTTTTAGATTTTTTTTAACATTACAAACAGACACTTTAATTATATTTATCTATACAAAAGATTTGATAATATTTTTAACAGATTCCAAAATTTATAAAAAATAAAAAGGGCAAGGTTATATTAGACTAAATAAAGTAAAAGCTTCTGTAATATTTTTATTAGACTAATCAACCAAATTGAATCTGGTTGAAAGCTACAGAGTTGAATGGACATAGAGATATTCAATGACATTAAATAATTTAACGCATTATGGATCACTTTGGTTGATTTATTTAAATTGAAAAACAATAAGCAATGAACCGTTTGATATAGGCTTAATAGCTAAGATGTCCAATTTTGCCATTAGACTATTGAGTGATGACAATACGGTGTAAACCAAAATAGATGACAATATAGTGTAAACCAAAATACTCAAATGTTAAAACCAATTACATAAAATGTATTTTTTTAAGTCAACGTTGAAAACAAAAAATGTGTTTTCAATTTATCATCCAGTCTAAGTAAGTAACTTTCATAATTGTAAACAAGCTTATTTGCTAATTAACTAAGAAGCAATTCAATTTGAATAATGAATAAATATGGAGGTAGCAAATATAGACGTTTTTTTTTTTAATTCAAAATTAAAGGGCTTTGTCGCTTAAGCGACCATGATGCCCTGGTAAGTACAATTACGTAAGTAACAAAACATAAATTAACTAATGTACTACAACATAATAACATCACTGATTTCTTACATCTACCAGTTTAAATATAGAAATTTGTGACCAGATGAATTGGAACACTTTTGGAATGTGCTCGAACGAAAATGTAAGGAGGTTACTGTTAAATTAAATTAAATAAAACAGATATATACATAATTCAAAGTGTTGTCAGAGCCTACATTGGAAATATTCAAAGATTTAAAAAAGTTAGGTTTAATGTTGCCATTGACATGTGTATATAAAGCGAAAAAGTATTGACATTTATATATTTGATTATTTATTTATGGACCACCAACAGGAGGAGATACATCATATACATCCATCTTAAATCTAAACAATACTCATGCTAAATATATATTACAGGTGGTTACGTCATGCATTTTGTTATCTTATAGTAATATATAAAGCTGAAAAGTTTGTTTTTTTGTTAAACGCGCTCATCTCAGGAACTACTGATTGTCTGATTTAAAAATTCTTTTAGTGATGGATAGCCCATTTATTGAGGAAGGCTATAGGCTATATATAATTACGCTAAGACTAATAGGAACGGTGCAGCAATGAAAAATGTTTCAAAATCTTGGGGCTTTGAAAACAAATTCCACGCGTACGGCGTCGCGGGCACAGCTAGTATATTATTAGATGTCAAATAAAAGTTAAATTGGGATGATTTACCTATTATAAAAGTATTAACTGAACAACAAAATAAATAAAATAAAAGGAAAAAATAGCAATAATTAAACATACTTAATCTATCATCGACATCAAATTATTAATCAATATTTCAACCGAAGTCAATCAAAACGAGCGGGTATTGCGTATTGACGGTGTACACCGGCTCGCGCGTCCATTCATCTCAGTACGCGGTCAGACCGTGTCGAAGATAAATTTATTGCAACAACGGGCTACTGTAGCCGAAAGGAAATTGTCTGCGTGAACCGAGGAAACCATAACTCATTGGCCCTCGGACGCCCTTTGGTGTTCAGTAATCTCATTAGCCGGGCTTCCTTTCTGGTAATAAAATGACGGCGTGTATCAGGATTTGCTATAGATGCTTTTATAAGATAAAAAATATATTAAGCTTGATGTTGCCTTCAAACCTCATTGGGCATTCACTTATTTTGTTTCACATTCAATTTTAAATATTCCTTCGCATTTTTGTCTCTTCTTGTCAATCACAGAGTACATATATATGATAGGAGATTGTCAATACGTCATTCTTAGAATGTAATAGCGTGCGGACGGACGTATGAGACAATCTGACTCCGTCTTTGGTCGGGAACAGTCTCGCAATCTGATTTTAATCGGGTGCACATTCTGACTTCGGCTTTGATCTGATACACACGTCATAGTAGCGCTCTGACTTAATTATTAGATCGGCGTTGTTATAAAGGAGGTAAGCTTGGAATAAATACGGTTTATGAACGAGTAACCTCTTTTAATCTCTGATAATGGCTTTGCTGACCTATGCGCTGCTACTAATGGGTTTAAATATAGTAAAAAAGGGTTAAATCAATGTAAAAAAATATAATAGATTGAAGAAAACATTAATCGATAAAGCACAATGTAGTTTTACTACAGGTGCTCCCTCACTGCGAGCATTCGCTTATAATGTAACATGTATGATTCGATTTTGAGCATTACGTTACAATACTGCCTCCCTGACGGACAAGCATTCGCCTGTAACGAAACATTTATGTCTCAGTTTTGAGCATTTAGATGATTCCGCAATGTCAGACGAAGCGGACGTTGTGTTACAAGATGCATAAAAATATTGCAGATTTTTTATTTTATTGCACGAGTTCAGCAGACAGGCAGACGGTACACTTGACGAAAATTGGTGACCATCGCCTTTGGACATTTGCAACACCAAAGGTGCTATCTATAAATGCGCATCTGCTCTCTTAAGGGAGACTGGAACCTGGAAGAGAAACCTGTAGAATTAGCTTGTACTTATAATCCGCAACACATAGCTAATGATGCTCCTGAGCGGCCGTAACCGAGTACAGGGCAATAAGCTGTTCTCCACAATAACTAGAAACGCTTGCCAATAAATAAGTGAACAAAAAAAGACAAGTAAAAAGCATTACAGTTCAAATGCCGACAGGTAATAAAATGTGTTTTTACATATCTTTACGTGGAATTTGTCTTTGTCGGAGCCTAAGTTGTAACATTATTATAAGTAATAGTGTTATAGTGAGCCCTTCAAGTGCTTAGGTGCAGTATTGTCTGTGTATCTGTATGTTTTCATAGGTAATGTAAGAATGTGTGATTGAGCGAGAGGTATCATTACAGGTTGCGCACTGTAATCCTTAGATCTCCTCCCTTATCGATGTAATGGTCGAATCTGTAACATTACAGGTTGTGCACTGTAATGCTCGGCTTACAGGTTGCGCACTGTAATGCTCGGCTACTTCTTCACTGATGTAATGCTCGGATCTGTAGCGTTACATTACAGGAGAATGCTCGCGGTGAGAGAGCGCCTTACTCTAAACCTACGCGCATACTACATAAAGGTAAAATCCTTCGGGAACGGTATGGCATAGTACTTATATTAAAATAATGTCAGTGCACACTCTATGCTCATAAACAGACAATTGCCTGTGGGCCACCAGTGCTGTTAATATAAATGCGAAATTTATTTTCTTCCCCTTTGTTTTAATTAAGATATTAATGATAATAACTGCTTGCCTTTTGTTCGTTACTGTACGTACCGTGTACGACTGTTGTGGAATTTAATTGAAATTATTTTTTGGAATGAAGTGATTTTGTTTTACATCATTAACGGCGGCTTCATTAGCATGTTATTTGGTTATTCCATGGCAATTTAATAAATATATAATATCAGCCCATAAATGTCCCACTGCTGGGCTCGGGCCTCCCATTATAGGGGAAACGGACAGTATACCCGCCACGCTTGTCCAAGGCGGCTTGGCAGGTTTCACACATCGGTTATCTCGATGTGCAGGTTGCATCACGACGTTTTTTCCTTCACCGTTGTTGGCACGGGGTAATTGTAACAATATGCACATTAGATCAGAAAAGTGACTAAGAGGTGCATGCGTTCCGGTCAGGATCGAACCCGCGCCCTTCGATTTAGGGGCGCGTGCGCTAGCCATTACGCTACCACGACTCGGCAATTTAATATCATAAATAAAATTTGAATATATATAACGCAGATGGGAATAAATTTTATTTAGAACTAGCGCTCGCCTGAAGAAATAAAAATCTGAAACCAAATTCCAGCGCCACCTATCGGGTCTAATTGTGAAGTTAAACCACCTCACAACATATTCAAAATTACATAAAATTGCATCAAAATCGTAGAACCCGATTCCAGCCTCAAGTATTCTGCGTAGATTGATTGGTTTTAGCAGGGATTCTTATTTTTTATATAGCCTATATTAATCAGGAATAATGTAGCATTCGAATGGTGAACGAATTTTTGAAATCGGTTCAGTAGTTTTTGAGTTTATTCGTTACAAACATACAAAAATTCAATTTTTTTCTCGGATTGAAATGAAACTCGAACAGAATGAGTCTCGTCTAGTCTTAGGATACTTTCATCCTCATAAAAAACGTCGTTTCCATGGGCTAGATGAATGTAGCTAAAAGCCGGTACTGCGGTCGTGTTCTCTTGGTGGCGCTTTTGTAATTCACCAATACACATACTAGTCATCCATATAAGCATAAACATTCAAATTAGTGTTACGAATTTGTGGGATGTAAATTTAAGTTTATTAGAATTACGCACTTACAAAGAAAACCGAATGCAACAAAACCAAACCATAAAACAGAAAATCGTAATAACATCAGACGCACAAAGTCCGCCTTTATAAAATATTCGTTCCGAAAGTACACTAGGTAATGCCTCGATTGTAGTTGAACCTCAACTAACTTATTCCCGAAGGACCGATCTTATATATTTGTAAATCAAACATGGCCTCCTAGCAGCATGCTGCTGCTTTGTATTTTGAACTTGTAAATTTAATGGCTTCTAAGAAAGCGCATAAAATGCAAACAATAGAAAGGAGGATTTATAACGTTTTCCCTTATGATTATGCCTATACAAAGAGTTTAGCGTACACAATAGATCTTTGAACCAACATTACACTATTTAGACCACTTTTTTAAAGTTCAAATCAACCAAGACTTAAATTTAAGTAATAAGAAGTTTATTAAGTTTATATTTTTTTACTTCGATATTTGATTTTTGGATGAGATGGTCAATACATTTTTTTAAATACATTATTACAAAAATATTTTTATAATAGAATAGAATATAGCACAACACCTCAACATCACAAATTTCCAAGGGATGATAAAACACATACAAAGTCAGTTCGCAACAATAATAAAAAATTCCATTTATTTAAATAAAATAAACTGAAATGGTTTTTTCCAAAGCATAAAATACGTAACGGTAGGCAGTATCGCTTAAAAGCCTCTAAATTACAAAGAAACAGCCGATCTGGCTGTACAGCCGGTCATTATCTTATACATAATCATTACAGGATACCCTTAGGCGCGAGTAGTACACCGACATGGCGAAATGCTGAAAATGTGCCTAAGCCCGATACACGCAATACTTTCAACCATCAGCGTTTTAGACTTAGCTCTAAATACATGCTCATTTGTTCAGTCATGAATTTTGTGGTTTTTAACAGACTTAAATAAATAAAAACAATTACTATATACAAACAAAAAACTGATAATATTTACTTTTTCCCTTTTAGTTAGTTACTCTTGAAGTCAGCTCCTTTTTTGCTAGAATTTTTTTATTTTTCGTGTGAGATTAACCGATCATTATTATTTTTTTTGTGTAAATAACCATGTGTTGTTTAATATAATAGGCGTTAATTTTACAAAAAAATAAAATTACTATACAATAGATTTTAAAGTCAAACACGAAAATGATAAATTATTCTTGATTTTACACCTATCCACATATACTCGTAATGTATAAAATTTGTTATTTGTACAACGAATTTAAAAAGCGAAAAAAATCAAGGGGGGCTTATTTGGCTTATAAAGATTCCGGATAAATAAATTTCACTAAGAATAAATGCTGAAGTTAGAAATAAAATAAACATCTTTTGATGATATTAATCAACCAAGTTGAATCCATTTGAGAAAGGCACAGAACATAAAAGAGGACGCAGGCATATTTATATTGAATGGTACAAGTTTTTGTTTATAAGAATCAATTTGATTCATTCAATATTGAAAGAGAGAAATGAGCCGTGTAATATCTGCTTAACTTACCTCTTTCAATTTTAGGATCGCTATTAGCAGAATACAATGCGACGGCTGAGTCGTCTTTATACAAGTCACCCACTCGCGCCTCGCAGCGGAGGATGGGCGCCCCTCGTTCGTAATGGGCGGGCCACAGCTGAATCTGTACGTATAACTCCGATAGGAAGAGGCCTTCGGCGGCTGGATGTACTTGCGAGAGACCTGACGTTACCTGTTGAGAACAAAAAATGTTATTAAGGCTCCTATTGCCGCGAAAGTTCGAAAGTAGGGTGTAAACTAAACAGCATTTTGTTGATAGTTATTGATTAATAATTTACCAAAAGTATCATAAATCTTCACGATATGAGACGTAACGTGGTTTTTTGTAATTTATTTTAAGTTAAGGAAAAGAATCACTAAATCACCTGCAAATTATTGACATAAAACCTTTTTTCTTTTTCGATTTTTATCAAAGCAGGATTAATAAATTCTTTATAAGAGAAAAATAATTGGATTTTATTATTTTTTTAAATGCTATTTTATTAACAAAAAAAATAAAAATGTGTTTGAAAAACGATTGCGTCTGTGGAAAGGTCGCTGTCACCGGAAAATTCCTACGGACATTAGCGTCGCTACAAGCCTTAATAGTGGAGCAAAATAGCCAAACACAAAAAAATATCATTATAAAATTTACCGTTATTTCTAGACATTTTGACTGTAAAGAATTTAACATTAATATTACTTTTATCGGTATTTTTACCGTAATAACCATTTTTTTTACCATTGTCGCTCTCTTTACTCGGAAAGATTATCAAAAGTGCTAAGAGCGCGCGTAATATTTAGAGCTGAATTTGTCGATTGTTTGGTAACATTCAGTCGTAATAAAGTCAATATTTAAAAATGGCAACGTCGCTTGAAATAACGTAAATATTACCGATAAGTATAACGTTAGTTATACGATTTTTAACGGTATATTATAACGTTAAAATTATAAAAGTTACCAAGAAACAGTAAAAAATATATACCGGTATGTAAGTATCTTTTTGGAAAATACCAATAATCCCTATTAATATTATAAATGCCAAAGAAACTCTATCTGTCTGTTCCATTTTCACGGAAAACTACTGAACAGATTTGGCTAAAACTCGATATATATTGTATATTTTCGATGCCGAAGACGACCATAGGATATTGTTTATTTCCAAAAATGGGATAGTTTCCGGGTCCGGTAAAAATATATTTGTCTCTCTGTTTGTTATCCTTTTATGGAAAGACTATAGGACTGATTTAGTTGAAATCACCATAATCATCATCATCATCAATCATATGTAATTTTAATATCGAGGGTGGCCGAGGGATACTTTCATCCCGGACAATCGGATATATTTATGTAAAGCCTATTCCCAACACCAGGATAGTTTTAGTGATTTTGTTTATTTTGTCCATTTCGTCCATTTAGTCCACTTGGCCCAATTAGACCACTTGGACCGCTTGGTTCACTAAGTCCGCTTGGTCCATTTCGTCCATTTCGACCATGTCGTCCACATCATCATTCATATAGTTTACAGACGGGGATGGGATAGTTTGCGATATAAAATGAAGTAAATTTCCGGGGTCAAATAAAAAAATAGTACTATGTAATCTGTATCACCTGCTCTTTAAACAAGAGGTTTACTAGGTAAGCTCTAGTATCCTACATATTTCAAGGTACACACCGTCTTCAAGCCCTGGTCCATACGCCCTCAAAATTTTAAGGGTGTATTGACCAAACTGACCCCAGATTCGAATTCAGCGAAACGACAAACATATTAACAATACATTGGTCTGGTCAAAAGAACAGATCACGTTTTTGTGGGCTAGTGTTCTTTTGCCATCAGTGGCGGGTTTGTCTTGGCCGCCCTAGGCCCCAGGCCATATAGTAAGTACCAGCCAACCCTTTCTCAGCACCCATCATATTGAGTATATAATGAATTTACTTGAACGAAATAATTATTTCACATTACATTATCTATATTTTATTTATAAAAAATATAAAAGTAATTTAGGAAGATTATTGTTTTACGATGCGGCCCACCATAATGGGTTTAGCCTTTAAAGTATTTACATACTTTGAGTTATTCCTTGTTATCATCAGTGAATTTTTGGTCACTATTGGCCGCCCTAGGCTCAGGCCTAGTGGGCCTTAGGGCAAATCCGCCATTGTCTACAACATAAGTAATATAACCTCAAATAAAATTCAAATATATCATCACAATGAAACAGGTGTGCTTGAAACACAGAGTTATCGCGACTTAATTACAGTAATTATTTCAAAGTTATGTTTTTAGTATGAATTTAAAGTTACTCTTATAATGGATGTAAAAGTAATTAAAATATGATCAACTCTCTAAACGTGTTGTGACCGTTTTGAATGGAGAATTTCAAACAATGTTTAAACATTGTTTTGTGATAATACACGGACAGTTTCACGTTGCCATACATTTATATATAAAACTAGCTGTCCCGGCAGACGTCCTGCCCAGTAAAAATAGGGGTTGGTCGCAGAGGGTTGATAAATTAGGGTTGTATGTATTTTTGTATGTTGTATCATAAAAAAATAGAAATTGAAAATTTTGTCTAAAAAAAAAAAAAAAAAGGGGTGGACTACCCCTAACATTTAGGGGGATGAAAAATAGATGTTGGCCGATTCTCATAGATACCGGATAAGCACAAAAAATTTAATCAAAATCGGTCAAGCCGTTTCGGAGGAGTATGGCAACGAAAACTGTGACACGAGAATTTTATATACTAGAGATATTGTATATATAAATGTATGGCTTTATAAAAACAGTCAACGAATTCATTCAGTTAAGTAAGTTCGATCAAGTGGATTTTGACTTATTTGTGGATAATCAGGCATCTAAAATGGGATAAAAACAAAACCAGACACGAGAATCATGATAACCTCGCTTTCATTATCAAATCAGAACTAAACACTGCAAAGATGATATCACTTAGTCGCCTCTGCTCCTATTTCTAGGAATCTAGGACTTTTGGATTCCAGGCGATACAGGCTTAAACAAATCAGCTGTACCAATTCAAAACATAGCAAGTGCTACCCAAAAGATTTTACTACACATTGAAAATAAAAAATAAAACGGATTTCAAAAGAAACTAAAGAGCAAAAAAACTGCAATATCTTGAAATCAGCGTGAAGTAATAAATAAAAATTCTAAATTTTGAAAATATTTTGTTATTTTTTTATTTTTCTTGGCATCGACTTCAAGGTGCTGTAGAAAAAAACCTAAACGAGTAATATTTGAGAGGGGTGGCTATCGAATTCCCTGGGATTCACTCATCAGACTCTGACTTGGTCTCAATGGGACCACGTAAAAAAAAACAAAGAGTCGATTTGAGAACGTCCTCCTTATTGAAGTCAGTTAAAAATAGTCATGGACTTCAAGAAAATCCCATTACATAATTATTTGTTAAATCTTCTAGAAGCAACCATTGTCGATACAGTTTTCACAAGGCGAACACGTATCGTCAATGATCCCACACTAACAGGCAGAATAGAATCTTTGCCTTCGAAGAGACTTGGCGTCCCTCTGCGTATTTTACTGCCTATATAACGGGGAGTGTTCCGAGGAACTGTTTGATTTGGTGCCAACGCCTCACTTTTATAACCAAACACAACAGTTCTCTAGAACATTTATTCCGCGTATAACAATTATCTGGAGGGAACTTGCCGCCTCAGTTTTCCCTTTACACTATGACATGGAGTTCTTTGGTATCACCCCTGGTGTTGCAAACGTCCATAGGCGACGGTAACCACTTTCTGTCAGGTGGGCCTTCTGCTTTTTGCCTACTATAAAATTCAGACTATAAAAAAAACACAATACTTAAGCAATTATCTGTGCAGGAACGGAGAAATAATACAATTTCCTGCGGCCAGGTGGCCTATCGCAAAAGGCGACAAAACAACCCACAGCCAAGTGGTAGGGCATTTGCCCGAATGGATGGCTACCACCCCTAGTCTAAAGTATGTCGCCATAACACCCTTGAGTTGTGTTTCGGCATTAGTGACCAGTTCCAGTCTCCCTAAGAGAGCAGTAGCACATTTGTAGCACCTTTGGTGTTGCAAATGTCCATAGCCATGGTAACCGCTTTCCATCAAGTGGACCGTCTGCAATAAAAAAAGCAATAAACAATGCCTACCAAGACGATGAATTAATTTAAAAACAAAGTCATTTGCTAGGTTTTACAATTGTACAAATGAACTCTACCGCAGAGGCCGCAAATATTAGACTTGAATCAACATTAGTGAGTGTTCTGGTTGATTGTAGTGTTATTAAAACGTAAACAAATGCAAATATTTTAACATGAATTTATTATTAAACATACGTTTAATGGATAATATTCAATTATTTATAATAAACATATATTTTAAAGTTATTAATCACAATGTTTGTTAATTTCGTTATGATATTTGTTTGCAAGCAAATATTTAATGAATTTATTGAAACATTGTTTGCAATTAAGTCGTTGGAAATTATTATTTAGACGATACATTTGAAGTATAACATGAAAATGCCTACAAAAATTTAACACAAGGAACAAGAGCCGAAAAATACTTTCAGCAAATACTAGTTGGTACCGTTTATCAAATGATAAAGTAAGGTTTTAATACTATCGATAAATGTAGGTACTCCCTATATTGGTCGCAGCTGCTTCTTTCAAATACAATTCGATGTGAACTGTATAACTCATTATTGGCTTTAATTAAATTAAAACTATACATAGACGAGATACAGAGAGAATGATGAATGGCAGAGAGTAAAGTAGTGCGTACTGGTGCCATGTATGTGAATAATGTGAACAAGTTTCGGCCTCCAAGGCCGCTTTTTTATCCCTCGCTCCGTCCGACGCCTAGCTGCTAACTGTGCGAGTTGAGGGCGTCGGCGGTTTGCGGAGCGTGGAGAGAAAATGCGCACCGACGGGTGCTCTCTATCCGCAACACCCTACGTTTATCCGAAAGTTTAAAAATCTTCCTCTAACTCCCTTAATGTATGGTCTAACACCCTATTGGTTATATTTTTGAGATTAAAACCATCAAAATTTAATCGTTATTGTTCAGGAGTTTTTATATCGGAGTGTTAGGGATAGAACACAAGTTACGTATTTTCAAATTTCATAAAAATATTTCTCTTATTTTTTCTATTTCAAAGAGCCTTTGTCATTTATCTAAACGTGAGATTGATATATATATATATATATATATATATATATATATATACCTAAAGGAAATAAGGTGTTCGTTTCATTCCACTATTTCATCCTATTTATTAACCGACTTTCAAAAGGAACGAGTAACAAACATACTCCCTTGTTTGTTACACAATTTTCCGTCAATTATAGAACATCCTCAATGTTTGTCCCACAATTTCTCCGTCAATTGTGGACCGATTTTTCTTCCCAACCCTCTTTCCCATCTTAAAGGCAGGCAACGCGTTGGCTTCAACCCTGCTGTTACAGACATCTATAGGCAACGATAAACACACTCCATTGGTGGGCCGTGTGCATGATCGCCAGGTTCGTAATAAAAAATTAAGCACCACTAATAACTTTTTTTATTGCTCGAGTTCAGACGACCTACCTAACTGATAGAAAGCAGTTACTATCGCCTATGGACATTTGCAACACTCTCCTAAGGGAGAATAGAACCTGGCCACTAATGCCTAAACACAATTCAGGGCTATTATGGCTGCATATTCTAGACCAGGGGTGGTAGCCATCTAGATAGGAAAATACCCTCCTATCTGACTGTGGGTTGTTTTGCCGCCTTTTACAACAGGCTACCCAGCCGCAAGAAATTATATTCTTTCTTTTTTATTTTACTTAAACTAAAAGTAAAATTACTAAAACAGTATCAAGAAAACTCAAAGCAAAAGTATTAAACAGAATTACAAAACAACGCAAAAGCATGTGTTAAATAAACACAAAGCTTAAAACTCTACAGCGGGAGCATAAAGACCTTTCATAATTGCAAAACACTAGGTACAAGCGTATAATAAAACTTCATAAACGTGGGATGTCGAGTTGTAAATAGTTCTATACAAAGGGAAAATATTAATTTTCAACTATGTTAGCCGAAGTATGCGGCACTTATGTTTGTTTAACAATGCGTTTGAATATGAATGAGTTCAGCAGACAGGCAGACGGCGTATCTGATGGAAAGCACTTACTACCGCCTATGGAGATTTGTAACAGTTAAGGTGCTGCCAATGAGCTGCAGGCCTATTAGGAAGTCTGGAACCTGACCCCTAATGTCATAACACAACTGAATGAATAATAATAATAATAATTTTAGGGGCCCATGCAGGAAGTGGCGAGTCACCGTCTGCCCATTTTCCCATGTTTCCTGAACATCGCGACGGGCAGACGCCATAGTCCCCATATTCCCAGAGCCCTAGTACCACTAACAGTTCATCCCAATAGCTCGGTACTTTTTATCCTTATTTCCCACAATAGTCCTACACTGGCCGGGGCTTGTACTTGGATGCATTATTATATGGTGTAGACAGGGATAATCGCCGGTCAGTGCAACGCCACATTTAGATTAAATTTTCAAGGGGCCTCTACGTGTTGGCCTACCCATGGCCCCACGCAAGCTCTCCAAAAGTCCGGGCCATTTTTATGACCCGTGGTCTTGAAAGACATACATTATTATAATAATAATAATTGTCAGACAAACACACATATTGTATATCCCCAAATTAAGCAGGTTACGCTTTTGTTATGGGTAATATACAACGCACTACACTGGGGCCGATCCCAGACACCCAGACCATAGCAAATAACAGAGAAAATACATAAGTTACATAATTAGGAGATTACACCTTTACAATAATTAGAAATAATTGAAATAAAATATACTTAACATACAATATTTTCTTAAGTTTTCTCGACTTGTATGCATAATAAAACTACGTTTTAACGGTTTTAAGCGCGGTAATTTCTTTGATTGTGGTTTATCCGACGTTTCGGCCGGAAAGGAACACATACCAGCTTGACTGATTATTTCTTTTATTTTTCCATCCACCCATTTTAATATTATATAATTTTAGAACTAGGCATGTTTGCTGCAGAGTTTCTTGCGCCGCTTCTACTCTTCAAGCCACAATATGTTGTGAAGCGATGGTAAATTAGATTAGGTTCCCATAGAGTAATAATAACCATAACCAAAATTAAAACTAAATAATTAAAATAAACAAGTTGGCGGTAGGCTAAATAAAACTTTAACAATACTCGTTGGACAATGTCATCTTTGTCGTTCGTGACCACGGCCACTGAAAGGCGGCCGAAACGTCGGATAAACCAAAATCTAATAAATTACCGCGCTTAAAATCGTTACATTTATTATTATACTTAACATAGATTATAAAACACCGAATAAAATAAATAATTCAAAAAAACTCAAGGTAGTTTTTTATGTTTGCTTGTAGATAAACTGGCAAACGGGTCCACTTGATGGTAAGTGGCTACCGTCGTCTATGGGCATCTGCAACACTAAGGGGGCCGATGCGTTGCCAACCTCGTTGAGACTTTAAATATGTTTATGTCCTTTTTGAAGAACCCCATATTGTAGCGCTCTGGGAAAACAGAAGAAGAGCTCATTCCATATCTTGCTTAGATAAAGGAGCGAGCACATAAGCAGAATCCGCTTTATTATAAATTTAGTTTATCTATACTATTCAAAAAAAATAATATTTTATACAAACAAACAAACCGGTGGAACAATGATGAAAATTCTTTCAAACGAGAACAATGGTTAAAACCCATCACAGGAAGCAAAGCATTCGAAGGCAGGTCCATGAAATGGGAACTAAAGGAAAGCATTAAAACTTGCCAGGATTCCAACTTCGAAGTGCATAGCTTTCCGTAGTGATGTGACTCCGTTATAGACCGATTGACTCGAGATACTTGTGTTTTATTATACTTACATACCATATATTATCAATATTTTGAATGGGACAGGCTTCATTGAGCCGGGTTTTAAAATGTACATACTAGTAGATATTTATTTAAATATAAATTAATAATTGAATTAAAAATTAATAACACTTTACTACTGTTTGTGTTTTTGAATTTAAAGTACTTAATCACTGGAATCCATTGAAAATAAAGTTATTCAATGAAATAAGGTAGGCTTTTGAATTATTGAATAAAATTTGTAATTAACTTATTAACTATTACTTATAAACAACTATCACATGTTTGGGAATCCGAAATTACACTTATATCAAAACTGCAAAAATATTCCTTTTATATTTTTAATTATTTAAACTATTATATGTGGTTTTCAACGGATTTGACACATGATTAATACTACGTTTTAACGCTTTTAGGGAGGGATTTTATTTATTTAATTTTTATTGCGATGTTTTGACCACTTTTCAGTAGTCGTGATTAGGGAAGAGAAATATATATCAAATAAATACAATTCCGCGCTTAAAGCCGTGATAACATAGTTTTAATTATGTGCACTAGTTGCGAAAACTTAAGAAACAGCATATGTAATTATTTCATGATAATCAAAAGTCATTCAAAATTTAAATGCTAAATATCATAAGTCATACTCATGTCTCTGTTTTGATTTCCATTATTTTGAATCGACGTGTAGTGTGATAGGCTGTTTAGATATTAACCTAGATATAATTTGGTATGATACCGTACACTGTTACTAAATAAACTTGAGCGCTACAAAATTACAATATAAGGTTCATATTCGGGTTACGTAAATATGACCACGTCTCTGAATTCCGTAAAAAACGCAAGTGGTTACCCATCAATCTTCAACGAAATTCCTAATGCCATTTATTATATAAGTGTATGTATGTTTTTGTTTTCATATATATATATATATATACGTGTGTGTTTATGTATGAGTATATACATATGTGTATATATTTATTTTGTTTTTGTACTTATATGTGCCATGTATATTTATTATTCATACTCATCATTATTTATTAACTGCACCACCGTCAATATTAAAATTCTATCAATCACTGCTTAAGGTTGCCTGGAAGAGACCATTTCTTAGCGATAAACCCGCCCGTTGTACTATCTTTTATCTTTTTCTACTTCTTCTTTGGTGTACAATGAAGAATTATCTATCTATCTAATGTTAACGACGATTTCTATCAATAATTTAAGATATTTAAACTTCCAACGTAATAGATATTTGATCCTCAATATCACAAAAGTGTACACAAATGAGATATAGTTAGGCGTATTTGATTAAATTTGGACTAGTTTTTCATTTTCACTCAAACTACTCTGTGTCCATTAAATAAAATGGAGTCGGTTAATTGAATCATCCCATCACTAGTGATAAATAACTTTCACAAAGTTTACTTAGTCTTTGTTAATAAATTGTATTATTTTATCCAAATACCCGCTAATTTTGGCTTTCTTTTTAGATGTACTTTTTTAGTAACTTTTATTATATTATTTAGTTGTTTTAAAAATTATATTACAAGTAATAAATATGGGTAAGACGCGAATTCAAAGTCTGTGTAAAAAAAACAGAATAAGAGAAACATAGTGAGGAAATCTTTTATAAGCTCCGGCACGATTCTTAAGCTGTTATAATATTGGACTACGCACAAATTAATTTTCGGATCTTTGTCGAACTATGCTGTTATACATAATATTATCGATATATCGATAAATTGCATTACATTGACTACGCTTAGTGCGTAAAGTGCTCCTAACTGTTCAGCTCATCGCTCAAGATCGGTGCCGGGAATTATATATGTAAAATCCTACAATCAACCTTAGACAATTGCGATTTACGGTATATCCTCCGTTCATTCGAGCTGCATGAAGTTTAAGAGCTGTTATTTTGTTAAAAAAGAACCACAAGTTTTTGGAAGAACCTTATAATAACCATACTAAGGTAAATTGAAATGTTAATTCGAGATTCAGTAATCCTTTTCCTCTGAAACTTTTAAGAATGCACCAGATCTAGCACTGGTTTAGCTCTTGGTACACGGGTTTTATTAAAAAAATAATGGAATTAGTAGAAGTTATTATAGTAGGTACATGAAAATTATAAAAAATCCAAGTTCAAAAGCATATTAGGCAAATTTTTATTTCGCTTCAGAGGCATCATTAACTAATTCAATTTCTATTAGATATATTTAGCATTGCCGACAATCGGAAAATCAAAACTCGTGCACCCACACTAGTGATGTTTCTGGTGGTCTTTTTAAAACCTTCAAAGCAAAAGCAGGCTCTGTATGGAATTTTGTTTTGAGGTAAAATTTTATTCGTGTGGAGATCAAGTTAATTTTTGTGTTGTTTTTGACTTTCAAAAAATGTTTTCCAGTGGAGCTTAGTTTAAATAAAATCTATTACTCACAGGCATATCGTTAATGTAGAATGCAAGCTGTGACGGCGGCCTGCTGGGACCTGAGGTGCAGTTGGCTTTGAGCAAGTCCCCAGGCGTGTAGTAGTGTTGACTGGTTACGATCGTCGGCGACGAAGGTGGCACGACTGTTGGGAACAATTTCATATGAGTACAGGTAATGAGATTAATGCACATCGTAGAACTATGTTAAGCAAAGCCATAATTATATAGACACAAAATGTTGAAAATAGTTATTTTTATGAGGTTTAAAAGGGCTTGCCGTCTGTGATTTACATATTCATGGTCCTTTTCTGATCTTTTATCTATCTGACGATCTCTTCTGATACAAGTATCTGATGCTCCTTTTACTGTTGTTCCCTATTGTCTTTAAATCATTATTTTACGTTGAAGTCTTATTCTATTACATTCTTATATTTAGTCCTTATATAGTCTTTTCTGTTTTATTTATTCTTATATTCCTACACAGTTAGTACTAATCTTTGTAATTACAGAATATTTAAGTTTTGCATTATTAATTTATATGCTTTTGCATATCATACCTTAGTTATGTCTAATTTGCCAATCTAAAATCGACATGTTTTGTTGAGTCCTATCTTATTTTCCACTCCACCGATATCGCCAGATTTCTTAAAATATGCCTTTAAGTAAGGTTTTCTTGGATTAATTTTATCAATGAGGCCACCTATTGTTTTGCCAAGAAGTATTGTCTGCAATTTCTGCAACGTTATTTTTTGGTAAGCAGTAAAACAAAATCTATTTAATAACATACCAACAACCTCCATAGTATTGGAGACAATGGACGTGGCGAAGGAGGGCGCATCGGCCGTCACCTCGCAGCTGAAGTTCCCAGAGAGACCGAAACTGACCCTGGTCAGGACCACTTGACTCTGGTTGGATCTGGCTAGCTGTTAAAAAAAGTGTATTATTTGTCTTAGTTTGATAGTTTATCCTAAGGTGTATGTTTGAATGCATATTAGCTTTCTCTATCTAGGACCGGAGAAGAATTGCTATTTCTTGCGGTTAAGTGACCTATTGTAAGAAGTACCAAACAATCAAGAACAAGGTGGCAGAGCATCTACTCGACGGGATAGCTAGAGTATGCTGCTATAGTGGTCAGGTTCCATTCTCCTCTTGGAGACCGACTCATCATTGGTAGCACCTGTGATGTTGTATAGTTGATAGTAACCGCTATCTATCATGTAGAAAAACCTATTACTTCACGGTCTTGATAATAATGACGAACCTTAGTCTTCTGCAAGGAGTGTAATACAGTCGTCTTCAAGAGTCACGAGTGTAAGTATAGGTAGATTTGAGGCGTTAAGCGCTGATTGTCTGTGTTGCAATACGAAAGCAGTAACAGCTTCTTCTAAATATCGCCCTTCCATCCTTTATAGTAAGCACTACTTCTGTCACTTGAGATGTCATATAAAGAGAGCGGTACAGCCATATAAACCTCCTTTCGACCGCTTCTAACATATTTAAATTCTTCCTTCAAATCTGACGTCGCATTCCCCTTCCACACGCACGTCAGTCATTCATTGTCATCAAATAAAATAGAATAAATTACGTCGCCCCGCAAACTGTACATATTAAATAGCATTACATAATATAACATAAAATATACTATAACTCGCACAGAATGTAAATACATTAATAAAGGTGACAGTGAAGTGTACTAGGGAGCAGAGGAGTAGCTAGCTGCATTCCATACCCATTAATCAGGTACGTGCGTGCTCAATCTCACATTCCTACCTAAATTGCCCAACACCTCCTTTTCTACAGAATTGACATAGTCCACTGTTATCACTAAATCCAGTGCCGCCGCAACAGAGGTAAGTACACTCTTGCGGCACAAAAATTAAGTACCACATATTCGCGTTGTAAGTAAAATGTCAAAAATAATCACACTGTCTCTATCGGAACAATACGAGATAAAAAGGATAACACAGTATTGAATAAAGCTCTCATCTACATACTCGAGATGTCATAAAAAGCGAAAATCCCCTATACGACGTGGAATCCTAAGCATACGAGAATAAAAGAGAAACAAAATGGGCTATTGCGCTATTATCGCGGCGGGATGGCAACGCGATAAAGGCTTAGATTTATGAACATCTGTTTCACTCCAGACATCGCGATGTACCCTCTACTGCGGAGGACTGAAAAAGTACATTGCACTGAAAATATGTTGGAATATTAGGCGAACCATTGAAATAAACAGTGGAATATGTCTTTAGGGTCTCTTATACCTAAAACTTTTTTATAATCAACAGGTGTGAGCAACGGATGTATCTATAAACCAACTCCAAGATGTAGAAAATATTTATTATGAATTTTGGTTGGTTTAGTTTAGTTTAGTTGGTCTCTTATTCTCTAGATATTTTGTTTCAAGAGATGTCAAGTAATTTTCGATTTTCAATGTCTTAATTGTATGAAATTATTACTATAGGAAACAAACGGACATGAATGAAAAATAATTAAAAATTTACAACATAATCTTTTCAATATAACGGGCGGAATCTCAAGAAAAGGGGAATCATTCACCTGAAAAATAATTAAAACAAACAATCCTTATAATTCTAAAAGGGTGTCACGTTAATGGTGTCCTCGTTAACTTTGAGAAGCGAAAGAGCAAATGTATTTTATTGCCTGAAGCAGGCGAACATGCAGATGGCATACCTGATGGATTATCTTAAACAATCCCATGTAGTAGCAAAGAGGGAGAACCTCAACAAAAACTTCCGTCTAGATTTCTAGATCATTCCGTATTAGAATCGTTTCCAGGAACCATTACGTATTTGAGCGTAGTAGCCCAACAATATCGCTGCGGGGTGCTTTGCGCCTTGCAGCGACAATGATCAAGATGACAAGGTCATCTCGGCCGGCGTCGGGGCTCTTATGGAGTCAGCGATGGGCATTTCCCATAGTCTTGGCCGTATATAAGTGAACGGAAATACATGGGGAATTTTTGTGAGTATTCCAGTCAATAGCAACCTACCTACACGAGGCTAGGACCAACTCGAGCAATCTCTTCACTGTGATCTCTAAACGGTAAGTCCTTGAAAGGATTTCTCCTTCTCAAAACAAAAACATTACCTCAAGGAAATAAGATGAAGAATATTGGTATATAGGGAAACAATATCTTTAAGTTACATTCATATTATTTTTATTAAAACTTGACACGTTTATGTGTCTAATTAGAGTCAAGTTGAATATTTTAGTTTACTAATAGCCTTGAAGCAAAAACCTCAGCCAAATTGTGTTTCTTAGAATAATCTAACGGAGAAGTTCTTATGGCGGGTAAAAGTCACATTTCAGTAACAGTTTAAATATCTCCATCATTGTAGACTCGAATTCTGATAGGTTCCAAGTGTCTATTCCTGAATCTAGGAAATCTGAAGAATCTGCTTTCTTCTTTTCATTCTCCACTTAATGCATTCTTCTACATCTACATTAATGCGTTAATTCCAAAACGTCTAGGCTATTAGGGCCAAGTTTTATGGAAACTGATCAGGTAAGTGAGGAACAAATATCTTACCATGCTGCAAGGACCAGTAAAAGGGCATGTCCAAGAAATGCTAGCCTGAAGTCATGAGAGATGGCCATAGAATGAAAACCGTAAGCATTGAAGAAGAAAAAGTATCCAATGAAACTCCTGTTCTCAAGTTGATCTTCTAGGTACAACCGAAATTTAATAATTCTAGGAGCATGACCGTGAATCTATTACGTTACGTTAAGTAAACGCCAGATATTAGCACATTGAAATGAGAAGTTTATTAAATAACAATTCCTCCCCTCAGTTTTTTACGTAAAATACTACTAGATAAACAATTTACGAATTTAAACAAAAGAAAGGCTTATAATCTATCCCTGGCAATGCCGCAACGGCTTCATACAGGGGTCTGATTTCCACTAGGAAGAACCGATGCAGTTTCGTCCATCCCATCCTTGTCGCCACTGTTGCGTTCGAGAGCGGGATGCGTGCGAAGCAAAAGACAGTCATTAGCACACTGAAGTGAGACGCTTATTACACAACAGAATAAATTTGCCGTCAAATTACTTTGTCACTTACGACATTTTTACAATAAAGCATCCAAGATCACAGAGGGTGGAAAATTCTGAATAATTCCGGCGACTCGTTATTATAAAACAATATTTGACTACGCTTCGCTTTGTAATAATTAAATCGCCAGATTATTTCTGACAGCTCTTTGTTTTAAGTTGGATTGATTTGTAAGAGGAAATCAATGGCCTGATGAAATGGGTGCTAACACTGTAGGTGAAATTTGACTTTATTTAGTTATTAAATTAAGGGTAGATGTCGGATTATCGACTTAAATATAGAGGTAGTAGCATTCATAATGAAGTATTGAAGCCGTATAGCAAGAGTGAGAAGAAGACTAATCAAAAGGTTTTGAGCATATTAAAAGAGAAGCTAACAATTGTAAAAAGTGCAGAGAGACCGTTAAGGCAAACCGTTCAGGAAGAAAGTTTGGATATTTATTTAGACAGAATACCCTTTTTGAGACATTGAATACAAGGTGTAAGGTGGAAAAGAAGACCTAGAAGATCGTTTGTCAACCCCACAAGGGATAAGATAAGCGTCGTGTCGTACAATGAAATGAAACAACTTGCCAAGAACAGAAATTGGACGAGGCCTTCCTTCAAAAGACCTATATAATTATTATAATTTCAGCCCATAAATGTCCCACTGCTGGGCTCGGGCCTCCCATTATAGGGGGAACGGACAGTATACCCCGCCACGCTTGTCCAAGGCGGCTTGGCAGGTTTGACACATCGGTTATCTCGATGTGCAGGTTGCATCACGATGTTTTCCTTCACCGTTTTTAGCACGTGGTAATTGTAACAATATGCACATTAGATCAGAAAAGTGACTAAGAGGTGCATGCGTTCCGGTCAGGATCGAACCCGCGCCCTTCGAATAGGGGCGCGTGCGCTAACCATTACGCTACCACAACTTACAAAAAAAAAAGACCTAAGGTCTTAAATATTGTGATGATAATGAGGATTTGATGGATATAGAGAAGAGAAATGACAGTTTCACTAATTAATACGATATGTTAAAACCGTTGTCCTTTTTGTTTTAGTTTAGTTTCGTGGTATCTGTTATACTCTATTCAAGCGTTTATTTTACTTTTGACGTTTGCACGTCTATCAAGTTAAACATTATCTAGACATTATAAATGTAGACAGTAAAGTCCACATGATACAAACTACATAAATGTCATACTTTATTGTTGTGACTGACGTAATAGTGATGTTCTGTGAGACATGTCACGCATACTATTAAAACATAGACACTGACGTAAATTAATCGATTTGAAAACAAAAAATGTTCTACTTTATGGAAAAATATTACCGCAATTATTATTATAAGTGCCGCTTTATTTTGCCAAATTCAATACAATGAATACAATAATGATGAAATACAATCGTGTAATAAATAAAATTTATTACTTGACATAGTATTTTTAGCAAAAAATTATAGATGAGTTAGATTGATTAAAACTTACTTATAAATGAAGTCGATTTTGGAATAAATCGAGTCGGTAACGCATAAGGACATTACTAATAGATCCGTCATCGATGTGACAAAAGTAGGAGTTTTTGGCGGGACTGAAAGGAGAAGCTGTGCTGTGCAGTTTTATTTTCTAAAAATGTGTAAATTTACTCTAAAATGAACAATAGTTGTAGGATATTGATAGTTTTTGAGCAGTAATTATGTGTTTTGTGAGAAATGTGAACTGTATAGTCAAATGTGGCCTTTTGAGTTGACACAAGAACTCCGCTGAATGGCACTAGCTGATTAACTAAAGTTCAGCTGTGCTACACATAGGCTTAAGAAAATGTAGAAACTATATTGTAAATTAAGATCTGACTTAAAGGCCTAGCTGCCAAGTCATAAACCTAAATAAATAAATGTGACAAAAGTAAATAAATACTTGGAAAGATTTTTGTTTAATTAGCGATAGTTTTCCTTCAATAGACAGATTAGTGTTTTTGTTTCGAGCTAGTTGGGGCAGATTTGAATTGGGCTTGGAAACCGGTACATTATTGCTGAAGCACACAGGAGCTTTTCGAATTAAATAAGGTTCAATTTTATGTGTTTTATCTCTTTCTAGTGTTCCTTTTTCTGTTTCATTAAGTTTAAATCACAACGATTCTCAAAGAGTTTCACTTTAACATTATTTTTTGACGTCAGCCTTTTGCAGTCCACTGCTGGACGAAGACCTCCTCAAGATGGCGCTACTCATCCCTGTCCTCCGATTTCCTCAGCCAGTTCTACCGGCGACTTTGCATAGGTCGTCGGTCCGTCAGGCTGGAGGGCGTCCGACACTACGTTTACCGAGACGCGGTCTCCAGTCCAAGACTCGTTTGTCCATCAGCCATCGGTCCCATGGCAAACGTGACCGGCCCACTGCCACTTCAACTTGCTAATTTGGCGAGCTATGTCGTTTACTTTGGTTCTCCTACGGATATCCTCATTTCTAATTTTATCCATAAGAGAAACACCCAGACATTATTAATGCGTTTAAAAACTGGGGAATCCATGGCCATATAATAGTTAATGTTGAAAATAATTTTGAATATTACAAAGGGATTTACAGTAGCCTTCAAATTTAATGATAATCTTAGTAGTTCTGTGTGATAGACAAAGGAACGGGGGATAACGTTTAGTGTGCTAAGTTATATTATTCCGAAGCGTCCAACTGAGAACGTTTGTATTTATCCACCTTGTAACTTAAGTTGTAAGGGAAGATTAAGTTTAAGACTTATGTTCGATAATTCGTATCCTCTTGCATTAATTACATTGTTGTAAATGATAGAAATCTATACATTCTACAAATTAATGGTTACTAAATATCTTTGGTCCTCGCAAGTCTAAAAGTTCTAGTGATTCTATATATAGTATGATATAGTTCATTTTGTACAGTACATAAGTATATTATTATTTATATGTTTACTTTTCACATATTCTTGGAACGTTTCTTATTATTTATTGTCTTCACCGCCACTGTTGTCTTAATAATTTCCCTAATTTAGGGGTTACCTGGAAGAGATCGCTTGAAGTGATAAGGCACCCTTTGTCAACGTTTACTGTACTTAGTTTTAAAACATAGTTTTAATTTTTGGTGAACAATAAGTGTTTCCATTCATTCGTTCAGACTTTTTCATAAATGTTGTATTTAAAAATATTACATTAATATTTCCATCTAATCTAAAAAGACTAATAAGTAATTTAAATATAACTTGTATGCAACTATGCAACACCAAAGGTGCTACAAATGTGCTGCTGCTCTCTTAAGGGAGACTGGAACCTGGTCACTAATGCCGGAACGCAACACAAGGTTGTTGTGGCGGCATATTCTAGATCAGGGGTGGTCGCCATCCAGTCGAGCAAATACCCTACCACCTAGCTGTGGGTTGTTTTGTCGCCTCTTACGACAGGCCGCCGGCCGCAGGAAATTGTATTCTTTCTCCGTTCCCGAACAGATAAGAGATATTAAGGGGAAGACACTTTCTTCATGTGTTCTTTATTAAGCTAGCACAGCACACTGCATTTTAGTTTTTTTATAGCACTAGTTCAAACAGTTTTGTCCTTTTGAGCCTTCTCATTATATCAGTGTTGTCAGCTGGATCGCCTTGACATTCACGTGACGGTGAAGCCGATGCTCGTTAGCTACCGCGTGCTTTCTAATAATGATTGTACCAAATTCCACTTTCAGGTCCCGATGGAGGTCGTTGGATCTAATGTATTTCGGCGCGTTTACAATAGTCATTATATTATTTCTTTGTTTGTTAGGTGCTGACGACTTGGAATATTTTCCAATATTTCTGTATCGCGCTTCCAGTTCATCGCGTTTCTTTTTAACATGAGCGTAGCATAGTTTAGCTTAGTTTGTTTCAGTTTAAGTAAGATAGCTACATATATAAAAATAAATCGACTTTTATTTGTCTCACAAAATCTCGAGGACGACTAAACTGATTTGCCTAATGTTGGATTTAAAGTATTTGTAAAAGTGGTAGTAGTATATGCATGTGTATGTCATATATTTGATTTGATTTTGATTAAATTGTTTGTATGTGCCTAAGTGGGTTTGGACTCTGACTGGGTAGGTGGCGCAACTGAACTCATCCTAAACAGTAGGACCGATTTTGATGCATTTTTTGTGTTTGTTCAAGTTAATTCGAGCATGATTCTGATTGACAATTAACGAAAAATTTCGAAACATTTCCAACTGTATTTGTATGAGCATAGTGTTTAAATTCTTAAATATAATGTATTATATCTTATTCTCTCGAGGCTTAGTTCTATAGATATGTGTTTATCTGTTTTAGTGTCGCTTTTTCTTTACATCGAGTTTGAAATCACAACGATTCTAAGGGCGGTTTCAGATTAGCGTATTTTTCTGCGCGTATACGGTCGTTTCAGCATACGCGCTTACACGCGCGCTACATTACGCGCTTCAAAAACCGGACTCGCGTAAACGGGCATATTTCGGCGTGTTCGCTTGAAACGATAGTGATATCGTGTCAGTATCAAAATGTATTCTGACTAGGAAACATCGCCATTTGCGGAAGCATACGAATTGCGCGTACGCCAAAAGGCGCGCCTATACGCGCCTACATGCGCTTCCAAAAACGAGCTTATACTCGCGTATAAAACATATATACATAACTTCACGCCAGGTCCCTTGCGGGGTAGGCACGAAAAACAGAGCGCCATTTAGGCTTATTCTTACACACCTCACTTGCTTCTTTGACATTCATAGCTCTTGTCATGCACGTCGTCTGTTCTTAAGGCTCCTAACATCACCTTCTGCTAGTACACGATCAATTTGATCATGGAAGGTGTGTCGTGGCACTTTTGCATTGTATATATCTGTTTAGTCATTCTTTCATCATTCATTCTTTCCACATGCCCAAACCGTATAAAACGCTAGTCTGATACCGCTATAAAGAAGTTTCACTTCAAAAACAGATATTTTATTTTAAATGTTCGTGACTGCTGGGACTCACTTGACTTCACTTCGAAATCTTGCAGGGTTCAAGAGATATGTGCTAAAAGTTAAAATCACCACGAACGAATTTGGGGAACAACTATTCGGTAATAAGATTAAAATGTCCATTAAAGCCGGAAAACTCGCCCAATAGCCATAATTCTTTTCTGCGAACGTTGCTGTACAATTATTTTTACCTGTTGAGTCGTTGAAACAATTTTATGGCGCGGAATTCACTTAATATGCCACAGGTTCAATGTAGTGGAAGCGAAATGTGAAGCTTGTTTTGTTGAATTTGAAATATTTTGAGGTAATAAAGGGTGATTTAGGTGATTTATGGCAACCATTTATACTGTGGCGTGATTGCAAATAAAATTATAAGATTATTTTTTGCGTGTTTATCAAAAATAAATAGGGTTCCGTGATCGTGATTCCTGAATCTTCTAACGTGATTCAAAACCTTGTTGTTGGAATCTCCAATATAGAGTTTTTGATGTGGTTATTAAAGATTAGTATTGGTCACTAACAATATTGTTACGAGGCGCGAGACTCGAATTAAAATGCCGATAGAATTGCTATAGAGTTTTGTTTTTGTCTTACACAGCGGCAATTGTATTTTTCTTTACGTATATTATTAGAATTATACAAACACATATAATATAGGTACAAATATAACCGAACACAACAAGTGCAAACGTAATACGGAAGGTCGTAATATCATAAAGCGCGCAAAGTCCGTCACTAAATAGATTACCGAATGTACACATGTTTCGCCTTGATTGTGGTTATCACTCGAGTGCCTCGCCCCGCAATTGGGGCATTATTTTACACCGCACAGATACAATATGTCTGCACGGCCAGGTGGACTGAATTTCCTAGAATTAGTTTGTACTTTAAACCCGACACACCTGGCTAATGACTGCCATAAAAAGTTATAATACACTATTGGGCTGTTTTCTAATCTCAATTTTTAAATACAAAGTAAACAAAAGAAGTCCAAAGGCCCGAAAGATAATAAAATTTGTTTTTTTGTCGGCGTCTAGATCGGAACAATATTCAAATATAGAACATATGTGTTCTTTGTTTTATTGTATGAAGCAGGTAGATGACCCACTATGGAAAGTGGGTCGTTGCCAATGTGCTGCTGACTTCTAAGAAATTTATAAGGCACCAAGTCCGAAAACCTCGGCGGGAAGTTCCCTCCAGATCATTGTTCTACGCGGATACACATATGTAATATGTCAATATGTTACGACATTAAAAGTAAAAACAATATCACATCACAAAACTTAGTATTCTTCTTATTGTTACGAGATACACAGGACTCGAATTAAAATGACGTTGAAATTACTCTAGAGTTTATTAGAACTGTACAAACACGTATAAAACAGGCACAAATATGACTGGACACAGTCAGTACAAACTGCACGATTCAATAACACGCGCCAAGTCCGTCACTATATCGCTCATCGATTGTACGTCTTACTCGTGTCATAGTCGTCGCTTGACTGCCCCACGCCTCCGTTCGGGCATTGTTTTATACTAAACTGTACAATATAACAAATCCTAATCAATAAGTTAATCCGCACACCTGGCAAGCTGCGCAGCGATGCCAAAACAACAAGGATTAGTCCGACACTAATGACGGCCATAAAACAAGTACGATAACAACAGGATGTTTTATTAATTGAAAATTTTAAACACGAAGTAAATAAAAGAATTCCCAAATGCGGGAAAGGTAATAAGCTGCGTTTTACGACAGTTAGGTGTGCGCTTTTCTTTGACGGCATGTAACATTATTTTCTTAGGGAATTATAGGTAGAATCCAATAGGAATATCGTCGTCAGCTAATAACAGATGACTGATAGACGCATGTCTCCCCAGGCATGGACATATATCGCAGTCCTCCACTTTCGTCATCCAGTCCTAGCTAGAAACCTTACGATGATCTCTATCAAGCCAGAAGAAGTTTTACACTACGTTAACCGAGACTCGGTCTCCAATCCAGGACTCGTTCTACTCCATCAGAGATCAGTCCTGTATAGACATGGCTTACTAATTTTGGGACCTACGAGTAATGCTTTGCACCCATCGATCTCCATATTTACGTGAAACGGCCTATAACTGTAACATCATCTCAGTTGAGGCCCCACCTTTAGATCTAAAATTCATGTTCATAAGATTATATTCTGTGATGTAGGGGCTTATTGTATGCATGACTTCACATGTTTAACATATTTCATAACGCGAGATTTTTTACATTATATTTAACAAATTCGAGACCTGGAAATAGGTTGTAAGGTTATTTGATACTACATGCGATGCTATATTTTCTCTCACTGCATATAAAACCACGATAAAATAAATAAATTTAGATAAAATGTAATCCTTTTATGATCGTCTTCTTGACATACGATTCTAATTATTGTGATAACAGCCATTGTCCTATTGTACTTGTACTCGCTCATTGACATCATTAGCCAGGTGCTGCGGATTCATTTGCATTTGTGAGGTATAAAACGACGGTCTGATGGAGAGAGGGGGCAGTTGAGCATCGACTACGATACGGGCGTGACGTGTGTACATTCGGAAAGTTTATTGAATTACGACCTTCGGAATTACGTTTGGATTTCTTGTGTTCGGTTATATTTGTACCTGTGTTATACATGTTTGTATGATTCTAATAAACTCTATAATAGTTCTAACGGCATTTTAATTCAAGTCCCGCTACTCGTAACAATGTGTTCAAATAGAGATTATTATAAGTCCTTTGCTTAGCTTTGTTTTATTTTTAAACGTTATCAGTATAAGTTGGAAGATATTATATAAATACAAAAAATAGCCTTTAAGCTTACATATCGCTGTGTAATGTGCAATACAACCCTAAGTTTCTGTACATGACACAAACACTCGTTTGTGACAGCTCCTTGGAAGACAAATCGCTGTACGTCGCTCTCAACTTTCTCATTATGTACACCAGCATTCATTGCGAATAGATGCGTAGATGTGGTGGGTATTTGGTATACCTAATTTATGTATATTATGAATAACTCACGTGTATGCTTAAGAGCGCCTCATATTGTGCTATAATATGTTAACACATACGATAATTCGTATACAACACACCATACACCTGTCACACATGTGGTTGACACACTCAAAAATAATTTGAACATCAGTCAGATCATCGTTAAAAAACTTTAATTTTCAAAGACAGTTAATTGGTGAGTCATAGTAAATTAAATGATACTGCGTGTATACACCGTAAAGTTTAATGCCCAGCTGGACTGGAGCCCTTGTTCAAATTAATACATTGCTCAAAAATATGGTAATTATTGTATGTCTTTCGAGACCACGGGCCATAAAAATGGCCCGCAATTTTGGAAGGCTTGCGAGGGTCCCTGAAGAGGCTAACACGTAGAGGGCCTTGACAAATTTAACGTAAATGTGGGTGACACCGACCGGCGATTATCCCTATCTACTCCATATAATAATGCACCCGAGGACAAGCCCCGGCAAGTGTAGGACTATTGTGGGAAATGAGAACAAAAAGTACCGGGCTATTGGGGTGAACTGCTAGTGGTACTAGGGTCTGAGAATATGGGACTATGGTAATTATTATTATTAGATTTACTGTTACTTAGTTACTTCCTGTTACTTGTTACATTTTCTGTTGTGATGGGTCTAATATAAATCAATGAGGCGGGGTCGGCACTGAAAATCAGCGCTGTGCTGGAGAAAACTCCAACACAGCTTAAAGCTAAGTTGCCGACCTCATTTGTAGGAAATGCGGTGTACAACATCGAATTAATCATAAGAATGTATGTATAAATTATTCTTTCTATCTCTCGTATGTCGCTTTTCTAGCAAACAAATTATTTCTTTCTTACTAAACAAAACATTCAATTTTGACATTTGACATGTTATTGCTTGGCATGCACATAGTAATTCAATAAACATTTTTTTTTGTCCACAGCCAAATAACAAAAACAGGAAATGTTTGTCGCCTCTACAGGACCCTTTATTCTGTGCGGACTGCGGACTACCAAGCATTTGCTCCTTTTATCTATATAGATATATAAAATTGAAGTGTTTGTTTGTAATCTATAATAATATTGCAAAATTCTAAACATGCCGTATCTGCATTAAATTGAGGCTATTAAAAAAACTGGAATGGACTATAGAAACGACGGTAAACACGATGCATTTAAAATTTTTAAAAACGTTGGCATTCATTTGCTTGGGTGATTTATAACGCTGTAAAGTAACGTTGAGTTAGCAACGTATTATTTAATTTCAAAGTTCGAATAATCACTTGCAGTTCCATTCTTCACTGTGACATTAGTTATAATAATTAACACTAAATAAATATTAAAATAAGTACTAGCTGTCCCGGCAGACGTCGTCCTGCCCGGTAAAAAATAGGGGTTGATCGTAGAGGGTTGAAAATCTAGGGTTGTATGTATTTTTGTATGTTGTATCATAAAAAAATAGAAATTAAAAATTTTGTCTAAAAAATAAATAAAAAATTTAGGGATGGACTACCCCTAACATTTAGGGGATGAAAAATAGATGTTGGCCGATTCTCATAGATATCGGATAAGCACAAAAAATTTCATCAAAATCGGTCAAGCCGTTTCGGAGGAGTATGGCAACGAAAACTGTGACACGAGAATTTTATATATTAGATGTACCTGCAAAAATAACACCTAATTATATAACTACCATGTTTTATGCAATAAATAATTTGATTTCACTTGACATGTCGCGGTACTATTATGTAGCGTCACTTCTATAATATCTGGTGGAGATTTTTCACCGGTGAAATAACAGTGACAAAATGAAATAAATTCATGACACTTGTGCAAACACATGCTTCTAACCCACAGGTTATAGTGGTTCGATTGCTGTGGACTGTATAGCGGAGATATGACCCAAAACTTGCACTTTAAAAGTCCTTGAGATCAGCACTCTCTTGGCTCGGTTCAGATTGCACTCGGGAACAGAGCACGGCACTATGTTTCAATCGAGAGTTACCACTGTACACAGATTAGGTCTTTGAAAGTTATTGGCATGACGAGTAATTATTAATTATTATTTGAATTTAAAAACAGAAGAGCGCACGGCGCCAAGTCCTCGAACGTTGACAGAATGTTCAAAATGGCTGCCCTTAACTTGCTGTGCATCGGCCGTCGCCTCACACAGAAAGAGGGTATCCAAAAAAATCGGCGGAGTGATGTTTTACCCACTTATCAAAGACATAGATTAAACTGCCTGTAATTTCCATCACTAGTTGGCAGTCTGCTTGCTTGATTGCTTGACAACAAAACATTATCTTTGCTTCTCGACCGATAGCCTAGTCATTAAAAGACACTTAATCTGCTAATGGAAATTCAACCTTCGTAGATACCCTTTTAGGAATATCGTCAGCTATGTTTGAACAATTCAGCGCCGGTTCAGTTAACCCGACGTAGCCGGGAGTCTCAAAGGGTGAGTAAAATCAACATCGCCCAAAGCTACTCCGCTCACTTTACTATCCAACACAATTTTGTCAAGTGCTCAAGTTAGCGTAGTTCAGGTATATACCCAAAGTTATTTTTTTGTACCTTGCATGCTAAAGTATTTTAAATATTAACCAAGTCTGAAAATCTACCTAGAGGTCTGATATTCAGCATGTCGGACATTTATGTATAGTTTGTATAGGTTATCCGTTCGTTCCGTTCCGTATCATCCGTGCAGCAATGGAGAAATAATACAATTTCTTTTTTTTATTGCCTGAAGGAGGGAAATAGGCAGGCGGCCCACCTGATGGAAAGTGGTTATCGTCAACTATGGATGCCAGGGATGCCACCAACGCATTGCCAACCTGTAATTTTTTTTTTATAAGCCCTTCTCAAAGAACCTCATGTGATAGCGTAAGGAAAAATCGCGGCGGGAAGTTCCCTCCAGATCATTGTTGTTGCGATTACGGTTTCCTGCGGCCGGGTGGCCTATCGTAAGAGGCGACAAAGCCACACATAGCTAGGATGTAGTGTATGTGCCGGCCTAGATGGCTTCTATCCGTGGTCTAGTGTTTGCCGCCAGTTCCGGCACTAGTGACCATTTTCCAGTCCCCCTTCAGAGAGCGGCAGCCTCTTGGTAGCAGCTTTGGTGTTACAAATGCCCATAGGCGATGGTAACCGCTTTACATCAGGTGGTGCATGTCTGCTGGAGAAGAAGTAGCTCTCCGTTATTTCAAAGATAAATTTGTACTTACGTCAACGTTGATCCCAGCAAATGGAAATATCTTCGTGGCGGGTGTCTCAGTGGGGGAATAGCGGTAGAACTCATGCCGTCCTCTATACCACTTCACGGAATATAGAGGGGCTTCAGTCAGCTCGTAGAGGCAGGCGAGGGTCGCGTCCGACCCTCGTTGAACCACCGGTGGCGATATCCTAAGATCTGTTGCTCTTAAGCCGCCTACAGCTGTGGGTGAAAAAGAGGATCAGATATTTTTTGCTAAAATAAAAACATCTAAAAAACTCTCTACTTCACACAACGATTCAACGTCTCCAGTTCGCTATTACAGTCGTATTGGAATGGTCGATCACTAGCGTATATTGATTGCTTTTATATACATTACAGTGGTACTATAATACCACTGAACGACTTTCTGACAGGATTGTACTAGCAGACTGGGTATTATAAGAATTACGTATATATTGCTAAAAAGAAAATTAAATTTACATTCACGGCTGATGGAGAAATGTTTTTGACATTAGGAATTTTATTAGGTAAATGATTATATTTTGATTTTCTTTTTAGCAGTTCTCTTATTGATACTGTCGAATTAAAGACTTTTATGATCATCGCTTGGCAGTTTTATTTGTCTTAGCGTAGTGTTGCAGTTACGTGTTACTAGTCTAGTGAGATCTCTAAATTTTGCTATAGAACTAACGCTATCAGAATAATTATCAAACATTAACGGATTATCTTTCCAAAATTTCCTATTTGAAATATATAGCTAGTCAACGTAAATATGTTTAGTTTTATAAAAACTGGTCTGCAACATATGAAGGTTCCAAATCAACCAACTGCCCTTATGCATTTTTCTGTTCAATGAAAGCTCTTTTAATGTCTGTGAAATTTCCATAACGTAACGCCGATTCAACATACCCGTAATATGCAGTTAAAGCTATGATGATTATACTTATATTTTTGCCTCTAAAGTCTGATTTAATCTATTTTGATGACATTCTTTTATTTCTGCATTTAATATATAATTAATCAAATTGTATTAACAAATTTAGAATTGTTACAATTTTTTAAATTGACATGTACCCAAATATTTGTATAATCACGTTTAGGGCAAATACAGGGAAATCTATTGAAATTGTTTACCATATTTTGTATGACGAATACCTATATTTCTACAAATAAAGATTCATTCATTTCATTTATTTCGTTCATTTCATTAATTCATTTCAGACATTTTATTCATTCTATTCATTCATTTCGTTTCATTCATTCATTCATAGCAACCTTGATTTGTACTCCGGCATTAGTCGTTAGTTCAAGTCTTATTGGTAGCATCTGTAATAGCTTTCCATCAGATGGGTTGCCTGCCTGACTATTGTACTCATGCGATAAAAATAAGACATAAAAAACACAAAACATAAAATTTCAAATCCGTACCCTCCCACCTCACGCCTCTATAAAAGATCCCACGAAATTTCCAAATGTTATAAAAGCCCACTCAGACATTCATGGCTGTGCTTTTTTATCTTTTTTTATTTTGCGGACACCACGGCACGCGTATTATTAAAACTCTTTGACCGTGATGTACAGACGGACAAAGGCGGAATCGTAAAAATTTGAACGAATCCACAAAGGGTCGTGGTGGCCACCTGTGACCCGACGTTACTTCACTTTTTCGGGTTTAAAATTATTCAAAGATAACGAAATGTGAACTTTTAGGTTTCATTCAAATCATTTTTTCTTACACTATTTTTAATTCAAATTTATAAAAATGTATTTTCTATTTTTTAGTTAGATTTTCTATAAAAGCGTATTTTTTAGCTTTCTTTAAACTATTATTTATTTTTCATTTTTTAGTGATTTAATTCCCTTCTCCGTGGAAAATTTGAAAAAAGAATTAAATACACTCTTATGATAAAATGGAACGTTATGTAAAAATAAGCTTTTTTTAAAAAGGTTTTTAAATACAAGTTTTTGAGATCTTGTATCATGTAGCAGCAGAGTGCTAGCCAAGACAAGTAAAACGAGCTCAAACACGACGGGTCTATCTTGTTTAGTACAGGAGTTATGGCCACCTTCCGACTCCATCATGAGATCAGCTCCGTGGTACCATTATTGCACTGTCACGCGATGTACACATACGTGCAAAATTTCAGCTCAATCGGAAACCGGGAAGTCGATCAAATTTAACTTGTAAGATTCCGTTACATACATACTAACATACGTATGAAGATAATAAAAGCGCATTAAAAACAACTGGAGTATTATATAATTATAAGATTATATATTTCTTGTCTATTTGTTGGTTTGTCTGTTTGTATGGGATTCACGTAAAAACTACTGAGCTGATTTAGATGCGATTTTTACTGATCGTCAGCAAATTCGTAACTTAATATCTGTGTATCATAACTCGGCAAACGTATTGCAGCACAGTCTTCAACCTATGGATCTACCATCTGCGTAAGGTTGCCGGTGGGGGCTGGAAGAAGACAGCAGAGGATCGGGATAGGAGGCGCAAATTCGGGGAAGCCTATGTGTAGCAATGGACAGTGATTTGACTGAAGACATATAATCTTAATTCATATCTTTATGGATTATTAATTTGTCTCGACATACATATAAATAAAATTTAACTATCTGTTAGTAATAATAATAAAACTACGTTTTAACGGTTTTACGCGCGGTGTTTGATTTTTATTATTCCGACGTCTCGGCCATTTTTTAGTAGCGTGATCACCGAAGACAAAAATGTCGATTGTCAATGAGTATTGTTAAAGTTTTATTTAGCCTACCGCTAACTTGTTTATTCTATTTTTTTAGTTTTAATTTTGTTTATGGTTATTATTTACTCTATGGGAGCCTAATCTGATTTACCACCGCTTCACAACATGTTGTGACTGGAAGAGAAGAACGGCGCAAGAAACTTTTCAGCAAACATGCCTAGTTCTAAAATTTTTATATAATATTAAAATGGGTGGAAGGAAAAATAAAAGAAATTATCAGTCAGTTGGTTTGTGTTCCGTTGCATGCAGAAAGAGCTCACAGTGTCTTGAAGTCTGGCAGTTGGTTTTTGCTGGGTTTGGGTCTTAATAGTTTTGATGCTCGAATCCTAATCAGGTGGTACTTGCCAACCATCTTCTCTATTGATATTTATGTATACAAGTCGCGAAAACTTACGACCGACCTTAATTATTGTCAGCGCAATCTATTGGCTTGTAAATGTTCCACTACAGTACTTATAGCATTTTTTTCTGTCGGTCTGGATGTTCCGGCTAATCACTAAAACGGCTGGACCAATTTTGACGGGACTTTCACTGGCAGATAGCTGATGTTGTAAGGAGTAACATAGGCTACTTTTTTATGATTCCACAAAAGAAACTCTACGCGGACGAAGTCGCAGGCACAGCTAGAACTTAATAAGAATAAAACTTGTTTATCATCAATTTTGGTTGGAAGTCGTTTTCCTTTTTATTTCAACTATCTCCAACAAAAACCCAACCATTTTCGACTTACACAATGGAGACAATGCAAACTAAGAACCAAACAATGAATAGTTGCTTGCAAACTAAGTTTCAGGCAGATATTGCTAAAGTTACCAGCTATTTAGCAGTCGCCAGGCAAAACAGAGCTATAAACAAGTTCTCAAACATTCCCCATTACGTTTACTGAGTGTTAGGTTTTGATTTTACCTATATTAATATTACTGAAAGCCTGAATTCAATACCAAGTTTAGACATTCTTGACTCAACTGAGCATGAAGCTGAAGGACCTATGATCGAGTGTTACAGGCCCGTGTATAGAAGCCTATATTAACTAGAAATTTCAATTAATTCTGGAGGTAAAATTAATTAAAATTTTCAACACTCCACATATAAATGAAACATGAAACAATTTCAATACTAGCGTAGAGTATATTGGGCAGATTTTGGAGAATTGTGGTAATTTTTCTAGTTTCTATATTTATGCCAAATAATAGTGAAATGTGAGCTATCAGCAGAAGAAAATTGTATTCTTTATCTGCGCAGGAACGGAGAAAGTATACAAATTCCTGCGGGCGGTCAGCCAGTCGTAAGAAGCGACAAAACAACCCACAGCCAGGTAGTAGGGCATTTTCCCGATTGGATGGCTACCATTCCTGGTCTAAAGTAAGTCGCCAGAACAACCTTGAGTTGTGTTCCGGCATTAGCGACCAGGTCCTTTTAATTTTTTTTGGCCAGGGGAAATCCGTTTGAGGACTAAGCCGCGACAGGCACAGAAGCCTGGGGATGCTCGTGACCCCGTGAGAGTGTGGGATTCGCCAGATCGGGGGTGGCACTAGCGTACCCGGTCAGAACCGGAGCCACGCTATTGCCACTCCCTAGTTAGGGATACCCACTAAAACCCCTGGGTGTTCCGTCCTGCGCCTTATGCCAGGGCTACGGGTGTAGGTTATCCCGTCTCCGCGTGCCCTGGCAGGCGTGGGCCCCGCTGACTGGGCCTCTTCCAATGCCGGGAGAGCTACTCCCCCGGCTCTACTCGGTCTATTCCAGGCGTGGGGCGGTCTGTAACGCGCCCCACGGGAAGAGAGATGAGCGCTCGCGGAACACTCGCGCTCTCATCTCGACGGCATGTGCGGGTGAGTGAGAACCTCTATACCTAGGTCTAGGTCAGACCTCCGCGTCGGCGCGTCCTCCTTTGTCGGGAGCGGAGCAAAGACGTGCGCTCACGCTCCGGCAACCAGGTCCTCCCTTAACATAACATTAACTGCGCATGCTTAGCACCTTTGAGTTGCAAATGCCATAGGCGCTGGTAACTGCTTTCCATCAAGTGGGACCGATCAGGCTGGCTGGTAATGTAAATTTTATTTTTATACACATTATACGGCGGTCACCGTCAATTTGGTCTGGTCGCTCAAAGCACTACGGTTCCATCAACGGTCAACCGACGGTTTATATACATACTATACGGTTCACTGTACGACTAGTACTCAACTGAGTATTCCGGTTGTATTTCAGCTGCCCCATTCCGGCTAGCCGCATATTCAACCCTATACTGAGGTCAGCTGGTCAGCTGACCATACTGCGGCTATGTTATATAATTTTTTATATATTTCTTCTATGAGTTCAGCAGACAAGCAGAGGGCCCACCTGATGGAAAGTGGTTACCATAGCCTATGGACATTCGTAAGACCAAAAGTACTACCAATCTGCTGACGCCCTTTAAAAGAGAACAAGAACCTGACCAGTAATATCTGAACATAACTCTAGTTTGTTGTGGAGAAATACTTAAGATCAGGGGTAGTAACCTAGTCTCTGCTTCGTTTGCATCGCTTAGGAGGTGAGAATACTTTATACCGACCGCTACTAAGGTTACACTTGCTCAACAGCTTTTACTGTCTATCCTTGACTATGACAGGCTCCCCTGTTATCTTGACCTTAGCGTAGAGCAACTCAATAAACTAGAACGACTTAATTTTTTTTGTATCAGGTTTATATGGTGAACTATTAAGTGTTTTGTATTATATTCTAATTCAACCATCCACTCTGGCAAATATCCTAACACCTGGCTGTGGGTTGTTTTTGTCGCCTGTTACGACAGACCGCGCCCGACCGCAGGAGATTTTATAATTTCTCCGTTCATGCACGGATAAACTGTATATGTGCGAATAGGCCGATACTGCAGTCACAAATCCGCATGCTAAGCGTGGTAGGTATCTATGGCACTTTCCCCCATGAATTAAGAGTAATATTTAGAAAACTCAGGGCATTCAGCAAAAGGTTCTGATTATATTTTTGTTAATAATACATCTAATCGATAAGGCACTCACCGACGACGTCAAGTCTCGCAGTCGCCGTGTAATGTGGGTACGTTGGGGCATTCTGTATCACTTCACAACTGTAATTTCCGCTAAGATTAGGCGTCACCCGGAGTATGACGACGTGTGTTTCATTTGACCTTAACCTCTGCAACAAAGACAACTTTCCCTTAGCGAAGTGCCATATCTGCCATATCTTTATCATAAAAGCTCATAAAAACTAAGGCAGCGGTTTTATGACAAGTCCTTCTACCGAGTTAAGTTTTAAAAAATATATATGATGTAGGTAGGGATGTGTCGAAAAGGGTATTCGTACTCCATCGAATTGAATAAAAATCTCCATAATATTAAAATTGTAGTGGGTTTTATAAGCCAAATATTAATGTCAATAAATCTTAGAAAGATATATATATATATAGTCAGTCCAACATATTAAATAGAGACTTTAAAAATTAAAGAGTTGGGAAGAGACGTAAAATATAAAAAAAGAGTTCGACAATTCATGAATACTCGGAAACATTTGCGAGAAGATCAAACGTAAAAAAATATGTCTTACTATATACTATTAGTAAAAATATATAGAGGTAGATAGACTCCAACAATAACTTCCACTATTAAGATCACGCTATAATAGTGGTGAAAAACGTAAAAAGAAACTTACATCAACTTTGATTGCATTCACAGGCGAGACCCTCGTCGTGGGATTTTCCAACGGGGAGTACCTATAGAACTCCTGGGTGCCCTTGTACCACTTCACGGAATAGATACCGTAGTCGTGCAACTCGTATACGCAGTCCATGGTTACGTTCCTCCCTTTTTGAACGACACGAGGCGTGATCCGAAGCTCCGTGGTACGGAGGCCACCCGCACCTGAAAAGATAAAATGGCCTGGTTTTTTAATTGCTTTGAACATTTTCACAATTTATTAGAGCGTTTCAAGCGGATTCGTCTGTATGAATTTTGGAATTATTTTCTATACATATGTACTTATATTATAACTACCCGATTTATTAGCATAAAATATGATGGTAATCGCTCCGAACGCAACCGGGATTTAACGCTCGAATGATGATGATGAAAATATGATGGTAATATATTCAATAATCACCTTCATTATCCAAAATATAATAAACATTATAATTATAATTTATTATACGATAGTACTCCCTAATATAATAACTCTTATAACAACAATGGTCGTATTAATTACCCATAGTAGACCTTCTGCTTATTTCACGTAATAACAAAATAACAACATAGAAATTTCCAAACCAAGTAACAGGGCCTTACCTGTTACTGTTAGTGGATGAAGCTCGAGTTTTATCAAAATGACAGTGAGTTCAAAGCCTGGATAGAATACACGCATCTTTTAGACAATTTTTCTGAGGAATAGATAATATTTCTCTGTGAAACCCAACTAATCCGCCTTGCCAGAATAATGCAATGTTATTCTTCTCCCCAATAACAAGATGACCATGCCCAGCAGTGGGTTGGCTAAAGTGAAAATTATAAACTAACTAGTTTAACCTAAAACCATATTTGCTAACTTTCCCTGGCTTCCCCAAAATAACGAAACTGAAACAGTGTTAATGTATTGACCTAAGTGGGTTTGTTTGTCACGGTTTTTGTGTGAGACGTTATTTATTGGCGAGTCCAGACAAATGGGGAACTACTTTCTCGTTCTTGCCATGGCGTTGAGTTTAAGAAGGCAATTTTTCTTTATAAATCGCATGGAGTACGAATTTTTCAAACTTAATCTTGATTAAGGTTTCTGGAGGTTGTATGTAACTATATAAACCGATGATCTGTCCAAAATTGTCAGGGCTAGATGAGAAAAACGAAGGACCGGTAAAACATCGCTTCGCTGATTTTGTTGTCTACGACGGCCAATGCACAGCAGGGTATAAAGGCAGCCGTTCTGAACATTTGCTTCTATAGATCAAATAATTGTAATTACTAGCCGTGCCAATAACAAAATGATAGCTCTAAATTAAAACCATAGTGCCGTGCGACGTTCTCGAGTGCAACCTGAACCGAGCTAAAAGAGGGCTTTTTTTTTTTTTGAGGCGGGGAAAAATGACTAACTAACCGATTTACGCACTCTCTGGGCCGTCACTAGGAAACGGCACGAATCCACGGGGGGCGGTAACGCTAGCAATTGTATGCTCTACTTGCGCTCCGTCCGCTATGGACTACACAGAGGAGTGTGGAGACTCCGAGCGATGCCGCACGGGCGAGCAACCTCAATACCCACTAAAAAACCCCTCCTCCCTTCGCGGCCCTGCGCTTTGATGTGAAGGAAAGACTGAGATGTAGAACATAGTTACTCAGCAGTCGATCCAGCGCATAAAGTGCTGAAGTGTGCCCTGGGAGAACACACTCCACTACGAAACGGGGGTAGTTGTTAAGTCCCTTGCTTTACCTAGTAGCTAAGGGCCCCCATCGTTCCGGATCCTACCTCAGGGAGGGAAGTAATGCGCGTACCTGCCTCTCCGGGTGCCGGCTGAAGGCCGGCGACCTCGAGAAGAGACCGTAGCACGCGCCCTAGGACTTCGCTCCCTATCCCTTTCTGCGGCCTCTTTCAGAGATATAACTGCCTCACAAAAAGAAACCGCAGCATCCCAGGCGTCGTCGCTCTGCAACATGGCCGTTACCAAGTCGCCGAGCGATCCGACGGCTCCTAACTTTGTCTCGAGCTCGAAACGCTGCGGCGCCCAGGCAGCGCACTCGACAAGCGTATGAAACGCCGTATCGGGTGCGCCACACTGTCGGCAATCCGGAGAAGGCAAGCAGCCCACAATGCGAAACAGATACTGATCGAAACAACCGTGTCCGGTCAGTATCTGCGTCGTCCTGAATGTGAGGGTGCCGCTAGTGCGGTTAACCCATTCCTCCAGTTGTGGCCTGATTGCGTCCACCGTAAAGCCGCCGGCCGCAGGGTGTTCGAGGTCACAAGACCAGTCGACGAGGCAGGAAGCGGTTTCCCGCTTCCTGACCGTCTCTATCTCGACTTGACAGAAGGTCAGTCCTCTAGCTAGGGCATCCTGCTGGGTACGACGAACCCTGGACAGGACGTCTGCCTGGAGAGGCCAGGGCAGCTCGCCTGCCAAGAGTGTCGCCGCCGTCCAAGACACTGTACGATACCCCCGTATGGTTCTCACGGCCAGAACCCGCTGCGCCCGGTGCAGCAGGGTTCGATTGTGGCGGTGAAGCGAATCGAACCAGACAGGGGCACCGTAAGGGGCCATACTCCTCAGGATGCCAGAATATAGTTTCCGCGTCGCACCCCCCGGCCCCCCCACGTTGGGAAGAAGCCTTGAGAGTGCGCCCGCGGAACTCACGAGTTTGGGAACTAACTGCTTAAAATGCGCTTTGAACAGCCATTTCCCGTCTAAGACTAGCCCAAGATATTTCATCTTGGGCCCTACGCTAATCGCCACCCCCTGGACTGTAACGGACAGATCCGGGGGTGGATTACGAAACTTCCTATGGAACATGATGGCCTCCGTTTTCGCGGGGGAGACCTTCAAGCCCAGCCTGAGCTAAAAGAGGGCTTATCTCAAGTTTGATGGAGCTTCTGCTTTTTAATACGCTTTTATTAGCTTCACCTGTATGTATGTATGTACTTTTTTTTATTTATTTTTTTCTTGCAGGAGTTCAGCAGACAGGCAGACGGCCCACTTGATGGACAGCGGTTACCATCGCCTATGGACATTTGCAACACCAAAGGTGCTACGAATGCGCTGCTGCTCTCTTTAGGGAGCCTGGAACCTGGTCACTAATGCCGGAACACAACTCAAGGTTGTTATGGCGACATACTCTAGACCAGGGGTGGTAGCCATCCAGTCGGGCAAATGCCCTACCACCTGGCTGTGGGTTGTTTTGTCGCCTCTTAAGACAGGCCGCCGGGCCGCAGGAAATTGTATTCTTTCTCCGTTCCTGCACGGATGTATGTTTGTAACCGACCCCTTTGAGCTCGATTTTGTCCTACTTTGAACGATCAGATTTAATTCAAACTTTGCACACCTGTCAAAGGTCGATGACAATGCAATAATATAGTACCATGGAGCTGATCTGATGATGGAATGGGAAGGTGGCCATAAGAACTCCTGTACTAAACAAGATAGACCCTTCGTGTTTGGGCTCGTATGTTTATATCGCGTGACAATGCAATAATATGGTATCATGGAGCTGATCTGATGATTGATTGGGAAGGCCATAGGAACTCCTGTACTAAACAAGATAGACTCTTTGTGTTTGGGCTCGTATGTTTATTAGTACAAGAATCTAGGTCATACCTCCGCTATACACTCCACAAAAATATAGCAAGTATACCAGTTAATCTTTATTAAAGTTTCGTTAGGTTACATCCTTAATTATTATAATTATGTATTATTATAAATTAATAATTTGACTGGTCAGATCATGATTACTGAATAAACTGATATCTATCAAAACCGTTGTCAATTCATTGTGTAATTTTGCCATAAAGATGCGTTGACACGATCCGAGTACGCTCGGACCGGGTGTTCTCGGACATTACTTGTATCTCGTGGTCACTTGCACTAGAATGGGGATTGTTCACAGAAAATTACCCTCTGATTTTATATTTTTAGTACGTAAAATAGGGTATTTTAAGATACTAATTTGAATAGTTTTGTATTTTAAGCGTTAGATTTTTTATAATTCGATTTTAAAATTATTTTTTTTTTTATTTTTTTATTGCAGGAGTTCAGCAGACAGGCAGACGGCCCACTTGATGGATAGCGGTTACCATCGCCTATGGACATTTGTAACACCAAAGGTACTACTAATGCGCTGCTGCTCTCTTGAAGGAGACTGGAGCCTGGTCACTAATGCCGGAACACAACTAAGGGTTGTTATGGCGACATACTTTAGACCAGGGGTGGTAGCCATCCAGTCGGGCAAATGCCCTACCACCTGGCTGTGGGTTGTTTTGTCGCCTCTTACGACAGGCCGCCCGGCCGCAGGAATTTGTATTCTTTCTCCGTTCCTGCACGGATAAGATATTTCTCCGATGACGTCATAAGGGACAAGTTTACATTAATTTCTTTGCCTAGAAAACAAAAATAATATAAGTAAGTTTTATCTATATATAATCATAGTAATCTGTGCTACTATTTAAATGTCTCTGTCATTACTTATTACGTATCGTGATCATTTTAGTATTTTTTTGTCGTTAGGCTTATAGTTTTTCATGTTCAACCATTATTATTTTCTATAGTTATCGTTAATTTTTTTTAAGTGATCTTTAGGGAAATATCCATGTTACAGAACTTAAATCATATAATGTACACATGTATGTACTAGATTTTTTTTACACCTCAAGCAGGCAACCAGGCGGACGGCCCACCTGATTGGATTTTGTAAGGTCAAATAAAGGTAAAACGCATTTCTTACAAAATACAAGAAGATCGTACGTTTTTTGGAATTTTGACTAGACAGAAATGATTAGGTACACTATTCCTCGAAATGGTTTTTCAAATAGCTAGATTGAAAGAATATAAAAAATATACTGAAAATGAATTTAAAATGATCATACCGAATGAAATATTTAAAAATGATAAATTGATACAAAGAGTTTGGATGGGTATAAACCGAGTACATTCCTACAGAATTACTTACTTACTTCATACGAGTTTCAAATTAAGAAACGTCATTCAAGTAGAGTAATAAAAGCAGAGCACAGGCCGCTTACAATCCGATCAGACGCCGTTATCCTATTGCACTCGGACTACCAGTTGTCACCATACAGGTAATATCCGAATAGCTATCCGAGTAGATTTGGACCGAGCGTACTCTGATACAGTTAATAGTTATAACACAAAAAAATACAAAGTAGAAAGTAAATAAACATTTTGCTGCGAAAAATTGGAAATATCTTTTCGAGATAGCGTTATTCCAAAGTGAAATCAGGCGAATTGAATTTCCTTCTTTTCACTGAGAACGTTTGGAATATTAACGCCGTTTGAGATCAGGTGGAAGTAATAAAACGTAACTGCCAGAAATGTTACAAGTTAGATTGTCATTTGCGTTAAAAATTCAATAAGCGTTGTAGATAAAGTTCAAGGCGATTCTAACAAAAAAGAATATTTTCTGAGAAAGCCTTTGTAGACTTTTTTGTAATCACTTCTAAAGTGGGTTCCTTTATTCGCTGAAATATAAAACAAATTTGAGAGGAGGTGGGCTTGCTGATGTTATACTAGGTATTTTTTGAAATTCGCCAGAATACTAGATCTCGTTTTAATTACTAGGCTGTTTCATGCTGTTTTTTTGGAGTCACATTAAAACCAATATCATGCTGAAGCTGATTTATTTTTCATAATACTAGTAACTTTTCCAATTTCGACAAGTTGCCAGGTGGTAGGGTATTTGCTCGACTGGATGGCGAACGCCCCTGGTCTAGAGTATGCTGCCATAACAACGTTGGGTCCTGGCATTAGTGACCAGGTTCCAGTGTCCCTTAAGAGAGCAGCAGCGCATTTGTAGCACCTTCGGTACTGCAAATATTCATAGGCGATGGTAAACACTTTCCATCAAATGGCACATCTGCCCGTCTGCTGAACTTCTACAAAAAACAAAAAAAAGTCATGATAATTTGTTAATACTAAGGAAAAGTACCTAACATTTTCTTAAGCGTTTTGTCCCTATTTAGGCAAAAATAGAACCCTAATAAAATAATGTACAATATAATAGAATAAACTTTTATTCTTTAAACTGTCACAATCATAAGATTACAAATTTGTTGGAATTTTTGTTGGAACGACAGTTTGTCCTTTCGGACGTACTTACAGCCAATTGTAATGGTGCCTGGCCATAATTACATTTATTAATCATAAACAAATTAATAAATTAATTATTATGTATCTTTGTCTGTTTGTCTTTAAATGAACATGAGATTCTTTTAACTCTAAAATTGGATAGTATTAGTTGTATTTGGGCTAAATTTACAAGTGCGAAATATCGTGTATAGCTTTTGTTAAAGCCGACCTATTTGGTCGCCGCCTCTTTTGTTTATTTTTTCTTCCGCCGATTCTGTCACTATGCAATGTGACATAGTCTACGTTCGACCGCCGAACGCATCGCTGCTCCCGGATAAACCTCCCACCACGCTGCACCGTTCCAGCTGGCCCACTAAGTCGACAAGAAGAAAGGATCGAGAGGAAGAAGTGCCTGCCGCTTCGAAGACGCATCGTTCGTAGCGTGTCTGGTGCGGCGTACCTTATCCTTGAAGTCCTTTCCTCCTGTTTATCCCGCTCCCGCGCCAACAGCTTTAAAATAAACTAATTGAAAACTGCTTTTTATAATATGACTAATCATACTTCAATTTTTGTTTTTAAAACTTTTATTTGTAAGTTTGTCTGAAACTTCGTTTTATGCAGCAAATATCTTAATAATATTCAAACTAGAATACACATATTTAATTAAAATACATTATATAATAAGTAGGACAGAGAAGAATAAAAGAACGAATAAGAAGACGGCATGAAAAGTAATCCAAATATTGCCAGTGCCAAGTTTTTACCACTTGGCACTTCTTTTACTTGACACCACTTCACTTCGTTTAACAAAATATTTTCGAAAAACATCAAGAAACTCAATTTCTAAATGATGTTATTCATTCAATTTTTTTCAATTTTCAAGTGCTTTATACAATTTCGTTGCTGATTCAAGTGAAAGTCTTAAAAATAACCCGTTCTATATTCATTGGTTTGTCCTGCTATCGCCCTGGAGTGCGTTTGCGTTATGAAACCCAAGAAAACTCATTGTAATGCATTGGAGTTGAAAATGTTGAGAAAATCCGAAAATTCTTATTATGATTTTTAAACTCCCAAAGTAACCGGGCGGTCGTTGCCTAAAGTGTAATCGGGTAAATTGGATCTCTTATTCTTTTTTATTTATTTTTTTCGTTCTTTGTCAAATATACCTAGTCCAGCCATAAGTTCTGTTAGAAATGAAAATGCATTTCATTTAATGAAGTAATGTAATATTATTAAATTTATACCTACTTTTTTATTTATATTTATTAAAGTCTCAGCAAAACACAAAAAATATTCTATTCGAAATGGTACCTTTGGCTTTTATATAGGCCTTTAATCTGTTTGACCATGAACCTATGGATGTACGCACTGTTTCCAAAGGAAATTTCACCACTACTTGCTCCAAAGATTCATTCGTTAAGAGACGCCGTCGCCGTGTCCTTTAGGCAGGCCATGTTCTCTAAAACTGACCATAATTTAAAGTCTAGAGGGTTGAGAGCTGGGCTAGATGAGAACCAGTCTTCAGGTGCAGAGTCGTGCTGTACAGTCCACGGTATATTTTTAAAAGTGTATTTATTACTGAGAGGTTTTACAGCATGATCCAAAACTGTTTCTTGACACACTTTGGCTGAAGTTTTCATTCCTTTTTCAAAAAAATGTAGTTTTGTGAATCCTTGATAAGACACCCACCACCAAACCATCACTGACGCAGGATGATGTCCATGTTGTACCTTTCCGATCACTTGAGCTGCTTATTTAGAACTGTGAGTACCTTTATCGTTTTGGTTATTGTAGTGTTCTTTAATAGTGAAAAAGTCGATCCACTCTCTTCAACTGTAAAGATTGAATTACGGCTTGCCCTGTATATCGACGATAAGCACTGAGCTTCAGGTCTTGTTCTATAATGTGTGACAGAGTCCAACGGGAATCTTCATTTCTCGAGATAAGATTTTTGCTTCCTAATGGGGTTTCGACGAATTCTAGCTTTAACAGCATTAACAGCTTTTGTAACAGCACGTGGCCGTCGCGATCTTTTCTGGTCCTCGACAAACGAAGTGTTGTTGTATCTGATGATAGTACGATATACGAACATACGGCTGATATCAAGCTTTTGAAGTATCTGGAATATGAACGACGGCTCCATGTTTCTTTGTGCAAGGCGATCACTGTAATCGTATTTTCTTGAACACCTCATTCCATATTGTAATTTGATAATTAACACGACAAAACAGCGTTAAAAAATACTATTATTTCGAAGCAAACTAATCAAACAATACAACATTGTCAAAACTTCACACCTGTTCGAAGATGTCCGAATAAATCAATAATTTTAAGATTCAAATTAACAACTTTCCAAGAGACGTATAATAAATCTCGCACTCAATTCCTCGAGTTCACTCCAGTAATAACAAAGCAATAACCATAAGTCTAATACGGATATAGAAAGACTCTTTTTATTTGGTTCTCTTCGCAGCGTACACCTGCTGTTGTCCCAATGACAATATTTCCCCCGTCTGAAGTGTTGTCTTGTTTTTCTGTTTCTGGTTGGAGTGTAAGCGGTTTAAATACAATGGACTTAAATTTTAACTTATAATGTGTTTGACATTCAAAAAATATTCTACAATGGAACTTAGTTTGAAAAATCTTTTGGATTTTATTTTACATTTATTGTTTCATTTAAATTCGCCAGGACACCCTTGCCTCTTAGTGCCGTCTAAAGTGTATTATAATACAATTGTAAATGCATACATTGTAAATATTAAATTCTAATTAGGGTAAATAAAATTTTATAAAAAATGAACATACTATATTTATATATGGCTTGGGTTTACATTAGTATTAAAAATAAATATGTTACAAAAAAACCGCTAAATCGGTGTTTTACTTGATTCCATTATTCGTCTGTTTCTTGTTGTTTCCGATAATAAGTTTTATATCATAATTTATAGTCTGTACATCTTTGATATCTATACAGATAAGTAATATTTAAGTGTCTGTATGTTATGTCCATATAAAAATTATGAAAAACTTCGGGGGATAATTCGAAGCAGGAGATTCCGGAAATACAAAGTTTGGATTTTTGTGTCTGACTGTCTGAATGTTCCGGCTAATCTTTGAAACGGCTAGCCTGATTTTCACGGAATTTTCCCTTTCAGATAGCTGATGTTGTTTGTTGCTATCCGCGAAAAAAAAATTCCACGAGGACGCAGTCGCGGGCAGCGCTAGTTGTGAATAAATGTAGTAGATCTAACAAAATTATTACAGATTTACGGTGAAATTTCAAAAAAAGGAATTTTTATATTATTAAACACTTGGCAGATCTGTAGACTTACTATATGTAGATCTACCATATATATATATATATATATATATATATATATATATATATATATATATATATATATATATATATATATATATATATATATATATATATATATATATTATATATATATATATATATATATATATATATATCTACTATTAGAACTACTCTATATAACGTACGCAATGTTTCTGTTGCGTTGTCTAGAGATTAACGGTCTTATTCATAATGGAGTTGGAGCAGGTTTGAAAGCTTCTTTAAGATACATGAAGAAGCATTCAAATTTACTCTAATCTCTATATTAATATAAAAGAGAGTGAGTTAGTTTTTTTATATTAGTTGTAACAACGAAACGTAAAGTGGACTCCTCTTTATAGCTAACCACATCCTAAGTGAACAGTTCTAACCGATTCTCTGCATAAAATAACTCTCATATTGTTTTATTATTCCCATTTGCCACGTTCACATTAAATATTCGCAGTATTTGTTTTTCCATTCGTTTTGATATAAACGGAGAATGAAAAGAATTCTGCATACATATTTTTTCAATGGATTTTAGGGAGGTTTTTATATTTCCAGTTCTTTTATTTGTAGAAGAAAATTAAATCTGCTCGGTAGACCAACTATTCTGTAAAATCATTTTTTCTCTTGTTATTTTACGGTTTGCAATATTAATTTTACGAAAGAATTCGAAGTATTCGGTTTCACAACAGTAAGACCGAAATAACCTCGAAATTGTCATCTTTGTCGTCCGTGGCCATTAAAAAGCGGCAGAAACGTCGGAATAGCCAAAATGAAATAAATTACCGCGCTTAAACCATTAAAACGTAGTTTTATTATGTATACAAGTCGCGAAAAGTTAAAAAAAAACCATCAACATTATTGTATATCTTGAACATTTATAAATACAAAACAATCTTCATAAACAAGACGTGCTAAATTTAAAAGAAAAGATGAAGAAACGCATTTATTTTTAGAGCTTAAATTTGTTTGGAAATGGCGAGTGAAACTTTGTTCGTAAAAAAATATTAAAATAAATTTATTATAACAGTATTACTTTACCGAGGTGTGTCGTACCGAGTGTCGGGGTGAAGGTAAGGAAAGGAATGCTCCGGTGGTTCGGGCATGTGGAAAGAATGTATGATGAAAGAATGACTAAACAGATATACAATGCAAAAGTGGATGGATGCAGAAGTCGCGGAAGGCCACGACACACCTTCCATGATCAAATTGATCGTGTACTAGCAGAAGGTGATGTCAGGAGCCTTAAGAACAGACGAGCGTGCATGACAAGAGCTATGAATGTCAAAGAAGCAAGTGAGGTGTGTAAGAATGGGCCTGTGTGGCGCTCTGTTGTTCGTGCCTACCCCGCAAGGGACCTGGCGTGAAGTTATGTATGTATGTATGTACTTTACCGAAAGGTGAAAGTGAAGTGTATTAATTTAATAGAATACAATATTTTATATTAATTACTTTGTTTACAAACTAATTTGTTTATGACGGCTACTGAATGCTTACTATTAAATTGCTGACATGAAACACAAGGTCTACGAAGCTGCGATCAGTGAACACACACTGGATAAACCAACCATTACATCAGATTTGATAACCCACAAATTCTCGCAAAAAAGAATCGTTACATACCTAGAATGATGCGTGAGCCTATTGAAATCAGAAAACACCCAACTTTCAATACAGAAGATGGTTGGCAAGTACGTCCTGTTTGAGATCCGATCATCAAAACTGTTAAGATCCAAACCCAGCAAAAACCAATTGCCAGACCTCAAGACACTATGAGCTCTTTTGCGTGTAACGGAACACAAACCAACTTCATTGATAATTTCTTTTATTTTCCCCTCCACCCATTTCAATATTATATAAACATTTTAGAACTAGGCATGTTAGCTGAAAAGTTTCTTGCGCCGCTTCTTCTCTTCAAGCCATAACATGCTGTGAAGCGGTGGTAAAATAGATTAGGCGCCCATAGAATAAACAATAACCATAAACAACATTAAAACTAAATAATTAAAATGAAAAAGTTGGCGGTAGACTAAATAAAACTTTAAGAATACTTGTTGGACAAATGTCATCTTTCTCGCCCGTGACCACAGCCACTAAAAAGCGGAAACGTCGGATATCAAAGTCAAATAAATTTCTGCGCTTGAAACCGTTAAAACGTAGTCGCGAAAACTTAAGAAAATATTATATATAATTATTTAAAAGTGTCTGTAAAGGCACGCTTGGCTGTCCATCAAGAGGTGTTGGTGCCAACACTAAAGAACGGCAGTGGTAGTTAAGTGTGGCAGAAACAGCATTAAAGTAGAATAAACGCAGTTGAGATGAGAACTTTGAGAAGTATATGTGAGGTAAGAATGAATGATATGATATAGAATAATCTAGAAAGAGAACGTTGTATATTTAAAGAAGACATAATAACAAGAGTTGAAAAAGAATGTTAAGGTGGTTTGGGCATATAGAGAAAATAGAATCACAAAACAAATGTATGACAGTATTATGTATGGTAGAGTTGATACCGGTAGACCACAACATATATACCATGTTCAAATAACAGAAGTGTTAAAACGAGGTCAGGTAAAAAGCATATCAAATTAACGCGAAGAAGCGAAAGTTGTTTGTCAGGATCGCCGAAGTTGAAATCTATATTATCTTCCTACCCCTATGGGAAACAGGCCTGATAATATGTGTGTTTAATTATTTAATATACGAATAATAAACAACTTAAGAACTTAGGGATACTCCAACGTAACAACTGATGCACAACTGTTTAGTGGATTTTAATTTCATACACTTAAAAAGAGATTAAAGCTTCCTCCCTGTAACATATACATCAAAAACAGATCAAACGTGCAGTTGTCTCGCTTCGAAACTTTTGAAAGGCAATATTAAAAACGATTTCCCATTGAAAATATACGTTCAAAAGGCTCCAAATACTGTGCCAACGAGAGCGTGAATGCGTGTGACAGGACAGGAGCATAGGAGACCTACTAAGAGTGCCAGAATTCGTTCTTTATGAAACGAATCTCGAAGTCACATGCAATGACGGTGTGAATTGCAAAAGCCTTTTGGGTTCGTGATATAAATTATTATAATAATATTATTTGATTATAATGTGCTTAAGATAGCATTTATTCACGAGACCTAGATATTATATACTTTTAAGTATTATGTATGTTTATATTCTAAATTAAGGTAAGATTTTTTATTGAAATTATTATATATTAATATGTCATGTCTATCCTATATATTTGTATATTATCCATTTGATTCATTATTATTGTTGCATACCTACCCCCTTTTGGTAATGTTACATTTATTTACGTGCAATTATTAATTTTGTTACGTACCCTCTTATTTCTAAACGATACAATTGGCCAATTTCTTCTTTGAATAATTATGTTGTTATAAATATAACATAATTATATATGTTTATTTAATCTGTGATTAGCGCCTGTTTTGAATAGAGTAGTTTTCCATAATTTACCATTAATTTTAGGTAGCAATATTTGTCCCTATTACTGTGTGGTAATTGAGAGATTTGAAAATCTCTCAATTATTTAGGACGGTATTCACTACATTTTATTTTCATGTTGGCAGACGTGATATATTTTTATTGTGTTCGATTTATTTTATTACATAAAACTTTAAATATAATATCTTAATAAAATATAATCTAAAACTTACAAACAATAATCTAACAAATTTTGTCAGTTATAAATAAGCTTTTTAATTAAAATAGTTTATCAATGACCTCAATTCGCTACCAGTTGTCCCAATTTGCCAAGTTTCTTATGCTATAATTGTTGCAGGGATGGCTAAGTGTTCTAAAAATGTCTGTCCAGTGTGAAGAGTGAGTGTATGAAATGTATTTAAGTAGTAAGGTTCTCTGATTATAAGTATAGTGACCAAGTATTCTATTCCAGCTATTCTTTTATTACCGTAAACCCTTCTCAGTTGAAGCAAGTATCACATCACCGAGTTTGAACATTGTACAAATTGATAATATTGCATGTACGTGTATGTATTTAATTTATAATATTGTGTATAATAAAGAATATTCTATTAGTGTTTAAAGACAATAAAGAGACATTAATGTGTATGATATTAAGATACATTGAAGAAAACTTAACAAAGGTTGTATTCTGTCTACAATCTCTAAGACTAGAAATAAAGTCCTGGTAACTATCCCCTTTCGGTAGTGTCCAAAAGTGTGTTATAAATAACTATGAGATTCTACATCGATGTCTTTCCTGTTTCGTGAGAACATTTTGCAGTTTACTCAATATTATATTGTTTTTTGCCTTTATATCAAATTACTATTTAGTTACATAAATCTACTATTATATATTATTCCATCAAGAATAGTTAGGTACAACAAGGCTAGGTAAGATAGGTAACAACCAAGTTCGTTTTATCACATATAATTTTAATAATATATCTTGCACGACTCTTTTTCGACCAATCTTGTTTGTTAAAAATATAGATATAAAAAATCTTCTATGAATATGACAATGCATAGTACATTCCACTTTAAACATATCACACGAAACTAACAAGGCACTTCAAGTCTCCAATATCACGCTCAGACGATTATTCATACTTGCTATTTGCATCTCGATTATCAAGCTCCGTGGTAATGCCCCATAGTCTGAGAGGCATCTATGCTCAACGACGCTTGATCGAATGATCTTGCTTTGACTACAGGAACGTGTCAATGCTGTGTCAGAGATACGTGATCTTCATGTATTAGATATGGTTTAATCAAAATGTTGCATGGATTTTCCTGGCAAAATACTAGGCCGATGGGGCATCCAGGGCGTCTATTATAGGGTCTTGTGAGGCCATGTACCCGTGACCCTTGTATAAGGGCGAATGACAGAACATTGAGGTTTTAGTGGTTATTCCCGACTTAGGTGGCAAGAGCACTACTTTCGGGGTACTGACGTTAGTGCTAGTAAAGTGGCGAACTCTACATGCAACAGCCGAATTTCCCACGTGGCGGTTATTAATCGGATTTCCACTTGTTAAAAGCATTGTTATGTGGCATTGATATAGGTATTCATTGTTTTAATATATAATATAATATATACTTATTCAAATTCAAAAGCTTTTCTTAAAAATAAGTTCCACTGGAGAATACTTTTTGAAGGTCACAAATACAAGTTAAAATTTAATTTTACTTCCTATTCTTGTACACCGCTTTGCAACGTTTTCTTACTGTTAAGGAGAAGAAGAGACAAAAAACCCCCAATAACACGTCAAGCTAAATATTGTTTTTCTTTATATTTCTTATTCTATATATCTTATCTTATCTATATTATATTCTATTATTATCCGTGCAGGAACGGAGAAAGAATACAATTTCCTGCGGCCCGGCGGCCTGTCGTAAGAGGCGACAAAACAACCCACAGCCAGGTGGTAGGGCATTTGCCTGACTGGATGGCTACCACCCCTGGTCTAGAGTATGTCGCCATAACAACCTTGTGTTGTGTTCCGGCATTAGTGACCAGGTTCCAGGCTCCCTAAAGAGAGCAGCAGCGCATTCGTAGCACCTTTGGTGTTGCAAATGTCCATAGGCGATGGTAACCGCTGTCCATCAAGTGGGCCGTCTGCCTGTCTGCTGATCTCCTGCAATGAATAAAAAAAAAACTCAAGTTAACTTTTCTTATAAGTTTTTTACAGAAGAATTTTACAGAATTACTTTTTGAAGAATTAATGGAGTTGTAGCAAACAGTGCTGATGTCGAATTGATTAAGTCACTGCTGCAGCTCAACGACCCAAAGTGAGTCCTGGTCTCCGAAATGAGAATACTCCACTCCTTCCTGTTCAGCGCTATCTCCTACATAGGTATGAAGCTCGCGTAGACCAGCCTCCACTGCGTCACTTCAGCGATATCTGGGCCAAGCAACTGGTCGCCGTCCCGTTGGTCTGCCCACATAGGCTAATGAATGAATAAAAATTAATTTAAAAATGAAAAATAATCAGACGAGCTAATTCAATAAACTCTCCAGCATCACATCTAGCAAAACATAATCATCATAATTATTTATATATCTCAAGTTATTTTTTATGAAATAAACAGAATAAACAGTACATATTGTTACCGTCGCAGTAATAACATACTAAGAATTCATATTGCAACAATTCTCCATAGATTCTTTACGTGTTATTTAAAACATATCATTTGAACTGTAGTGTTTCTTTTATTTGCGCATTGTTTATTTATTCTTGATGTTGAGAGTGGAGAGGGGGAATTTACAAGGAGGTGTACCTCGGCGCATCCATCTTAACAATATTTAGGCATATTTAAATTAAGGTACTTAATAACTTGCCCAATTTCGGCTTTACGTGTTTGAACAAAGAGATTATTATTTCTGTATTCTTCCGTGGTATTACCTAAGTTGATTGTGAAACAAGCATATAGAAGCTAATCAATATTGCCTGACAATGAAGGACTATTATATAAATATCTTCTATTCAAATTTATAAGCGATTGAAGTACACTAACTGTTAAATCATCTCTAATCAAACCACATCCTGCCGCTTATTCAATTCTGTCTTCCAGTCATTGAACGCAGCATAAACTATTTTAAGACTAAGATCTTCTTGTGGTTTTGTCTACCTAAACGTTAGTTGTATATGACTTTTGAATTCTCCATTTTTACAGTTGGTTACTTATGTAATAAAAAATGATGAAATTTAAAAATTAAGCAATCTAATCGCGGCTGCAAAAAATCAAAACGTCAAACAAGTACAATAAATTTCTAAGCTTTGAAACTGAAAAGCTGTTCTGTATAAATATACTTTGTTCATAAGGAACTATTCTGTCTATTTCTTATACTAATATCCTTTAGATTTAAAAGGTGTATAAAATCAAAAACCGGTCAAGTTATATTTGGTATGTGTCCCAATGTTGGCCACTATAGTTATAGACCACAAAAGTCTCCACTCAGCTGAGATGAGAATGTTGAGATGGAAGTGTGGTGTCACAAGAATGGATAAGGTGAGAAATTAGTACATAAGGGGATCTTTGAAAGTTGCTCCCGTGACTGAAATATGGGAGCAAGAAGATTAAAGGTGCCCTTCCAACATCGGCTGCAGGCTGCGGATGCAGGCAGCATATGCATGACACGCAGCCGCTGCCTGAATTCGCAGCCAGGAGTGATTCCGAGGCTGGCTGCACGTGCCAGGGCAGGCAGCAGGTGGCGACCAGTCGCTTCCAATATTTCAGAATGTCGGACGTGAGGAATAGTCGTGAGAATAATTTGATGTTATATCTTTTATTAGAAAAGGAAGAGGATGATGATGACATGTTGTCATTGTTAACTAGCCAGAGAAGAGTAGCTACACGTCCTTATATAATATGTAGACCCACTGATCGAAGTTATTCAATACTAATTAAGAAACACTTGAAGTATGATGACGATCAGTTTAGGAATTATTGTCGATTTAATAAGGTTGGAGTGACGTCACTACGTGCGAATCGGCTTGCAGCCGCAGCACTACCGGTCTGCGATCGCAGCACTTCCAGCCGAGGCTCGGCGGCACGTGCAGCCGCAGCCGCGTTCGGAATGTTTTTCACAGAAATCTATACTACTACATAGAAAACCAGTCGTGCATCCACAGCCGGTTTCGTGCAGCCGCTGCATGTGCTGTCTGCATCCGCAGCCTGCAGCCGAGGTTGGAAGGGCACCTTAAGGCGGTATGGAGAGGGAAAGTCACATGACAAAAAGAATGTCAAACTGCAAGATTGATGGGTAAAAAAGTAAAAGTAGACCAAAAAAGAGATGGAACGATTGTGTGAAGGTGGATATGATGATTTGTGGTGTGCCAGAGAACGTATATCAGAGTAATTATTATGGGGAAATATTTATTAGTTTACTGGTCATGGAAATGCAGTTATAGCAGTCTGCAAGTGCTGAACCCGACTTGTGCCATTATAAAGAAGAACAATCGTTTATGAAATTTCACTGAATAAAGTCATTTGAAATATAATTTATAGAAGAATGCTTTATATGCGCAATGGATGGCTACTTTTTTTATTAAGTAGTGCAATAAATTCCTGTTACAAAACCAAAATATAATTGAATTAATTACCTGAACTAATTTATTACAAAAATGCATTTCCAAAATACCTAAAAGAAACAGTTATTATTTTCTCTATGAGTTGCACAAACACCAATTCAGTCTTCACTCTTTATAATGTTTTTGAAATTTTACGCTTGCTGCGGAGGTGAAAGCTGTCAAGTTCAGCCTGTAGCTTATTTAATCGAGGAACATAGGAGAAAGAGAAATTTATTGACAGCTAAAACAAACTTATAGAAACTACGTATTTATCAATTCAAATAAAGAAAGAAAGAAATAATTTATTTGCAAGGAAAGCGATACAGTGATACAAAAATATCTATACGTACATTTTTTTATGACATTATATATATTTTACACCGCATTTCCTACAAATGAGGTCGGCAACTCAGTTTCACGCTGTGTTGGAGTTTCCTCCACCACAGCGCTGATTTTCAGTGCCGACCCCGCCTCATTCATTTTAATAATATTTGACCCAACACCACAGTAAAAACAAAAAAAACAAAAAAAAAATTCACTGTTCACGTGCATATTCTTATGTCCCTGCTCCAAGTGGGATACTGTTATTGACTGTGGCTAAATGCGTCTTGTTTATAGCGTTAACGCCGTTAACCTTCTATAAGGACCAAATTTAATATTATTATTTTCCACAAGCTGGCAGCTGCCATCAAAATTGCCGCGCCAAAACCAAGAGAATTGTGTTGTCTCTTTTATTATAATACTAATCATAAGTAGTAAGAGGGAGAAAGCATCAGTTCAACGTTCATTTCAACTATCTGTATTTGACCACAAATATGTGGGACTTCCCAATAAGCCGCGTGTGACAAGTTCGGCAACAAATTTGTGGTGGTTCCGTCTTACAGGTTAATGATTAGCTAGCTACATTAGCTATGTACATAAGTTATCTCTTAATATTATAATTATTGATAAAGAAATCATAAAAACCGTGCAGAAACGGAGAAAAAATACAATTTCCTGCAGCCGGGCCTGCCGTAAGAGGCGACAAAACAACCCACAGTTAGGTGGTAGGATATTTGCCCGTCCGGATGGCTACGACTCCTGGTCTAGAGTATGATTCCATAACAACCTTGAATTGTGTTCCGGCATTAGTGACCAGGTCCCAGTCCCCTTTAAAAGAGCACCAGTGCATTTGTAGCACCTTTGGTGTTGCAAATGTCCATAAGCGATGGTAGCAGCTTTCCATCAAGTGAGCTGTCTGCTCGTCTGCTGAATTCCTGCAATAAAAAAAGACAATAGAAACAAAGTAACACAGTCTCAGCATAATGCTAGCCAACAAGGACTAGCGCTGTTCTTTCGTCTGGAACCATAAAGAGAAGTGAAGGTGGAATTGGAAATGGAAACAAGGTGGTGTTTTGTAGTAGATGTTGAGTCCAGCCGCCCTTTCGAGAGCGGCAGCAAATTGGTAGCATATTTGGTGATTCCAATGTCCATAGGCGATGGTAACCACTTTCCATCAGATGGGCCGTCTGCCTGTCCACTAAACTCATACAATAAAAATATATATTTGAATTTATTTCTAGCAAAATAATAAGAACGAAAATACTTTCTGTAATTGTTATTTTTATTACAAAAATATTTTTAGACGAATCTAATTTGGGTGTTCGATATTTGGTATATTAAAGAGGAAACTCTTTGATCCCTTAATATGCGAACCTTTTTTGAAAACCGATTTTCTTTCTTCTTTTTTCCTCTTCTGATAATTTTCTGCCGCATTTCTAACAAATGAGGTTAATTTGTTGCTACGTTGAACTTCGATCCGACATGGCGCTTGTTTTTCTGGACAAATCCCCCATTTTTTTTAAAGTTACATAGCTTCTAGATTAATTTAAAAATATTTATAGTCTAACTGGTAAACAAGCAACACATATGTGCATTTTTTCCAATTCTTTATACTTGAGCCATGTTTGAATTATTATATTGATTTAAGTCTTAGATCCGAAACAACCGGTGTGATATCATGCTCTCGCAGGATATTGACTTAATGAAATGAATGAGACAATATATTTTTAAAAATATGTTTATTAGTATATAGTACGTATGTATATAAATAAAAATGTAAATAATTTGAAAACAAATAAATATGTGAAATAATATTAATTTTTTTATTGAAGTTTCTGCCTTTTAGAATACATTGGTGGTGAAAACCTTCTTGTAAGTATGAAATACATGTAACAGAAGATTCCGCCTCTAGGTTTCGAGAAACAACAGTTACAAGAAATTTATATATCCTCCCTTTTATTCACCATATCCCAATTATTTGAGGTCGTCACAAAATGTCTTTTCCTTCCACACTCCTCTATTCTGACATACATCTTCTGTCACACCCCATATCAACATCCTGGACAAAACCCATCCATCTTTTTTTGGTCTACCTTTATATTTGTACCTACCCATATCTATTACTAGGAAAAATAATTTGCGCGTTATGTGTGTGTGTATGTGTGAGTGAATGTGTGTGTGTGTTGAAATGCTTCATGAGATGAATGAAATAAATGAAATGATTAGTCTTGAGATAATCGGATTTCAAACAGTATGTGAAAGTTCGAGAAAAGAGTTCCGGGACATTCTACAAAACGAAAATATATACGTACTATAAACATGAAAACCAATTTTAAAACTTCTCGCTACAATACGAAGTCCAAAACGGTTTTCTAAATAACATAAAAAAGTCTCTTTCGCAATATCCCCCACTTTAATATGGAGTTGCCTTCATAAATTCAACTTGTTAAGACAGTAGTTCCTCGGGTCAGCAAGTCTAGCACAAATAAAACTACCCTCTACATCTTTAAGAGCGAATTATTACCGGAAAAGAGCAAAGTCATCCAATATGAAGTTTAAAGTTAAACAGTTTTTTGAGTGGACTTTCCGATGGGAGTTAAATTGAAAGATATTAGGGTGGAGCTTCTTTTATAGCGAGATATTGTTTTTTTAGTCTTCTTTTTAGGGTCTGCGATGGCTAAAGGAAAAAAGTTACTTTAATTCCTCTTAATACTTTACTATAATTCCTCTTTATTTAGTGAGCGTGTAATTTTTTTTTTTTTATTGCAGGAGATCAGCAGACAGGCAGACGGCCCACTTGATGGAAAGCGGGTACCATCGCCTATGGACATTTGCGACACCAAAGGTGCTACAAATGCGCTGCTTCTCTCTTAAGAGGGACTGGATCCTGGTCACTAATGCCGGAACACAACACAAGGTTGTTATGGCGTCATGGCGACCAGGGGTGGTCGCCATCCAGTCGAGCATATATATAATACTCTCCCACCTGGCTGTGGGTAGTTTTGTCGCCTCTTACGACAGGCCGCCCGGCCGCAGGAAATTGTATTCTTTCTCCGTTCCTGCACGGATAAAATTCATCTAATTCTGTAGTGTTAGAATAAAACAAATTTTTATTTCAGCTAATTAGTTTATGGCTCGAACTTTAGCCATGAGATTATCATAGCATCTCAAAAAGACACATTAGTTTAGTTAAAAATTTCAACAATCCTTGCTTGGAGTTGATGTTTACTTTTGAGGAAAATATATTGTGTGATAATCCACGGGGAAATCTTTCATTGTAATTGATATCACTTGTAAAGTTGTACAAGTATTTCACGTATGCCGGGATAATTTGTGTGAAGCTATATCGAGGGCTTCATTACAAATAGGCGTATACGAAAAATGCCATTTAGTTGTTGTTTACTAAAATTTATGCATGTTACAATTCAGAAAGTCTTGCCAGTATGCAAGTGTGCCTAAATAGACGGGTATTCAAATTTTGGTCCTTTTATAATCAACTAATTTTGTTTTATTCACAATTTTGTCCTTTGTGTAAAATTGCGCTTTTGTCTGTACGCCCATTTGTTATGAAGACCTCGGCATGTAGTCTACTATCGTTGTTTCTCTATCATTTCCTGGATGTTGAGGACTGTAACGTGAATGGAACATTTGTACTCTTTTTATATGACGTAATTAAATTTTGGTTTAGTAAAGCATCTAAAGCAGTCTAAGTCTTGATCACAGCGCATACAAACAAACATCACATGCTAGCGAAACTATAAAAGGTTTCATTTAAACAAATCATTATGGGTACATTTCTGAAAGAAAAAAAATGGGTTCGTAGTCTGAAACGAGAAACATTTATCGGCCGATATAACTAGCTTTATATAATAAAAAAGCAAAATCCGCTTACCGCTTTCAGAAGCACCATACCGACTCTTTCAAAGTTTATGATGAATGCGCTCCGTTCGTTCCTTAAGGAATACTTTTTCTCGATTATCCACAAAATATACTTATTTCGATATAAAGTGTCTGGGATGATAGATCATTTCCTAAAGTTCAGTTTAAGGGGAATGATGTTAATGGGGAAATTAATTTATTAAAAGACCCTTTGGACGTCATATTTTCTTGTTACAATTATGTATTATTACGATTTTATTCGTGCAGGAACGGAGAAAGAATATAACTTCCTGCGGCCGGGCGGCATTTCGTAAGAGGCGACACAAAGAACCCAGAACTAGTAGGGCATTTGCCTGACTGGATGGCTACCACCCCCGGTCTAAAGTATGTAGCCATAACAACCTTGAATTGTGTTCCATCATTAGTGAACAGGTTCCAGTCTCCCTTAAGTGAGCAGCAGCGCATTTGTAACACCTTAGGTGTTGCAAATGTACTTAGATGATGGTAACCGTTTTCCCTCAAGTGGGCCGTCTGCCTGTCTACTGAACTCGTTGAATTAAAAAACTTCTCCTGCGCTGTTACGTTTTAACTAACGTCGTCGTCATCATTCTCAGCCATTTGCAGTCAACTGCGGGACGAAGGCCTCCTTGAGTCGGCGCCACTTATCCCTATATTCTGACTCCCTCTTTCAGCGCCTGTCGGCCATCTTGCATAAGTCGCCGATCCATCGAGCTGGAGGGCTTCCAACACTATATTTACCGAGACGCGATCTCCACTCCAGGACTCGTCTGCTCCATCGGCCATCGGTCCTGCTGCAGACGTGACCGTGCCACTTCAACTTGCTGATTTGAAGTAACTAACGCACTATCGCCTCACGATTTACTAAAGGAAGGTACACATTGGTCCAGCCGGGAATGAATCAGTAATGTATTAGCATGGAAGAAAAACACTATTTTCCATGGTATTTATTTTCTAAGAAATATATACAATAGAAAAAAATATAAAAACGACGATAACAGTTCCAATAGTGAAGACAAAAAGTCTAAGAACATACATAAAGTTTTATTTACGTCCTAAATTATTAATATACTTATTATAAATAATTTACTAAATTCACTCGGAAACAAAATATTTTAAACTAGCTTCTGCTCGCGACTTCGTCCCCGTGGTGCGGTTTTTCAAATATCCTACGGGAACTCTTTAGTTTTTCGGAATCAAAAGTATCCTATATGCTGACCAGGGATATAAGCTACCACCATACAAAATTTCATTTAAATCGGTCCAGTCGTTTCGGAGATTAGCCGGTACAAACAGACAGACAAACAGAGAAACAAAAAAATTGAAAAAAATCTAAATTCGTTCTATTTCACTTCTTACATCCCCCTGATTCGGTTTTTAGCATTTTTCTTCATTGTATAGAAATTTAACCTCTACAGATTTATTATATGTATAGATATTACAATAATAAATAGACAGATGCGCTAATAGGGGTTAATGTTAATTAAATGTAACTAGTTATTTCTCTGTAAGTGAATTGTAAATTCTTTTGACAAATAAATGTTTTAAACCTTTAAACCTTAAATACATTATAGGGTAAAAATATAGCTACAATTCACAACAAAGATCCGAAAGTTAACAAAAGATGACGAACGAGAATCCATCGAAAATTTCCTCTCCGTTTTTAGAATCAATTCAAAAGTAAACCCCGAAATATCCATTCCATAACCCGTAAGAGATCTCATATAAACACCGAACAAAGGGTGTGAAGCACTCATAAATAGCACTCAGTATGATTGTTTGTTTGTATGTCTGAAGCGAGCCACCTTACAGTTGAATCGACGCAGCTAATGTGTTTCTGTTTGGTTTAGGATCAGTGGATGTTGGAGTATATGTAGTGAATATTTCAGTACAAATATTTGTTTAGAGATATGTATTATAGTTAGATAGTGTAAATAATGTATAAGATAGTTATTTACCTAAATTTTGCTAGTGTAAAACACAAGAAATTTCAAGTGGGCCTCTGTAGAATTTAAGTGTTTAAATATCTTTATAATATATGTATACTAGAAAACTGTCCTTATAAACATAATATATAAAATTAATTTTGCATCAAATTGGTATTTTATTAAATTTAAGTATATTAAATAGGTTATAATTAAAATTAAATTAGTAATGAAGTAGGACATTCTATGTGTACGTGCCTATGTAATATAAGCTACCAATATTGTATATATCTATTAAATATTATATATAATATAAGATCTGGCAAAAAACATGTAATCTTTATTAAAATATCAACACCTATTTGTATAACTATCGTGTTTTTATGCAATCAAATTTACTTGATTTAATATAGCTAATTCTGAAAATATATAATCTTTCACTCAACCTTTGGATCTGTATTACACGAATGAACCTTTGTATTACACCCAAAATATGTTAGAGCTTTAGATTAAATAGAAACAACTTAAACATACTTTAGAACATCTCAAAAATCAATAATATAACTACAAGGACCTAAGTGGCACATTTTAATATAATTACAACTAAAATACTATTATTTCCTGAGATGGAAGATAAAAGAACGCCGGTAGAGTAATGAATTATAACAAAATAACACTTTAAATCCAAAAATATACAAACAGGACTAATAACACAAACAAACACACAACAAAGAACACATTCGAGGTATTCGCGCCCACAAATCATATGCCACCGTTCTGAAGTCATAAAAGCATTCCTGAAAACAAGAAAAGAAAAAAGGGACAACCCTGTTTAAGTGGCGTGGCGTAAGTAACAAGCGGAAGCGATTATTTAAACGCTTGTCACTCTGCCGTCTCTGCAGGCTCGGTCACATAGAACGAGTGAATCATACTTGGGGTGACTGATTGACCATTTTAATTATCGCTGTAAAGATAGGGTGGAACCTAACCTGGCTGAATTTTAAGCCCATTACTAGCAAGATACTGTGTCGGACAGAGAAAAGTGGCCTGTTCTTGTTTCGGAGCCAAGACTTAAGGACTTTGATGGTAAAATTTGAGGCTATTTTATTGAGTGTTTCTAATGTAATCTAAATTAATTTTTTTGTTACCTACTTTACATTTTATTTTACGTATGTTTTAATTTATTATTTGATTGGTAAAATTTTACAAATCTGAATAGATGAGTACTCTTGCAAAATATAAACGATCCGTTTATTTCATCTAATAAAAAGTGACAAATCGTTTTTAAAATTTAACCAAGCAAAAAATGACAATATCTCGAACCTGCAATTTTACATGACAATGTTAACTATAGTATGAAGCCGCTCATAACTCTATATGTTATTTACTTTTACCCTTCAGGTACGCTGTAGTGGATCATAATAAACTTTTACACATTACCTAAACACTGTGTAGTTCATGAACGACGAACTATTAGGGACAGTGATTCGATCGCTAACAAATAGGATTGAAAAGTTCTAATAACCCTATAGTATAAGGTGAACTAGTTCAATGACCGAATTGTATCGGAAAGCAGCGCTCACTTGGATGACCAAATAAACACAAGACAAATTATAATAGTCCCGCTGCTGGGCTCGGGCCTCCCATTATAGGTGGGAAACGGACAGTATACCATCCACACCTGTCCAAGGCGGCTTGGCAGGTTTAACACATCGGTTACCTTGATGTGCAGGTTACACCATAATTGTGACAATAGGCACATTAGATCAGTATACTGAATACTGACTAAGTGCTGCATGAATTCTGACCAGGATCGAACCCGCACTCTTTGAGGTTGGGACGCGTGCGCTACGCTACTCTACACTATAAGACAGTGTAGGATAAACTAGTGCCATTTAAACAAATATCGCTGCCGTTTGTCCATTGGACCAAAAAGGAAGCTTTCGAAATACGCCAGTGAATCACAGAGGGAAGTGGGGAATGCGTTAATAAGCCCCGGAGCCCCGGATCCAACCCGATGTATGGAATAAATCATAGTAATACCACAAGTGAAATGTGCGTTTGAGACGCAAAAATTAGGAGATTAAGATATTTTAAGACGCTTCTCGTGAAATGGAGCCTCTAATAACATTTTGGAATGGCGGCAATTTCTTCTACGCTTTTTTCGGTTAGAATTTAGATAAGAAATATTTGAATTTAGAAAAAAATGTTCGGCATTTGAAATTTTTATGGATTCTTATCGGGAAGTTTAAGGAGAGGTATTTTGCTGTGCAATATTATTATTACAAAATTAGATAAATAGTTGTAGATTATCGATTGTGAAGTTTCTGAACAAGAATTGTATGTTTGTGTTGAAATTCTCAATTATTTGGTGAAATGTGTCTCATACAATTGTAATAAAAACTCGCTCGTATACATACCATTAGTATCTGTCTGTAATTTGAAAAGAACATGCAAAGTTTTAAAAAAACTGCTATTTACACCATGCCTTATTAATTATTTTATTGATGAGATATTTTAGACTTGGTTTTATGAACAGGCTCCGTGGCGAATCGACGAATTTCAGGTGATTTTATTCAAAATTTACTTGTTTCTATATTTTAGTATTGTAAAGTGTTCTTGACTAGTACACATAATTAAAACGTTTTAATGGTCTTTAGCACGGTATTTTATTTTATTTTCAAAATATATATATTTTTCAATATATTTAGAAGGTTATTATTTTTTCTTTCAAGATAATTTGCTTATTTATTACCAAAGCTTAATTGACATTATTCTAAATAAGAATATTTATGTACATTAAATTTTAGTTTTGAAGTCATTTTGTTATACCACTATGTAGTAGAATGTACTGTGCATCTGCAATTGTATTACACCTGTATAAACTATATCCTTGCAAATAAAATATATTGATTGATTGGTCGAGGGTTTGAAAGAGAACGAAGTTATGAGCATAGATGAAATAAAGACAGAAAACGCTTATATCCCCAATGAAATGTGTCACGCAAAGGTACCTTCATAAACAGGTCACCCAATAACAATACAAGATAGCTTATCTAACAAACCTAAAAATAAAGTTAAATAATAAAGTCTCGCAGAAATTCGCAAAACCCCACGACTTAGGTGGGAATTCGCAAAAATATTATGAGAAGGAAAAAATAACGAGTTTGTTATTGTAACGATTACTAAGGTTTGTAAATAGGGCCAGTCGAGGGTGGATTTGAATCCAGTACTGCGCATTTTGTATAATTCGATATTTTATACAATGTTACATCACAACTGATATTTCCCAAGAAAAAAACGTAGCTAGATAGATAACACTTTAGTGCTTACCAAAATAAACAAAGACAAAATGCATAATTAAAATAGTTTTTAGCAAAAGAACAGGCGGCCTTATCGCCAAAAGCGATCTCTTCCGGGCAACCTAGCTTAAAATAAATTCTTTACTAATCTGGCGATGTAGGTGGAGCAGAAAAAAGATGGTACTGTACAATTTAATTATACATACTAGGGTGGCGCGCAAAAAATGACTTTTTTGTGTCTTGAGTGAAGAAATGATAGTTTTTGATGTTCTAATAAGTCCCTCTAAAGGACAGCTCAAATATTTCTTTTATGAATATTAAAAGATCGCTCGAAAAAATCTAAAGTTATGCAATACAAGTAAATAAAACAAGATCGCCAACCTTTTAAAATTCAAATTTTGAACTGAAACTTTCAGAAACTTACTACTTTTGGTCTATAAAATTATACAGTAACGAGAAAAAAAATTGAATGACCAAAATCGGTTTTTGGCGATTTTTCAAATCTTAAAAATTTGGAGGTAACTAATAAAAATTTATTTGAGCTGTCCTTTGGAAGGAGTTTTTAAAACATCAAAAACTAATATTTTTTCACTCAAGACTCAAGAAAAAGACGGTTTTTTTGCGCCACCCAAATACATACTAACACTTTTTTTTTTAATTTATTGAGAACAACAGCTCTGTGAAGTTGGCACCTTGAGTTGCGAATTTTTAAACCAACAATATCTCATTCGTTTGCCCATCGTTAGTCCATGTTTGCCCAGGAAAAATTTTCGTTTGCCCACCCTTGGTTCAAAAGTTATTGAACAAAAACTTTTTTTGGAAAAAGAAATTCCGGTTCTTCCCATATTTTCGCGAGGTTTAATGTTTATAACACTTGAATGGACTTTATCGTTAGCTGATGCAATGAACTCGATTGTCCAGGCAAAAGTTTCGTTTGCCCACCCTTGGTTCAAAAGTTATTGAACAAAAACTTCTTTTGGAAAAAGAAATTCCGGTTCTTCCCATATTTTCGCGAGGTTTAATGTTTATTACACTTGAATGGACTTTATCGTTAGCTGATCCAATGAACTCGATTGTCCAGGCAAAAGTTTCGTTTGTCCACCCTCAGATCAAAAGTTATTGAACAAACACTTTGTTCTGGAAAAAGTAATTTTGGTTCTTTCCACATTTTCGCGAGGTTTAATGTTCATGACACTCGAATGGACTTTATCGTTAGCTGATCCAATGAACTCGATTGTCCAGGAAAAAGTTTCGTTTGCCCACCCTTGGTTCAAAAGTTATTGAACAAAAACTTTTTTTGGAAAAAGAAATTCCGGTTCTTCCCATATTTTCGCGAGGTTTAATGTTTATTACACATGAATGGACTTTATCGTTAGCTGATCCGATGAACTCGATTGTCCAGGCAAAAGTTTCGTTTGCCCACCCTTGGTTCAAAAGTTATTGAACAAAAACTTTTTTTGGAAAAAGAAATTCCGGTTCTTCCCATATTTTCGCGAGGTTTAATGTTTATGACACTTGAATGGACTTTATCGTTAGCTGATCCAATGAACTCGATTGTCCAGGCAAAAGTTTCGTTTGCCCACCCTCAGATCAAAAGTTATTGAACAAAGACTTTGTTTTGGAAAAAGTAATTTTGGTTCTTTCCACATTTTCGCGAGGTTTAATGTTCATGACACATGAATGGACTTTATCGTTAGCTGATCCAATGAACTCGATTGTCCAGGCAAAAGTTTCGTTTGCCCACCCTCAGATCAAAAGTTATTGAACAAAAACTTTTTTTGGAAAAAGAAATTCCGGTTCTTCCCATATTTTCGCGAGGTTTAATGTTTATGACACTTGAATGGACTTTATCGTTAGCTGATCCAATGAACTCGATTGTCCAGGCAAAATTTTTGTTTGCCCACCCTCAGATCAAAAGTTATTGAACAAAGACTTTGTTCTGGAAAAAGTAATTTTGGTTCTTTCCACATTTTCGCGAGGTTTAATGTTCATGACACATGAATGGACTTTATCGTTAGCTGATCCAATGAACTCGATTGTCCAGCCAAAAGTTTCGTTTGCCCACCCTCAGATCAAAAGTTATTGAACAAAAACTTTTTTTGGAAAAAGAAATTCCGGTTCTTCCCATATTTTCGCGAGGTTTAATGTTTATTACACTTGAATGGACTTTATCGTTAGCTGATCGAATGAACTCGATTGTCCAGGAAAAAGTTTCGTTTGCCCACCCTTGGTTCAAAAGTTATTGAACAAAAACTTTTTTTGGAAAAAGAAATTCCGGTTCTTCCCATATTTTCGCGAGGTTTAATGTTTATTACACTTGAATAGACTTTATCGTTAGCTGATCCAATGAACTCGATTGTCCATTATCCATTATGAACATTAAACCTCGCGAAAATATGGGAAGAACCGGAATTTCTTTTTCCAGAACAAAGTCTTTGTTCAATAACTTTTGAACCAAGGGTGGGCAAACGAAACTTTTGCCTGGACAATCGAGTTCATTGGATCAGCTAACGATAAAGTCCATTTATGTGTCATGAACATTAAACCTCGCGAAAATGTGGAAAGAACCCAAATTACTTTTTCCAGAACAAAGTCTTTGTTCAATAACTTTTGATCTGAGGGTGGGCAAACGAAACTTTTGCCTGGACAATCGAGTTCATTGGATCAGCTAACGATAAAGTCCATTCAAGTGTAATAAACATTAAACCTCGCGAAAATATGGGAAGAACCGGAATTTCTTTTTCCAAAAAAAGTTTTTGTTCAATAACTTTCAACCAAGGGTGGGCAAACGAAAATTTTTCCTGGGCAAACGTGGACTAACGATGGGCAAACGAATGAGATATTGTTGGTTTAAAAATTCGCAACTCGAGGTGCCAACTTCACAGAGCTGAGAACAACCAACAAGTATTACACTTATACATACATTTGTTTATTGAGTTATTTGTCTTAGTGCAAACTTAATTATAGGTTGTCACATCGTGCTGAAAGGAACATACAATTTTTTTTATTATTTTTTACGATAATTCATTAGTACGTTTGTAATGTTAACGTGTGTGTGTGTGTGTGCGTGTGCGTGGGCGCGTGCGTGTGCGTGTGCGCGTGCGTGTGCGTGCTTGCGTGCGTGCGTGCGTGCGTGCGTGTGTGTGTGTGTGTGTGTGTGTGTCTGCGTGTGTGTGTGCGTGTGTGCGTGTTTGGTATATCCTATACATAATATATACAAAGAATTTACTGTTGATTTGATTGAAATGAATTTAGAATAATTTGCCGAATTTTGTTGATTTTACCCGAAAAAATATCTATATCTTTATTTTTGTTACACTATTATTATACTGCCTCATCAAACGGTTGCAAGTGGCGTGAAAACCCAGGTTGGTTTTGGTTGGTGTTAACACTTATTTATATTTATTTAATACATACATTGATACCAAGACTCATTTATAGAATACCAATAAACACGTATATATGAAATAATCATATAAATTTATTGCTTTTTATTATTAATACAATACTCATTATTTATTATTGGAACTTCAAAAATATTAATTAAATATAAGCTACAAAATAAAACTAAAACTTAAAAAATATAATTAAAGACTAAAAATAAATTAACATATAAAAATAAGCTATACTAAAAACTAAATAAAAAAGGGGAAAATACCTAAAGATAAGTTATTGGCCCCAAACCATTGTCATGAAATAAATATATTAACAATAGATAAATAAATAAATGTTTATTATATTATATTAGACATATTTATTTAAAAACAGATAATAATTTCTAAGTGATTGCCGAAATACAGGCAATGTTTTGGCCTCTCTGACAGTAAGAGGCAACGCATTCCAGAGTTTGACAGCCTGCACTGTAAAAGAGTTATCATAAAAGGATGAAGTTTGTGCAGGTGTTACGAGACTAAACGTAATTCTGAACATTGGTAAGTGTTACGTTATTAGGTGGCTCTACATGTGCGACATAGTATAGCCTAAGAGGTAGCGGTATATAGCGCTTGGATTAAAACACAGGTTCATAGTTATGTGGACTGTATTGGGTGAGATTTACCTGATACTTGCTCTAGATTAGTAGAAGCTCTACCAACGATTAGGTTTGTCCAACTCGGTTCAGGTTAAAGTTAAAGAGGGTAGACTACGAAATGTAGTCTACCTAAGCCTACCTAATAATGTACCAAATATTTCACATAGTAAAGAATAAAAGGTGACAGGACAATGCAGACAAACAGTCCGCCTGATAGAAGTTGAAATAATAGAAAGTCATTAGTTTTACTGGACAACAGGTTTCTTTAAATCTCAACAACATACATTAATAGGTATTAAAAATGGATATGTTCTATCATTCGTCATCTAAAAAGCCGTTGTGGCTAAGAGGCGAGTACACTTTCGTCCCAAGCTCAAAGTGCGCGTTCAAATCCTGATCAGGATGAATGATGAACTTAGGTTGTTTTCTGATCCTATGTGCATAATTGTTATAATTACTAACTAGGGTATACTCTCTGTGATGAGTATACATACAGTCCGTTACATTTTAATTGTACAAATATAGTTTTCTTACGTCACGGAAGCAGATTAATTAGGTTATTGCCTCAAAATTAAAAAAGGTGAAACAAACCCCGCACATTAATCAATGATACAGTTCACTATCATTATTTTTTAGGTTCCATACCCCGCCACTACAAAAACCACTGTGCCACCAAAAACATCATTTGACTACCAAATTCTTCCTATGGGTAACCCGATTATACAAATTCAATTTTTTCTCTGCCAGCACCCACTTTTTGCATATCCAAAGTCTACGAGGAGCGATATGGGTTGTTTTGCTCACATATTTATCATTATTATCTCTTGGCTGGATTCCAAAACACGATTCGATTACGTATCGAATGTGTATAGTGGAAAACAAACTAAACCCATTTGTCTTGAAGGGTATTGAACGAGTAAAATTGCTAGGATTTTTTGATTTGATAAAGTTTCCATGCTAATAAATCTTCCTCTTTGACTGTACTTTCTGTCAGAATTATTTTTCTCGAAAACTTGTGTCTCGTTCAACAAGAAAGTGTTTCCAATATTATCGACTTCAATGCAGAACCCCTTGACTTACATTTTACGGATACATAATTTTCTCGTCAAAATTTAGATGAAAAAGTAATGCCACTGTAGAGCAACGAATAAAAATTTACAAACATAAAAGAGTTAAGACGAAGTTATAAAAAGAGAAGCCAGCCATCAAAATGGCTGCATATTTTCGGCTTTTGGGGTCGAGATCCTAGGACCATGTGGGGCCTGAGGCGCACAAGCTTTATTGAAACATAGCCAAACGTCTGGTGGATGTCTCACATGACCAAAAGACTGGTTTATACCTCGGGCAAAGTATCAGCTTTTCCATTCAGGGAGGCAATGTAGCCAGCCTTTTGGGCACGTTTCGGACTGACAGCGGTCTGGAATTAGATGTTATGGTTTAACATTAGTTTATATATCTAGTTTATTTTTAGTTTATGTATAGACTAATTTTTGATTAGGTGTTTGATTTATAAATGCCAACAAAAAGATAATTAGTTAATCAAAGAATTACGTAGTAGGTGTTGGCAGCACCAATATGAAATATTGTTTATTTTTAAACTAAAATTGTGGTTGCATTTTGTGCTTCTTCCGTTTGTGTTGTAGCCGAAGGCAGACCCTTTTTTATGTAAAGTGATATTATTACAAGTTTTCACCAACTAACAGTGATCTTCCACTATTACACCGACCTGGGATATCCTAGGCCACAACCATCAGCGTGTGCCAAAAAATATTTATTATATGTGCGACGAGCTACGCAGAGTAGGAATGTATTATTAATAATAAGAAAAGTGTAAAAATAGTTTAGTAGAAATGTAATAGTAGATAAGTTTTTGAAAAGAAAAAATAAAAATAAGAAAACAAAAAAAAAGATATAAAATTAAAGAACCCCTTTCCTAATGTTAAATTATAGTATAAGAAAAAGAAAATAAAGAACCTATATCTTGATACGTGATGGAGGAGAAGGCGAATAAAAAAACCCTCACAAGCAAACAGATGGCGCTGGTAACAATTGAAATTGAAAAACTCCCAAAACATACAAATTCCAACAATAATAGATGGGCCTAGGCCTGCGAGGAACAACAATGGTCTCTCTCGCTCGAGTCCAGTTCGACTCGCATTAGCCAGGTGTTGAAGATTTTTCATTTGTGAAGTACATAATACAACTGCCTGATGTAGAGAGGGGTTGACCGACAATTACGATATGAGCGTGACGTGTGTACATTCGGGAATCTAATAGTGACGGTCTTTGCGCTTTTTATTGAATTACGACTCTCCGCATTACGTTTGGATTTGTTGTCTTCAGTTATATTTGTATCTGTGTTATACGAGGTTATATAATTCTAATAAACTCTATAATAATTCTAACGGCATTTTAATTCGAGTCCTGCTATCTCGTAGCAATTTATAACATAATAACAATATGAAAAGACAGAAACTTTAAATCTGCAAAAGATTGTAACTACTATGTCAACACCCGAGAAACCAGGAAAATTCCCGAAAAGTACTTAAATACATCATTCGCATAATATCAAAGGCAATAAAAGCTATATCTACAAGAGTAAAAGAGTCGTTTATCACAGCTTCTCTGGATGTTGGCCCCACTGAGACCTCGATCTAGGTAATAAATGACGTCACGGAGCTACACATAAATTCTACGTAATAGAAATGTAAATCTCAATTTTCATTCGATATCAAACTGGGATTTATACTATCAGGTTGGCTGTGTTGATTTAGGGCACTTTTTTAGTCTACAGCAATGAGAAAAGGTTTCTAAGAAGTGTTTTGAAGTGAAACTTTTTTAGCCACTTTAGTCAATTCTTTCGATAGGAACGAAAAGGCATGACGCAGTGAATTTAATAATAATTTAAACACTACGGGCCTTAGTTGTAATAATTTCGTTATTAAAGGTTTAGCCATCTCTTAAATAAGAGACTTTAAGCACCTAATCAATGCTGTTTCAATAAACTTGCCATCTTGCTCTTAGCAGTCACTTAACTGCGTCTCGTGTGCTTATTTTGACAGTTATTTAGAAGTTACTTTACGCATCTTATCCTTAAGGATTTTATGGTAAGACTTTCGATGCTGAGCAGTTCTTAAATTTAACAACGATTATAAGTATGGCCATATTTATTTAATTAGTAGTAGTTTACTTAGTTTGAGTATTTATGTATCGATTGCTTATTTCCTGCACTACACATATCGCCTGATTCAAATTTGTTTCATTTAGATTGCCTGGAAGAGATCGCTTTGAGCGATAAGGCCGCCTATTTTATTAATTTTAATACTAAACTTATACTAATGTAGAGTGTATCTGTTACATTCTGGTGTTGTGAGGAATTGCATGTGCAATTTGTGCCTTATGACTGATACCTATATATATTATCCTATCTAGTGCCATGTGTGTTGTCTTTTCCTTTCTGTGTCTGGATTATTAATTTTTAGGCTCTTTGAGATTGATGTTCGAGTGTCTTTAATGATTATTCATAGATTCAACACCGGAGCAATCACTGCGACGTTCTTCAATTCACAAATTAATTGGGAGCACTATATGCTTCAATAATAGTGAATATAAGGTTATTATTATTGCAAAACAGGTGAGACCCGGCCATTCCAGCCGATTGGCTAATAGCAATCGAAAAAAATTCTCAGCTACCCTCATCTAAGCCCGGAAATGAAAGGTCCTTTTATTGCTTAGTAGCCATCGAATCACGCAAACCTAATTCCTATTTACGAATAATATTGACCATACACGTAATAACATTAGTATATTAGCTCTTATGTATAGTGGATAAGATTGAAAATTGATAATTTTCTGATATCGGATATCGTTGAGGTTTACGGGAATTTTTATGACGCTCCATTATATTGTTAATAGGGAATATCTCAAAGGAACGGTTTTGAGACACGGTATCCTGTTTGGGGCTGTCTTTAAAGAAAAGTTGCTTGGTCTTTCATGTATATTGTTAATAATAAGCAAGCAAACACGCGGACAGCCCACTTGATGGAAGGTGGTTACCGTTGCCTATGGACATATGTAACACCTGATGCCAACGCGTTGGCTGTCTCTAAGAAATTTTATAACCATTATAACCATGTCGTAGCGCTGAGGGAAAACCTCGGCGGGAAGTTATCTCCAGATCATTGTCGTATGCGGTATAAATGTAAGAACCGTTGCGTAGTTAAGCGTGGGAGCTCCAGGAAGTGGGGGTGAACATCCCGTCGATGGCGAGCGGTGCAATTGTAAAAATGCAGTGTTAGTACCAGATCAAATAGTTCCTCGGAACACTCTCCAGTGTGTACCCCGTTTGTGTATGGTACCTACACAATGCATACAGAGATTGAATGTCTTTGATTACTCTACTTAGAGTCAAGTGCGGTGATATATCATTTAGTGATTGTGTTCTTAAAGGAATCTTAAACAATTGAAAAAATAAGCTTTTTTAAAAAGGTTTTTAAATACAAGATTTTAAGATCTGGATATCATGTAGCAGCAGAGTGCTAGCCAAGGCAAGTAAAACGAGCCCAAATACGACGGGTCTATGTTGTTTAGTATAGGAGTTCCTATGGCCACCTTTCGACTCCATTATCTGATCAGCTTCATGGTACTATATTATTGCATTGTCACGCGGTATATATATGCGAGCAAAATTTGAGCTCAGTCGGAAACCGGGAAGTTCGTCAAATTTCACTTGCAAGATTCTACCTTTGAAGATTCCAACTTACATACATACATAGGTACGTCCATTGTAAGTTAAATAGAAGCTTGCAAAAATGTGACCTACATTTTTATTGTTACGCCGAAAGCCTACATTGAAGGTCGTTGAAGGAAGGAAGTTGTTGAAGTTTACTACTAAGAATCGATTTTCATATAAGGCTCCCGATATGGAAATTTTATAAGAATTCAGATAATATAATACAAGTGCTAACACAAAAGTCTTAATTTATTATTATACAAATCGGACTTTAATGTAATGATATAAGGTCTAAAATAATATCAGTGTAAGATACGGTGAAATTAGAAGGACTTGTAACCACCCTTATTTCGCCGCAGTATTGCATATTCAAAGACAATGTTACTTAAGGAGTAAACTTTAGTCGTGCGTCGGAATTAACACACAGTTCTTTCCACTTAGTGTAAATTTATTTAATGAATTTGATTTTATTTTACATAATTTACCTATACTAATAATATCTATATTTATAAAGCTTAATTTACAAAAACTACAAATAGTAAATAGGTCCCAAATCACTGTCAGTTGGGAACGTTCCCAAAACGCTGACCGCATTACCACGTTGTATGACAAGTGTTTTGGTTTCGTGTGACATCTATCAACCGTTTTGATAGGTTTTGATAGGTCTCGATAAAGGCGATGGGATTCTTGACCCCATGGCCTTAGAGTCCCGTACTTGTACAATATAGTATTGTTATCCCGTGTGCAACCAGCCTAACATTTACGTATAAGCTGACCATCAGTCCTTACGGGCTTCATACAAACTGCACGAGGTCGAAGTTGGCTAGAATGTTTCCTAACAAACTAGAGGGAAATAAATACTCGTAAAACCATTTTACTTTGACAGAGAACTGTAAAAGGCTTATGTAAGCACATTTTCCTTGCAATCGTCAAAGGATTACTCTTGGAATCAAAGTAGCAGTCTGTAAGTTCACTTAGCTTTATTGCTCTCGATATACGGCATTTATAGGGAAACAGGTAGAACTTATGTGCCTTTGCATTTTATTTCTTTTGCAGTTTTATGGCTTCCCGATAAATAGGGTTTATCTTTTATATGCTTCAAAATGACGGAATAATATATTTTTTAGGCTTTATACGTGGTGAAGCTTGGCTAGGCTTTTTTATTGCAGGAGTTCAGCAGAGAGGCAGACGGCCCACTTGATGGAAAGCGGTTATCATCGCCTATGGACATTTGCAACACCAAAGGTACAAATGCGCTGCTGCTCTTTTAACCCTTAATCGGGCACAGGAAACTATTTTCCCACCCGAAACAGGAACTTTCCTAATCTTTTTGAAATAGCAATTTAGATTGTATTTTTTACACAAATATAATCTTAGATAATTAGAGATTTAGATATTATTTTACTGGCAGCCCCAGCCTTGTCATGTGTCAAAGTCAGACTCATATTAAGGTCACTTTTGAAAAAAATGCGCGTTTTTCACATAGTGGAGACATAAATTTGCTATTTATATTTATAGACGTAATCGGGCAAAGGGAAATTATTTCCCACTTTGGTTGTCCATGAACAGGCAAAGGAAATAATTTCCCACCACTAAAAATAATTATTTTCTGTTTCAATAATTTATATATGATTTTATGTACACTGCTATCCAACATAGACTGGAACTTGGTTGCTAATACCGAAACATAACTCAAGTTGTTATGGCGGCATACTCTACACCTAACAGTATAACTGTTTGTAAGTCTGTTTATGTTATTTATTTAACAACGTACACTAATACTACTATATAATGTGTACGAGAAACCAAGACTACCCATACACTGCTATCAGGTACCCTGCAGACCACACAATGCTTCATTAGAAGCCGTAGCCTGTATCGACACTACAGTTTGATACGCAAACATTTGCTTCAATATTGACCCAATATCGGTGACATTGCCTGCCGCAATATTAGCATAGCTCACGGCTTTGATCGGAAGCTGTTTGATTTTGAATGATCGAATCATATAGATTATACTACTAGAGGCTTTCCAAGTATTTATTTTAACTAGTGGTCGCCCGGGGAAATTCGACCATAATAAAAACAATAAGGACTTTTTGACTATGGTCCATATCAGCCCGTGAAGACAAAACTTATAATACGGCCGGCGTATCTTGGCGAATGTGAACATAGGCTCTGCGAACTTTAGCACATGTGAACTCGTGAAGAAAATACAGTGACCAAATAGTACAAAGCAATGAAAAAATAAAGGGATGAAGGGCGACCAATTGTATTCACTGACGAGTCGTATGTCCACTCATCACACGAGTGTACATGCTCTAAAGTTCGCAGAGCCTATGTTCACATTTGCCAAGTTACGCCGGCCGTATTATACATGCACATAAAATAATAGTAATAAATAAATAAGCATGATGAAGCATTAATAGTGATTTTGCATGAATGGTAGGTATGCTTTTACCAAGTCTAAAAACTAACTTTGTTTTTATAGAAAAGGGATCGGCTAAAAAGAATGAAAAACTCCAAAGTCCAGCAAGTCAAAACATAAGTCTCTCTTTAGTCGCTGTTTCTCATTGTTATTCTTTGAGCATTCTACAAGAATATGATATATGTCCTGTCTTTTATTACACGTCTCAAAATTGGGGCTCGAAATGAGACTATAATAATTAATTAAATTATAAGTTTGATGAATGAATGAGTGAATGATGAATGAATGAATGATGAATGAATGAATGAATGAATGAATGAATGAATGTCAAAGAAGCAAGTGAGGTGTGTAAGAATAAGCCTGTATGGCACTCTGTTGTTCGTGCCTATCCCGCAAGGGACCTGGCGTGAAGTTATGTATGTATGTATGTATAAGTTTGATCATTATTAAGGTCCTGTTGTCAAAGACTATACTTCTATAATCACAGATTTTGCCAAGGCTACACTGTTAATTTGACTTTAACCATCAACATAAGAATATATATGAGTGTGTGTCAAATACACAGTAGTGTGTGTAATTTATTTTTTAATGATTTAATATATTTTTAAGCGGAATCAAAAAAAAAATAGCAATCTGCACACTTTCTCTATATAAACTATAAGTGTGCGAAATTTCATACCCCTCTGTCAGTGCAATGTTCGTAAAAAGACCTACAAAAATGGCGCGGACTAGCGGAATAGCCTAAGTTACTACTTATTAAATCCGCTATCTGACAGCGAAAGTCCTGACAAAATCGGTCCAGTTTTTGAGATTAGCCGGAACATCCAGACGGACAGATCAAAATTCAAAAAAATAAGTTTTTGGAATCTCCTTGTCCGAATTATCCCCCTGACTTTTTCACAATTCTATTTTGACATTACAAACAGAAACTTCAATTTTATTCATCTCTATAGACTGTATAGAAAAAAAATTAGTAATGTCTTATCTCCATTAAATAAATTGTACACATATACTGTTACAATTTGGGCCACCTGCATATCTGTAAACAAAGCACAATTATTACCCGTCGGCGTTTGAGCTAAAAACATTGAAACTTTTTTATAGCCGTCGTCTTATTTTTAATTTGTGTTCAAAATTTGTGATTGTTAAAACAGCCCATTGCGTATTGTAATCTTTATGGTAGTCATTAGCCAGGTGTGATTCTTAGAAATTCAGTCCACACGATCGAGCAGACATATTGTATTTGTACAGTATAAAGCAATGCCCTAACGGAGGGGTGAGGCAGTCTTACGATAGCCAAAAGTGAAGCAAGGCGTTAGTGACGGACTTAGCGCGTGTAATTGAATCGTGCATTACTTTTGGACTGGTTGTGTACAGTTATATTGGTACCTGTGTTATACGTGTTTCTAAAGTTTTAATAAATTCTATAATAATTCTAATGGCATTTTAATTCGAGTCCTGCAACTCGTAACAATACGCTAAATTTCTCTATAATGTATTTATTTGTGATTTCTTGAAAAAAATAACTCTAATATTATTTTGCATCTATGAGTATATAATGTTTAGAAACATTGTAGAATCTAAAGGCTTCACGTGGAACTATTTAGAGCACGCAAACTAAAATCCAACCCTTCAACCGTTCTTAAGCGACAAACTTGCCCGCGGGCGCCCATCAACCTAGCAGGAAGTTATAATAACTTGTGCAGTTAATTTGTTGTGAACGCACGCGACACGGCAACAAACTTTGTATGGAACACGATAAAGTTCCCTTCAGATTATATAAGCGTTAATTAATTTATTAGCTACCTTCAATATTTGTTGAACAAATACTTGGTGAGTTTAAGTTACGTGTATTTTGTTGTTTCGTTGAGCCTATATCTATATCTATAGTATGTTTAATTTCTTATTGTTTTAATATGACAATGATTATAAAGTAATTGAATCATATTAAATAGCTTGTAGTATAGTTAAGTTGATTTATTTTATACCTACCCTCAATTTTTGTTGACTTAGGTGAGTACGAGTTACAAGTATTTTGTTGTTTTTTTATTGAGCCTATATTTTTTTATTGCAGGAGTTCAATGGACAGGCAAACGGCCCACCGGATGGTAAGCCTATGGACATTTGCAACACCAAAGGTGCTACAAATTCGCTGCTGCTCTCTTAAGGGAGATTGGAACCTGGTCCCTAATGCCAGAACACAACACGTGGTTTTTATGGCGACATACTCTAGAACAGAGGTGGTCGCCATCTAGTCGAGCAAATACCCTACCACCTGGCTGTGGGTTGTTTTGTCGCATCTTAAGCCAGGCGGCCCGGCCGCAGGAAATTGTATTCTTTCTCCGTTCGTCAAAAGTAATTCAAAAATATCTTTACATGCGAGGTGCCAAGATACAAGACCTCGTTTTAACAAAGGATATATTACTAAAGTTGTTATTTCCTAACAATTTCGTACACGTTTACTCAGTGCCAACACAAATCTGGAGTCACAGAAAGTAAAAAACATTGACAAGGTTTAGTTTTAAATAAACCCAAGTGGGGTGACATTGAGTGACGGCTTGTTCGGAACGGGGCGTCTATTCCGCATTTTTGGGGGATTTCATGCGAGAAAATAAAATAACATGTACAGAGGGAAAAATTGGTAACAACCGGCTTTTCTTCAATGTTCAATATTGTGGCACAGAAAAACCATTTAAGGAAAAATGCATTATTTCCTTATTGGAAATAATTTTGAAGTGAAACTTCTTTAGAATCGTTGTGATTTGAAACTCGATGAAACGAAAAAGCGACACTAAATTTCTAGGATTTTTTTTGTGTTTTTCCACTTTCTTCATTTTAACCTACCTTCGATATTTATGTATTAAATATCGTTAATAATATAATACATATATAAATATTATGAAAAGTTCACGATACAAAAATAATTGTCTAAGAGCTGGCAACGTTTTGGAGAGAGAATTTCAAGAAGGCCAGTTTTTAGGTATGCTATTCCTCTCACTCTCCCGGACGTCATACGGGCAGTCTGGCTGGCGGTAGTGGTTGCGTTCATCAGTGCGCATCGTATATGTACCGGGAAAATAACAATTTTTCAAAGCATTTTAAGAAGGTTTCTTTTTTGCTTATTATTTTAATAGGAATTTTTGACACATGAATCTATTATTGCCAGACATTTTTCTTGTTGTTTAAACCGTGCCAGACGCCAATTCAGATTTGACTTTTTTTTCCAAATTATTTTAGTATGGCTGAAATTTTTATATGACCTTATTGAAATAGCTACAAACCCAAAATTAATTTGCCAAACAGTAATTCAATTGTTAACCTTCAGCCAGACCGATCTAAAAGTGAAAAGTGATTGGGTATGTTGGAAGAGTACAGACAGTTACGCGCTGGTTGCGCAAGCGAGATAGAGAATATCTTCTTTATGGAAAGCTCTACCGTGCTTTAACCATGTTGATCGGTCTAGTAGTTTTCGAGTTTACCTCGGACAAAGAAAACAAACTTTGCTTATATATATATATATATATATATATATATATATAGAGATAGATATAGACTAGCTGTTCCCGCCCGCTTCGCTTGGCGAATGACAAAAAGACAAACAAATTGAGAAAACATGGAAAAATATAGATAGATTATAAAGAGGTAAAATTTATGAGTTTGTGACGTTGTGGGGGATAATAAATAAATAAAAAAAGTAGATCTACTAAACCGATTTTAAAAATTCTTTTGCTGTTTGAAAGTTACATTAAGGAGTGGTATTGGCTATGTAACATGACGCTATATACAACGGGAGCGAGACATACTGCTAAAACTGCGTTGGGCTGCTAGTTTTCAATAATAAAATAAATTTTACATCTAATCAACTTTAACGATTAAATGAAGTAAATCGAATATATGTTATGTATTTTCTGTTTCACTACTACAGATATATTTTGCGGGGCTATTTATGCATACGGTGCGGTGCCAAGAAATCGAACTGGAATGACTCGTCTTAAGGCTATTATGGGTCATTTTCGGAAGGCACAATAGGCTAATACATATTGATGGCGATAGATATTTGATATATTATGAATCTGGTTCAATGTAATTTGGAAGACTTTATGAATATTAGGCTGAATATTTCCTTTAAATGTGTGTTAAGTGGTTATTATTCCCTATTTTTGGATATTGGTAGAGCCATACTGGTACACATACATTCATACACGTTACAAATTAATGTTAACACGAAGTAATTTTTTAATGTATAAACTTTAAGATAATTTTCTTTTTGTAATGTATAAAAATCGAATTGTCTGGGAGTGGGCGCTAACAACTGCAACACAGTATTATATACTACAGCAGTTGTTTGCGATACCACATTTTTTTCTGTACACTTAGTCGTTTTGAATATTTTTTTAAATTATATCTTGATTACAGGTCTTAGGGCCGCCGGCCCGATCAGACTGTGACACCACGCTCTCCTTTAATCGGTTAGTCATGAGCTTATCCACTGGCCCACTTCTTCCTATCCTTATCCCTCTATTCCAATCCCATACCTCATTTTGAAGGGTAGTAATGCGTTAGTTTCGATCCTAATGGGTGGGAGGCGCAAGGTGGAATGTTCCACCCACGTCTCGATGGCAAAGGACAGCGCAGCGAGACTATTGTTATGCCTCTCAAGCCTTTTCTTGGACTTGACTTTATGTTAGTGTTCTGAAGACATTACAAATTTATCGGGGTTTTCCGGCAGCCCGGGGGACAACTTGCTCGAGTGAGTTCCTTAGAGACCTTTACCATCGTTGTACTGTTGTCGGGAGAGGGGATGGATGTTAATAGAGGTGTGTAACTCCTGAGTGATTAAGTAAAAATATATATATCTGATGCGAAGAGTGATTAGATCACTTGCGTTCAAAATGTGTCTTTATATCTTTAACTCTTTAGTTCATTCCTGTTCCACGCGATCAGAAAGAATGATTGGCCTGCGCACTGCGCATGCGTACTAAGTGAACTTGGAAACCGAATATATTTGCAAGCCAAAATAAATCGTAACACTATGCTTTATGGTGTAATTTTGTTTTAATGTAATTAATTTTATTATATTTCTTCATCACTATTTGTTTATATTTTTTTTTGCGTTACCACAGGTACGCGTGTCGGCTCTGCTAGTATATCACTCACAGATAATAACTCATCTTGTCTGAAATTGACACTGACACTATTCACTGTAAAGATAATGAGTTTACGCATTTACGCACATTACGCATACGCGTTCTCGTGGCTCAGCTACGGCATCATACTTTGGGGAAACAGCGTAGATGTTGGAGATCTGTTTATCGCTCAAAAAAAATGTATCCGCATACTTGAAAATATAAAACTTCCTGACATAACGATACCACATTTTCACAGGCCCTACTTATCAAACATAAAATACTAACAATAACGTCTATATACATACTAGAACAGTGTAAATTCATTAGAAATATCATCAATATTTTATCAAATTAAATGACATGCGCGACTATGCAATTAGACCTACCTATAAAAATAATTTAATTCTACCAAACTCCAAACTTAATATGCACAGCTGTGGCCCGAACGCAATGGCCATTAAATATATAATAAATTGCCTGCTAAATTAAAAAACACTAAAGACGACATCTTTTTAAAAGAACTTAAAAATATATTAATAATAAAATGCTACTACAATATAAACGATTTTTTTAAAGATGATATAAAATAGATATAATGACATTTTTCAGTACGTGAAATAGACCGATCCGCTCCGCACAGTATCTATTGCTATACCCTGCTAGGGTTATTGTGAACGTGTAAAACTGTTTATAATTGTGCAATAAATGATTGAGTATTGAGTATTGAGTTAAAGATATAAAAGAGTGATATATATCTTTGTGTCAAAGAGATATATATCACTCTTTTCTTCTTGGTGAGTGATTTTTCCCATGACTAGATTTTAATGATGCCAGCTAGAGGGCGACACATTGCACTAATTGAGAACAGGCGACGAGTAAGATGAAGCCCGAGGGGTAGGATCCCGGCGAACGGGTATCGATTCGAGGCGACTTACACTATCTTACCGCTGTTTCACAACGTGTTATGGCTGGAAGACAAAATACGGTGAGAGGGAGTTTCCAGTCCTCACAAGCCGAAGCTGGAAATGTCTACATATTCATTATACGTCTCAAGAAAAGTTTGTGACTTCAATTATTGCACAGCGCCATCTATTTTCTTGGTCTTATAAGACGGTTAACACTGACAACTATCAGCACAATGCTCGTTGACTCCGGACGCCATATAGCGGTGACCTCGTGAGGAAGATCTATGTATTTACTTTGACTAATTTAATATTAATATTTTAGTAGTAACATATCAAATAAATTTCTTAGAATTCGCCTGTCTTTGTACTATAGTTAAGTATTGTAAGGGGCTAGAATACAATGGGCCTGTATGGAGTTATTATATTGAGCTGCTGTTATCAGCATAAACAAATCCATTCGAAAAGGCGTTTAGAATTGGAATAGAACTTCCTCACACTACGTGCCGTGTCCAAGAGTACTGCCTTCAGTACCTGGCCCTTAACTCAAATTCCTAGCGAACGCCTCTCTAGATGACGGTAGAGGTTTTTTGCTATAAGGCTATTGATGATGACAACTATCGGCACAATGCTCGTTGACTCCAGACGCAATATAGTGGTGAGCTCTTGAGGAAGATCTACGTATTTACTTTGGCTAATTTATTATTAATATTTAAATTGTAACATGTCAAATATATTTATTAGAAAATCGTCTGTCTGTACAAAATTTCTACCTAATACTTAAGGATTATAAGGGACTAGAGCACAATGGGCCTGTATGAAGTTGTTATATTGAACCCCTTTCATATCAGCAACAACAAATCCACTCGAAAAGGCGTTCAGTATCTGAATTATATTTCTGAATACATGGTATATTTTTGCATTGTAAGCATTTTTGTTTCGCCATAACCTGCGATGTTTCAGCTCCATTTGACGTGCACAAAAAACCTAAAAATACCAGCAATCTTTTGTGTTCGTGCCTAAACGTCGCTTTCGTTTGAGGTTAATGGGTGGATGGGGGCTAATGTTGTCAATTTAGTGAATTTTGGCTAGAGACGTATGTGCTTAGTAAGCTACCAACTACGCTTATAAGTTCTTAAGCATTCCTGAGTAGAACTTGATTCTAATTAGGGCTGTGTGAGAGTTTAGGAATAAGAGGCTAACAATTTGGGCCAAAATTAGTTGAAAGTTATCTTTTACTAACTGGTGAACTTTTTTCAGACAGTTCAAGGTATGTTTATGTAGGCCTTCAGAGTATCTGATTAGTTATTCTTTGGCTAGAATTTCAGTTTAGAATAAATCGTATATTTTAAGTTCACATTGATAGTTATATATTGAAATTACAGATATCAGCATATACATTTTAAGCCTTTAGCTAGAGTATTTCCTGGGATAATCAGCTGTAATACACTGCAAAACAGATATACGGACGAACAGACAATGGAGAGATTATAAAAATTCCATCTTTAATAACCTTTAGTTTTCAAAAAGCTACGGACGTGATAGAGTCCAGCTGAAATCATCATCTTGATAACTGGTCTTATGGCCAGCTTGATCGGTGTGATACTACGTTCTTACAGAATATCAGCGTGAAACGGTTAACCTCGATCTAATCGTGTTTCGTACGATGAGTGAGGGATCTGATGGTGCATTTCTCCTTCCTTGTATCCCTTTCCTTCTATCCCCTTCCTTGTGTCCCATTCAGCTCAGCAAGAGCTTCTGTGGTTTTTTTTTTCATAATCGCCAAACTACCTCCGTCATTTTGCAAGACAGTCTTTCTTTTCTCATGTCTATTTTAACTTATCTAATTTTTACAACAAAATGGGAAAAAGGGGTGGGAAGTCTTTATTTATTTTCTTTACTTTTCTTTTTCTTTTCTTGCTCTTCTTTATGATCTTATTTCTATTACATGTTATGTAATAGAAATAAGATAAAATAATACATATACTAATGTTACAGACTCTTATTCTTACTAATGTTCTCTACATTTACTCTTAACTATGTTTTTACTATTACTACATTTTTATATCAATTATACATATGTCTATACTTGTGTTACATATACCAGCCAGGTGGTAGGGCATTTGCCCGACTGGATGGCTACCACCCCTGGTCTAGAGTATGTCGCCATAACAACCTTGTGTTGTGTTCCGGCATTAGTGACCAGGTTCCAGGCTCCCTAAAGAGAGCAGCAGCGCATTCGTAGCACCTTTGGTGTTGCAAATGTCCATAGGCGATGGTAACCGCTGTCCATCAAGTGGGCCGTCTGCCTGTCTGCTGAACTCCTGCAATAAAAAAAAATGTTTATTTCTACTTTTATTTCTATCTTACGGCTATCTACTATTGGATTACATGGTGTTGTAATCTATTTACTTTAAAAGCTGATACTACATATACTACATTATATGTCTACAGCTTTACTGGTTGCGCCATTCCTTTTGACTGCTTTCTTACTATTTTTATTGCGTAAGCCATGAAGTCCTCTAGCAGACGCTTACTTAAAAGCTCCTTGATGTTACTCCTAGTTATTTCAGTCCGCAGGGTGCTCTCCGTGTTGTAGCGTTCCTTGGGCTTCTGTGGTTGAGTAGGCTAAACTTTTGCCAGCCTATCTCACTCTCATCTCACATCACTCACATGATTTGACTTGATTAGATTAAAATGTAAAAAAATAATATTTAACAGACTTTTTCTAAGACGTTTGGAGTCGAAGTTTGAAGTAAAACAAGAAAAAAAACATTTTGGGAAAGTATAGAAAACGTTTATGTTTTACATGGCACTGATTTTAAGATGTTGAAAAAAGTCAGTTAAATATTTATTTTTTATTTTGTAATAAATAAATAATATAAAAATATTAAAATAGCTTTAGAAGTATGTTCAGAGCCTATAAACATTTTACTTATAGCACGCGTATACAAAGTTGCATCTTAATTTTCGGTGTAGATGCTCGTCACCAAGGCTTGCTCTCGAGTTCCCCGCGATCCACTCTTCAGAACTTTAATTAGTGAAAATAGGAGCACTTTAGGTGTATGCTCTTTCGAATAGAATTAAAATCGCTCTACAATTGGCGGAGATACCGTGTAACAAAGAAATCTGTTACCAATTTTTGAAGGTTTATCTCGAATTCTATAGGAGCCATTCCTGAGACCATGACTTGGTGAATATAAAACTATTTCAGGAGAACACTAAATATTGATTAAAAGAAAAAGCTTAGAGAATCGGTCCACAATTGACGGAGAAATCGAGTAACAAACATACAAAAACCACACGAACGAATGAATGAATGAATGAAAACACTTTATTGTTCACCAAAAATTAAAACTACGTTCTTAAAACTAAGTACAATATACATGTTGAACAAAGGGCGGCCTTATCGCTTAAAGCGACTCTTCCAGGCAACCCCCGATGATGGAACTCCTCTTTTTGGGGTCGGTTAAAAAAATAAAAGTGTCAATGAAAATACTCTCTTATAATAAAATAAATGTCTTACCTTGGAAACACGTGTCAAAAGGTGATTTAATGAATTCGCTTCGTGAAAAAACGTGGAAGGACAGCTATAATTAAGTGGAAGATATTCTTCGGACGCCTCGGGTCCCCTTAATTTAGCTTCCGTTGCTTCTCATTAACGTTTAGCGTTTTTCTTTGATTTCCAAGCGTCAAACTGGCAGAAATCGACAGCTTCTCTCGTTTAATACGTAGTTTTGATGATTCAATTTATCGTATCAAGACAATAATTTACTAAGTGTTCAGCTCGAATTAAGTTTTTTTTAAATTAAGTCTTATTCGACATAAATGTATAGCTATTTAATTTAGTATGACAATGATTTTTATAACGTTCGCCAAGTGTTTGGCTGGAATTAGTTTTATTAATTATTTTATTTATGAACATCTAATTAGACAGAAAGATATATTAGTACTAGCTGTCCCGGCAGACGTCGTCCTGCCCGGTAAAAAATAGGGGTTGATCGTAGAGGGTTGAAAATCTAGGGTTGTATGTATTTTTGTATGTTGTATCATAAAAAAATAGAAATTAAAAAATTTGTCTAAAAAAAAAAAAAATTTAGTGGTGGACTACCCCTAACATTTAGGGGGATGAAAAATAGATGTTGGCCGATTCTCATAGATACCGGATAAGCACAAAAAATTCATCAAAATCGGTCAAGCCGTTTCGGAGGAGTATGGCAACGAAAACTGTGACACGAGAATTTTATATATTAGATGATAATATTTTTTATGCCGTTTACTACGTATTTGGCTAGAATTCGTTTTTTAGATTATTTTATTTATAAAGGTCTAATTTGACAGAAATATAAAGCTATTTAATTACGTGTTAACTTTTACTAATTCTATTTGTTTAATTTAAGATAATATTATACAGATTACGGAGTTAGTGATAGAATATAGAAAAATTTTAGCTCGAAAGTTAGTCATAATTGGGAAGATATTTTGTAATACCTACACTTTAATATGAAAATTATTATGGAATGTTTGTATGTATATGGTGTTGATGATTTTTGCCAATTTGATACATATTTTAATAAGGTTATATTTATGTATGATTTCAAATTCAATGCGTAATTTCAATAGGGGTAGTTAGAATAATGGAACTCCACTTACTACGATCTTAGCACACACCTTTCGCTTCAACTGCCACAATTAATATCTTCATAACAAACATTTTATTTTAATTTAGTAACAATCGGTTTTATAACATTAATCTTAAAGTCAACACAGAGCTCATTCCAATTTAAAGTGAATTTAACAATCAGATAACATTATAACTTTGCCCTTTCTACCCTTTTCAAAATAAAACTCACAGTCCCAAGCCTGTCAGAAACTCACGAAGTTCAGTGCTACACAATTAGAACACACAAAGCCTAACCATTGTTCTTACTCTGACACATGAGGATTTAATGTGGTTATTCAATTAATCATATGTAAAGAGGATAATGGGGCCAGATGGGTTTATTTATTAGTTGACACATTTCACCGCTTAATCAGCCGTGATTGTGTAAAGGACCAGTTTAAATTTAAATAAACTCAAAATATCGTTAACCTTTTTTATTGCATGTGTTCAGCACAAGGGAAACGGCCCACATGATGGAAAGCGGTTACCATCGCCTATGAACATTTGCTTTGGTGCTACAAACGCGCTTCTGCTCTCATAAGTGGCGAAGACCGCGCGAAGGGGAGAAGAAAAAGTGGGAAAGCGGATCCTGGTCGTCGCGTCGGAGCGAATGCTCCGATCGCAACTGGTATTTATCGCTCGGGTGCTGATAATGATGATGATGATTATGATGGTGATGATGATGACGACGATGGACGGGTATGACGATTTGTAAGGGTTGCATTAATGTAAAATTACTACATTATTCTTAAAGATTTGCTTAAATTTCAAAATTATCTCTCATTATTATTTAAATAACGTTAAACGCGTCTATTAAAGATACATTTTTTAAATATTTCAATGGCTTCCAAACGAGTTAACGAGGGAGGTATTAACAAGGAATTTAGTCAAAAAACTTTGAAAACTTTTTTTTTCTCTAATTACGTAGATTTAAAAGGGTGTTCCTGATTTTTTTGTCTTGGACGGAGTTGGAACTTTTATGAATAAAACATTTAGGGTGTATTTAAATGAAAATTAATGAGTTATTGAACTGTTTCTGCTACACCTGATGCTGTTAGTATTAGTGACTGTGTCACAAAGAAGTAGCCAAGTGTTATTTAACTTCCTATCTTCATTTGTTCACCAATTTCACATCGTAATTTAGTTGATAATCAAGTTTATAGAAGTATAAAATCAGATATACCTCCCTGACAATAGTTCTGGCGTATATTTATTCAAGTCTTACTATCGTTGAATAGGTGCTAAGGCATTTGCCCGTCTGGGTAGCTACCACCCCTGGTCTAAAGTACACCGCTATAACAAGCTTGAATTGTGTTCCGGCATTAGTGGCTAGGTTCCAGTTGTCCTATAGAGGGCGGCAGCACATTTGTACCTTTGGTGATACAAATGTTCATAGGCGATGGTAACCGCTTTCCATCAGATGGGCCATCTGCTTGTCTCTGCTGAACACATGCATTAAAAAATATATAAAATTATTATATCAATGGAAATCCAGGGGAAAAACGTGGCTTGCCTTATGGACTTCTTGATTGTAGAAGACGGTGTCCTAGTCTCAGTATTCTACTAACTCTTGAAGTTTAGTATTAGTTTATAAAGTCGTAGTCTAAGAAATATGTATATAAGAAACATAATACATAAAATATTTCCTTAAAATTGTTTGAAGTAAAAATCAATAACATCTGCCCTCAATAACATGTGCAAAATTAGGTACTTACCCAAAAATATTTTGTGTTAAAATACAACGGACCTTTTCTTTTGACACCCTAAGTTCATTACGAAACCTTTGTAGGTCTCAGTTGTACGACTACACTCCTCAACTTTATGTGTATCCATTTACCAATTTTCTTTCTTTTTGTTTTTTGCTATGCGGTATAAGTTTTGGATGTAAGTGCTCTGCCGAAATTGACTTTAGACATCTCTTGTGATTTTAAAAGTTAAGCCACTGGAGACGTAGTTTAATGATTGTATTTTGTTTTGTACAAAATATGTATTATTATTAGTAATACATATTTTTATAATAAGTCAATATGTTTGTTTTAGAGTTAATATCCAATAGCAAATCGATGGTTAACTATCAAGACCTCCTCTTTGATTTTTTTTATTGATTAATCAACCAAATAAAAATTCTACTTCACATAATAGATAAGTTTTCTATATAAATGTTTTCTTATTTATAATTTATATATATAACACAACTATGTTTTTGTGTGCATTTGTGTTAAAGATAAAAGTTATCTAAGGTAACTATTAAATTACGGGAATCCATTATATTTTAATATTCCTACAAAATATTAATGTAGTTTTATACACAAAAATTTAATATACCTATGTAATTTCATATCATTAATAATTGTTAAAACAAATCCACATAAATCGATTATAGTAATCGAAAACTCATTTTAATTTGTGACCTTATTTTACAATGTCTCGTCTTTCAAATTGTAAATAGGACTGTTGTTCTCCATTTGAAATAAAAAAATATATCGCTTCTTAAAACCATATTTCAACTCATTACGTTTTGAGTGCAAAAATCCCCGTCTCCTCTTGTGTTGGAAGTTCACGAAAACGCACGGGCGCGGTGGCGGAAGCCATAACGAAATTAAAACATAAATAAATCATAATTCTATGAAAGTATTTACCCGTATATATAAGAAATACAGATGTAGTGTAAAGGTAGTGTAAGTGGCCCCGTTACAGTATCATATGTATAGAACTTGAGCCAAAGACTGATAGCACATTTTAACTTGGGCAATTTAAGATATTGAAACCATACTAAATAAAAACTGAATAACACCGATTTTATTCATAAAAACTAATACAACCTACATAAGTAATTTAAATTAATTAAGAAAATTAAATGAAAATAAGTTATTGATTTGATTTAAAGTGAAAATAAAATTTTCAAAGTCATAAATTATGTGCGCGGGAATGAAGAAAGAATATAATTTCTTGAAGCCAGGCGGCCTGATAAGAGGTGACAAAACAACATACTGCCAGGTAGGGTATTTGCCCGGCTGGTTGGCTACCACCCCTGGTCAAGAGTATACCGCCATAACAACCTGAGTTTTGTTCAGCAGCAGCGCATTTGTAGCACCTTTGGTATTGCAAGTGTCCTTAGGCGATGGTAACCGCCTTCCATCGAGTTGGCGGTCCGCCTATCTACTGAACTCGTGCAATAAAATTACAATAGTTATAATGAATGTCTTTTTTAACTGTAGGTGGTTATTATTTTAAAGTTGTAACCGTATGAAAAGCCTTGTGACCATTGTAAAAATAAACTCGCTAGTACAGGATTTCCCGCGCCCGCATCTTGTACGTGAATAAGCACTGAGAGTGCTGAATAATCCGAGCAATTTGCAAGAAAAATCTGCGTAGCAAAAAAGGAACTCCCATCAACATTATCATATGATGTACGCGGAACATTTGTTATTCAAGGTAAAGCACATATATCTTTAGTCCACAGAGCATATTTACATATTATATACATAACTTTATAAATATTTCATGTTTTATTCAAATATTTCGGGAACTCTAATTTCAGTGTAGTCGACAAGACGCTCTACATCAAAGTGCTTTATGTTAGTTTGTTTGTTCTAATTTAGTGGTTTGGTTTTTAGAGCAGTAAATTCTTCGTAAGTTTAAGTAACAGTCTATGTATGATTAGCAGTCAATCTCGAAATATGTAGAAGACGTAGGTATTACAGAAATATTAGTACTTTCTTAAATTTACGCGTCTGGTTGCGGGTGACCCGCTCTGGGATCTCCAGGAGGAGTTGTTCCCGGCAGTGTACCGCTCCTGACAGCAAGAAAAGGCTAAAGGAGATGCCTGGTGTACCTACTGCCAGGCGGAAATAAGAGCTACCAAGGCCGGGAACAGAGACCACGATGGAAACTAGGAAGGGACACTTAGAGTTCCCAGAAGCTGGCGTTGAAACGGTGGCGACTATTCGTCCCCACCTGCCTAGATGGGTCTCGAGCAAACACGAGACCCTGATGTACAGGATAGCGCGCGCGTATCCGTGCATGAACGGAGAAATAATACAATTTCCTGCGGCCGGGCGGCCTGCCGTAAGAGGCGACAAAACAAACTACAGGTGGTAGGGCATTTCCCTACTGGATGGCTACCACCTCTGGTCTAAGGTATTCGCCATAGCAACCTTGAGTTGTGTTTCGGCATTAGTGACTAGGTTCCAGTTTCCCTTGAGAGTGCAGCAGCGCATTTGTAGCACCTTCGGTGTTGCAAATGTTCATAGGCGATGGTAACCGCTTTCCATCAAGTGGGCCACCTGCCTGTCTGCTGAACTCCTGCAATAAAAAAATAAAAAAAATAACGCAGATACTTGCCGGACATTAGTGCTTCGGCAAGTATTTGCATAATATTGAAGGGCTGTACGCCACCCCGCTATGTCATGAGTGTGGTGATTTCTACTGGCAGGTGGTTTCCTCTTTTTACGAGTCAGAAAAGACTCAAAAAGAGGCCTCTGAGAGAGAGAGGGCGAGAACAGTGCAGGCGGCCTTCGTCCACCGTCTGCAGACGGGGGATCGGAGACGCCGTTACGTACTGAATTAACTCCTATTACACCTCGGCAGAGGGCCGCTGTTTACAGGCGTATCAGTGAATCTTTACCTCTGCTAAAACTAAAACGTCACGGTGCGCTGACTCTGTTTTAAAGCCTTACTCTCTTTGGAATAAAGGGTTTAGTGGGTAGTTCTTCACCCTCTCCCTTCTTTGAGAGAGGGACTGATACCATACGGAAAGTCCCACACTCACACGTGCAGACTGCATTAAGCGCTGCAATTGGCCTCCTCCCGTATTCATGAACCGTGTATGTATCACCCCTGAAGATGACAAAGTAGGGATTAAAATTATAACTTCTTGTATCGAAATTCGCCTAACTTTACAAAATTAATAAAATTACAGCCTTGTCAACAGCTATTTAAATTGTTGTATAACTTGATTAATATGTCAATTTAGCAAAACAAAGCGCATTGTACAAGTGTCGGTAGCAGATGAATAACCCATAATTAAAGCTGAAACAACAATGTTGGGACGAATGTGCCCGCGGTTTGAAAGTTCCCTTCAAACTTAAGCTTTCCATTGTTGAGTTTATTTTTGGAACGGAAGAGTCTTGTGTGCCCTTTGGATTTTAGATACGAGATTTTTGTACTTGATGCACTGAAGAAAAAGAGTGAATAACAATCTCCCAGTAAACTCAACGTTAAGTTTTTAAATTTGAGTTTATTTTTGGAACGGAAAAATCTTGTTTGCCCATTGGATTTTCGATAAAAGATTTTTGTACTTCATGAACTGAACTAAAAGAGTAGTGAATTACAATTTCTTAGTAAAACGAACTTTTTGTTATTGCTGGAAGATAACAGACAGCTCGACATGGAAACTTTCCACTGATCTGTCGTCACGTACCAGGAGATCGATACGAACTCTTTTGGTACGCAACTAGACAAAAGGAAAATTACTACCCCTTTTTTATTTAAAGTTATATCTAATTGACTGTTTATTTATAAAAAAAATATTTTCCCGTTTAATGTCACAATTTTCCAATACTTGAAGTCTGTATTCTTCGATTTATATAAACCAGTGCTCACGACCATAGGTAAAAATTAGATGGTCACGACTAAATGAGTAGGTGTCTACTAGAATACTAGCATTGTGCTACATCCTATATGACATCGTCACCTAATATTAGGTGAGCTAGCAGATAGTGTAGGTAGTCTAGGGATTCCGGTTACGGTCCACTGGGACCCTTCCCCGTGGAGTATTGTATCACCCATCACCCGACATCAATTAGCCCATTGTTGTCGCCCTCCGGCGGGCATAATTACATTCAATTGCTCTGATGGTAACAATTCAGCTAACGTAAAGCATCCTAGGGAGTTCCTTTCAGCAAGAAAGCCCCGAGCTCAGCGCCTTTGTCTTGCAAAGGCGCTCGCCTCAATAAACCCAGTAAAGCTGTAAAGTATTCAGACCAAGAGCATTTGAAAAGTGATTCTAAGTTATTAAAAAAACATCTAACGTAAACCTAAACCATGATTAAGAAAATACTTTACTGACTAGTTCTCGTGCTTTAGAATGGATTTTTTATTATGTTTACAAATGTGAAGAAAAGGGAACCGAATTCATTATGAATACATAACTTTTATAAAAGCAACAACGTATGCGAGATTGAAATCGATAAACGCGATCGACGTGGACTCGTGCAACAATCCGATGGCACGGATGCTGTCCCCCTCCTTTTTTTGACGAAGAGAAATTCCCTTATAAATTTCTCACCATGTGGGGATCACAGTGAGGGCGTCTGGAGACTAGAGACTTGCCGGCCGTTTGGCGGAGTACCCACTAAAACTCCCCATGTTTTTTCCAGTCACCTATAGCCAGGACTATGAGAAGAGGCTACCCTCTGCTCTGCAAAAGCCCTGGTAGGCGCCGGCCAAAATGGCCTCATCCATTGAAAAAAGGCCTAATCCATTGATCCTTCTCTCTACAACTCAATTCATCCCCTATTACCCTGCCAATCTGTCAAGCATACAGAGCAAAATAAACTGTCGAGCGTTTATCGCCGCGTCGGGTTTGACGAAGTTCAATGCTCTATGATCAAGTAGTCTTGATTGTGTTTAACAATAGAAAAAATCGAAGAGAATAATATAGCTACCGGCCAATTCTTAAGCAACGAATTTTTACAAAGACATTCGCGGCAGAAAAACTTTAGTCTAAAATCAAATAAACGTAGGCTTTTAAATGAAGAGCTCTTATTAAATAAGTTTTCTGAAACCTAATATAAGTTTCTTTACAGAGTACTAACAGCACCTTGAATTCACGAATTAATTAAAGCACAGCCATAATATGAACCGGGAAAATGAGTTTGCATGGAACTTACTTAAGGGAGAATTTTCTTTTGCCAAAATAAGTACCCCAATTTGCTGTTCCTTATGTGTAGGGCTGACGATAATGAAGCTATTAAGAGGCTTCTAAGTCTCCTCCTCCTCTCTAAATATAATATCCGGAAGAAGAACAACTGCAATTAAGTCTACCACGAACAAATTATAACAACATTATATTTGAAGGTTTTATTTAATTAATTGCTAAACAAGTTACAAAAGTAAATCAATATAAACATTTTCAAAATTAAACAAACAAAGCTACATGACACTCCACATTTAAAGAAGACTGTATAGCACCAAATTAGGGTTAAAAATTATAAAAAAAATGTTATATAGACGTTACAACATAATTGTGTTACAAGTAAAAGGAACAAAAATACAAAATTTTCAAAGAAACGCAAGCTGTGAAGTCATGTAGTTACCTTGACCTCGTAGAATCAAAGTGTTACAGTTAGCATTAGCAGCAATCCATCTGCACGAAATGACTTGAAGTTAAAGGCTAATTTGTTGCATAAAGAGTTGTGAATCTTAAACTAGTAAAACTGATCAGGAATCACAATTTTCTCTTTATTGTATTGATTAATAATTATATTTTCATCTTATTGTGTGTAGTGAACTAAAAGTTCTTATGGATAAAATAATATGCCGAAATACTACGCACTACGCAGGTAACCCGCAAGTGAGAAATTATATGTAATACTTATTTTTATTTGTACTGCGTTCAACTTCTCTAAGGCTATAAAATAATAGAGTCATCATCATCATGAAAGAAAGATATGTTTATTTCCAAATGCGAGACGTACAAAAAGCAGAACACATATAATAATAACAATCATGTTTAAAAGGTTGTATGCCAAATTTATGAAATGGAGTTGACACTTATCATTTTGCTATGGTGACACGTTACGTAGTCAAACATAGCACTGATTCTGAGTGTTGACCTTCAAAGTGACACATATCATGCGACACACGTTAAGAAACTATAAAATTTAATAATAATAAACTTTGAAAAAAATATCATCACAGCGTTTTATTCCCTACCATCTCACCTTCACTTCTCACTTCTTCACGTCTTTGACATCCCTAATTGATAAGTCATTAGCACGCAAAATATCAAATTCAAAATAAGTTCCACTGAATAACACTTTGAAGGTTGCTTTTCATCAGTAATTGTTTCGCTATCTCAAACTCTTTCTTTTAATACATATAGAAGTTGTTATACAATTACTGTTCAAAGAATTAATGGAGTTGTAACAAACAATATACATATATTGTTACCGTTGTATAATAATGATATTATAAAATTCAAAATAGGTCACATTACATGCTACGCAAAATGTAAACGTTATGCAGAGGATAGCATAGATAGATAGTATCCTGCACGACTTCGAGCTAGCATTTCTTGGTACTATCATCTCTTCTATTAAAACCTGACGATAACAGCAAAGAAAGCATGTATATTCCCACAACATATGCCCATACCAGCGTAGGCGACTATCACTTCTGCAAAACGTACCGCGATAGTAACAGTTTCTAACGCGGCCAGCATAATCATCTCCACTATACACCTCTTCTATCCCTAAGTACATACTATATCTACCTCCGATTCCTCTGAAAATGGGATGGCACGTGCCATTACTTTATCATTTTTAGATGAAAGATATATATAGCCTCAAGTACAAATCTATATTTGCAAAAGTCCACCCACTAATTGGATAAAAGAAGCTTTTACTTCTCAAAACAAAACTAAAAAGTTCTCTTACACCCACTTTATCAACTAGGTGTGCGATCCGATAGCTCCATCGAAATATTAAGTTTCAAGTAATATTGATTTTCAGTTTGTTTATAAACTGTAAGATAAAGATAGTTATATATTGTTATTTTTAGTAATTTCCCTTTTTATTCTATTATTAGTAGAACAATGGAAGTTTTTTATCATTTTTCATTTGTTTTGAAAAGACTGTATAAATTATTTTCAAAGCAATAAAGACGTAATTCTTCAATGTTAAAGATGAAGCCTCGTTGCAAGCTTCAGTTAGCATGTCTGCTTTTTGGAGTTGTAAAGCACAAGCTTACTTCCAAGCTTTTATTTAACTTGCAATGGATGTATGTATGTAATTAAGTTCGGGTGAAATCTTGCAAGTTAAATTTGACCAAGTTTCCGGTTTCCGATTGAGCTGAAATTTGCACGCATATGTTTATTGCGTGACAATGCAATAATATTGTACCATGGAGCTAATCTGATGATGGAGTCGGAAGGTGGCTATAGGATCTTCTGTATTAAACAAGATAGACTTATTTACATGAGAAGCTTTCTTAGGCATCTATCAGAAGACAAATAGGAACACGGCAATGTGCAACACGATCAATGGAACGACACAGTACGGCAGCATTCAGAGGAAGCTTCCGGCAGCAGTATCAAGATGTTGGAATAATATCCCTCCACCTATTAGATATGTACCTTCAATTTCATTGTTTAGGATCAAAATTTCTTAGTGCTCATCAAAACGTACAATATGATCTTAGGTATCACAAAACTGCTTTGATACATGTGATTTTACTAATTTATTTAACTTAATTAATTATTTATTAATTTTGTTCATTTATATAAATATATGTTATCAGTTCCGTTGTGAGTGTTGCTACAATGATTTTATATATGTATGTGTTATTTAAATAATCACTTTATTATAATGTTTTTAGTCTGCAATTCATTTACCATTATCTACTAGCCACTATTGCTGTCGCAAAGAAACCTGAAGAGTTTATTCGTGCTGCAGAGAGTCGTGTACACAATATCGTTATATCAGAAATAGAAGCAGAGGCTAGGAATTGTTTTAATCATTCAAGTGTTTAGTTCTGATTTGATAATAAAAGCGGAGTTATCATAATTCTAGTACATATATGGTTCTGTTTTAGTCCCAGGTCTGCACATGTGAGCCTGATGGTCCGCTTTGGGAATCAATATAGAATCTTTTATGATTATTTTTGTACCATAATTGCAGGTCGTCTGGGCGATCATTTACAATGATTGGTGTCAGATATCCTCGCGCCTTGTTCCATAGACGTTATTATATTTAGAAATAATATATTTACATGCGCCAGATCTCAGTATCATATTGTTAGGTCTAGTCTATTTAATAACTACTAGATATTGTTTGTTACATTGATATTATTAAAAATTTAACCTTGTCAATTATACTCATAAGATTACAATATTGAAATAGCTCTTTTCGCGGAGAATTCACTAAGATAAAAATATCTTGAAGAAGGGCGTAAGATATGTTTAAGAAGGGCATTATAAAATTTCTTAGAGGCTGGCAATTCCTGGTGTTACAAACGTCCAGAGGCAACGGTTACCTCCTTGCATGAAGTAAGCCGTCTATCGGTTGGCCAGTTGATTGCTTAAGACAGTAAAACAACAGTAAAAACAAGGTTGTTATATCTTTATATGTACCGAACATGTAACTTGTTTAAGTAGACAACCCTAAGCAAGTCACTTTACATATTAAGCCGGGACGCAAGTTGGTAAGTGAGAACAGTTGGGAAATCCCCGTCTACACACCGACTCCTGTGCTACCACATTGTTCAAGAAGCTTTTGTGTGTTCGCTCGCATTCTTTAGAGTTTCCTAAGTATCTTACAGCGGGTCGGCGTGGACTTGTTTTATTACTTTCGTTTAGGTACAAGTAGCACATATCATGTCACTCAGGTACTTTTCAATATGTATAATAATATTCAATACTTAATCATCATACGTTGTAAAAAGTCACTGTCTATGTCGTCACTAAGTCACTACATATTATATACACTTGAGTATATAATTGCCCAAGATATAAGTATTGAACCCCATATATCAAAATGTAAATAATTTATAATAAACTAGCTGTCCCAGCAAAGGTCATCCTGCCCGGAAAAGCTTCAATCGATATGCCGATAGCAGCGCCACCTACCGGGTCCAATTGTGAACCAATGTATAGTTTACGATTCTACAAAGGACATATTACAGACAAACATTTATTTTTATATATAAGAACAAGAAGATATAACAATACACTAAAGATTTCAGATTTCAAAGGAAATATTTACACCAATATACATTACAATAAAATGTTTTCATAAACTCTTGTCCTATAAGAACTTCTTTGAAAAAAATAATTTCATTAAGCCAGAGCACAGACGATTGCAGATTGCTGCGATATTTCTATACGATTTCTACCTTGGCTCCGGTCCTGAATTCTGGTGAGGTCTCCCTTTCTTCTTCTTCTTTTCTATTATTGTATACCAATTTTTTTCTCTTTTATTTTTAAGTACGGTAGCTAGTATTTTTTCAATTACGCAATTTAAAGTTAAAGTAAAAAAGTAAGTTAAAGAAACCTCCCGATTTTGAAATATTCTTCATTGGTGCTCCGCTCCTATTGCTCTTAGCGTGATGATGTATAGCCTATAACCTTCCTCGATAAATGGGCCATCTAACACTGAAAGAATTTTTCACATCAGACCAGTAAGTAGTTCCTGAGATTAGCGCATTCAAGCAAACAAACAAACTCTTCAGCTTTATATATTAGTATAAGATGTGGCTAATGATGTTGATGTTGTATTAATCAAAACTACTTATGTATAAGATTCATAATACTTAAATCTGTTTTTTTGTCCAAATACATTTTAAACTATACGAAATCATATAAAATAAAAACATAAATGTCATAAATTAAACTTAAAAATAACAATGCAAATGCAATAAAAAAAATTATAATTAAATTTAAATCAGAAAAGGCACAGAACTAGAGTCATTAGACAAGAAAATAATAATGAAAAGATAAGAAAATTCAAGATCAAATTTCTATTGATTTTCACTGAAATCGTCGAGCGTTTCTGAGACTATTCAAGTCAAAATTTGACTTTTCATTTTCAATTAAATTCTGGCATCAATTTGTTACTGCTTGAGCATAGCAGACAGACTGGCGGAGAGTGGTGCTACTATTGTGCTACTGGCTACTATCGAAGGGTGACTGGAAACTGGCTACTAATGCTGGTACACAACTCAAGGTTGTTACAGCTATATACCCTAGTTAAGGATAATGTCCCACCACCTGACCTGCCTAGTTTGAATTGTATATAATATAGTCCGAATCAGTATTATTATAGAGATAGCGGTCTAGACCAGAGGTGGGAAGTATCCATGTAAAACTTATTATTTTAGAGAGATTTATTCCAATCTACCCACGTTTACATATAATGCATACACCTACAATCCCCTTATCAAAACAAATAAGAAAGAGGAGACGGAAATTTAAAAAATTACGAACATTCATTAATTTAATTTAAATGTTTGACGTGCAAACGCCCTGCTTGAGTACAGCAGACAGGCAGTCGGCCCACCTATTGGAAACTGGTTATTATAGCCTATCGACATTTGCAATACCAAAGATACTACAAATGTGTTGCTGCTCTCGAAAGGGAGACTAAAACCTGGTCACTAATACCGGAACACAAATCAAGGTTGTTATAGACCACGGGTGGGGGCCATCCAGAAGGGTAAGTGCCCTACCACCTGGCTGGTTCTTTCTCCGTTCCTTCACGGATAAAAGAACGTGACGTAATCTAAAAGTACGTAATAGTAATTCCATTTAGATTTTATTACACCTCCGAATGTATTAAACATTCTCTCAAAACATTTCAGTCTACAGGCACTAAAACAAAGGGCGTAGACTAAATATAAACCTTATACTTCAAGGGTGCTGGCAACCGATTACGGCGCAACTATCTGTTTAATTGCATTCCCAATTTAATTGCAGGGTAATGTGTTTTAATCTTAGCAAAATACGGGAATTCCTGACGAATTTATACTGATATTTGCTTCTCTAAGATCGGAAAGGTCAAACAGAATGAGCATTGAGGACTTATTAGCTGTTTGTCTAGATAGCACCGTTGCGTCGTTGCCTCGCTGTTCGTTAGTGAATTCTAATCCTAAATAGCAAAAGTGCGGTGGTGGCGTGGCAGCGGCGTGGTCGCACATTATCTAGGGTTTGGCGATGCGGCAGGGTGTATGTAGTACAGGTGTCATGTATACATGAAAGAAAGTCTCATGGACTACGGGTCACGAGAACCGCATCAAAGGAAGTTTGAAGGCGGAAGAGCTGCTTGGATATGTATAGGGTGATGTATATGGGAGAACATAGTGACTGATATCCCTAATGCATAGCACGCCTATTTTGCGTATTCCTACCACGCCAAAAGTCTTGCACGTCGTCTTTTGTTAAATCATCTTTTCACCTACGTTATTCTTGCGCCCTCTTGTGACTCTCCCTTGTGCGAGTGTCATGTATGCATTTGCCAACTTATGTTATTTATAAAACAAAAATAAAAACTTCGTTTAAAAAAACTGACTTCAAAAACTGAAATGTATAAAATAACTTATTTCTAAAGCTATTATTATTAATATATATTATGTAAAACATCTTAAAGTCGGTGCTTAGTAATTTTCAAAATAAACTAAACATTACTTTGCATGTTTTACTTTGCCAAACTATGTCAAATTTTTAGGGGACCACATGGCAGCTATTCCGCGTCGAACAAAAAAAGAATCACGCAAATCTCAAAGTAATCGGTGTACATATGGCACGAAAAGGATTTTTTTTTTCATAAAAAATGTTCATAAAATGAAAACTACTGGGCCAAACTTTATAAAAAATTTAGGGACCAATTGGAAGCTATTCCGCGTCGAACAAAAAATAAAATCACGTAAATCGGATCACAAATCACGGAGTAATCGGTGAACATACAAAAAAAAGATCCCGACGAATTGAGAACTTCCTCCTTTTTTCAAAGTTGGTTAAAAATCGACAAGAGGTAAAAATATTAATTATAATCATACCGAGCTAAGACTACAAAAAGAAGATGGGTTTCTAAAATTATCTCGTAAATGATGTCAGAAATACAAGTCAACCAACATCAGTCATTTCTTGTGAATTTAAAAATTATAAATTAAAATTTCTTCTTTTTCATATAATTATTCAGTTTTTTTATTTAGTGTAATACATGGTATGTTTAGAATTTTATAATTATCGAATATGAATTTGGACTGTCAAAAAACACACATATTACTATGAAGGGGGGAATGTAATCGCGAACTCTCTATAGATATTAATAAACTCCATAAAACGTAATCGAATAGCCCGAGCCAATGGAACTATGTAAAATAGCGCAGCAAAAAGTGGTTGAACGGATACCAACTGGCCTGTAGTTCATCAAGCAATTTCAACCTTATCCCTCGCAGTTAAGGACACTTGTCTAAACTCAGAAAAGGCAAATGCACGGCCATTAGCTACTTTAAAGTTGATTATTTATTCAAAAAGCTTTTTATTCTGTCACGATATTGAAAACGCGTTTGGGTGTTATAAGTTTTTATTATATTTCTAATGCACGGGCTTGACCTGCTACAGTGTTATGGTTATTGACTGTAGAAAAACTGTTAGCGAATAGCTGCATTAGAGTATGTTACAACCGACAAAGACTTATTACACCTGCAGTTTATTACCTTCCCGGATTTGGACTTATTTTGTTCACTTTGTGTTTCAATTTGTAATTAGAAAAACAGGCCATCTTGTATTGTAATGTTTATGATAGTCATTAGCTAGGTGTGATTCTTGGAAATAATTGTTATCGATCGGGTATTGTGTCCAGACATATTGTATTGGTGCAGTATAAAATGCCCAACTGAGAGATGAGGCAGTCTTGATGGTTACAAGCGAGGCAAGACGTGTGCACATTCGATAAGCTATATAGTGACAAACTTTACGCGTGTTATTGAATCGAGTATTACGTTTGTACTGGTTGTGTCCAGTTATATTTGTACCTGTGTTATACGTGTTTGTATTGTTCTAATAAATGCTTTAGTAATTCTAACGGCATTTTTATTCGAGTCCTGTAACTCGTAACAGTACATAAACAGGTCATCTGTCAATATTTTACGTCTTTAACAATTAATAACAATATAGCATCACAAATAACAAATTAAATTCATCGCGACTAAAGAAATTATTAAAAGACAAATCATATTAGTCCACAAACGAATTCTTTAACGACAAATTTGAAACATAATATTAATACATAATCACATCAAAACATACTATTGTTACGACCAAGGTTTCAACAAAGGAAAATTCACACCTGTGTCTGTAGAAACACATTTTATTACCTTTTCGGCATTTGGAATTCTTTTGTTTGCTTTGTGTTTAAATTTGTAATTAGAAAACAGCCCATTGTATATTGTAATCTTTTATCTTTTACCAGGCGTGATTCTAAGAAATCCAATCCACTCGACCGAGAGACATATTTTATTTGTGCAGTATAAGCCAATGCCCTAATGGAGAGATCGGCAATCGAGCGATAAACACAAGCGAACAAGAGGTGTGTACTACATTCAGTAATCTATTTGGTGACGTACTTGGCGCGTGTTATTATATTTGTACCTGTGTTATACAGGTTTGTATAGTTTTAATAATTCTATATAATTCTAACGGCATTTTAATTCGAGTCCTGCAACTCGTAAGAATATTTTAATCAAAGATATTAAATAATTTACATACACAGATTGAAATAAAATTTAAAAAAGACATCTATATAATTAATAAATAAAGGTAATAAACATTATTCAAATTGCATAAAAGGTACTTAAGAAAATAAATAGGAACTAACTAATTACATAATGAGGATTAAGATCCTGCAACTTGCACACCAGTGAAATACACCTGTATACAATTAAATTTTTGCAAGAATAAACAATTCATTTTATTAAACAAAAACGACAAAAAGAGAGAAAGACGACACTTATTGCACACCAAAATATACAATTCCAAAAACAGACCATAATTACAAAATTTTCTAGGCAATACAAATTGTCGCTCAAAGCGACCTCTTCAAAATTTGAATCAGACGATATAGGTGCACAAAAACAATAGTTTAATTAAATTAATTTCCCCGGAAAAACAAGATGGAAAAATTAATCATTTGTATTTTCAAGTGCCTTAACCCGAGTACTTTGGAGTGTTTTATTAATTACAGAGGCTGTTTCTTTGGGCTTAAGCCTCTTTGGCCCTTGAGAGCCCTCTCGGTGACCTTCTTAACTCTACCGCTTATTACTACTTCCACTTAAGGAAACTAATTTTAAGCTCGAAATGGGATTATAATAATAATTCATTTATGTCAGAAATTGAGTATTTCTATATTGTACAGTTTTATATTATAAATTATTTGACTGTTATAAAGGTAAGTGTGGATTAATACACGTAAATATATTCTTTAGAAGTGTTAATATACATTTTTTTGTTATTTTTAGAGGATTCTAAACAAATATTTATCATTATTTAACTGAAGGTAAGGAAAGGAATGCTCCGGTGGTTTGGGCATGTGGAAAGAATGTATGATGAAAGAATGACTAAACAGATGTACAATGCAAAAGTGGATGGATGCAGAAGTCGCGGAAGGCCACGACACACCTTCCATGATCAAATTGATCGTGTACTAGCATAAGGTGATGTCAGGAGCCTTAAGAACAGACGAGCGTGCATGACAAGAACTATGAATGTCAAAGAAGCAAGTGAGGTGTGTAAGAATAAGCCTAAATGGCGCTCTCTTTTTCTGCCTACCCCGCAAGGGACCTGGCGTGAAGTTATGTATGTATTTAACTGCATTGTAAATCTGCATATGAATACGTGAAGCCAAAACTTTGTATCCCTTTTTACGAAAATTGCGCGGATGAAAAGTATGAAATTTCGCACATTTATAGTTTATACAGAGTAGAAGCGACGAATGCTAATAATTTTTTTTTAATTATCCATGAAAAATACATTAAATGACTAAAATAAACATTACACACACTGCGATGTATATAACACGTACATGCATATATAGTCTTTTGTTTATTGTTCAAGTGAAATTAACAGTGCAGCCTTGGCGAAATCTGTGATTATAGAAGTTTTTGTCATTAATTGTTATGGTCGAATTTCGACCACGGGCGAATACAAGTTATGTATTGTGTGTTGTATTGTTTTTCGTGAATTCACTTGCTGATTCCAGACGGAAAAATAGCGCTGATCTTAATAGCATATGCTGAGGGTAGGTCCAATTTTAGGACTTATTTTTATTACTGTTTGATTATAATCTGTATTGTTTTTGTCCTAAATCAAATATGTATTTTCCTTTCTTTCTATTTACTCAAAATTAACTCAATATGTAGTAATTTGGTGGTTAACGCACTTGTGTTCCTACTTCAAATAACGCAGGTTCGAGACATGTTTGAAAAAGCATGCACCACTTAGGCAAGTCTCTCAGCTAGTGTGTATATTACAATCACAGCGTGCTGCGGTGAAGGAAAACATTGTGATGAAACCTTCATAACTTTTTAATCATGCACTTGTCAGGTTAATCTCTACATAGTATAAAACAGAATACTCAAAAACAAAGTACAAAAGATTTTATCCGTGTAGGAGCGGGGAAAGAATACAATTTCCTGCGGCCTAGGGCCTGTCGTAAAAGGAGATAAAACAACACATAGTCAGGTATTTATCCATTTGGATGGCTGCCACCCCTGGTCTAAGTATGCTGCCATAACCTTGTGTTGCGGTCCGGCATTAGTAGCCAGGATCCAGTCTCCCTTTAGAGAGCAGTAGCACAGTAGCAACTTTGATTTTACAAATATCCATAACAACCGCTTTCCATCAGGTGGGCCATCAATAAAATAATAATAAATAATAAAATCAGTGCTGTGTCGGATTAACCTTTGGCACATCAATATACTAAGTCCCAATCTCATTTGTCTAATTGCAGCATGCAATATAATTGTTTCTCTTTATTATATCCGTGCAGGAACGGAGAAAAATACAATTTCCTGCGGCCGGGCGGCCTGTCGTAAGAGGCGACAAAACAACCTACAGCCAGGTGGTAGGGCATTTGCCCAACTGGATGGCTACCACCCCTGGTCTAGAGAATGTCGCCATAACAACCTTGAGTTGTATTCCGACGTTAGTGACCAGGTTCCAGTCTACCTTAAGAGAGCAGTAGCGCATTTGTAGGACCTTTGATGTTGCAAATGTCCATAGGCGATGGTAACCGCTTTCCATCTAGTGGGCCGTCTGCCTGTCTGCTGAACTCAAGCAATTTAAAAAAAAAAAAATATGTATTCTGTGTGTGTCCTCTTTGACAAAGAAACTTTATTCTTTCTTTATTTCTAACTATCTGCTGAACTCGTGCAATAAAGAAGACAAGTTCTCCTAAACCACGTCGCGGATTTTTAAGCGGTTTTCACCACCAGTTAGTTAAATTTTCACTGTATCCAAAAAAATCTAATTAAGTTTTTATGTAAGTAAAAGAACTACGGGTAAGGGTTTGACCCGCGGCGTATCTGCGGGGAAAACTCTAGTAATATAATAAAAGGGTTTGGGTATTAAGTTTATATAATGAATTTAAAAATAGCAAAGCAATCAGGGGAAATATTTTAGGTTTAGATTGTTCTGTCTGGTACAGCATCACGTCAAAACTAATGATAATTAAATGAAACTCTATAAAGCGCTTATATTCCGAGTCAACACCTAGAATACTTTTCATCGCGATATTTTTTTTATATTTTACATACATAACTTCACGCCAAGTCCCTTGCGGGGTAGGCACGAACAACAGAGTGCCATTTAAGCTTATTCTTACACACCTCACTTGCTTCTTTGACACTCATAGCTCTTGTCATGCACGCTCGTCTGTTCTTAAGGCTCCTGACATCACCTTCTGCTAGTACACGATCAATTTGATCATGGAAGGTGTGTCGTGGCCTCCACGACTTCTTTTACATTTTGTTTCTGTTAAACTGCATCTTTAAAACACAATAAAGCATATTCATTCATTCATTCACGATAAACTACATAGGTTCCTTGGAAAAGATGAATATAGCCAAAAAGATCGCGTTTTGGTCTTTTTTGTTTGTTGTGGTGCCGCCGTTGCAATTCGCTAACAAGTCATCGTGGCAACACCAACGAAGTCACACTCAAACTAACTAGTCTATAATATTAAAAAATTCTAAACATGCCATGTCTGTACATTGTAGCTATAAAAAAAATGGAATAGACTATTTAACGATGGAAACACGATGGTTTTTAGTTTTCTTTTCTATTTGTCAGTTTATTCTGGATTCATGTAAAAACTACTGGTCCAATTTTAAAGCGGTTTTAGCCGATCGACAAAAAATCTTCACTTACATTGTGCCCTACTTTTCATCCCGGGAATCCCGCGGGAATTTTCCCGACACCGGTTTGTAATTGTTCGGGTGCATAAAAATTACGCTTATTCTGATAGTTTTCACTAAAACGATTGCCGACATTCTTTTTAAAATCCTGCGGTTATATGTGTCCAGGGAGTCCCGCGGGTATTTCAAATCAAGCGTGGATGAAGTCGCAGGAAAGTCCTAGTAGATACTATAAAATAATAAATCTGTAAATGGCTCAAGTTTGTACGATGCGTTTGAAAATGTGAAAAAAATCAGGGGGGCTAATTCGGGCTACCAGATTCCGAAAATAACATTGTTAGAATTTTTGTGTGTCAGTCTGTAGACCATCACGTGAGAACTACTGAACGGATTTGAATGAAACCGGAAATAGAGAAAAAGACGAACAAACTATTTTTTGGATTCTGTAGGCGAAATTTCCCTCTTATTGACTTAAAAGAAATATAATTATTATCATTCTTCGTTATTATTCTTAAACCTGGATAAAGATACCCGACACGCCCCATAAAAAACACATTTTTTTACACAGCTGTTTAACGATATATACCTCTGCCCTACTGATTGCACTTTTCCAAGGTGGTAGGATATTTGATTGGATGACCATCACCTCTGGTCTAGAGTATGGTGCCATAACAACCTTGATTTGTGTTCTAACATTAGTGACCAGGTTCCAGTCTCCCTTAAGAGAGCAGCAGCTAACTTGTAGCACCTATGGTGTTCAAATGTCCAGAGACGATGGTAACCGCTTTCCATCAAATCAGCCGTCTGCCTGTCTGCTAAAATCAGGCAATAAAAAAACTTGCAGTAATCGACATTTTTGACTTTTCATTTGCAGAAATGGTATCCCAAGGCGTTATTTAATCTATACGTTAAGCTTATTTTTTTAGATTCACTAAAAAGTTTTATATATAGCATTTTGACATGTCGCATCTTTGCTTCAATAATGTGTTATCTTGTTAATAGAAATTTTAGAAAACAGCATTTTAGGCCTATAAGAAGTAATTTTATCGAAGCGCATCCTTCACTTTTTTCTGTCAATCTAAAATGAATTTTCGCAGATGCCAAAGCATTTCTTTCGGTACAATAATTTTTTCAACTTTTAAAAGAGTCTTCTAATGTTTCAATTTTCAAGATAACACATTATTGAAGCAAAGAAGCGATGTTATTTAGATATCTAAAGAAATGTTTGCCGCGTTTTTCTCTAAACCGCCATTTGCAAGTACTGGGTTCGCTATAAAGAGGACAAACCCATAATACACTTCGCATCAAAATTCAAACAATCAAAATATATTTATACCAACTAATTTAATGATTCTGGGTCCAACAAAGGGAAAGGAGCTACAACCAACAAAGCTGGAGGGTCCGAACAAACCTCGAAATTGAGAATCTGGTGGCTGACCTAACATAATAGGAGAAATAAAAGCCACTGCCTCCGCTGCTCGGTTACGTAGAACGGATGGGAGAGGATCGCAGCTTGAGGTAAGCATATTTAGGACGGCCGGTATGTCAGCGTTCGGTCGACCGTCCCAAATATTGCTGGAGGACAGAGTGGAGGCTGACCTGTCGAAGCTACGAACCAATAATTGGCAAGAAACCGCTCAGGACAGAGAAAAGTGGCATGCTCTCGTTTGGGAGGCCAAGTATGTTGTAAGTAACCAATTTAAAGATCCGGAATTGTTAAAATGCCTACAGATCCCTACAGTAATATTTTTCAATCATGCAATCGTAATGAAAATGACTAAAAATATGAATTAATTAATATAATAACAAAACCTAAAAAGTATGCAAATAGACAAATTAATTAGATTTTTACGAAAATCATTTTGTATAAAATTATTTTACGACCAATTGATCGGATTTTTTAATTAATTATGGTGAAAGCCTTAATGTAAACGCGTTGACGATATTTTCCAGAAAAAAATGTAACGTAAAAGAAACCGACTTCAAGTTTGACTAAAAAGTAAAAAAATATTTTTCTACATCTTGAAGTCTAAATAAAACATTAAAATTACATTATACATTGTTACAACAACAAAATATACAAGCAAAATGTAGTGTAATTTTTATGCTTTGTTTGGCATCGACTTCAAGATGTTGTAGAAAATTTAATTTTTTCTTTTTAGTTACGCTTGAAGTGGGTTTCTTTTTTGTTACAAAGTTTTTATTTTACACTTTTAATACATACATACATATATGGTATCCCTAATAAGGTAGTTTCTCGAATGCGGAAACGTTAACTGATTAAATGGAAAATCATTGAGAAAAATTTTCATAAAATGAAAACTATGTTAAATTTTTAGGGGTCCAAATGGCAGCTATTCCTCATCAAACTAAAGAAGAATCACGTAAATCGGATCGTAAATCTCAGCGTAATCGGTGTACATACATAAAAAATACCAATCAAGTTTAGATTCTCCTCCTGTTTGAAATCGGTTAAAAACTAAATCGATTCTCAAAGATTGACGTTGTAAGTACTGTAATAATAATTTTTCCAGTAATATTCTAAATCATACAGACGAAACCCTTATAGGAAATTACGCAATATGAAGTATGTAAATACATATGTCATTTCAGATGAAACGTGATTTAATTAGATTCATTTAATTAAAATAGCTAAGCCACATTAACGACGCCACTCACCGTAAATCATCGAGACGAACAACAGCACCGCATTCAATAAGCATGAATGCCTCTTTATCCTCTTCAAATTTCCGGCCATTTTGCTATGTGTTTATATTATAATTAAATTCTATTTCATAATTAATTTAACACACATCATCCCATCACTAGTGTTTATTTTTAAAATAATTAATAACCAACTTTAACTCAACACATCCCTCCCAACACTCAATATGTCAACATCACTAATTGACGCGTTGACAAATTATGACACGCATACTGTCGAGATTAATGTCACGTCATAATTTAAGTGATACTTAAAATTATTTTTAGTGACTACAGCTCATTTAATCACGCCCTAGCTTTAATTATATTTAAATTTAGTTATAATAAAAAATGTTGTTTTAGAAATTAGAATTAATTTTAAAAAAACTTGCACAGCACTATACCACTTTCATTACTTTATGTTCATCAAAGTTTAGTGTCAGAATATGTTCTGCTGTTATCTCGTACATAACACGACATTTTCTATTTATTTTTGGAGCGCGACACGCGTTTGTTCAGCAACGCGGTCTGAAAAGCACTGACTTACATAAGGAACTTATCCCGTGCCAAAGCAGCGTCTGTTAGAGGGAGATAGGTAGCTTATCCCGAGGGCTGTAGGCTTACGAAACGAGAGGGATGAGATTTTTTTACATTCGCAATCATTTGTATGGTAACGTACCGTTTGCTTGGTGTTTTCTTTGAGAATAATCGTTAGCGGATTTTTTTCATTTTCAATCACTTTAATTTCCCTGTAATTTTGAAATTTGAAGTTTGAAACGCGAAAGTGTAATAAAATCGGCCAAGTCTACGCACTTCGAGACTCTATCTTCACATATATATTTCTTATGTTCTCGTGTACGTCACTGAACTTCTCTTAAATAGTTGGATTCAATTTGATGTTTTTTTGTGTATGTTTCTACGGGCCCTGAGATAGTTTCGTTTCACAGTTGGGTCCGGTAGATGGCGCTGAAATCGGGTTCTAGATTTTAATTTGTTCAAGACAATGTCTACTGAGACCGACAATAATATAACAAATGTTTTGGGATTTTCAAATTTATACAATGAATTTAAAGAAAGAAAAAAGAAAAAGATTTGGAGAATTACACTAAAAACCACTTCAACCATTTAAATACAAACAATAAATATAATGCTTGATTAATTTAAAGATGAGACTCTTCGGGAGGGCCCCTCGACTCCCCCTCAGTGTCTCTACGTTAGCTGTATTAATAAAAAAATGCACTAAATGAAATAAGAAACATTTGTTAAATTTTTGTTTGTTTGTCTGAGTCTTGGCTTTTCGTCCGATAAACCTGAAAAAGCAAATTAAATTATAGATAGAATAAAAAAGAACCAAGATGTCAAAAATAAATGTAACATACAATGCCAATGTACTTTTAAGAATACTTGTAGTCGACTAGTGGTCGAGACTCGACCATAAATAATTTAAATTATAAGTTTGAATATTTTTTTTTTTCTTTACTTCTACAATCACAAATATCGCCAAGGCTAAATTGTTAATTTGACTTTTACTGTAAATAAAAGAGTATATATGTGCGAGTGTGTCATATACATGGTAGTACAAGTAAAAGTGTGTGTGTAATGTTTTTTTTTTATCGATTTAATATATTTTTATACAAAAGTAGCTGTCCCGACAGACGTTGTCCTGCCCAGAAAAGCTTCACTCGATATAGGGGTCGTAGGGGTTGAAAATTTAGGGTTGTATGTATTTTTTAATGCTGTATAATAAAAAAAACTAAAAATTAAAAAAAAAATTAGAGTGGACTACCCTTGACATTTAGAGGGATGAAAAATAGATGTTGGCCGATTCTCAGATCTACCCAATATGCATACAAAATTTCATGAGAATCGGTCAAACCGTTTAAGATGAGTATGGTAACTAACACTGTGACACGAGAATTTTGTATATAAGATTTAAAAAAAATAGCCATATTAGTGCACTCTTTCTCTACGTAAAGTATAAGTGGGCGAAATTTCAAACTCCTCCTTCCGCACAATTTTCGTAAAAAGGGCACCCCTAAAGTTTTTGATTCACGTATTAATATAATTTAAGAATATACATACATACATACATAACTTCACGCCAGGTCCCTTGCGGGGTAGGCACGCACAACAGAGCGCCATTCAAGCTTATTATTACACACCTCACTTGCTTATTAAGAATATATACAGAAAAACCAAAAAAAATGTTCGAAACCCGAAAACGAACGACGAAAGACGTTTAAGAGGAAGCCCTCAAAGGTGACTCAACCAAATAAACTGAAAATATTAAAGATGAAAATTGTTAAGACTAAGCGGTTCTGTCGCGGAGAGAGGGGAGCGCTGTGGGCGGCGGAGTCCGATACACGCGTCCGGCGACGCATACACATACCACATACTTCTAATCTTCTAATAAAGTTCATATAAGCATACTACGACACTCCACTAATCATCGATGCACCTAACCATCATCAAGAAACAACCCAACAAAAAAAAATGTTTTTTTTCTTCTTGACAGTAGTCTGGTGGAGCTAGACATTTCTATCTGCTTTACTTTCGCAATAAAAGACGAAATCCATAATGGGCGGACATTACGAGTATAAGTAGAGATGTGCCAACTAGTCCCTAATGTCGACTATTCGGCCACTATCGATGTCGGCGACTAGTCGACACTATTCGGCAAAGAACGCAGACTATCCAGCTTCTTACTTTAATTTAATTTTAATTGAGCTCTTTCACTTTAATAAACAATCAGTATAATCTTTAAACTAAAATATTTTTTATTTTTACACAAAAACAGAGCCTTGACCCCTACAGAAGCAAAAATTAAAAAATAATGCGAAATAAACCAAAGAGTTCCGACACGCTCGCATGCAGCGGTTGAGTCTAGTGCGCGAATCAGCTATAAACGAAGCGTCACGGAAATCCCTGAAACCGTGATCGGCTTGGCCGACTAGTCGGTCTCTTTACAACCGACTAATCGGCTAGTCGGCCAAAGTCATAATTGGCACATCTCTAATTATTATTAATATAGTACGGTAAGACGTAAGAGGCAATACTTTCATTAAAAATGTTCAAAGAACGTGATGTAACACGTGATAAAACAGTGAACAATAATTAAGTTTAATGTAGCATTTAATAGCTTTTAATTCCGGAAGGTATTTAAGATGTTCCCAAAGTAATCAGATTAATTTGCATATGAGTTCATTAACGTAAGATTGCGTTATCCTTGAGTGGGAAAATTTTAATTTATTACTGTCTCTTTGTACTCACAGATTTTCCTTGTGGGGGACATAATCATGATCAATTTATCGTTTAAACGGAAATCTAAATTATTTTGTTTTTTAATATAATTTTAATTACTGAACCCTCAGTGAGAGTTATATGTTTGTGCCGTTTGCTGTCGAGACATGAGCCATGAGCCTCTACCAAAATCTATGAAAACAACTCATTGACTCTTCAGGTGATCAGAGAGCTGGTGGCTTCCTCGAACAATGATCAATACTGCAATCCAGCAAGGAAACGTAGCCAGACTTTTGGGCATCTTAACCATAGAAGACCTAGGCTCAGTATTATGCTTATAGTGGTACCGCCATGTAAACCTCCTTTGACGTATTCAAACCTTCTTCTAATATATTTAAATTCCTTCTTCAAATCTGACGCGTTCTTCTTTCGCACGCATTCGTTGTCATATCATCAATCACAGAGTACTTTACATATACTGGTATAGAGTCAACAGTCATAATACATACACTAACGCATTCTATCGGTATACGACACTATTCAACGGCAAAAACCGTCCAGGGGGTCTAGTATATTTTGGTATTTATATTAGACTTTTGGAAATTGCGGGAGTTATAATTAAACTCCTGCAATTCCCAAAAGCCTTTCCAAAAAATGTTAATTGTTAGTAAATAAAACAACAATTTAGCGGTAGCGTGATTTATTATGTTTCCTTTTATTAAAATATTCAAATGCATACATTTTCATAACATCATTTGTATCCACATCTAATCTGGTGCCGTTAGGATGATTTACTTACAAGTTTTACCACATCTGGGCACACAACAATCTCTTTCAGAAGAAGCCATACTCCAAGTCATCAGAAAACAAATCTTTAGGCAAATCGGTGTCCAGGGTACATGCGTAAGTACAACGTGATCACAGAACACTAGTAAACGTGATAAGCGAAGTCTTCGGAGTCCAGGAATCAAACAAAGTTATCGAAAAATAATCAAAACATACACAAAGTACATACGTTCACGAATGTAACTCGTATCGATCGGAATGTCTTTTTGGTTTTGACATAATTGACATCTTTGAAATAAGTTTTTGGTAAATCTACAATTCATCAAAAAGCTAGTAATTAAAGTTAAAATGAGCTTTATAATTTGAAAAAGGTGAGGAATAGAATTTACACACTTTAAAATATATTTATTAGCTGATATGGCTTGCAAAAACATAATAACATCAAATGTTTCTTAAACAAATATTAAAACAACTGCGTGTAACGAAACATATTATATTCTTTCATTTGGTGTTTAATTTGAGAACAGTGACATCTACTGCAATACGTACCTACTATTAGAACGCAAAAAATCTCTAAGAAAAAATAATTGTACTGACTGTTATGACACTGACATCAATAAAATAAAATTAAACACGCTACACGCATTGTAAATATATAACATAAAATAACTTAATAAAAATATGTAAAATAATATAAATCGCACTGCACTGTTTTAAAATAAATAAATATACTTCATCGTATCATTGTAAATAAATATCACATAAAAAAATAAACAATACCTATTACTACTAAACTTATAATTAACAAAGGTGAAAGTGCAGCTCCGTTTCATGCCCATTAATCAGGTACGTGCATGCTTATTCTCAAATACCCATCAAAAGTGTCGCCATTCTCCTTCTTTCTATTTTAGAACAGTTTGCTTATCGCTAAATTAATAATAATTTTATCTGTGTAATTTAATATCTTAGTATTGTTTTGTGTTGTGTGTCGATATTGAAAATAAATATTTTTTTTTCTTTCTTTCTTTTCTAAACCTAGCTCCGCCGTAATATAGTTTTGAAAGATTATAAGTAGTATACAATACAATGTAAGTAAGGTAAGTTTTATTTTACTACATTAATATATAATGTAGTTACGGGGTCTTGAAAGTTTCCGACATAACAAAGATACAAGACATTTTTTCAGATTTTTATTTATGTTTCAACATTTTCCTTGACAGTTAACAGTTTCCATGACCCTTAACAGGTCCAGACCCTTAACAGTTTCTTTGTAACTCTTCTCCTCTCTGTACACACTTCTCCCATCTATGTAACCCATCCAAATAGTACTCGGCGTTTTTCTCTGCAAAATAGTAGTTCACGAAGATGATTGCTGAAGACATGAATGACATGAACACAAATGAAGACGTTTGATAAAAATCTCTGTCCTGCAAGTGCAATTTTTAGATGAGGGAACAAAGAGAATTAGCTAGGGGTTAGATATGGCGAGTAAGATGGATGGTCAAGCAGTTCAAATCGTAATTCGTGGATTTTCGCCATAGCAACCGCTGAGGCGTAAGGGTGTGTCTTTGGTCTAACGCCGCACCCAACGTGCGGACAGCTTTCTCGTGTCTAAATGTTGATTTAATATGTCGCAAACACATTCTTTTGACATGTTCATAACCTCTGCTATTTCTCTCACTTTAATTCGGCGGTCATTTAGCACCATTTGGTGAACTTTGGCGATGCTTTGGCTTTCGTCGGTAGTTGCAGGGTTTCGACGTCCCAAACGTCTCCCAAGCTCCTACGGTCCTACGTTTAAATTCAGCTGCCCAAAATTTCACTGTGATAAATGATGGCGCAGTCCCCATACACAGAATATAACTCATCTTTGATTTTCGTAGGCGTATTGCCTTTCAAAAACAAATATTTAATGACAGCTCGATACTCGACTTTGTCCATTCTCATAAAAACACATCAACTCACTCAAACGACTCTTACATAACAACTGCGCGTCCAAAGTGGCTGAAACTTTGGTGAGTAACTGTCAATACATGAACAACGAAATTCAGTAGCTTTTATTTACGAATGCTGCTACCTTCACGTTGAGGTAGGAAACTTTTCAGACCATCCTTAGTATATATATATATATATATATATATATATATATAGCTTTATACCATACAATAATAGAATGAAAATTACATACAATATATTTGTTATTGTGGTCCAGTTATATACTATGGTCTGGGTTTCTGTGCCTGTTTTTTTACTGGCTTAGCATAAAAATAAATATTGATGAGTTGGTGCGCGACATGGTTTCGAAAACAGATGAAAAAGGAACCTAAAATAATTCCGACAACTTTTCTTTGACTATCTACAACCTATTTATTTGAAATATTTTTATCATACTTGGAACATATTAGATTTTTCTGTCAATTCACGATTTATATTAGATTAAAACATGAATAAGGATAGTACCTCAATTATTTTGCCCGAAGCGAGATAAATAGGGTGGCGCGGGGAAAACTTGAAAAAAATAATTTTAAGACAAGTGTATTGCTCGATAGTTCTTACAAGACTAACTTAATTAAAATTATATTATCACTATTATAACTTAATGCTTATTATTTGCTGAAATGAAGACTGATCATTGCATAGTCAGCGGGTTGATGGGTAGTGGTGTGTCCACCCACTGCCTAACTAGTTTTATTTCATATTTGCTTTATTACGAGTATTAACAACATTTTGGCTAGGTGGCCTGTTGTAAGAGTCGACAAAAGAATCCACACCCAGATAGAGCATTTTCCCGACTGTATGGCTACCATCTCTGGTTTAGAGTATGCCACCATAACAGTCTTGAGTTGTATTCTGGCATTAGTGATCGGGTTCGAGTCTCCCTTAAGAGAGCAGCAGCGCGTTTGTAGCACCTTTGGTGTTGCAAATGTCCATAGGTGATGGTAACCTATTTCCATCAAGTGGGCCATCTGCCTGTCTTCAGAACTCCCGCAGTGAAAAAATAATCTATGATAAATTTCTAACGCATTTTAGCAATTAGCTCGCATTTGTTACATCCAAATAACTTAAATATCCCCAAAACGTTATCCATGGATTTGATGTTCCTAAAAATATATACATATAATAAAACTATAGAGGTCGAATTTCTGTACAATGAAAAAAAACCGAGTCAGCGGGATGTAAGAAGTGAAATAGAACTAATTTAGATTTTTTTCATTTTTTTTTGTTTCTCGTTTGTTTGTCTGATTGTACCGGCTAATCTCTAAAACGACTGGACCGATTTAAATTAAATTTTGTATGATGGTAGCTTATATCTCTGGGCAACATATAGGATACTTTTGATCCCGAAAAATGAAAGAGTTCCCGTGGGGTATTTAAAAAATCACACCACACAGACGAAGTCGCGGGCAGAAGCTAGTACAAAATATATATCTCCCCAAAATGTCAATAAAAAAACCTCATTTTGAAATCCTGTTGGTTTCCCTTTTCAATTTCGATAATAAAAATAGTTAAAATTTAGAAAAATTAAAGGTAAACCCACACAAAAACTTAATAGATATTTAAACAACAAAATATTATATAATTATTATAATAACTAGTTTTGAAGTGGTTTTTAAATTGCAAGTGAGAAACGTTCACTATGTATCAACTTACAGGCAGTTTGACTTTTATTAACTTTATGCCATCAATATCAACATTATAATGTCAACGATTCGTAAAATGCAATGAAATAAATCAGTGATTTGCAAATTCATTAAATTTTATAAAATGCAAATAAAACTTGGCGATTGAAAGCTTTTCGTTGTGAAAACCCATAAATCGTTATTTGATTTCATTACTATTCATTGATATTGCAAATTTAAGTTTTATTGGATGACTTCGTTCTACATTCGTCTTGCATCTCTAATTTACATTCTAGAAAGAAAAAAAAATACTTTCGCGAAATAATGCACAAAAAAAACAGTAAATACACTTGTTTTTACACATAAATAATGACAATATAATATGGTGTACAAAAAAAAAACAGTAGAAAATAGTACATTATCAGCGCGTTCCATTAGTAGCATACAACGCCCAAAATGCTCCGCTATTCGTCCCACAAGGCGACCGCGGTTGTTGTAGTCGTGGAAAAAACCTCACTAACAACGTCATCGTTTTCGATCACACAGCGCTCAAACCTATTTATGTCAAGAGGTGGGTCGAATAATCGTTCCATTTGGGTTTAAGATTGTAACGCCGGAAAGCAAGTGTAACGGGCAAAATCGCGGTCGTGGTGAATCCTGAATAAAACGTAGCCTAAATCTACGACAATGGGGCTGGTCAAGGCGTTATGCTCTGGCAGGAGCTCACAGCGCTGATTTGCAGTAGCAGCCTCCTTCCATCCATCCTGTAATATTCGCTCAAACAAATAAATTATTATCTGCCATCATCAAGTCTTCAGATCACCACAATAAACATCCAGATAAACGTCAAGGTTTGATTTATATAGAGAATTACAATTATAGATGATAATATTGTTACAACCTGAACGCAGACAAAAGACAAATTCACATCTGCATACCTGTAGACATTTTATTACCTTTTCGGCATTTGGATTTCTTTTGTTTATTTTGTGTTTAAAATTTGTGATTAGAAAAACAGCCCATTGTGTATTGTAATCTTTTATGGTAGTTATTAGCCAGGTGTGATTCTAGGAAATTCAGTCCACGCGGCCAAGCAGAGATATTGTATTTGTACAGTATAAAGCAATGTCCCAATTGAGAGATGAGGCAGTCAAGTGATAGCCTCGAGCGGAGCAACACTTGTGTACATTCGGTAATCTATTTAGTGACGGACTTTGCGCGTGTTATTGAGTTACGTTTGGACTTGTTGCGTTCGGTTATATTTATACCTGTGTATACGTGTTTGTATAGTTCTAAAAAACTACAATTATTCCACCGGCATTTTAATTCGAGTCCTGCAACTCATAACAATATAATGTAATTTATTTTATAATGTGGACTTAGTTTTTAATGACATTTTAATTTAATGACTATAGATCTCCACTTGCGATGATTCTGACAAACAACTTTCGCTTCATCTACCTTCATTAACTTCTTCATATATGCAAGTTTATTTGAGATGCTTTTTACCTGGCCTCTCTTCAAAACTTCTGATGTTTGATCATTTCATCTCGGTCTACCGGCAGCAACTCTATCATTCACAATACTGTCGTACACCTGTTTTGTCATTCTACTTTTATCCATTCTCTATATGTCCAAACCACCATAACATTCCCTTTTCAACTATTGTTCTTTGGCTTGTTCGGTGCGAAGTTAAACATAAAAACTACTGTAATTCGAAAATTTGTTTTATTACATATTATTCTTCACCGACTTAAAAAAAATGTAGAAAACATGTATTTGACTCATGAGATTGGTATATTTTTTTTGCTTTTTAGTTACGCAAATATTTGAATAGCTTTAGAAAAAAAATATGAAACACTTTGTACGTGCCTATAAAATTTTTGGGATGCGCTAAATTGCCCTGGACCCCACTGATCAGATCCTGACTTAATGACAATGGTATCATCTCATCATCTCAGGAATTTTAGGTATGAAGAAAATTAAAATTGATCCACAATTAACAGAGAAATCGCGTAACACACACAAAAAAACAGTCAAATTGAAAAGCTTCTCCTTTTTGAAGTCGGTTAAAAAGGTTATTATTTGAATCAAACGTGTATATTAACTAACCAATCGTAATGTAGCGTAAACAAGTTCATCGGTCCGATTGCCAAAATCAATTTGCCCCACAAAGAGCGCAGTCGATTTTTCCAAAAATTAATCGCAAAGAACCGCTTGTATAACAACTGACTTTGTGTAGAATCACTGAACCATCACAGTCTTTTGAAATTGTTCAAATACATTATGAATTTATACAAAATCCGCTGATTAGTTTCGTAAAGCTAGCGGAGTTTAAAGGATGAGCTCGTGGAAATATTTGGACTTCTGTTGAAGGGGAGTATGGGATAAATGATTAATTAATATGAAAGGGAATGTGACGAAATTTTCTCGGCCTTTGAGAAATGTTTCGAATGTGTCGGTATTTGGAATCTCTTGTTTTCTTTTCTTTCACCATATTCCAATTAATTAGGGTCGACACAAAATGTCTTTTTCTTCCACACTTCTCTATTCTGACATACATCTTCTGTCACACCACAAATCATCATATCATTCTTCATACAATCCATCCATCCATTTCTTGGTCTACCTTTACATTTTTACCCATCCATCTTGTAGTTTATTATTTTTGTGACATGACTTTCAAATCTCCTCATTATATGCCCATACCAACTTAATTTTCTTCCTCTCAATTTTTCAGGCACGGGTGTAAATTTCAAAAATCCCCCTGTGTACTCATTTCTCACCTTATCCATTATTCTAACACCACACTTCCTATCATATATAGGGAATATCATGCCTTCACAGATTTTACTCTGTTCTTTGTACATTGCAGTGAGTTTTATAGCTGGCGATTGTATGATACAGTATGTTTTTTAACTAGCTTACCCTAGCCGAATTTCCACCCTTCGCCACCGAGATAAACATTTTTTTTCACAAGAGTCACAGACGGACGATCCTGGTAATAGAAAGTGGTTGAGAGCCAACCTGTCACCAGCTCTTACGATGAAATAGGAGTCATAGGGTAGAAGGAGAGATCATACAGGAGGATTCATATAGAGGGGATGATATAGTGAAATGGGCTACAGGAGAACTGAGTTATCGGAACTCTCACTCACTCTACAAAATTAACTCAAAGCTAACCGTTTGACGCTGAGATTATTAAAGCGTAGTGTCACATTGATCGAGGAGGCCCTAACGAAATCATGATATTTATTCCAGCATAGCTCTACCACATTACATTCTTGAAATAACTGAAAGTCAGCCCTACGGTCCATGTATCAATCACAATAATAGTTTCTTTTGCAAGTGTTGTATATGTGCAGTGGAACACTTATAAGCCAATAGATGGCGCTGTGCAATAATTGAGGTCGCAAACGGTTCCCGACGCATAAAGAATATATACAACATTTCCAATAAAATAGATGAGTTTAAGCCTGCAATCCGTAACAATAGCTTTGCTAGATCTTTCTTTGGGACAGAAAAGCATTCCATCTTGCTCCGCCACCTAGTCGGGGGATCCCTAAGTATTTAATGGCCATTTTTTCCACCATCCAACACATTTAAAATTCCCCAAACGTGCCATGATGCGCACCGAAATAAATGGGTTTTTCGATTTGTCCCTTCTCATATAGCATACGCGTAATCTCGTTTCATTTCCATCACAATGAAGCATGGGACCCTGAATCAATATTAATAAAGATGACCCTCCTAGCCTCCGTGTAAATATTAGCATTTAATTTTAATATGTACTAAATGTGTCCAGATGTTAATTAATTCCATGCAGCTTGTACAGTGTTTGGCGGTAAAACATTGCTCAGCGTAAACAAAATATAAACAACATTTCATATATCACAAGAGGCGACAAAATAACCACATTCAGGCAAAGCATTAGTGTATCTAGATGGCTACTATCCCTAATCTAGACTATGCTGTTTTTACGAGAACAAACCAATTGAAGACCATCAACCACGTAGAGAGCCGCGGCCGGTATATGGGATCAGAAGTGCTATTATTACGCCAGTCAGGGATCCCACTAAACCCCTCGGTGCTCCATCCTTCAGCCTTATTCCAGGGTCAAGAGTACATGTTCACTACTGAGAGGAGGCAAGCCTTGGGCGTCTTCATGCTCTCTTTATAGCGTGGATAGGACCACGACATAACAGCGGATGAGAACCCTTCCCCAGGGAGCCTCCTGCACCGCCCACTGACTGCGGCTTGCCCTCCGGCGCCGACGTATCGTCGTTTAGACTATCCTTCCGTAACCTTGAGTAGTGGCCAGCTGCAAAGCAGTGATAGCTTAGTGACTAGCGCACGCCTCCCAAACTCAAAGGGAGCGGTTCCGAATTCTAGCCGGAAAGCATGCACTGCTTAGGCAGTTTTCTGATCTTAATTGCAATTGTTTTAATATCACGTGTTAACGGTGAAAGAAGACATCGTATGAAACCTGCACGTCGAGTTAACGAGGTGTCAACCCCATCAATCTGCCTTGGACAATGAGTATACTGTCTGTTCCCCCTATAATCCCTTTCTGTTTGTATCCTTGTTGTTTTGGAGGTCAATGTATTTGTTGTTAAAGTGATTCATTGGGAAAACGAAAAACACCGATCCACGTTCAGGCCTCTTAAATGTTATCAATTAATATTTTGTCATCTGCACTATATACGAAATAACTTTAGGAAATAATTTTGAATAATAATGGTAATTTTATTTGCTCTAAACTAGGGTCGCTTGCTTAATCGATCGTTTTACACAAATGTATTGACAGTTCTTTAAACATATTTAGCGCTAAATTTTGCGTTGTGCAAGGTGCTAATCGTATTTAAGGATGTTAAATGCGTTTAGTGTTTCTTAAATAAATTTAAGGAACGTTATGCACGCAACTTAATTAATTGAAGATATGATTGAATGATGGAGTTATGTAAAAAATACTTTTTTGTTTACATTGTATAAAGATGTAATATGTATGAAAAAAAAAACTATAAAGCGAAATAATTATATTATTTAAAATAGTCGTGTAATAGTCAAATTTCAAGTAAATTACTTTAACTGCATGCATATGCATTAAAAAGCAACATTCTCTTCAAGTCCCATCGATTTCTTTAACGTTTCCTCTCTCTTATTAAATCACTTGTTAAGTTAATGAATTTTAAACCTAATAACTAGAAGAACAAAGTTATAATTCTTTATAAGCACGTTTGAAAGAATATAAAAATAGTATAGACAATAAGAGGGAGACGAATTTATAATTAACTGCAATCAGCACTGACGTATTGAATTTCTGGAATTCGATACAGTCGTGTTCAGAAGTTGCTATATATCATTATATCGTCACGCTTTTTCCCATCGGGGTAGGAATAGGCAGAGACGATGGACCTCCATCTGCTATGATGCTGACAAACACTTTTCGCTTCATCAACTTTTATTAATCTCTTCATATATACACGCTTACTTAAGGTACATTTTACATGACCTTTTTTCAAAATACCTTCAATTTCATTCCACTGAAACCGAACCACAACTCAAAGAGCTGTGTTCTGGTATGGCCAGATTCCAGTGCCTTTTTTATTGTAGGAGTTCAGCAGATAATAAGATAACAAATAGGCATGATAATATCTATATGTGTATGAAGGAATTAATGAAAACTCTTTTTTATTCACCATAGCTTAAAGCTTGACAATTTAATATGAATACATTTCCATTAGAGCATTGAGGGGCCCGCCCTATCGCTTATAGCGATCTCTTCCAGCCAATCTTATGTTCAAGGAGAAATTAAAAGAAAAATATATTAATATTTTGGTTTCACACAATTGAAATTAATTCAATCGTAATTAAATATATTAAAATTGTGTATATTTGTGTTTATATGTATATATGTTTTATATGGTTATATACTTATTTATTACATTATTATCATCGCACTTGTTGGTATATTATATTATTATAAGTATAGTCTTAAATTGTACGCCAACAAATTATTGAGAATGAGATCCTTGTCCATCTAAAAGTTGCCTGGATGAGATTGCTTTAAGCAATAACGCCGCCCATTGTACTACCTTCTAATTTTAAGATATGCAAATCTGTTACTGTTTTTAAGTTGGTGTACAATGAAGAGTAAAATAAAAATACATGCCTAAAAAGATTATTATAATATAAATTACATATACCTAAATGCAAACGATAATTTAATTTACTACAATAAATTTTATTTAATGGACAAATAATGGTCAGTGATCAAGTCTCTGAATGTAAAAACGGATGTATGTAGCTTGTCTGATTTACAAGGTTCAAGTACAGGGTGGCGCAATAGAACGTGCATATTGCATCATCTTTTTTCTCGGGGTAGAAAGTGCGCGGGCGTGGAGAGCCTGCATCGTTGGGTAGGCGGGCTCATGGAGTTTTAGTCACTATGAGTCACTTCGACGGGAAGCATCGCGCATTTTGCGTGCGCGCATTTTACGAGAACTCTCGTTCATACATCGTTACTAGGCGTTTATATTGTTCTGAATATGGACTACGGCAAATTAGTGAAGCTCCGAGTGCTAATTTAATTAAAATATGGGTACAGCGTTTTGAAGAGACTGGTTCAACGTTTAAACCACAAGCAAAAGATCGTCCAAGAACATCTAGGACCGACGGCAATATTGAGAGAGTTATGCAGTCTGTACGAGGAGATCCACAAATGTCTACTCGCAAGAGATCGTCTGTCTTACACTTATCGCGACGAAGTTTGCAACGAATTTTAAACTTGGATCTTAAACTGCATCCTTACAAGCTGCAGTTAACACAAGAATTGAAAGAGTCTGACTTCGGAGCAAGGCTCGCATTTGCTAATGAAATCTTCGATTTTCCAATTTTGACAATATCCTTTTCTCAGATGAGGCCCACTTCCATATCAATGGGTTCGTAAACCATCAAAATTGTCGTTACTGGAACAGTGAGAATCCCAAACTCAAGCACCAGAAACCATTGCATAGTCCTAAAGTGACAGTATGGGCAGCAATCTCTGGTAGAGGAATAATTGGACCGTTTTTCTTTGAAAATGCGCGGGGGCAAAACGTCACTGTTAATACCGAACGCTATGTTGCGATGTTGGAAGGTTTTTTGGCTCCAGAGCTTGAAAATTCAAGAATAGTGAATTCTAGGACTTGGTTTCAACAAGACGGAGCTACCTGTCACACATCAAATGACTCCATGGCGGTTGTGAAACAGATGTTCCCTGGCAGACTGATTTCGAAAAGAGGTGATATCCCATGGCCCCCACGTAGTCCAGACGTGACGCCTCCTGACTTTTTTTTGTGGGGATACCTCAAGAACAAAGTCTACAGCAATAATCCGAAAAACATCGATCAGCTCAAGGAGAATATCCGTGGTGAAATGGCAGCAATTACACCAGCATTACTGAAAAAAGTTTTCAATAACTTCAGTTTGCGATTAGAGGAGTGTCGTCGTAGAGAGGGTCATCATTTAGACGATGTTATTTTTAAAAAATAAACTTCAGTTATTTCTCAATAATACCTTAGTTTTATTTTAACTATACCTTTTGTATTTATTCTTTAATCAATATTTTAAATATGCACGTTCTATTGCGCCAACCTGTATATACGTATGTATGTTTAATAATTAAATAGATTAAGTTTATACAGCGAAATTCATATTAACCCGCTCATATCGAAGGCATTAAAAAGAGAAAGAGAACATGTAATCAAACTTTCACCTAACCATATTAATATTACTAAATTAAACCATAAAACTTCTGTCCCCAAGCGTACCGGCTCGTGCCGCGACAGCTGCTAACATACGTTGTTTGTTTTCTTACATCTAAAGATATGTTTATTCCCTCCTCCCTTTCGCTCCACTTCCATTTTTATTTACGTCACAAGAAATTAACTGTCCCCTCCCTTTTTGTACAAAATTTCCCCTAATAGCTCCCATTTTAGGTTTTTGTTTTATTTATCGATCTAATGATTTGATGGGGCATTTTATTTGTTTAGCGTTAATTTGAGTTTAGATTCTTATGCTTTTTGAGAGACGATATGTGAAGTTTTTGTTTAGATTTTCTTTGATGTTGGATTGTAGTGGAATTTCTTTTGAGTGACTCTGTTAGACCACCGTGATTGTGTATGTATGTAATTATTATTATTCTAATTATAGTCTTAAGGGATCATTGTATGCTGCCACAATATAAGTTAAGTTTTCTTCATTATACTAGTTCATAACTTATATATATTATGCTGTCTATCATTAACAAATTATTACCAAGGGCCGGTTGCATAACGATCGCCTTTCAATAAAATTCGTTAATCATATTAAACTGCCTAAATATGTTTTACACAAAACGTTTTATTTAAACATATTTAGCGGCAAACATGTGCAAGACGCTAATCATGACGACAAGACGTTAAATGCGTTTAGTTTTTCTTAAATAAATTTAAGCAACCTTATGCAAGGGGGGGGCAGTAGTATTTGAAATTATTATCCATCGATAGACACACACACATTGCACTTATTAAAATAATAAAAAACTAGAGAATTAATATTGTAAGTCAACTACACAAGTACTTGGTGTCCCACGATACAGGCTAGTCTTAGTACGAGAGGAACCTATGTAAGCATTATTTTTTTATTTTTTTTAATAAATTGGTTATACATATTTTTTTGAGGTTCTATTCAAATTTTCATCATTCGGAGTTGTTTTATTTTTCCATCTTACTGTCTTATTTCTCAGTCACTTTACTCAGTACCTTCATGGTCTATATGGATGAAATCTGTTAAAAAGGTATAGTTTATATGGCACTACGCAATGATGTGATGTGATGATGGGTAAAGATTAATTTTCGAAGTCGTGAAAGTTTGGCCTACCCTCATTTTTAAAATATGAATAAAAAAATTGAGAAAAAATTAAGCAGAACTATATATAAAATACTGATAGTATAGCGAATTTTTAGGGCAAACACAGACGAAGTCGCGAGCAGCCGCTAAGTTAGGATAAATACAGCCGTATATAAATCTTGACAAATGCGCAACATTCTGACTTAGTAATTTCAAAGTATCAGGGAGGGACATTTAAAAATGTGAACCATTAGAACAGTGTAGAACATCATGTCAGCCCTCCAAAAATGTTTATTTTCGCTCCCGCTGTTTGAAAACGGATTTGAGACGGAATTTGTCTTCTTGTCCGTGTACGTACATAAATTATCTGGGGATGTTATTAAAGCGAGATGAATTAGTGTTTAATTTTGAGACGCTCAAAAAAGTTAATTGGTTGAAAGGCGACGCTTCTCTCAAACTTAATATAAGGATGGTGATTGTATTTTTAAAATGTTGTGTTTAACTTGGAATCTTAAAACTGTACTTAGATTTAAATAAAAATATTCTCTTTCTATTTTTACTTGAAATTCCCGCGGGATTCCCGGAATACAAAGTATCGCATTCAAAAAAGAATGTAAGCTATAATTTAAATGTATCGGAATAATCTAATTTTTATGTTTTATAGATGGAACAGGTCGTGGAAAATTTTTCCCGTGGGATTCCAGGGATAAAAAATATCACAAGTTTCATAACATCAAAACATAAAAATGAGAGAAAAAGCCGCATTGGAATTCGTTTTTTTTTTAATCTGGCCCCTGTAATATTCCCGCGGGATTCCCAAGATAAAAAGTAGCGTAGATTTGAGGTCTAAACATTTGCTTCCGATAAGCGAAAACCACATCAATTCGATCGATCGATCGGTCAAAAAAACGTCTGCACAGATCTAAAATGGGCGCCAGTCTCAAACACCGCTCTTATATCACCTATAAATTGTTGTGTGAGAAAACAAAATAAAGTTTCTTTCAATACATAGACAGCACTGCTATTTTGGTACTGTCTTACAAAAGGACAGAATCCCTGTATCTTGAGCTGGGCCCTTTAAATTTGTCGCCCTCGGTACACGCCAGCCACCTGACTTTATAGGTAATTGCTTTTCTGGTTTACGAGGCATCCTTATCACGTTTTTTGTTGCCCTGCAATACGAAACTTTAAGTGTACCTACTGTGTTTTATTAATTTTTTTTTATTATTTCAATTCGTGTACTTTTACTTGTATGATATTATAGCTCGATTGTATCGCTAAAATATACATTTACTTGTGTATTTTTTGTCAAAAGCATTTTAAGAAAGAATTTTCATTCATGAATACAATTATTGTTCAAATGTTTTCATTTCCTATTTCACTCACTTCAAGATATATTTTGATAAAAGATAACGATGTTCTTTTACCTGGATACGATCTATCTGCTTATCAAAGGAGACTGATACGATTTTATACATTCTTAGGCCCACATTGAAATAAGATGAAAGTGATCTAAAGATTTATTATATTATTTTGACATTTTATACAATTGAAGTAGGTTAGTTATTTTGAATGAAGTAATTGTGTTATGTTTTTAATTATTATTACTATTTGAAATTCATACAGATAAATTGAATATGGTAATCGATAATTATATATCGATAAAATATTGTTGTATTTGTAACCTAGTTTTTAAGATTTTTTCCAGACAAAATTCAGGACTGATATTTTTTAATTATGTAATGAAAAAATATAACGCTTTTTTTCAAGAAATATCTCAACCCATTACATTTATTTGGCCTACCCCCCCCCCCCCTCCTTTAACTAAATACTGTACAACAAAGTATCTATCAGATATAATAATAAAATATAAAAGCTGTTTCTACTTAAATAACTGTTAAAAAAATAAATACATTATATAATATAACAAACAATGGAAGTCGCCTCTGTGGCGTAGCCCTTCCCTGAAGAGTTTCCAAATTTCTCTGTCTTCGGCTTTTCTTCTCCAGTTTTCACATCTATCTAAGAAAATATCTTGACATCTCTATCTTTGACTTCCTTTTTCTCTCTCCCCATTTCTAGGTATCCAATTGCAAAGTTTCTTTGCCTATCTGTTATTGTCTAGCCTACTTTTGTGTCCTGGCCATTTAATTTCAAAGACTTCGCCCTTTTAATTATGTCTTGTATTTTTATGATTTTCCTTATTTTGAACTTTGTCTTCTAGTTTTATACCTAATATACTCCTCTCTTAGGCATATATAATATAAACGAGATCTAACGCATGTAAATATATTATTCCTAAATACAATAATTTGTATGAGACAAGGCGCGAGGAATATATGATACTAATAATTGTAAATGATCTCCCAGACGACATGCAATGAAAGTACAAAATAATCATAAATCGATCAAATATAATTTGTTTAATTAATATTATTTATTCAACTTCATTATTTATTTATTTCTTCTCTTCTAAATTATTATGTACTCAATCGCTATATATAATGCACGCTGTGTTCGCACTAGGGTTGCCAGATTTGTGTTCAGACTATAAGGGGCAAATGCTTAAACCGGGACAAAATAAAAAACAAATTTATATAGCGACATTCTTTTTTCTTTTTTTTGATAAAATGTTCATTGCTACAATTGAAAGTAGTGTGGACATTTTGAAAATATGTTATCGATATTTTTTTAAATTATTAACAATTAAAGTGTATAATCAAACCATAAATTCTCTCGAACTTTCTTAATCAGAGTTGATGTGTATGCAAAGTTGCGAACGTTGCGTGCGTGAGTATTTTTGTCTCGCGTAGATCGATCGATTTAATAATAGAAAACGAAGCACGGTTCGAATACGGGACAGAGTTAGTCCCGCCGGGACATTTTAAACTAAGCCTAAAATACGGGACGTCCCGGGAAATACGGGACGTCTGGCAACCCTAGTTCGCACCAAGAAGGCCAGTCAGCAACCATATTCTCTGTGTTCTAGTTTTGTTTAAAGAGAGCTGAGTTAGTCAGTTTGCGAATCAAACTAAAAAAAAGACTATGTTACAGACGTTTCTGTGCCACAGTCAAATGTGTTTCTAATGTATATGAATGTAATCAAACCTTATACAAATATATAAAGCTGAAGAATTTGTTTGTTTGATTGATTGAACGCGTTATCCCAGGAACTACTGCTCTGATTTGAAAAATTCTTTTTCAGAGAGCCTATTTATCGAAAAATATATAAGAATATAATATAAGAATATCGAAGAAGGCTATAAGTTATTTATCATCACGCTATGACCCATAGGAGCGGAGCACCAATGAAGAATGTTTCAAAATCAGGGGGGTTTTGAAAACAAATTCCAGGCGGACAACGTCGCGAGCACAGCTATAAAAAAAGGTATAAAATATATTTTAAGCGATCTGTTAACATTGAGGAAACAAGGTTTTAATGATCAGTTGTAAAATGTTCGCAAAATCGAATCCATTGTAACAGACCAAACCACATGCAGAAGTTTCACTTTAAACTTGATCACTTTTATGAGATCCACGCTCGTGTTTCCAAACAGTGCGCAAGAGTCGAAAATAGGTTTCAAACAAAAAAGCGCTTTAACCCTGTACACATGTTAAACGCACTCAAAGTTCGCTCAACCGTTTATTGAAGGAAACAAACGCCTAAATAGAAACTATAAAATTTGCTTTTACCGTTTTTTGATTTGTGTTTCGAGTAAACATTGGATATTTCGAATTTAATTCTAAAACGAATTTTAACTTTCACGCATTGTATTAAAGGTTAAAGTTGATCAAACATCGAATGAGACAGAAAAGCGTATTTTTTTAAAAACTCATAACATAATACGAACAAGTTTTGACTTAGCGTTAAGTGAAACAAAGTTGAAAATTGTATGGCAAATTAAAAAGGAGAATGTTTTGATAAACGTATAATTAGGTAATGGTAATAATTTGAATTAGATTCGAATTTTATGATGGAGTAAAGTGATTTAGGTATTGACACAATTAGATTACATTTAGTTTAAAATTGGAATAATGAGGGTAGTCTAGTTGTTAGTTTTTTTTTCTATAAACATGGTATTTAATAAGAAATACCTTATCAATATTATCATCTAAACTAAGAAGATTAATAAGTAATTTAAATATAACCTAAATTAACTAAAAGTATTACTACTAAGAAAGTGTCCATTAACACTTGTTATTGTCTTTAAGGCGAAGACACTTTGTTCATGTGTTCTTTATTAATAGCAAGCACATTGCATTACACTTTTGTTTTGTTAAACCACTAGTTCAAATGGTTTTGTCCTTTTGAGCCTTCTAGTTATGTCCGTGTTGTCGAGGAGCTGGATCGCCTCGACATTCACGTGATGATGAAGCCGATGCTTGTGGGCTTCCGCGTACTTCCTAATAATGTTGTTGACAAACTCCACTTTCAGGTCCCGATGAAATCGCTCGATCTAACGTACCATGGCGCGTCTAGTTGTTAGTGAGGAAATATTCGAACTAAAGCTCTTTCGAACACTAAAATAGTGACTACACGAGACACACTTCTTTTTGAAAATACTGCATGATTATCACTTTTATTATGAATTTATTAAATAACTTTTAGAGAAATTAAGATGATATTTAAAATATTTATTAGGCACCATTAAACTGCCATTTTCAAAAATACGCTATGAACTTTCCAGCAGGACTCTGCACCTGGTCATAAGGCACGAACTACCCAAGCCTGGCTTGAAACCAACGTTCTGGACGTTATAAGAGCTGAAGACTGGCCCTCCTCTAGCCCAGACCTCAACCCTTTAGACTTCAAATTATGGTCAGTTTTAGAGGACATGGCCTGCTCTCTAAACGACACGGCGACATTGAGTATATTAAAATATCTTCGGAGCAAGCAGTGGCGAAATTTCCTTTGAAACAGTGCGTAAATCCATAGATTGGTGGCCAATCAGATAAAAGGCCTGTATAAAAGCCAAAGGTGGCCATTTCGAATAGAATATTTTTTTATTTTCTGCTGAGACTTTAATAAATATATAAATTTTAATGATATTACATTACTTAATTTAAAAAATGCATTTTGCTTTGTAAAAGAACTTATAGACTAGCTGTATATATAAGGTTTGTTTATTTACATAATAAATCATGAAAAGCCCTTACAGTCCGTATTCATTTTTAAAAGCGTTGAAAATATTTCTTCTAAATCAAATTAAATACCTAATAAGATGAAGTATGAAGGAATTTAAATGCTTAAAAAGACGTTTCCAAGACCAAATAAAAATAAGTGTCAGATAATTTAAAGAGGAGAAATAAATGCGTCATAATTAGACGTAGTTACGCAAAAAGGATCCAACCCACAAAATGTTACTTTTGAATTATTATTAAATATTAAAATTTTAGCTATATTTGCGCATTGATGTACTTGTTTGTGTCTATGGGTTCTTAGGAAAATATAAGCGTAAATTTATTATTTTTATACAAATAAGTTTAACTGTATCAATGTGGAAATAAAGCAAAAATTTTAATCTTTAATAATTCAAAAGTAACATTTTGTTGGTTGGATCCTTTTTGCGTAATTGCGCCCAATTATTATACAAAATATTAGAGGAAGCTCTGTACACTGCAGCACAAAGAACCTAAAACTGTCGCGTTTTGAGAATCGTTTAGACATGAATGAAATTGACATGTGTTTTTATATACAGGTAGTTGTATACATAGCATAAAGATTCTTGTCAATTTCGTTATATGAATCTACGACAATGACCTATCTAGGCCTTCAGCTCTTAAATGTACCGTGACACGATAAGTAAAAATATATTATATATAGTAAATTTTCAGAGGAAACTGGCGAAGTGAGGTTCACACTTACGCCTCATAAAAATGCATGAAATCCCATTGCGAATGCGTCTTTTCGAGTTTATGAGCCCGCGACTCCGTTTCCGTGTCACATACAACATAAAACACGTCGTATACATTAAAACGAAAAGCCATGGAACAAGTATATATACTACGGTATAAATATCGCCCAGTATATAACGTAACTTGGTGCATGTGCAAAAATGAATTATCTTGTACTTTTCTTTCCTATCCCAATCATAACCAACACATCCCATCCTTTTGCAAGTGTTGTTCTAAAATGAGTGTAAGATTGCATTATGTAATATAGTATTTTTTTTCTTTGCCTTTATATAGAGTCAGTGAATGTAACCCAAGTGTTTATACCCGGGCAATCATGTTCGCCTGGAGCTACGAGGCTACCAGTTCTTACTTAATCAAAATAAAAAAATAACGTAACTATACTATATACTGTCAAATCATTTATTTTAGTATTGACGTTTATCACGTTTTTTTATTGCTGAGTTCAGTCTGCTGAATTGCATACACAATTTCCTGCGGCCGGGCGGCTTGTCGTAAGTGGCGACAAAATAACCCACAGCCAGGTGGTAGGGTATTTCCCCGACTGGACGGCTATCTGATCTTGAGTATGTCGCCATAACAACCTTGTGTTGTGTTCCGGCATTAGTGACCAGATTCCAGTCTCCCTTAAAGAGCAGCAGCGCATTTGTAGCACCTCTGGTGTTGCAAATGTATATAGGCGATGGTGACCTCTTTCCATCAAGTCGCCGTCTGCATCTCCGCTGAACTCATACAATATAAAATAATAAAAATAAGTTGCCTTAAAGAATAAGAAATATTAGCTTGATATCCAAAGGGGTAATAATTATGTGTACCAACAGTCATCAGGGTCCTTAGTACAGTGGTGAAACACTCGTTTTCGAAACGAATGTTCTAAACACTTTTGTAACTACCTTTACTAATAACTAATACTAATTAGTAAAGTTAATTACCTTTACTAGTAAGTATTCCAGTTCAATGTTATTTTTAGCTACTTGAACAAAGAATGAGGTTCTCAATTTGTCGTTATTTTCTTTTTTACATATTTTCAGTCATATCTTTTTTATATATGAAACGAGTTTGTTATTTGTTAGCGTTGGATTTAGCAGAGCTTCATAATGGACCCAAATAAATTTCATCGCTATTGGTTCCAAATATAGCAGACACAATCTCAAAATAAAAGAGTTTGTAGTAATTAAAGTTGTTTCAGCCACAACTTTTTGTAACTGATTTATCATCATTATTACCATGCCTATATTATACCACCTGAATCTTTTTCCTCAATTTATATACATACATACAAATTGTCACGCCTATTTCCTATTGAGGTAGCCAGAGATGATGATTCTCCACCTGCTACGATCCTGACAAACACTTTTCGCTTCATTAACTTTCATTAGTCTACATACACGCTTATTTAAACTACTTTTTATTAGAACTTTCTTCAAAATATTTTCAATTTCCATGGTGAGTACGTCTCGCTCTACCGGTGCCGACTCTACTAGTCATATTGCAGTCATATACATATTTTGTGATTCTGCTTTCATTCGATCTCTCTACATGCCTAAACCCATGCCCACGTTAACATCTCTTTTTCAACTCTCGTTACTACATTTTTATCAAACCAATTTCCTCAAATTTGTGTGATTTACTGATATCCTATCTATTAACAGATAAGCAATCATCACGAGTATAACTAGTACAATTCTATATAATACATACTAGTTCTATATACTAATTTCAATCTAAATCCATCGTATACATAGAATTATGGATTATTGAAATTAACGACCGTAGCATACAGCGTGACAGGTTCGTCAGAGAGAGGCCTTAAGCTTCTTGTGTTATGTTGTACATGTATTTATAACTGTTTGTTGTGTATTACCATCTGGTAATATGGTAGGATCTACCTATCAGAATATTAGGTGTATGATATTACCGCTTGTTTGAATCTTATGGTCGATATAACTAAAATAGAATATATCATGGAATTGAACGAAGCTTTAGAAATTAGTATCAGAGAAACACAGGTTAATATATTTCGAAAGAGAAATATCTGATTTATTAAATACAAGGGAAGTTGGACAGGGAAGTGCATTAAGTAATTAAATCCTTATTTCAACGATAATCGGATTGTGAGAGTAGAAAGATTAGAAAAGTTTTCATTAAATTTAGACCAGAAATATTACACAATATTGCCAAAGAATTGAATCTGACCTTCTCTTTGTTGCATGAAGCTCAGCAGACAGAGTGAATTACTTTAGATATTGTTAAGAAAGTGACGCACTAGTAAATTAAAAAACGACCTTTTATAATTCAAGTTTTGAAATGAAACTTTCAGAAACTTGTTTTTCATATATTTATATATATTAAATATTTTTTACAAACGTACATATATATTAAAAAAATATTAGCAATCTTCACTCCTTCTGTATATTAACTATAAGTGTGCGAAATTTTATACTCCTTCCTCCGCGCAACTTCCGTGAAAAAGGGTATAAAATTTTGCTTTACGTATTAATATTATGTATGTAATAATAAATGGCCACTTGCAACTCCTAAACCTTTATGAATGATGAAGTTCATAACAATAAATCGAATGTCAAATATCCAAAATGGCCGAAATAAAACAAGCGGAGCGGTATTTATTTATCCGCGTTTAAGCGTATCCTCGGTGTACACGGGGGGAGAACAGCTGTTAACATATGCCCCTGTTTTCTTTATTTAAGAGATCTGTTTGTTACTTTTTGTACGGATCCAAGGCGCCTCCGGTCTCTCACTTATTATTTATGGCGGTGAATGTACCATTTCGTAAGGATATAATGTCGGATATGGAATAGATATGTCAACCGAATACGCTGAGAACGAACTATGATTCAAGTTATTCTTGCGTTCTTGAATTGATCGATCATATAATATCTGCTCTTTAATGTTTGCCTGGTGTCCTTTATATTTTAAGAACGGCATATCTTTCTTTTAAAGTATAAAGTCTTGTAACCCTTGCTAATAAGTCTCACACGTACTTTAATGCAGGCCCGGATCTATAGAGGCGATGGGGTTAGCTGAATGCTCCGGGAAGTAATTCAGAGGACGGCAAATTCATACTTCACATACTCTTCGCGGGGCGCGTGAGCACAGATTAAAAACCAAAGAGGCCCGCGTGCACGACGACCAGTCCCATGGGCGAGTGAAATTCACTCACATACACAAAGCTATATTTGGAAACAAATAAAAATATATATCCCACACGTTCACGTGTGTATAGTCTACCACGACAACAAATAGTCTACCACGGAAACAGCAACGCTATACCGGTCTTTGTGGCGTTCTTTCCGGAGGCTTATATCCGTCAGTGCGCGTCTGAAGGCTGAAATGATGATGATTGAGGTAATAATATCCCGTGTTTATGGATAACGTTATGTAAACTAGATGACGCCACTGCATCATTACATCGGGCTATGGTGTGCATATATACGTGCATGAAGCGGTTGTATTTGCAGTTGTTGGTACTCACTACTATAAACATTAATTCATATCTAAATGTTATTAATGTCATTATGGCGTGAAGAAAATCTCCTCGCCCAGGATTGATTATACAGCCCCGCTTCGAAAAAGATCCGGAGCTGCTTTAATATGATCCTTTGCCGTAAGTACGTGATAGATGTAACAATATTGAATTCAAAAAATGTCGCCATGTGGTGCATGCTTCTCGATTAGAATTCGGATCCAAATAATTGGAATGAGAAGTAGGTTCGTTAGCCACTAACTAATAGTAGTGTTGCTAACTCGTTACCATACCTTTCATAAAAACAATCCCAAGCAGTAAGGCGGATTGAAAATCTCGCCATGATTTCTTTGAAATTTTTTGGTATAAAATTGTTTACTTAATTTCAAATAAAGCAAAAAGTCAAAGTACGGTCTTAATTTTATTGATGGAATAAGGCATTGCCTATGGACATTGGAACACCAAAGTTGCTGCCAAAGTGCTTCCGTCCTCGAATAGGAGACTGAAACTCAAACCGGAACACAACTCAAAGTTGTTAGGGCTGCATATTTTTAGACCAGAGATAGACGTCCACATGAAAAAATGCTCTACCACCTGGGTGAGGAAAAGAGCGAAAGAAAGGAAAATGTTTATTAAGTAGAAAGTTTTCGAGCGGTACGACCTCCCGGTCCTAACTTACGAGGCCGAGACGTAAACACTGACGGTAAGACTGGTGTACAAAAATTTCAAGTCGCTCAGCGGGTTATGGAACGAGCTATGTTGCGTTTACGGATAGAGTGAGAAATGATATCCGTAACAGAACCAAGGTGACCGACATAGCTCGCAAAATTAACTTGTTGAAGTGGCAGACGACCGGTCACATTTGTCACAGGACCGATGGCCGATGGAGCAGACGAGTCCTGAAGACCGCGTCTTGGTAATCGTAGTTTGTTTCCTCCAGCCCTACGGACTGACAACCAGGCGCTGGATGAGGAAGGCGAAGGACTGTGGTGTGTGGCGCCGACTTGGGTAGGCCTACGTCCATTAGTGGATGGTTATTGGGTGACGACTGACAAGATGCAAAAAGAGAAACAAGATAAAAGACATAATAATTAATGATGGTGCTCTGAAAAGGCCCTTGCTCAGCATAATACTAATTTCACAGTGATACCACGGCTTGGCTGCACAAGGCAAGTTAATCCTTACACGGCGTGTCATTGTCTACGAAAAATATCGCGTAACCATATGTCTTACTATTGTAGTTATCTCACAATAAGTGTTTTCTTTTATTTTTTTAAATAATAAAATGCCGTCGCTTCGAAAACTCTTAATTTTCAACCTTGGTATTAATCCTTATCAAAATAAATTACTCCATACTCCATATCTCCATATTCAATACAAATTCAATACCTTTCTAGAACTTTTTGAATTATTCAATTCGGACATTTCATTCAAAAGATATCGCGACATTTAAAATGTAAGTATTAGTGTTGTAGCCAAATAAGTACTAAGTATTGCGCGTGCATGTATGATGTGGTCCCGGAGCGATATTGGTGATTTTGTTTTTGTGTGTTTGAGCGCATGGTTTAAATCCACAATTTGAACCGGTAGGTGGCGCTGGGATCGGGTCCTAGATATTGTGGATGTTGTTCTCCTCATGTTCTCTATAAAGTATCTTGGCGTTTCTATTGACCATAGATTCTTGTTACCTAATGTAAGCGCACACGGGATCGTGCAAGTTTCCTCATAACTCAAAACCACTCGATATGGTAGCGCAGTTTATTATTTGTGTGCGTCGATACTTGCCCTCTACTACTTTACATGTTTTGTGTTTTATTGCCTTTTACTATATCTTTGTTTTTAGTAAAGCAGTCTATAGAGCTACATTATTTTCAGGGTTCCGTATAGGATAGATATTAAATTTGCCATGTGTGTCAGTATGTCTGTCTGTGTCACTCATAGGCTGTAGGGTAGTTAGATTGACAGCATTCAATTTATTGAATTTTGTCACCACTGGTTTCATACTTTGCTTTACAAAAATGGTACCTAAGTCAAGGTAGCGTAATGCCTAGCGCACGTGTCCTAAACTCAATGGTCGCGGGTTCGATCCAAGCCGGAACGCATGCACCACTTAGGGTGTTTTCTGACCTAATGTGGACATTGTTACAATTACCACGTGCTAATAACGGTGAAGAAAAACATCGTGATGCAAACTGCACATCGAGACAACCGATGTGTCAAACCTGCCAAGCCGCCTTGGACAAGCGTGGCGGGTATACCGTCCATTCGCCTACCGTGGAAGGCCCGAGCCCAGCAGTGGGACAGTTATGGGCTGTTGTTATTATGTTATTTACAAGTTTAACACAGATACAAATGTAACTGGACACAACCAGTACAAACTGCACGATTCAGTAACACGCGCAAAGTCCGTCACTATATAGCTTATCAATGTACACGTCTTGCTCGCATCGTAAGCGTCGCTTGACTGCCCCCCCCCCGCCGTTTTATACTAAACTGTACAATACAACAATCGACCGTGTGGACTGAAGTTTCCGAGAAACCGTAATCTGCGGCCATAAAGCAAGTACAACAGCAACAGACTATTGTCTAATTGCAAACGGCGTATAACAAATATTATAATTATGTATAATTCTGAGAATTTCAATAATTTTCAAAATATAGTAATTTTTATGTTTTACTTTGCACCGACTTCAAGATGTTTTAGATGATATATATTCAAAATAAGATACTATAATTAAAAATAAGTTGTTTTATACTTTTTAGTTTTTGAAGCCGGTTTTTATAAACGAAGTTTTTTTTTTCTTATTTGTTACTTTTTAGTGTCTAGCTGTGGGTACGCTGCGAAAGGTGCCGCGCGCCTTAAAAAATATAGGCCCCAAGAACGGAACAAAGGAAACAAAAAAGTTCGAAAAATGAATACTACTGGGCCAAACAATGTTAAATTTTTAGGGGACCAATTGGCAACTATTCCTATAAAGAACTGTAGCGGATCTCCGACAGGGCTCTCGGTGGAAGCCTGTAGGAGGTGCTGGCGGGATATGCCGTTGGAAATAATACACCAGTCACTCTTACGGTTTTCGTCGTTTTGTTTATTTTCACTGAGTTACAAATAAGTCAAAATACCATTGGCTATAATAACGCCGTAATCGGTATACGTATGCTAACTAAGACTACATATATATACACTTTGACTGCTGACTACTTTCGATACTCTCGCTCAATACACTCTCTTCAGACACTACACAACAACTGACACTTAATACAACACTGACTCTGTTTCGGCAGATCGCGTCTACTTATAGTAACAAATTCACTTAAAAAACTAACATCTTGCGGAAGCTTCCCACGATTTCTCTGGCCTGGACCCAAACCCTTCTCGGAAGATACGACCCTTGTCTATAAACTAATTAAATAATAAATTGTTTCCTCACTGGACTTAAACAAAGCATGCAGTTAAATTACAGCTATTTTCTAAAATATGTACAATGGTAATGGCAGATGTCGGGATCATCTTTCTTTGACGCAAATGGTCTTTACAAAGGGCGTTTAAACTATTACCGAAATTCTCGAAAACATAAAACAGTAAAAGGCATTACGGGGGTCATTATACATTATTCCGTATCCCAACATCTGCATTGCCTTCATGGGAAACAACTTTCTAAAAACTATTTATCAACTATTTTGGCATCGTTAACAATTCCGCATCAAACTAAAGAAGAATCACGTAAATCGGATCATAAATCTCAAAGTGGTGTACATACTTAAAAAAAATATTCCGACGAATTGAGAACCTCCACCTTTTTTTGAAGTCGATTGAAAATAACAATTTTATCTGCAAATATCAAGTCATTGAAATATAATGAAGGACTTGAGATTTATTTTCACACGTTAAAGGAAATCAAGGCTTTGTTGTTGACGGTACATTTACGTGTCTCGGGGAAAAATAATTTGGGCCCCTCGTGTGATATTTCAAGACATCCTTAGTGGATTCGAGATAACAAAAAAATGTTCGTGTTATGATAACAAGGTACATACTTTTAAGGAAAATATTTAATAATATACTAGCGGCCCTGGTAGACTTTATCCTGCTCTGAATCTGACCCGATCCCATCGCCACCTACCGGTTCCAATTGTAGATTTAAACCATCCGGGGAACCCGCCCAAACACACAAAAACAAAATCACTAAATATCTTTTAATTTGATTAAGAAGATTCTAGAACCCGATTTCAGCGCCACCTACCGGTTCTAACGGGATAAAGAGTATCCTATGTCCATTTCCTGGTTCTAGGCTACATCCCCACTAATTGTCAGCCAAATCGATACAGCCGTTCTTGAGTTATAAATAGTGTAACTAACACGACTTTCTTTTATATATATGTAGGTAGATTCGAAAACTTTGTTGGGGCCCAAGTTTCTTATTGTAGTTGTGTCGGATTATTCTCTCACTAGCATCATAATGTCACGATAATAGAGGATTTTATACGCTTTTTATTTCTTTATTTAAAACCATTCAGATTTCAATATTTGGGACTTGTTCGTCAAAGGCAGGGTAGATACAGACAACAACCTTATTGTTCACCAAAACAAAAATTAACAAGACTATAATTCTGGATGGAACCCTGATGCATGGCACTGAAAGTTGGGTATGGCAGAAGAAGCATGAAAGTAGGATAAACGCAGTTGAAATGGGAGCTTTGAGAAGTATATGTGCGGTTAGCTTGAATGATATGATAAGAAACAGTGTGATAAAGGATCGTTTGGACATGTAGAGAGAATGGACAAAAGTAGGATCACAAGGTGTATGACAGTATTGTAAATGGTAGAGTTGTTGCCGGTAGACCGAGACGAACACACCATTACCAAATATCAGAATTGTTAAAGAGAAATCAGTTAAAAAGCATTTCAAATAAACGCGCATGTATGAAGAGGTTAATGAAAGTAGGTGAAGCGAAAGTTGTTTGTCAGGATCGTCGCAAGTGGAGATCCAAAGTCTCTGCCTATCCTCATGGGAAACAGGCATGATCTTATGCTTGTATGACAGTAGGTACTTGGTAAAACAAAAGGAAGCCTTATCGCTAAAAGCGATATTTTCCACGCAACCTGACTCAAAGGAAACTCTTAAATTATTTTTAATTATTATGCAATAAAGAAAATGGAAAAATTAAATAAAAATGACATACATGCACGACAGATTAAATTCTCAAGTTTTTTTCAACAACTACGGACTTGAGAGCCGTGCCCTTCTGTTGACGACGGAATTGCATCATAGAAACTCGCCGACCCGTCTACACAGGTGATAAGAGCATAGGTGTAATTTGCTAAGCCTCGTAGATAACATGTATACGGCCGTTAAACGTAAGAAAGAGACGGGTCGGACAGAGATGCATATAGTCTTATAATATTTCATATAAACCGTATATTGTTTTATTTTGTTTAAACTTAACTTAATTAATTAGTGATTATAGTATAAATAAGTATTGTCATAATAGCCTTAAGCTTGCTGAAAAATAAATGTTTAATGTTTTGCGTTTCATTAACGACCCAAATAGATCCTGGTAAATGAGACCGGGCTATGGGCGTGCAGAACGCCGCCTGTAGCCCTGGACTCGAAGTAAATAAGGAAACCGGGTTCCAGGCGTGCAGAACGCCGTCTGGAGCCCGGGACCCAAAGGGGTAGCGGAAACGGGGCTTCGGGAATGCAGAACGCAACCGGAGCCCCAGATCCGTGAGGTATGCTTGCACTACTGCCTACTCCATAGCGAGTAGGCCATAATGTTAGTGCAGGCAGAGGTCCGCGCGCAACAGCGCATGGTTATGCATTGAGGTAATCGCTCGCGCGCTCGACGCTTTATATTTATACTCATGAAGCGGGGGCGAAGAATGTGCCCATAACAATGTCCCGCGTTTCGAGACTATGGATCATATGTATGTAGGAACCCACAGGATAGGCTAGGATCTATGATGATGTTGTAAATATTGTAATAGCGATAAGGTAAAATACGGCTTATGTAAAGTGCAATTAAATAAATAAACCAAAGGGGGTGTTACAACAAAGTGGGGGGTCGGCGGAGGCGGCATTGTATAAATATGGGACGCCTTGCGAGGTCCGTCGTAGTTCGTGACAAGCAGCAGTTTGCGCTAAGCAACAAGAAAGAAGCTCCCTCCCGCCGACCACGCCAACGAAGTTGGAAGCCGCCCGTAGCAAATATTTCATCGTTTTATTTCGGCATCCTTCTCGCACTAGAACCAGCAACCACCACCAACAGTCCACTGCATCACCAACACCTTCTTTCCAATTTAATTTCGAAGAAAGTTTTGAGTATTTATACCCGCTTCTTGGTAATTTTTGTTTTTATGTGTGACATTTATTCAATGATATTTGTGTTGTGGTTTACCTTACGAATAACTTATATTATTCATATTAATTTATTGTAATTTTAATACTAAACTTATACTACTGTAGAGTGTATCTGTTACATGCTGATGTTGTAAGGAAGTGCATGTACAGTGTGTGCTTTATGTACCTATATATATTATTCTAAATAGTGCCACGTGTGTTATGTCTAAAGTATTGTAAACTAGCATATATTAGGTAGGTAAAGGTAATTGTGAATAAATTAAACCCAGGTAAATTATAGTAATCAAATAGAGAACAAGCATGTAGAAAGGCCCTTAGGATTAGAAAAAGAAATTAAAACGAGGAAAGCAACGATTATTATTCAACTTCCAAAGTTGGTGATACGCTCCAGTCGAGCATTTGAGGTAATGTCTAATGGCCGGTTCTTATATTTTATTGATTCACTTCCGTGCCAAGGGTTGCATTTTGACATTACTAATGCTATGTCATTTAAGATCGATTCCTATATCTTACCAAGTGTTCATTGTGCTTACTGTCTGTTAAAATTTCACATAAGCTTTATACATGTAATGTCAAAATTCAATTGATGTTAGGGCACGAGAATGAATAATAAAATACGTGTATAGGAACCGGCCAAAAATATTGTAATTCATCGCAAAAATTGCTTATTTGTAATATACGAAAAGAATATTTCAAAGAAAAACAATGTATAGATATAACGGTTTTGTTCTTTATTGAAAAGTTCATTACCAAATATGAAGGTAGTATGATGATTTTTTGGAGTGATAAACTTAACTAACAACCTACCGTCATTGTGGAGTGTTACAGTTTTCCTTGCAGTTCGTTGAAAGTTCTTGTACAGTTTCCTTTGTTATGACAAACCATTGTTATCCCGCGAATGAGGGTAGGAGAAACTTGTTGTTTCACGCGTTTTACTGTGATATTAAGTATGTTACAAGAACACATGGGAAGTTTAAATTGTTTGTTTGAAATTCTGTTTACCTATTATTGTTTATTCTCGTATTTGGATACTGGCTGTTTTTAAATTTCTTGTCTGTTTGTCTGTTAGTTCGGGATCCACGGAAAAACTACCGGCCCGATTTTTATGCGGTTTTGGCTGAACGACAGTTACTTAATTGTAGATTTGAAATTTGCGTCACTTTTTTCGCGGGGATCCCGCGGGAATTTTCCCAGGTGCGGTTTGAAGTTGTTCGGGTGCATGAAAATTAGCCATTACGCTACCACAACTTATTATATTGTTACGAGCCGCGAGACTCGAATTAAATGCTGTTAGAATTACTGTAAAGTTTATTAAAACTATACAAACACATATGACACAGGTACAAATATAATCGAACACAACAAGGTCCAACGCAATGCAGAAGGTCGTAATTCCACAAAACGCGCAAAGTCCATCACGCATTACCTTCCCGATTGTAGTACACATGTCTTGCTTCGCTCGTGGTTATCGCTCGACTGCCTCGTCCCTCAAGCGGGGCATTGCTTTATACTGTACAGATGCAATGCCCCGTATCTAAGTCGAATTTAATCCGACACACCTAGCTAATGATTGCCATAAAAAATACTATACAACAATGGACTGTTCTCTAGATCAATTAGTAAACGCATGCCAATAAATAAGTAAACAAAAGAAGTCAAAATGCCGAAAGGTAATAAAATGAGTTTTTTTACAGGTATGCAGGTGTGAATTTGTTTGTTTGTCGGCGCCTAGGTCATAACAATATAATAACAATAATCTTATTGGTTACATTTTTCTTTACTGTTAGCTTATTGCTAGTCAGCAATTCACGACTAACACTGATTTGGTCCTCTTAATTAAGGACTAAATCAGTGGACAGACTGAAATGAAATTATGACAAATGCATAAGAAAATATGTTATATCTGAAGCTTATAATTACAGCACAACACTCTTATAATAATTAATATAGATTTTAATACGCTTTCTTATTACACACGATACCCATATAATCAGCCATCTCATTAGGGCCAGCCAGCGGTTACCCGACTGGGGCAAAAAGCTATTTATCTGAACAGTGATCTCTATACGCCGGGATGCGGTTGCCGGACCATTGGCTTTTGCTGAGTTGCTTTTCTGAATATTCCCACTTTCAAGATAGGTCCTTTGTCGACACCACAACGAATGGATATGACACTTGATTTTTACTGTTGTTCGTGTACTTCTAAACATAAAAGCATATAAAAGGAAATAATTAACAAAAAACACAACAAACTTAGAAACAAAATAACAATAACTACACAAAAGTACTCACGTTATATTAATCGTTTACCTTAAGGAATGTTTCAACTTCTCTCATATATCACACACCTTCGATTTGCGCTCCTCTAATAACCTCCTGTTAAAGGCACCTGCACATTCTTCAACATTTTACTCCAAATCCTTCGCTGTGCAGGCTGTCTTCAGAAAGTTCTACCCTTTGTCCCCAGAATATGTAAAGTTAATGGAATTACTAGCAATGGTATTAAGTTTTTAAGACAAAATACTATACATTTTGATAACTTCTTATATATATAAAAATCTTGTGTCACGATGTATGTTGCTAATAAACTCCAAAACTACTGAACCGATTTCAATCAAACTTGAAAGATAGGATAGCTTACATCTTAATGGACCCTGTAGATGGCGCTACAATCGAGTTCTAAATTTTATTTCTTCAGGGCAGGACAACGTCTGCCGGGACAGCTAGTACCTATATATGTAACCAGCATCAAACATCACTAATAGCTATTAAATAGAACAGTGAATATACTATAGTTGAATCAGGTTGAAATGGTCCTTGTTTTCTTGTATAACTACATATATAAGCGTCAATTATTAATTAGACTTGATTAGACAATATAAATGTTATTAGGATAGGACACATATATTTAAAACTAGATAACACAAAAATATTAAATATATGATTATAAAGTCGTATATATGTAAAAACACTATAACGCAGAACGTGTCTAAGGACCTATTTGCATTTGTTAAAACAAAAGTAAGAGTAAGTAATTAAGTACAAAAATTATAATTTTATTTTTAAGTTAAAATTGTGATCATTTTTTAACAGTGTGAACAATACTCTAGAGGAAAGAAGGGGGAAGATGTTTTGTTTGCTAAGACACGACAACTTCTTATGCACGTTAATCGAAGGCAAAGTGGAAGCAAGGAGAGGGAAAGACCAAGGCGACCATTCATGGATCAAATAAAAGATAAAGTGGGTTTCGTGTCTTACATAGAAGTAAAACAAATGGCCCATAATAGAGAAGATTGGTTGGAAGAGCACCTACAAGAGCATGCTCTTGAATCATAAACAAATGAAGTAACCTTGTTCATCCGGAATAAAGCAGCCAATAAAAAGAAACATAAAAGCAGTAACACATAGAAATGACAGCCCAATAAAAAGAAAGAAGAAGAAAGAAATTATAAAATATTTGAAGAAATAAAATAGATAGACAAGAAAGACAGAAAGTATAGAAAACGTAACCAATCCGTATATAAAATCTCAGAAGTGCTGGAGTGTACAAACCGCTTCCTTTTTATTAGCAGTTTAATATTAATTAGCGTTTTAATAGTTTAATTTCATTCGTCTTTGCTAAATTAGCGATAGTTTTCGTTCGGGTTAGAATAGTATTATTTTTTTTGTCGCGTTAGCCAGTGAGGGTAGATATTGCTTCGAGAGTCACTCGCTGCGCTCGTCGTGTACGGACATATCTCGAAATCGCTCGTTGTTAAATTCACCTCACAAGAGACTCGTTTCGGATTTTGTGAGAAAATATTCGCAATTGTCGCCAACCAGTGCATCAGTGCTGCATCGTTGTCACGAGTGGTGACATTACTCGTTTTGAAACAAAATTGTGTTCACGAAGAAAGCAGTCGGCGCCGACCATTGGACTCGAACCCGATCTTTGCAAGGTGAGTTGACCTACTCGTTGTAGTTTTATTCTCACTGGCCAACTCATCGTTTTTCGCATAGAATTGCAAACAATTCGCAATAATACAGTCCGCTTGTAATGTTAGTTACAATCTCAGCATTGGGGATTGTACAATTTCTTGCGCCGCTTCTTCTTTCTTTTCTCAGTAACTAAAAATGCTTTAGAAGCTGTGCTAGATAGACACTTAACTTTCAATAAGTAACATGCAAGATTCCATCTTGAGATAATTACATTCATTTTCATGAAGTTTTCGAAATTTGAGTTACTTTAGCTTACAAAACGTGTGCATAATTAAACACGCTATTAACATTTTAATAGTTATTTGGGGATCAAAATTAATAATAATTAGTATACGTTACAAAATCCAATCAGCATTTTCCATAATTAGCTGCTTGTTAGCCTACCGCTTGCGATATTGATTTTTTATGTGTTTACTTTGAATATTCAATTAGTAATTTAATTAGAAACACTTTAATGCTTATAAGGATATTATATAATAGAATCATTTTGGTTATTATATATTTTATGTGAATACTGCGAACTGTTATTAATCTCTTTATACCTGCAGGTTTATTAGAAATGATTGCCTTGTTTTCATCTTCTGACATATAGTTGTAGAGAGAAGTAAAGTAAGATAAAACTATTATGAAAATATAACAAAAATGATTAATTACATTAACTAAACTGCGTTCATTCTTGCAACAACTATAGACTGAAAATAAACGGTGGCAACCAGAACCGCCTTACGAAATATGATCTAATTTAGTTCTTAATCCAATGTTGTAAACTTAAGGCACTTACGTCACTGTGCAAGTTGTGAACTGTTAGCGTTTTTGTCCCTTAAATTTTTTTAAGACATACCACCATAAAGTACATACATACATACACATTGTCACGCCTGGTTTCCATTGGGGTAGGCAGAGACGATGGATCTCCACTTGTTACGATCTTGACAAACACTTTTCGCTTCATCAACTTTCATTAATCTTTTCATACATACACGCTTATTTAAACTACTTTTTATCTGACATTTCTTCAAAATATCTTCAATTTGATTATAGTGAGTACGTCTTGGTCTACCGGCACCGACTCTTCCAGTCGCATTGCTATCATATACTTGTTTTGTGATTCTGCTATCATTCATTCTCTCTACATGGTCAAACCACCTTAACATTCCCTTTTCAACTCTTTTCACTACATCTTCATTCAATTCACAACGCTCCCTTATCACACTGTTTCTTATACACCATAAAGTAGAATTGATGAAATAAGACAAAAAATTTATTCCATTCGGTATTTTAAATGTATTTGTATACTTGTATAAGAAGAAAAAAACCTTACAAAATTTAGAATCAAAAACAACAGTCATTAAAGTGAAGAATTTTAATTTCACATTTATGCCTTAAGAATAGAATAGATAATTTTACTTTCAATCAATTGTAGTCAAATCAGACTTTGAAATTTTTGTTCACACTTTTTGAAGTCTGGAATATAACAAAGTATAGATGGAAATTGTAACTAACTTTCAGTACTAAACTGTATAATTTTTAATTCAAGTCGAAAATAAAGAAAAAGAAAATATTTATTTCCAAGTCCCTCCAAAACTAGGCATTTGAATCTATTGTTATACTAATAATATACAGCGTGTTTCAGACCTTACGACAATAAATCAGACCACTTTTGCTTCATGACGTACTCTGCCCAAATACAAAAACGAATCAAGGTAACTTCTTTGGTTTAGCCACAGGACCTCATTTTTCATTTCAGAATATTACAACAACATGTATCAGTTATTATGTCTAAATTGGTAGGTTAGTGACCAATGTATCATGTTGCCAGCTCGTCTCTTCATCATTAAACGCGGAAGTTGTACATTCTTACGCTCTCGCTCGCGAACCAATATTTACAAGATGTTCTGTTTTTATTCCCTTTTTATCGTAATTAATTTGTTCGAAATTGCTTTTTTAAATTTTGACTTTACGGTTGATTTAATAGTACCAAAAAGTTTGTATGGAGTACGACCGCTAAAATTATGATTTATTGTCATTTGAAATGAAACACGCTGTATAAAGGACAGATTTGTATTTGCGTATGTTTGTATCGGATAAACTTTAAAACTACGGTACCGGTTAAAACATTCTTTCACCATTAAAAGACCGCCCATCGTGCACATTTAAAACATTTTTAAGTGTTTCTGTGTTTTCTGTAATGGTGTGCAATAAAATGTTATCTATCTATGTAAATTATTTTTTTATATTTTATATTTATATATAAAAGCATGTTGTCATAATGTTCGAAATTTTAAAACCCGCTATCTCTAGTGCATTACTCCAAATTTTAAGTAGAACGCTAGCACGATACAGCCAAGTCGTCCTAGGAGCTGTGACCCTTATCAACAGTGTTGACCAGGATAGCGAGATACAATAGTGTCACACCGCCCTAACAAATACAGCCTTTTAAAACCAACTTTATTGTGTACAAAATAAGTTTTACATTTGGACTATTTTTTTTAAGTTGTAAAATGAATTATGTAATTTACTATCACTTCATATTAACTCACTTCAGCTTTATTGTTTCTTTTTAGTAAGTTATTAAACTTACGTAAAAAGAACAAAGGTGAAGTGAGTTAATATTAAAGTGATAGTAAATTTACATAATTCATTTTACAACTTAATTTTTTTTTACCAAATGTAATACTTATTTTGTACAAATAAAGTTGGTTTTAAATCTTTAATTGACATTGTATGTCGTGTCATACACAACTTTTACAAAAATTACGTTGTTAACTAAAGATTTATTTAGGTTATTTACTACTAATTTTATATTTCTTATAATACGTTGATGTATCTGAACACGTAAATTCAGTTATGTGCGTAGCAGGTCTATTTAGGAGGAAGGGTTCTCTAAGGAACGTAACTCGTGACGATATGTTAATATCGTTACGTTACATTTTTGACATAAGGTAGTTGAGGAAATTCAAAACTGTGTTTTTAGTTAACCAACAAATACATACATACATACTTACATAACTTCACGCCAGGTCCCTTGCGGGGTAGGCACGAACAACAGAGTGCCATACAGGCTTATTCTTACACACCTCACTTGCTTCTTTGACATTCATAGCTCTTGTCATGCACGCTCGTCTATTCTTAAGGCTCCTGACATCACCTTCTGCTAATACACGATCAATTTGATCATGGAAGGTGTGTCGTGGCCTTCCGCGACTTAACAACCGTTGTATATATAACCAACAAATATTATTTAATTATTCTTGTAATGTCTCCTTGGACACCGGGTAGCCTGGAATTGGTCATTCCCATTGTTCAAATGGAAATGTATTTATACTAAGGTTTTATAGGTATCATGGTTTAAGTTATGGTGAACAATAAAAAGTTTTCATTCATTCATTCAAAATTAGCAAAATAACCAAAAAGGTAAATCACAAAAAATACCTACGAATTTAGTGACGTTTTTCATTTTGCTTTTTCGTTTCATGGAGTTTCAAATCACATGGACACTAGAGAAGTTTCACTTTAAAAGAAAACATTTTTTCCATTCCAATCAGCTCCTTCAACAGGCCAGAGTGGAAATCGCATTCCTCGGCGTTCTCCGGAGCTGTCACGCCACCTTGATATGGGTCCGCGTCCACTACGCACAGTTAAATCACAGCTCCTCTTTATATCACTGCGTTATTTATTTAGCCATATTCCGTGATGGTAATCAGAGTAAAGACAGACAAAATACAAACTGTATTAACTTGTATTGTGGAGCCTACTAGATAGACAAGTAAAACACCCGGTTAAACACTAATATATTTTATAAACACACAATACCCACACTCTAAGTGACGAAGGTTAGTTACAGAGATTCAAATTCATTCCAATATAAGTAAGATAAAAGGTGTTACCGGTGTGCAAGAACAATATTTTATGCTTAAATGTAATAAATAAGACTGACTCCATTTTTATTTTTAGGTAACAAAAATATACATAATTATAAATAATACGAAGAAAAACTTAACTAAATAAAATACATAAATTAAAATGTAAATGGACCTAGGGCCATTGCCATACCAACGTGGTAACCCGCCAGTTGGGAACGTTGGTATGGATAGAGACAGTAGGTTCGGTGGACCATGAAAATTGCAGTGACCTCCGACCCGTTTTATATAGTAAGAAGAGAGTTGTATGAAAGAAGTCGGTAAGTAGAAAGAATCTCGTGTTCGGCATGTAAGAATGAATGATAAGAATAACTAAACAGATATAAATGCAAAATGGATGGATCAGAAGTCGGAAGCCACGAACACTTCATAATCAAATTGTCGTACTAGCAATATTCAGAGCTAAAAACAGCGTGCATGAAAGAACTATGAATGTAAAAAATGAGTGTAAGAATACTTAAATGCGTCTGTTTTGCTACCCCAAGGACTAGCGTGAATTAATGTATGTAAAAATCGCTGCCAAGGAAAGCTGCCCAGAAACTGTCTGTATTGACACGCTGTATGACATGCTGATCATGGCAATATGAACAGTTCTGATCGGTATCAAAGAATTCTTTAAAGAAACCCTTTGCTGATGGACCCCACAGACCTGATGTTTCAACTCCAAACAGCACTAATATGGAACCCCTTTCCAGGGTTCCATATTTGGGCTGTTTGAGATCTTCAGCTGTTAAAGCAGCGTTGCCAACCTCTTACTTAGTCACAGGAAGAATGTGATTTAATAAATCAGACTGATTTGATTTAGTACTATATTTTTTTTAATGTTACCTATACCGTTTGATAATGAGATGGTTGGAACGTGGATTTCTAAAAAAGCTTGTGATCCCGGGGTAGAAATAAATAAGCAAACTCCGGGTAATTAGGTTTACAAAATTATTTATTGAATATATGGAAAATTTGATGAAAATGAAGTTACAAGTTTTTTTGTTTTTTTATTGCAGGAGTTCAGCAGACAGGCAGGCGACCCATTTGCAGGAAAGCGGCTACCATCGCCTATGGATACCAGCACCAAAGGTGCTATAAATGCGCTACTGCTCTCTTAAAGGAGACTGGAACTTACTGCCGAAACACAACTCAAGTTTGTTATAGCGACTTACTTTAGACCAGGGGTGGTAGCCATCTAGTCGGGCAAATGCCCTACAACCTGGCTGTGGGTTGTTTTGTTGCCTCTTACGACAGGCCACCCGGCCACATGAAATTGTATTCTTCCTCCGTTCCTGCACGGATAAATAAAGAGCTACAAAGTTTTGATTCATATAAGTATATACAAATTTACAAAAAAATATTTTGGCCACGAATGATTTTTTTGAAAAACTCTTAACAGGCTCAGGGAAAGCAAGAGTGGATACGAAGAGTTGATTGAAATTGTAGGGTTGTCAGGCGAGAAGACTTGTTATTAGAGAAGAGATAGTGTTTGAGAGAATGAAAAATAAGAGGAAAGAGAAATTGAAAGATAGGAAAAAAGGAGTGATTCGTACTGTTACAACCCTATTCAGGAGGCACTTATTGCTGAGTCTGTTCGACTCATTGTCATAGATTTCCAAAATGTCGATCAGCAGTAATTGCCTATAAACACAAATCTTTTTCCAAATTCAGAGAGTTCTCTTGGATATTAGCCACACCTCTACAGGTACTGACCTGGTTTATGCCTGCCGGCTGGATTGCTTCAACTAATACCATATCGGTCCAGTAGACCTTTGAGGTCCCGTATATTGAGACTCCAAGTCACTTATTATTCTTAATAGTGAAATAAAAAGGGTCCTAATGCCGAAAGTTTTTACATATAAGTTCGGACTAACAGTACTACAGTGGTAGCATTTCGATGGATGCTACACCTGTTAAGTATGTCCATAACCTTATTGTTCCGCTTTATGACCAGTTCAGTATTTAACAGGCATTTGTAGATTTTTTGCAATTCATAGCATTAACGCTTCATCAAGTGGCTCTGCTGCTGACTCTGAATAAAAAAAAAAAAAAAAAAAACGCTACTAAATATCGGTTTGAAGTTATGCTAATGTTCGACGATAGATTCTTCAAGATTGGTAGAACGTCGATAGATAAACCAATACAAATTGGTAACCCAACAAACAAGTGAAAAGCCCAACAGATATTGATTGGCTAGCAATGATGTCTGTGTTAATATATTTCCATTTATTACTCGTTCGAAATAAATCAGCAAGTGCGTGTTAATCCAAGCACAATGAAGCAGTTCCCTGGAGGTGACAAAATCTACTGTTTTTGTATTTTTTTCTACAGAAGCATAAAAAGTATTTATTTCAAAAACTATAAATTTATATTGTAAATTAAACTAAATTTAGTTCAAAATACTTATTATACTCTTTCACCATGGTCAGGACCCTTCGTATAATTTTCCATCAATAAAAAGATTTCAGTCTGCGTTCATGAAGTAGTCTATGGATAATCTTGAAATTTTTACGTAACATTGCATTTTAATTTAGTTTTCTGTTATATACGACTTCTTCCAGTGTAAGTACTTTGGAGCAACAATCTTATAACGACGGAATTTGCGCGATCTATGTTAGTACTATTTTCTGCTTTACGGTTTGGATTTGTTGTATATGTAAGATTTATGTTTGTATTAATTTCAAATTCAAAAGTTTTTATTCAAAATAAGTTCCACTAGAGAACACTTTTTGAAGGTCATACATATAGGTTAAAATTTAATTTTACTTTCTAGTCTATGTATACCGCTTCGCAACGTGTTATTGCTGTTAAGGAGAAGAAGCGGCGAGAAATTCCTCAGCAATACGTCTAGCTAAAACTGGTTTTTCTTTATATTTGTTGTTCTATTTATATTTACGTTATTTTTTTAAGTTTTATACAGAATTATGTTACAGAATGACTTTTGAAGAATTAATGGAGTTGTAGCAAAGAGTGCATATTCAATAAGATAGAACGCAATAAAAAATTTTTTTTATGTATACCATGTATGTAATTTACTATTATTCACACTATATATACATTACAGTGTAACATCCGTCTGTCCTAGGGTGCAGTTGAAAACCAGCTTCAGGTACCGCTTGCCTGGCACATGCAGAACTGCACCTATTTGGTGCCATTGTGAGACTCTTTTTGGTATACATCATCACCATGTTATCATGTCATATTATGTGAGAACCAGAGAAACGTTTTCTTTCTTTTCTTTCTTCTAAGAGCTGTAAATTAAGTGTGTGTATTTCTAATAAACTTTGTGACAATTCCAATGGCATTTAAATTCACATTCCAAAAATTCGTAAGAATATTTTCATTTACTACTCTGAGTTTATAATAATACTAAAAATAACATAATAATAATTTAAAAAAATAAGAAATTTATTTCAATTGGCGTTTCGTTTTTATATAAGTAGATACGGTACCCTAAAATTACGTACCTTTCCTCTCAGCTTACAATTTTTCACGAGCAATTTCACTGACCATCTAAACCAATTTAACAAATTCCCAAAGACAACTCAATTATCGAAAGGAATTACAGGCTACCTTCATCAAAGGAGACCGTAATACATTATTCCCTGTAATGCTTTTAGCGACGTGTACTTTCTCTTTAGGGAATGCCTATAGCGCCTATTGCTAAGGCCGGATCGATTATATTATAATACTAGCTGTGTCTGCGACTTTATCCATGTCTAAGTTACTTTCTATAACATCAGCTATCTGCCAGGGAAAGTCCCATCATAATCGGTCCAGCCGCATCAGAGATTAGCCGGAACATCCAGACAGACAGACAAAGTCTTAAAATTGCGTTTTCGGAATCTCCTGTTCCGAATTATCCCCCCCTGATTTTTTCACATTTATATTTTGACATTACAAAGAGGCAATATTTTATTTGTCTGTATGTATTCGGACAGGGGGCGCCTGGTGCGACGTGTAAATGCGTGGAAGAGGTCGCTAGAGAACGGCGGTCTGAAAGTAAGAGTCGCGAAGACTGAGAAGTACTCAGTCAAGGCCTGCAACACTACAGATCCCACATCCGTGCGCTTGGGCGAAGATACGGTCGAGCGCACGGACCAGTTTAAGTACTTGGATCTGTCCTTAGTGCGTCCGGGGATATCGACCTCGACGTCAAGGCCCGTATCACAGCAGCTTGGGCCAAGTGGCGTGAGGTGACAGGTGTCATTTGTGATCCCAAAATGCCGGTCAATTTAAAAGGACAGGTCTATAAATCCATCATTTGCCCATTTATCGAGGAAGGCTAAATATCATCACGCTAAAACCAAACTTTCATTAAATATTCCTCGCGGACGAAGTCACGGGCAGAAGCTAGTAAAATATAATGTTGGTGTATTATTGTAAGACAACTATATTTTAATAGAGAACATAGATTTTTTCTAATTGCGATAATACAGTGTGCAGTGACGCGATTAAGTTAATATTCTATTAAAGGGAACCCAATCATAATAATTAGGGATACACATTACGGGAGGCCAGCAAATTACTCGGGAAACGGTTTTCAGGCCCTACAATGGATGTACCGAATTATGATAATGTATTATGATAATGTGCTTAACGACTTCACGGAGTCTCTTAGTAACGAGACACACTGCTATCAAAGATGGCGAGTCTATTGATCTCTAATCGAGTGTTGTATGGGTATTAATATTTCCTCGTAGATTGGATCTCCATCATGCAGAAAAGATTTCGTTCAATACAAAAAATTACTGCATTAAATAGCACGGTTTTGAGGAGAGTCAAATTTTTTAAATGAAATCAATTTTTGCCTGTAATTTCTTATATTGTATCAAGCATGTTGTTGTAACTTTTCTTCCGTGCAGGAACGGAGAAATATACAATTTCCTGGTCTAGAGTGTTCCGCCGTAACAACCTTGAGTTGTATTACGGATTAGTAGCCAGGCTCCAGTCTTCCTTTAGTGAGAAGCAGTGCACTGTGCACCTTTGGTGTAGACAATGTCCATAACCGATGGTAACAAGCTTTCCATGTATGAGCCGTCTGACTGTCTGTTGACTGTATAAATGTATACGATGTTCCTGTCCATGTTCCGCGATGCACTGAGCATGTTTACTATGAGAATTAATTCTTGACTTGAAGACCGAATTTTTTAATTGCTAGGCTATAGCAGATATGCTCATAGCCCACATAAAAAGTGGTTATCGTCGCATAGGTATTTGCAACATCAGAGGATGCTACAAACCTGAAATGTGTGCATGAGGGATCTTTGAAAGTTGCTGAAAAATTGAGAGGATGGATGAGGAGGAGGTATGTGCACGTAACGAGGAAGGATAAAAGTCATCTGAAACAAAAAGTTTAACTAAAAGGTGGATAGATTAAAGGTAGACCAAAAAGTGCTGGATGGATTCTGTGAAGGATGAAATGATGATTTGTGGTGTGACAGAAGATGTAAGATGGAATAGAGGAGTGTGAAAGGAAAAGAAATATAGTGCCGACCCAAATATATGGAAGGGGGTGTTAGAACTTGAACACAAATCAAGATTGTTATAACGGTTTGCGCTGGATCGGACTGGGCGTAACTCTGTTCTAAGTCCCAGCCTTTCCTACACAAAAGCGCGGGGTACACGGGAGGAGGGAGTTTTTAGTGGGTAGTAGGGTTACTGTCCGTACACAGTTTCTCTGAGTCGCCACACAAGCTGGAGTCGATTGCGGGTGGATTACTGCTAAAAAGCATACTATTGCACGCAGTTATGCCACCCCCGACCGACGTGATTCTCACCCTAGCCAGAACCCAGTATTGTGCGTAAATCGGTACAATTATCCCTCGCCTTAAAAAAAATGTTATAACGGCAGACTCTCAACCGAAAGCGTTGTCTAGATAGATGGGCAAATCCACCAGGCAACTGCTGAACAACCCCGCCCACACAACCGCGACCCACGTTTAATATACTAGTTCGTAGTCCTGTTGCCTAAAGCTGGCAAACAGGAACACAACCTACCTAATGGAAAGTGGTCACGAGTGTCTTGAAGAAATCTTACAACGTTATTTAATGACTAGATATCGTAGCACATTACAAAAACCGCGGCGGGATATTCCTCCAAGTCGTTATTGTACGCGGATTTGACTTTCACCTGTGTATCAACTTTTAAGATGGCAGATGGCGACAACCGGGTGTTATACACCGTTCGCAGAGCTAATCCACTTTTCTGCTTAATTAATCCCATTATCAAAGTAACAAGGATTAAAATAAAATTGCCAGCCCACGTAGCCTTGTTTCGTGGTCAAATAATATCAATATTCATGTGAATGAAAATTTCTCCCCGGGGCCTCTTAGGCCCATTAGCAAATTCGAATCGGCTAATGGATAGCGGAATATATTATTGGTTGCTGGAAAGAGTCTATACGCGTAAGAGCTGGATAAAATATATTGATTATAAAATTGGCTTTTGCGTTACTTCTTGAAGGCATGTATCATGTTTAAGTTATGATAATCTCACAATAAAAAGATCGATTTAACAGAACGTAACGTTCTTACATAATGTTACTTTGAATGTAATTTTGGAGGTCTTTACGTGGAAATTAAATACTGTTGTGTTTAAATTGCAGTTCAGGAATGCATATTTATTTTAAAAAAATGACGATTAATATTTTATAATATAGTATACATTTATTTACTAAACAAAATATCACATTTAATAATAATAAGCGCACTCGAGCGATTGCACGTGCCGCAGTGAGGTGATGCGAGGTGTGTGCGGAGGAAGACGACTTCCTAGTCATTTCGCGCGTTTGCTGATCATTTGCGAACTGCCGCCGAGGTGAACGGACGTGTGCGGCTACATAATCAACAAAACTGAAAGCCAGTAACAATTTATTTATTTCATTGATAATATTTTTTCTGATACTATAATATATAATTTTATAAAACATATTTCAATTGTTATTTTCCTCCAAATAAAGAAAAACATTATTTTTTTTATTAATTCTGTAATGTCATTTAATCTATGACGAAGTTCCAAAAACAGCGTCTTTGCGCAATGATATTTATATAATATCATTGGCGTCTAAGGCGTCTTACTTTTATTATTGGTGTAGGTCTACCAAAGGTTGCTTGCAACGTTGTTGTAGTTCATTAACTCAATTCGATTCAATAAAAAAACTATATTTATTTCAAACCTTACATAGATTATTTATATAATATTGCTATTTACATTATAATATTATTTGTAATGAAAATAGCACGTTTTTGAGGAGAGCCAATTTTTTAAATAAAATCTGGTTTTGGCTTATTACTCTGTTTTCTTATATTATCTCTAAGCCTGTTTCCGTTTCCGCCGTGCAGGAACGGAGAAAGATTACAATTTTCTGCGGCCAGGAGACCTGTCGTAAGAGGCGAAAAAACAACCCACAGCCAGATGGTAGGCTATTTGCCTGTCTAAATGGTTACCTGATCTGGAGTATACCACCATAATAACCTTAACCGTATGGAAGCGAGAGTTGGGTATGGAATAGAGAGCACGAAAGTAGAGTAAACGCGGTCGAGATGCGAGCACTGCGCAAAATCAGCGGAGTGACGCTCGCGGACCGCGTTCGTAATACCGAAGTAAGAAAGAGAGTTGGTCTGAAAGAGAGTGTCGGGTTGAAGGTAAGGAAAGGAATGCTCCGGTGGTTCGGGCATGTGGAAAGAATGTATGATGAAAGAATGACTAAACAGATATACAATGCAAAAGTGGATGGATGCAGAAGTCGCGGAAGGCCACGACACACATTCCATGATCAAATTGATCGTGTACTAGCAGAAGGTGATGTCAGGAGCCTTAAGAACAGACGAGCGTGCATGACAAGAACTATGAATGTCAAAGAAGCAAGTGAGGTGTGTAAGAATAAGCCTAAATGGCGCTCTGTTGTTCGTGCCTACCCCGCAAGGGACCTGGCGTGAAGTTATGTATGTATGTAATAACCTTAAGTTGTGTGCTGTCATTAGTGGCCAGGTTCCAGTCTACCTTTAGAGCGCAGCAGCGCATCTGTAGCACCTTTGGTCTTCAAAGTATCCATTGGCAACGGTAACCCGCTTCTTTTCTGGTGGGCTGAAATCACGCCCAACAATAATAATAAAAAATAAAACACCAGCACTCCAACAACTACAGCCAGCATCCACCACTACCATCAAATACTGATGCAAACGTACTAATATTGCATTTTATTTTTATGTACAATAAATACTTTTATTAGCCTAAAATATACGAAGTTACAAATCCCGCAAACATCCTGCGAAATGTCACAATAAAAGTAGATAAGTCCATTATTTCCCCAAATAAATCAAAATAAAACCGTCAATGTCCGACGATACGTAACAAAAAGGGCTTCTAAAAATAGAAAGTAAAAAGCCACAAGACAAAGTGGGCATGCCCCGGACAATCCATCAAACGTTTCAAAACTAGACGGCGAGCGGGCCGATATCAAAATGTAGTTACCATTGTCCCGGGGTTGATAAAATATGAGCTGCGACATTGACAAATCGGGGGAAGCCCCGTGAGGCACGGCGGCGAGTTGATTCGAACAGGTTTATAAAAATTATATCAAACTGTTTTAGGGTCTAATCTCGTATAAATATTGCTGCAGTCGAAGTGTTCCGAGAAGCTGAAATCCCAGTAACCTTTAAAGAAATACAAAAGCATGCACACATGCTCGCACGCACGTACGCACGCACGCAAATCAAGGTTTAATTAAATTATGTAATGAATTCACAAAGGCGGAAAGCACTTGCAGTGCCTTGTACGAGGATTTGCGCAGTTCTTGCAGTAATTGCTATTACATATTTGACAGGCGTTCTCGTGCCCACTTCACTGGGATCATTAAAAAATATTACTAATCACATTCAAGTGTGGTCTTTGTCACTTAGGAATATTGTTCCTTTCCACTGGTGAAAGGATTTTCAAAATCAGTTCAGTAATACTGGAAATTACCCTGAACATCCAAACCCACAAACTCTACCTCTTTATAATATTAGTATATATTATATATATATATTGTAAGATAAAACAAGATACAGGTATTTTGTAAAGTATGTAACAAGAATATTCTTGTTACATACTTTATATGCAGAACAATTTTTTGAAACTACATTTGCTAAATGCATATTTTATATTCGTGTATAAATTGTGAGAGAAAATTAAACTACTTTCTTCATTCTTTCCTTTGCAAATTAGGAAAAAAACTACGAGAGACGTATTGCTGACGTTTTTTTGTGAAAATGAGATGTGACGAGACGGATAAATAGATCGTTTGTAGAATAAGTTGAGACCTTTGTCTATCTTAAAAAGTGTCTGTATTTAAATTTACATTTTAAGATTAGTTATTTTCGAATTTCATATACTTTAACAAAATGGTAATTTACCTTTACCGTATTTAACCCATCAACTTAAAAGGACAAATCGGCCAAGTACGGTAGGTTTATTTATAATAAAAGTTTTCACGGAAATGACAATTCAAACTCAAACATTCAGTTTAACCATTTATTTCTTTAACTTTTTGGGAAACATACAATAATTAACATTCTTAAATATAAAACACAAAATGAATATATATATCAATCACGTTTCCACTAAAAATAGGCTCAAATAGTTAATTACAAAAAATATATTACAATTATACGAAAATTACATAATATGTCTATTCAATTTAAATGCGGGTCCATATTGAACAAAATCTGAAAAAAATGTCACCACAATAATTACTAATAAAATATAGATAAACATATAACACCATCGCAATGCGACCTACCGGTCAAATTATGAATCTAAACCATTTTGGGACCCACCTGAACACGCAATTCAAAAAGATCGGCTGAAATGCGGCAATGCGCTATGCAGTTTATACTACGCAACGCACAGTTGCTTTTAGAGGTAGTTTTGGTAGGCTGCTTCCAAATGCTGAAACAATATGCCACACCACATAAAAAGTATTCATGGATTTAGAGTTAAATTAAAAAAGGAAAGTCCAAACCACGTCCGTCTGTCTGTTCGTCCGACTGCCCGCTTACAAATTTCGTAGTTACTTTTATTAGAAACAACTCTGAAACACAGGAAGATGTAGTATGTATTATTACGCTACAAAGTTATAGAGTGAAATGGGGAAAAGGGTAAAGATTAGATTTGACCGAAATATATGTAATTGATTTATATGGTTTCATGGCCAAATAAATAAATCAAGGGACATTTGCTATTGTCACCCTTTAGTACCCTGGGTACCTTTCATTATATAGACACTGCTAAACACTAGACTAATTTATCCATACTTAGTATAAATACGAAAGTAACACTGTTTGTTTGTTATGCTTTCACTGAAATATCACAGAACCATCTTTTGTCGAAATTTAGTAGTTTCGATACCCAGAATAGATATAGAAGATTTTATCGAAATTTCTACTAAGAGTGGATAGCGCCTATACAAAATGTAATGCAATGTGACCTGTGCAACGCTTGCTCTCAAAATAAATTAGAGCTAAAATGAAGTTGGTGGTTTGACATGTAGAGAGAAATGGATAAAAGTAGAATTTCAAAACAGGTATATGACAGTATAGTGAATTGTAGAGTTGTTGCCGGTACATCGAGACGAACACACCATGATCAAATATCAAAAGTATTAAAAAGAATCGGTCAGATCAGGTAAAAAGCATCTTAAATAAACGTGCATGAAGAGGTTAATGAAAGCAGATGAAACGAAAGTTGTTTGTCAGGACCGTCGCAAGTGGAGATCTATAGTCACTGCCTACCCCCATGGGAAACAGGCATGATATTATGTATGTATGTAAAATAAAATTTAAACTACGGTTGAATAGTTTAAAACTAGATTTAAATTTGGTTAAAAGTTAAATTGGGTTTCTACTGTAGTTTAACTACAGTAGAAACCTGGGTTTCAAAACAAATTAGTGTTTTAAAACCCTAATAACTTTATAAAAGGCAATGCAAACACTTAGCACGTCGTCCAAAAGGCAAGCGCCGCATCAACCCCGACTCATTGCACAAAACGCTACTTTAGCGATCTGTCAAAGTCCACAGCGGCAGAGCCCGAGCTCATTGAGGGCAAGATAAATACACGTCCGACACGATAAGAGGTCCCCTTGCTTGTAAACATGGGGTTCGACTGGGTGTGTTTTTGCGAAGACTCGTTTCTTGATTAATGTTTGCAGAACTGGGAGCGGTTATTGTTAAGGATCGATAGAGTCAGGCGAATTAGGGAGCTTATTTTGTATAAGTATTGTTCATTACATTTTATTTTGTTATGGAAATATATATATCCATCAACATATAGTAGGTATGTGAATGTATATATTTCATTTTTAAATTAGGTTAAGTAGGTATGTATATATCTATTGTCCCTTTTTGCTGAACCACTTACATTGTCAGATTAGCTAAGATTTTTTTAAGTTGGGTTGCCTAGAAGATTTCTCTTTAATAAGGACGCCTATTGTATTGCCTAGAAAGTATTGTAAATAAGGTTTGTTTAGAATTGTTTATTATGGTGTGCAATGGCGTACAACATGACTAAATTGAAGATATTTTGAAAAAAGGTTAAGCAAAAATTACCTCAAATTAACTTCTTACTATGAAGTGATTATTGAAAGTAGATAACTCAAAAAGTGTTTATCAGGATCGCAGTAAGCGGTGATCAATCATCTCTGCCTATCCCAATAAGAAGAGAGACCTGTATTTATGTACATAATTATGTGGACCTAATGTGCATATTTTGTCCTAAATATTCACCGGAGAGGAGTGATATAGAATGCAAATTAGGAACAAATAGAGCTGATGTCAAAACATAAAATAGATGACTTTCACATATTATATTAAGATAGATAATAGAGCTATAAGTAGAAATAAGTCTCTATAAAATATAGTCTCTAATTAGTATATATATATATATGTAAGCTTTGTGATGACGTTGACACATGAGTATTTACACTGACATTTGAGTATGTACCTAGCAGTGCAGCGACAAGAGGGAGCCACCAGTGGGAGATTGTAAAAACGTACTTTTTTTATATTACAAATGTTTTTTCATATAACTTTATAACTCAGTTGTGTTAGTGAATTTGCTTCAATTTAAAGTGCAAAAGACGATTTGTCTTTATAATAAGAATAGTAAAGCATGAACATTTAATTGTCGATTCTCTGTTTTTAGGTTAGTACCTACTTAACTATTTTATTGTGATATATTTTGTTATATAAAACTTATCTGTATTTAATAAATAAAACTCTGTTTTTAGATGAATCAAATTGTGTTATGCTTAAACAAGAAAATAACTCATGGTCTTATAAATCGACAATTCATATACATGTAAATTGTTAACCTATACAATGGAGAAATTACGATTTGAATTTATTGTAAAAGCCAAATTGGATGATAATAAGACCAATATTTATGCCATAACCTCTATTACGGATACACAAAACCAAACTTTCCTTGTGCCTAGAGAGTATCAATCAGTGCAATTACACAAAGAAATATTAAAGCATGAGATATTTAACAAAGTAAGAAAATCTCTCCAAAAAAGGCATGATAAGAGACAGGTTTGGATAACATTAACCGAGGAAATGAAATCAACATATTTAGATGATGACAACCTACAATTTGATGGGTTTTTACTTGAAAAATTAGAACAAAGTCATGAGTCGTCATCAACAGAACCAACATTATTAAAAAAAATAGAAAATAAGACAAGATTAGTAGCAGAATTTTCAATAGAGAAATTTTCAAGAAACACAACAAATGTTCAACAATGGTTAAATACTTTTGAAAGTGAATGTGCACGTTTACAAATAGACACAGATTTACAAAAGGTGGAAATTCTAAGATTACTATTGGAAGATACTTGTATAGATTGGTATACCTCAATGATTATCAAACACACTATAGATTCAGATTGGTCTATATGGAAGAAAAGTTTAAATGAAACATTTGCTGATAAAGGCTGGTCACCAATCAGGTACGCTATGAATTTTAAATATATACAAGGATCAATGTTAGAATATGCTCTTAAAAAAGAGAGACTTTTACTAGAAATAAACAAATCAATAAATACCCAAACTCTGATATATTTGATTGCCACTGGTCTACCAAACTTCATAATGGATAGAATAGACAGAGAAAGCCTGAAAGAAGTAAATGACTTATTTAACTGCATAAGAGGACTAGAAAGTTTAACAAGGAAAACCGACACAAGGAAATACTTAAACACAGGAAATAAATGTAATAAACTAGAAATAAAACAAAATGAAAAAAAATCTTGCAGGATTTGTGAGAATAAAGGAAAATTAAATAGAATTCATCCAGAGAATATCTGCTGGTATAACTATGGAAAAAAAAACACTGATGACAAAAACCTTAATTCTAATTCAATATTAAAAGTTGAACTGAGTAATGAAGATCCAAAAAACTAAAATTCCCTCCACTAATTGAGATTATGGTGATATTAAATAACAAATTGGAAGCCAAGGGGCTGTATGACCCTGGTTCACGAATAACATTAATAAATTCAAAATTAGTTCAGGTGACGAATATGAAGCCAGATTATTGTTATAATACAATAAAAACAATAAGTGGAGGGGGTAAAACTAAAGGGTTGGTTACACTGGATGCGGAGTTATTGCATAAGAAGATTAAAATAAATGCATTTATTTTTGAAAATGAAAATTTTGAATATGATCTAATACTAGGGTTAGATTCAATACATAAATTTGGGTTGACTCACGATGAGAATTTAAATATCCAAATACATAGTAAAAATCTGATTGAAGATAAACAGATTAAAAATATGGAAATAAATATAGAAGAAAAAGAATATGTAGTTAATTTCAATGAAGGCACAGATACAAACAAATTTAATATAGACACAGAACACTTAAATCCTGATCAAAGAAATCAAATAAATATATTATTGGATAATTATGTGGATATTTTTGCTAAAAACAAATATGACACCGGAAAAGTAAGAAAATATGAAGCCTGTATAGATTTGCAAGTTGAAAAATATTGTTATAAAAGACCATACAGATGTTCAGTCCAAGACAAGATAGAAATAGAAAATCAAATCTCACAACTTTTAAAACATGAATTGATTGAGGAATCTTACAGTCCGTTTGCGGCACCAGTGACCTTAGCTTTTAAAAGGGACGAAGGAAAAAAAAGCAGATTATGCATAGACTTTAGAGATTTAAATAAAATAATTATACCTCAATCACAACCATTCCCTCTCATAGAGGACCTAATAACAAAAACAATAAATTGTAATTATTTTACAACTTTAGATATGAATTCAGCTTTTTGGTCCATCCCATTAAAAATTACAGACCGACACAAAACTGGGTTTGTAACTCAAGAAGGTCATTACCAATGGACATGTTTACCCTTCGGCCTTAAGACATCACCAGCAATATTTCAACGGATTTTGGGGAATATTATAAGGAAAAATGGTCTGACAGAATTTGCAGTGAATTTTATTGATGATATACTAATTTTCTCAAAGACATTTGATAGCCATATCACACACTTAAAAAAATTGCTAGAGGCTATTCGAGAAGGAGGTTTCAGACTAAAATTGACAAAATGTAAGTTTGCATGTGACACTGTAAACTATTTAGGTCATATAATACAAAATAATATGATTACACCTCTAAAAGACAATTTGAAATCAATAAAAGATTTTCCTGCTCCTCAAAATAGAAAACAAATACGACAATTTTTAGGGAAAATAAATTTTTATGGAAAATATATTCCGAATGTTTCAATAGTACTTGATCCTCTACATAAATTGCTGAGAAAAGACCAGAGCTTTAATTGGACAGAACAGTGTGAGGATGCATTCCGGAAAGTTAAAGATTATCTATGTTCCAAACCAATACTAGCCATTTATGATCCACAAGCACCAATATTTATTTATACAGATGCCAGTGCCATAGGAATAGGCGCAATTTTGAAACAAGTGCAGCACAATGGCGAAGAAAAACCGGTAGCATATTTTTCAAAAAAACTAAATGAATCACAAAAAATAAAAAAGCGATATTTTTAGAATGTTTAGCCATAAAAGAGAGCATTAAGTTTTGGCAACATCGGTTGATTGGAAACTATTTTACTGTTTACACAGACCACAAACCTCTAGAGAAGTTAAATATAAGAAACAGACCTGACGATGAATTAGGAGATATGTCACATTATCTGTCACAATATAATTGTGAAATAAAATATTTTCCAGGAAAAAATAATTCAGAAGCAGATTGTCTTAGCAGAAACCCAGTATTGGACATTGATGCAAATAATGAAGATAACTTAAGAACAGTGAATATTATTGATATTCATGACATAAAATATGATCAAGCACATAATTCACAACTAAAACCACTTGAAAAGAATATTATTTTAGAAGATGGAGTTTATTACAAAAAAGGGGGGAAAAGGAGGAAAAAAATAATTCTAAGTGAAGATTACAGTAAAACTATAATAAGAAAGACACATGAAAAATATTGCCATACTGGAATAAATCAAACAGAATCTAAAATAAAACCCTTTTATACTGCACCGAATCTATCAGAAAATATTAAACATATATGCAAAAACTGCGAGATATGCATAAAAAATAAGACTAGGTTAAATAGAAAATATGGCTTTATGTCGCAATTAGGTCCAGCTAATAAACCCTTTCAAATAGTGTCACTAGACACAATAGGAGGATTTGGGGGTCAAAGATCAACAAAAAGATATTTACATCTACTCGTAGACCACTTTACTAGGTACGCATATATCCTATGTTCTAAGAATCAACATGCTCGAGACTTCATCAAACTTATAGAAAAAATTCCAAAAGAAGAAACAATAGACATTTTACTCTCTGATCAATATCCAGCTATTAATTCAATTGAATTCAAAAATTACCTTGAAAACCGAAATATTCAATTAATACTTACAGCAGTAGACGCACCGTTCTCAAACGGTTTAAACGAAAGGCTAAACCAGACAATTGTGAACAAAATAAGATGCATAATGAATGAATCAAAAGGAAAAACAAATTGGTCAAAAATAGCAGAAGAATGTAGAAATAGATACAACGAAACAAACCATTCGGTAACAGGATTTTCTCCTAAATATTTACTATCAGGTGAGTCTACAGACTTGTTACCAGATGAATTAAAAGGAAAACAGTTATTAACAAATAATTTGGAAGAAGACAGGAAAATAGCACTCCAAAGGTCAATAAAATCACACAAATATAATAAAACTTTATTTGCCAAGAATAGATTACAACATGAATTTAAAAAAGGAGATAAGGTATATGTTGACTATGGAAATAAATTAAACAAAAAGAAGATGGATGAAATTAGAATGGGTCCTTTTGAAATTGAAGAAAAAATATCGGATTCAGTTTTTAAAATAAATACCGGTCGTGGTACAAGATCTATTGGACTATATCATGTCACAAAGCTCATTCCTATGCTAGCTGATTTTTAGATTTCACAGCTAAATTTTACTCAACCAAGTTAAAAAAATTTGCATTTCCAAGGGGGGTGATGTAAGCTTTGTGATGACGTTGACACATGAGTATTTACACTGACATTTGAGTATGTACCTAGCAGTGCAGCGACAAGAGGGAGCCACCAGTGGGAGATTGTAAAAACGTACTTTTTTTTATATTACAAATGTTTTTTCATATAACTTTATAACTCAGTTGTGTTAGTGAATTTGCTTCAATTTAAAGTGCAAAAGACGATTTGTCTTTATAATAAGAATAGTAAAGCATGAACATTTAATTGTCGATTCTCTGTTTTTAGGTTAGTACCTACTTAACTATTTTATTGTGATATATTTTGTTATATAAAACTTATCTGTATTTAATAAATAAAACTCTGTTTTTAGATGAATCAAATTGTGTTATGCTTAAACAAGAAAATAACTCATGGTCTTATATATATATATATATAGTATATTAATTAGTATATATATATATATATATATATATATATATATATATATATATATATATATATGTGTCGGAGGGAAGCTTTAATTGAACGTGTTGTTGACTGGATGTATAACGCACAATATCATTTGTTTACATTTTAATTACTTCTAAAATTCTTAATGTAATTTAATTAGACTTGTTAAATGTTTCTATGACCCAGAGATCGTTCTAACCTAATAAAAGTAATGAATATTGTAATTTAATAAACTACCAATAAGAGCACAGCATGTCTTGAGCGGGGTCAGACGCGCCCTCTATACTTTGAGTAGTATCTACTTCGGTAGACTGAGGTGTTTTTGTGACACATTTGGTTGATGGCAATAGGTCGAGTTGGACAATGGAGTATTTTAAAGAAAGTATTGAAGTTGGAAGTATGAGCGGTGCCCTGAACCCACTGCTCGGTCTAATCTATGTCAAAATGTCTTTTAAATCTAAATTAAAAAGTGTATAAACCGTTGGCCTTGTGTTCTATTCTCGCATTTTATCCTGATGACGCCCACTAAACCTGTAATAACTAAAGGAGATGTCGTGAGAACGAGGCCGTTCTGCGACATATATATATATATATATATATATATATATATATATATGTATATATATATATATATATATATATATATATATATATATATATAGATAAAAAAGAAAATATATACAAAAAAAACAAAAAGATAAAAAAGACCGGACAGATCTTGTTCGTCTGGCGGAGGGGAAACATAAAAAATGTGCATATTGACACAAGTACCACGTGCTAACAACGCTGATGGAAAACGACAAACCTGCCCAGCCGCCTTGGACAAGCGTGGCGGGTATACTGTCTGTTCGACTATAGAGGGAGGCCCGAACCCAGCACTAGGACATTTATGGCCTATCATTATAGGCAAGATAAATTAGAAGTATTTATTGTTATTGCGTGACTACAGCAGATGGACCGGCATCTCATGTAATGGAAAGTGGTTGCCATCGGCTTGAAGATTTACAACACTAAAGGTTCTACCAATGTACTTCCTGCCTGGATGGAAGAACTGGAATCTGACTACTGCTGCAGGAACACTAAGCTAAGACCGCTACGGCGGAATCCTCCAGACCACAGATGGTCGCCATCTAGGTGGTCAAATGCCCTTCTGCCTTACTATAGGTTGTTTTGTCTTCTCTTACGACAGGCTCGTCTCGTGAGGCATCTGAGAGATTCTGTTTATTTTTATTTAAACTGTCGTTGGTCGTGTACAGCATCACGTCGTACAAAGCTTACGTCATTTCTATTAAACCGATGATATAGATTTATTTGTTACTAATCCACAAAATGTTAAGACGGTGCTGTTAAAGCATATAAACGGATTTCATTCAATAGAAAAATGATTAAAATAATTATTTTTCTTTTGTAATTTCCTCTTTTAAATTTAATTAATAGAATGGTATGTAAATATTAACTAGCTAGCATTACAGATATCTAGATGTGGAAACAATTAAATTGTTATAGATTTTTAGTAATATGTTAGTTATAAACTTGTTTGTTTTCCGAATAAAATAAAATACCTTAAATTTTTTTGATTAAATCCTGTTCTTACGGAATTGAATGATTATAGGTAAAGAAAGAACGCTCAGTTTTATAGTTTACAATTAACGTATTTATTTAGTTCAACATCCTCAGTTTATAGTCAACTTTATAGCCGTTTCTTTTAGCATCCCTACTTAGAGCTGCTGTTATATCTTTAATTTTATCCACCACTTCCTTCAAAGTGAGATTTGATACTGTTTTTTTCTTCTCTCGAGGCACAAGTTTATACCGATCCTTCACTTTTAGCGCCTTCTTTATGTATGTTGGTAGAACTGAAAAAATAAATTACCTCATTTCAAATACTTACTCTGTGTTGCTTCATACATATTGTTACGAGTTGCAGGACTTGAATTAAAAAATGCTGTTGAATTTTTTTTAGATTTTATTAGAACTATACAAACACATATAACACAGGTACAAATATAACCGAACACAACAAATTCAAACGATGCAGAAGGTCGTAATTCAATAAAACGCGCAAATTCCGTCACTTATTAGATTCCCGATTGTAGTACACACGTCTCACTTCCTTCGTGGTTCTCGCTCGACTCATTCCTCCCACACACTTTTCCTTCAGCACATCGGGTTTGACGTGCCGGTGAGGGGGTTTCGAGCGAGGGGCTCTTTACCCCGGCTGCAGCTCGGAGGGCTACTACCCTCCGGTATCTGTATTGGGGAGCCGCCGTAGTGTCGGCGGCTCGCGCGGGCTAACCCGCGACTGCGATGGCCTTCACGGCTTTGCGTTAGCTACATCTGCGGCGTTTGTTGGCCTATCATTCCTCCCTCAATCGGGCCATTGTCTTATACTGCACAAGTGCAATATGTCCGCCCGGCAACGCGGACCGAATTTAAGAATCAGTTTTTACTTTAAAAAATCCGTAACACCTGGCTAATGATTACAATACAACAATAGGCCGTATGCCAACAAGTAAACAAAAGAAGACGACCATAAAAGAATTTCAATGTTTTTAGTTCAAACGCCGACGGTTAATAAATGTGCTTTGTTTCAGATATGCAGGTGGATTTTTTTTTAGTCGGGACCTGAGTCGTAACAATATATACTCATTATACAAAATCAGTCTAATGATGTCATAGCTTGAGATGCCTTAATCACTAGGTTAAGGCATAAGGTATCTAATTGGCCCATTCCAATGATGTCAGTTCGAATTTCGCCCTGGGAACCTGTATCGCCTTATGGATTTTATCGGATGGGTGCTGAGCAGAAAATCTATACATTAACACGTGAAGCAAAAACTTTGTAGCCCATTTGATGAAAATTGCCCGGACAGAAGAGTATGAAATTTAGCACACTTGTCGTTTATATAGAGAAGGAGCGTCGAATGCTATTTTTTTTTTAATTATGCATAAAAAATACATTAAATCAATAAAAAAAAAATTTCACACTACCAAGTATTTGACACACACACGCATATTTACTCTTTTGTTTATTGTTAAAGTCAAATTTACATTATAATTATTTAATATCTGGATTTATAATAATTAAAGAAAATGATTTCGCAAGGAACTGAAGAGAATGACAGTGTCAATCATCAAGTTATTTTCATAAAAGTATTTTTATGAAAATACGTATATATATTATGTTTTTACATAGATATGAAAAGTTACCGTTCTTTACATATTAGAGCAGGATTTTAACCGTATTTGGGTTCTTTAGCTTCTGCTATATGCAATAATTTGTCTATAGTTACCTTGATTAACTGATAGGTCGTATTGTGATACAGCATAGGTCGTAGTTAATAACAACAATGCGAGTAAAATCAACATGGTCAAACAGAATGTATTATTAACTTGAAGCTGTAAACATAATAATTTCATCATTAAATTACTAATGCCATCTAAAACACTCACTCTAATCTCTGCTAACAGTTTGTGTTTAGTCAACATATTCAACTATGCGTAATTGTTAAAATGATTTTTAAGAAAGACTTTGAATTGTTACGTGCAAAACAACAATTAACTTTATTGAATGACTATAAAATTCCCCAAAAAAAATACATTTCCAAGTAACACTACAGCGACTAGCACATCTATGTATTAACTAGCTTCTGCCCGCGACTTCGTCCGCGTGGAAAGTTCTTTTAACTATCCCACGGAAACTCTTTAATTTTTCGGGATCAAAAGTATCCTATGTTACTTCTTATACCTCCAAGAATATATGTACAAAGTTTCATGAAGGTTGAGTAGTTTTCCCGTCAGAGCGTAACAAACAAACTTACATTCACATTTTATAATATTAGTAGATGGATACGTGAAGCAAAACATTTGTACCCCATTTTACGAAAAGTGCGCGGACGGAGGAATATGAAGCGACAAAAGCTATATTTTTAAAATTCTGCATAAAAAAAATACATTACATACACTACCATGTATTGGACATACACACGCATATAAACTCTATTGTTTATTGTTCAAGTCAAATTGACTTGGCGAAATCTGAGATTATAGAAGTATAGTCTTCGACAACAAATTTTTATGGTCGAATTTCGACCGCGGGCGACCACTGGTAGACTTAAATACTCATTTGACACTTACTGTCCCTTTGTAGTGTATAAATAATAATATTTATTATTATTATATTTCCTTAAAACATCTTGAAATTAAGGCACAATACCAAAATCAACAAAAGCGTACAAACACAAGCAACTGTTTCAATTATTTGCACAGCAAAAGGACTCGAGCGCAGCCCTCAAGGCCTCAAAGGCATTGTTTACACTTGTTTTACAAAACAGAGTTTGTTTACGAAACGTTAGTGTTACTACGAGTTAACTTCAACAAGTTGTTACCTCTTGTTTTTCTTACTTGTGTCTGAATGAAGGACAAGCATTACTGGATAAGACGTAATGGTACGAGAGCGAGCAACGTCGGAAAAACAAGAATTTCAAGAAGGCCAGTTTTTGGATATTTTTTTTTTTTTTTTATTGCAGGAGATCAGCAGACAGGCAGACGGCCCACTTGATGGACAGCGGTTACCATCGCCTATGGAGATTTGTAACACCAAAGGTGCTACGAATGCGCTGCTGCTCTCTTTAGGAGCCTGGAACCTGGTCACTAATGCCGGAACACAACACAAGGTTGTTATGGCGACATACTCTAAACCAGGGGTGGTAGCCATCCAGTCGGGCAAATGCCCTACCACCTGTCTGTGGGTTGTTTTGTCGCCTCTTACGACAGGCCGCCGGGCCGCAGGAAATTGTATTCTTTCTCCGTTCCTGCACGGATGAAAAAATGAGGATATGCTATTCCTCTCACTCTCCCGGACGTCATACGGGCAGTCTGGCTGGCGGTAGTGGTTGCGTTCATCAGTGCGCATCGTATCTGTATAGGGAAAATATCAATTTTTCAAAGCATTTTAAGAAGTTTTCTTTTTTGATTATTATTTTAATTGGAATATTTGACACCTTAATCTATTATTGCCAGACATTTTTATTGTTGTTCGACCCGTGCCAGACGCCAATTCAGAATTGATTTATTTTCAAATTATGGCTGAAATTTTTATATGACGTTATTTAACTAGCTACAAACTCAAAATTAATTTGCCAAACAGTAATTCAATTGTTTATCTTCAGCCAGACCGATCTAAAAGTAAAAAGTGAGAGGAATAGCATATCTAAAAACTGACCTTCTTAATATTCTCTCTCGAAAACGTTGCCAGCTCTTAGACGATAAGGTTATTGCTGATTCATTAAATCAAACATTACTAGGATGTTCACAATGTCAACAGACTGATACTGCCATTTTTCAGATTACAAAAAGTACTGTTTTCTTTCTTGGGGTTTTTTTTATTTTATTAGCAAATCTACGGACTCGAGTTCCGTACCCTTTTTACAACTTAATTACTATGAAAGTTTTTTGAGTTCATACACGCTTATTGTTTACTTTTATTACTGTGTGTGACATTAATTTGTGTTTTTTATGTTGTGTTGTGGGTACCTTAAGAATAGCTAATAATATAATCTTTCTTGGGGTGACGTTTCATGAATACAATTCCGAATGAATTTTTAGATCTGCCCTTCATTAAATTTAAAGCTAAATTGAAAAAAACCTTGCCTAAAAAGGGATACACTACTGAAGAATACTTAAATGACAAAAATGCATTTACATAGTTGCTCTTTCCAACCGTTTATACTATCTTCTGTATAACGTTTATATTTTGCATAACAGGTAAGGAATCTATGGAGATTTATCGCAGTATGATTACTTAGTATGTCATTATTGCGAGGGTAACAACATTTTTTTGTTACAACTCCATTCTTTACATTCTTTCAAAAGTAATTTTAAAACATGTTCATGCATTTCAAAAAAGAACATAGATCACCCACAGAAGAAGATGTTCTAGGCTCAGTATTCTACTTATCTTATTTCTATATTTTTTTTTGAAGAGCCTGAGATATATAAATAGTTATGAATGACTCTAATGCCCTGGCAGCATGGCAAGCCTTTGGTGTGGGATGCGACTTGCGTCGACACTTTGGCCGCATCGCATTTACCAAACACGTCTAAATCGGCCGGTTCGGAAACAGCTGAAACACTCAAGCGGCGCAAATATGTAACCCTCAGTCAGAGTTATATGTTTGTGCTGTTTGCTGTCGAGGTGCTTGGACCGTGGGGTCCTGAGGCCATGAGCCTCTACCAAAATTTATCGAAACGACTTATTAACTCTTCAGTTGATCAGAGGGCTGGTGCTTACCTTGACCAACGGATCAGTATGGCGAACCAGTGAGGAAACGCAGCCAGCCTTGTGGGCACCTTACTCATAGAAGACGGTGATCTGGGCTCAGTATTTTAATTATAGTCTTGAGGGACTATGGGTAGAATATAATAAAAATAAGTTAAGTTTTCTAAGATTGTTTCAATTGCATGTAATTAACTTAAAAAATAAATAATTATGATGAATTTCTTAGCTACACGTGTTGCTGGGCAGTTTCTTCCCGCTTCTTATTCTTTAAACATCTAGAACACGTTTCGAATCGGTGTACATAGAATAGGAAATAGAATTAATTTTTGATTTACACGTATGACCTTCAAAAATTGCTCTGCAATGGAACTTGTTTTGAATAAAAACTTTTGAATTTGAAATTAGTCGCTTAAGTTGGAACTTTAAACTTGACTTACTTCACGTTCTGATCTCAACTGCAACCAACATAAATCACCGTCGCGATATATTAGCGAAGTTCGCAGTGCGCTAGCCCGATGCGGAATCTTCGGCAACAGCTGTTTTCGGTGAGCCGATAACGACGCCACTTGCATAATTTGGATGCGATTTTGAATTGTTTTCTACGGTGTGCTGGGTTTACTTAGCAGCTAAAATGTTTTGTTAGTAGTGGGTAGTTAAAAGCTCTTAGCTTGGTACCAGTTAATGCAATCAGTTGAATACAGCGAATATAAATTGTCTTTCTTGACTTTTATATTTCATGAGCCTTGGTAGAGCTTGGTAGGCTTAATAAAACCTCCAACTTTTATTTACAATATATATATATATATATATATATATTATAAACTAGTACAATTTAAATATATATATTTAAATAATATCTGTAATATTAAAAAAATCTAAACACAGCTTGTACATTGAAGCTGTTTAAAAACAGCAACTGAAATATATAAACACGATATAAACGTTGGAGAATATGCTGAATTTTTCTGTATTTCTTGTTTGTTCGGGATTCACGTAAAAACCACTAAGCCGATTTCGATGCGGTTTTAGCGGCGTTATTAGTTAACGACGATATTCTTATCTGTACAGGAACGGATAAAGAATACAATTTCCTGCGGCCGGGCGGCCTGTCGTAAGAGGCGACAAAACAACCCACAGCCAGGTGGTAGGGCATTTGCCCCGACTGGATGGCTACCACTCCTGGTCTAAAGTATGTCCCCATAACAACCTTGTGTTGTGTTCCGGCATTAATGACCAGGTTCCAGTCTTTCTTAAGAGAGTAGCAGCGCATTTGTAGCACCTTTGGTGTTGCGAATGTCCATAGGCGATGGTAACCGCTTTCCATTAAGCAGCCCGTCTGCTGAACTCCTGCAATAAAAAAAAATATCTTCATTTATCATACCTATAATTCCCTAAGACATTAGTAGAATACTAAGTTTATTCTAGCATCTTTTATGGGCCTAAGTACCATTTTAAACGCGTGACACACAAATACCAAAGACAATAGACCCAATCGAATCTTCTCTAACAGTTTCGATAAATTTCCAAGTGTCACAGAAACCGACACTTGTTTATTTGATAGCATAACAACCAGCTTTACCAGAATTCAGACGCTAAATCTCACGTTATCCGACACCTTCTTGATCAATAACCACGTATAACTTTGTACCACTATATTGTTCTAGTATTTGAGAGTATAACAGACGGAAGGCATAATATCCTTCTTGATTACTTAGCGTTCTTGATTACATGGACACCAATAATGTCTTTACCTTCTAAGCGTTAATTTGGAAAATCAGTAAAAAAATAATTATTGTTACGAATGTGGGACTCGAATTAAAATGCCGCTGGAATTACTATAGAATTTATTAGAACTGTGCAAACACTTATAACACAGGTCCAAATATAACTGGACACAACCAGTACAAACTGCACGATTCAATAACACTCGCAAACCGTCACTATACAGCTTATCGATGTACACACGTCTTACTCGTATCGTAATCGTCGCTTGACTGCCTCACCCCTCCGTTCAGGCATTGTTTTATACTAAACTATACAATACAACACTCGACCGCGTGGACTAAATATTCCAAGAAAACGTGATCTGCACACCTGCGGCCATAAACGAATACAATAATAATAGGATGTTTTTCTAATTACACAGTTTAAACACAAAGTAAACAAAAGAAGTCTAAATACCGAAAGGCCATAAATTGCAGATGTAAATTGTTCTTTATCGGTCGTAACAATATTATAAAAATCTAAAAATGCCGTGTCCGAACATTGAAGCTACTTAAAAAAAACAACTGAAATAGACTGCATAAACGACGAATGGAGAACGCGACGCATTTTTTTTTATTGCATCTGCTTGTCGATTATTCTGTTTGTTTGTTCGAGATTTCTCAACGCCATCATATGAGTTGCCAAATATCCAATCGCTATGCAAATTTAAATCAATTTTTTATAAGGCTTTTGTACGTATACATAGGACTCTTTTTTGCGAGAGTGCCTATTCTTTTAAGTTGCTCCATGTTGCATGGTATTGTGTGACCGTATCTCAGCATTAGCTTGTTGCGTATTGCCATCGCCACAAGTTACTTGATGTAGTCGTGACGTCATAGTTAACGAGGATTCACCGGGATCGAGCAATTTAAGTCGCTCGTGTAAGAGCACCTTAATAGCGGTAATGTTTCTACTTAAGACTTGCCGTGGCGAAGTGTATTACATCAGCGCTACGTATTGTATTGTTTTCTATCCCTTGGGTAAAGTACTTTTGTCAGAATAAGCGATATCCAATGTCCTTGTCTATTGTACTCGTAGCAACGTGTATGCCAAAATTTCATCATATTCGTTTAAGTAAATAAAGTATGAAAGCGTAACAAATAAACTCACATTCTTGTCTTTAATTTAAAGCACCAAACGTCAAAGTCACACGAAAAGAACGTTACTTCAATTTTTTAACTCACTTTTGAATACCTACATCAACCGACGACTTGTAATATTCCAAGAAATAAATTAGTTATTCTCAAGAATCTAGCGCCTATGATTTCCCACTGTGAACTCTAGAAGCTCAAACATTCTTATTAATGATATTGGTTAAGTTAGGTTCAGTCAGTCGTTTTACTTTCTTCACAAACACAAAAAATTAAAATCGGATGACGTGCAGACAAATTTTATCCGTGCAGGAACGGCGAATGAATACAATTTTCTGTGGCCAGGTGGCAAGTTGTAAGACGCGACAAAACAACCCACAGCCAGGTGGCATTAATGACCAGATTCCAGTCTCCCTTAAGGGATCAGCAGCACATTTGTAATACTTTTACTATGGCAAATGTCCATAGGCGATGGTAACCGCTTTCCATCAAGTAGGCCGTCTGCCTGTCTGCTGAACTCCAGTAAAAATATACCTTTTTGGAACATGCGATTAATCGCCGGTCGACTATTCCTAAATCAACATCAAAGTTAATACCCCCACTATTACCAATAAATCATTTAATACGTCAATGTGGGGCTCTGATTTCAGATGATTAATGTTCCAAATAATTACTTGCTCATATTTGCTCTAAGAGTATAATTTCTATTATATCATTAATTACTTTATGCTCTATTAAGACTCATTACTGCCCTGCAGTTTAAGAAACGTTCTGTCTCAGTTGTGTCGATTCAAAAGGTTTTATTCAAAACTAGCTCACCCGGAAATCTTCGTACCGTCTCAGAATCAATAAATAAAAAAGCTGAAAGATAATTACAGAATGTTTCAACTTTAGTAAAAAGTGTGGTCAAAATGAAAAAAAAAGTTCACTTTAAAATTTAATTCGATTTCTGAACGACTGCTAAATTTATTAATTTCTAAACGACGCACGGGACGAACATAAATGTTTGAAGGTAAGAATAGTTTCTAAAGGAAAGCAAAATTGTTGTTTTTACTATATATATATATATATATATATATATATATATATATATATATATATATATATATGAGGTGATGTTAGGAGCCTTAAGAACAGACGAGCGTGCATGACAAGAGCTATGAATGTAAAAGAAGCAAGTGAGGTGTGTAAGAATGGGCCTGTGTGGCGCTCTGTTGTTCGTGCCTACCCGCAAGGGACCTGGCGTGAAGTTATGTATATATGTATGTATGTATGTATGTATATATATATATATATATATATATATATATATATATATATATATATATGTCGGAGGGAAGATATAAATCGGTAATTGTTGATTGGATTTATAACGCAACAATATTATTTGTTTACACTTTAATTGCTTCTAAAATTGTTAATTTAATTTGGTTTGATGTCTTAAATATTTCTATAACTAAAAGATCGTTCTAACCTAATAAAAGTTATGAATATTGTGATTTAATAAACGACCAATCAGAGCAGAGCATATGGCGGAGCGGGGTCAGACGCCCTCTATACTTTGGAAGTATCTACTTCGGTAGACTGAGGAGTTTTTGTGACACATTTGGTTGGTTGCAACAGGTCGAGTTGGACCTTTGAGAATATTAAAAATGTCTTTTAAATCTAAATTAAAAGTGTATAAACCGTGGTCATCGTGTTTTATGCTCGCATTTTACTAAACCTGAAATAACTAAAGGAGATGTCGCGAGAACGAGGCCTTCTCCGACATATATATATATATATATATATATATATATATACATATATATGTAATATTCCGAAAATAACTCGACTTGGATTTCCACAATTTATTGATCGAATGACAAAACATGACATTACAAAAGAACTAGTTATAAATATACAATAAACCTTCATGAAACAAACATTACATCCCTCCCGACTAAACTAAAGAGTACTACTAACAGGTAAAGAATCCTAAGGATCAATTTTTATAAATAGGCGGTTTACTTAGTCGACATTGTCTTATAGGGCGTCCCTGGGCTGTCGAGTTTACTGACGGATCAGAACTTTGCTCGGAAATATGAGGTCGTTCCTGAGTCTGAACTAAATTACTGGGTCCTGGCTGAGGCTCTAATGTTCTGTTGCTCTGGGTCAGAGTGTGTGTATGTCCCCCGGACTGCTCACTGTTGGATTCAGTTAGCTCTCTATCTCCGTGCCCCGGTGGAGGACGAGTGTTGGGAAACCACATCCTAGATGCATCACCCGACGGTGAAGAACTACGGCTAATCCGGTTTCTTAGTTGATCGATATGTCTGTGAATTAGGGTACCATCTCTAGTTAACACGTTATAGTCCCTTGCTCCTAAACAATCCCTAATCTTTCCGGGAGCCCACTTTTCCCTACCTTGAAACTGTCTGTACCAGACCTTTCCCCCCTTGGACATCTGTCTTACTCCCCCACCTGCGGCCTCGCGTTGGCACTGTTGTGCCCTAAACACTCGGCGTTCTCGATCAGGTCTAATAATGTCTAAACGCGTTCGAATTCTTCTGCCTAACATTAACATTGCCGGGCACTCACCGGTAGTTGAGTGCTCAACATTCCTGTAATTTAACAGGAAAGTCCATAGCGATCTATTAACGTCCTGCTTTGACTGAACCGCTTTATTTATAACTCTCTTTAGGGTACGTACTGCATTTTCAGCTAAACCGTTTGAGGCAGGATGATATGGAGCTGTGAAAATGTGTTCAATACCATTAGCCTTTGTAAACTCCTGGAACTCTTTGCACGCAAATTGTGGACCATTATCACTTACAATCTGTTTTGGTATTCCCCAACGACTAAATAGTTCATATAATCTATTAATTGTAACCGTAGCTGTGGTGGAATGAACATCAAAAACTTCTATCCACTTGGACATGGCGTCCACTACTACCAAATAAGTTCTCCCTGAGATTGGCCCCATAAAATCTAAATGTAACCTTGCCCACGGACGACTCGGCCAAGGCCACAAACTTAGCGCATTCTGCGGTGGATTATCAGCCTGCGTCGCACATACTTCACATTCGCGACACATTCGTTCAACATCCTCGTCAACCCCAGGCCACCAAACATAACTACGCGCAATAGACTTAGATTTGACTATTCCCATGTGTGCTTCATGGACCATATTTAATACCTTATTTCTACAAGTCTCTGGTACTACTAAACGATGACCCCACATAACACACCCTAACTCTTCATATAATTCGTTAATCCTACTAAAGTATGGTTTCAAATTAACAATTTCACATTCCCCCGGCCAACCGTCTCTAACATATGTAAGAATTCTAGATAGCAATGGATCGCGCAGAGTCTCACGTTTAATTTCATTATAATTTAACAGAAGCGCATCTTGAACGAAATGGAGGTACGTTTGTTCGGGAAGTTGTCTCGTTTCTGTTCTACCGATCGGTAACCGTGACAGACCATCAGCTCCATTCTCGTTAGTGCGAATGTATTCGATCTGAAAATCGTACGCTGACAAGATAATAGCCCATCTCTGCATGCGACTAGCTACCATAGTGGGTATTCCTTTGTTTGGCCCAAAAATTGAAACTAATGGTTTATGGTCTGTTCTCAAGATGAATTTCCGCCCATACAAGTATTGGTGAAATTTTTTTACGCTATAAATAATAGCTAAAGCCTCTCGATGTATTTGTGAGTAATTCTTCTCTGCCTCGTTTAATGTGCGTGAGGCGTAAGCAACTGGACGCTCCATTTTACCATCGTCAGTCAACTGTGACAGAACACTACCTATCCCCTGGGAACTAGCATCACATGTCAATATCAAACTTTTATTCGGATCATAGTGGGCTAGAATTTCAGTACTCGAAAGCAAAGATTTTATGCTTATAAAAGATGCCTCGCACTCTCGAGTCCATGAAAAATGATTATTCTTTTTTAACAATTCATATAACGGTGCAAGCCTATCACTCATTTTTTTGATAAATTTACCATAAAAGTTGATCATTCCAAGAAAAGATCTTAGTTCCGTGACATTTGTTGGTCTCGGCATTTTTTTGATGGCTTCTATCTTTTCGGGGTCTGTTCTAATACCGTCTTTATTCAAAATATATCCTAAGTACCGTACCTCATTAACTAAAAACACGCACTTACTTTTTTTTAACTTCAAACCATACTTCTGCATTCTAATGAAAACAGTTTCTAATGCTAATAAATGTTCTTGTTCTGTTTTACCTCCAATAATTACGTCATCTAGGAAAACCTGAACATTAGGAATATTTTTCAATACTGTGCACATTATGCGTTGAAAAATTCCTGGGCTAGAGGACAAGCCAAAAACTAGTCGGTTATACATATATAAACCCCTATGGGTGTTGATAACTGTATATTTCTTAGTATCGTCTAACTCAATCTGATTGTACGCTTGTGATAGGTCAATTTTTGAATAAAATTCAGCCTTACCTAAGCTAACCATTAGATCCTCAATTTTAGGTAAAGGATATCGATCAACTAATAAAACTGGATTTACCGTTGCCTTGTAATCAGCGCAAATTCGCAATGAACCGTCAGCCTTGTTGACGGGCACCAATGGTGAAGCCCAATCGGAACAATCCACTGGTTCAATGATACCATCGCGAAGCATAGTATCCAGTTCTGCATCAACTCGATCCCGTAATGAAAAAGGCAAAGGACGAGCACGTTGGAATACAGGTTGTGCTCCCTCACGGATACGTAAAGTTGCCTTCCCGCCAGTAAACCGTCCAAGCCCGCCGTTGAATAGCTCCTTATACCTACACAATAAATTATTTACAGTTTGAGAAATTTGCATTTGTTCTCTCACGTTATTACAGTTCGTAAAACTAGGTATTTTTATTTTTAGCTCAGTTAACCACTGCCTGCCGAGTAAAGAAGTCGTACCGCCTTCTATTACAAATAACTCCAAGCGTTTGGATTGGCCTCGATAAGTCACTAGAGGCCTTATCACTCCAACCGGTTTAATTTTTGATCCATCATAAAAATTCAATATTATCTCATTTTTCTCCAAGGGATTAGTCTCCTGGAAATACCTCTCATAGATTAGAGTATTTATGCAAGATACTGCTGTGCCTGTATCCACTTCCATCATAATCACTCGATCGTCAATAATTATAGGAAGACTTACCGCTTGATAATTATTCAAACAGAGCTGATGAAGATCTTCTGTACTCATTTCTTCTTCTTCAGAGTTGTCTTCTGCAACTACCCCGTAATGAAAATCAGGCTTATAATTTTTTTTCTGGGCCTTGTAAACCTTCCTTGAACAAACTCGCTGTATATGCCCCCTTTTTTTGCACAAATTGCAAATTGCATTTTTAAAACGACAGTTATGATACATATGGTACCTCGAACCACATCCTCTACACTCGTTTTTATTTCCTACCAACTCGGGGGTGTGTTCCTGTTTAATAAAAGAATCATTTTCTTTACCGCTATGGGTATAGTTTGGTCTGATGGCATGCAAGTCACTATCTACCACATTTCTTTTAGAATTGTTTAAAGTTGAAGCTTCTACTATAGCCGCATTCCGTTCAGCAGCCTCAAAACTAGTTGCGATTTTTACTGCATCTGTAAAGTTTAAAGAATCTTCCTCCATAAATAATCTTTGTCTTAAACCGTCGTTACGTAGACCGCAAACAAACTGATCTCGAAGATTTTCGCTAAGGTTCGCATCGAACTTACAATTTCGTGCTAATTTTTTTTAACTGTGCCACGTAACTCGCTATGTTCTCTTCCTCATTTTGTTTCCTCAGCCTAAATATATATCTTTCGGCTAGCACAGATGGCATTGGTTGTATATGCTTATTTAGAATAGCAATAGCCTCATTATATGTTAATTCGGACGGCTTCTTGGGACTGGCTAAATATGATAACAATTCATAACATTCGTCACCGATAACGGTGATCAAGATTGGTAAACGTAAAACATCTTTTATTCCGTTTACAAGAAAATACATTTCTAATCTCTCGACATACATTGACCAGTTTCCGGTCTTCATCGAGAATTCGCCAATTTTACCGACGGATGCCATTTTTAATATAGCTATTCGTAATTGACTGTAATAATATCCACAATACGAACCATATATATTAAATACCTCGTCGCCAGTGTAATATTCCGAAAATAACTCGACTTGGATTTCCACAATTTATTGATCGAATGACAAAACATGACATTACAAAAGAACTAGTTATAAATATACAATAAACCTTCATGAAACAAACATTACAATATATTTATATATATACATATATATATACATACATATATATATATATATATATATATATATATATATATATATATATATATATATATATATATATATATATATATATATATATATATATAGATAAGTTCCACTAAAGAACACTTTTGAAGGTTATAGATATGAGTTAAAATTTATATCTACTATTTTGGTTTATGGCTTGGCAGCTAGGCCTTGAAGCCAGATCTTAGATTACAATATAGTTTCTTCATTTTCTTAAACCTATGTATAGCTCAGCTGAACTGTAGATTATCAACTGGCGCCATTCAACGGGGTTCTTGTGACTCGAAAGGCCACATTTGACTAAACAGTTCACATTTCGCACAAAAACACATATAATTACTACTCAAAAACTATCAATATCCTCCAACTAATGTCCATTTTAGAGTAATTTTACACATTTCTAGAAAATAAAACTGCACAGCGCAACATCTCCTTTCACTTCCGCCAAAAATCTACTAAATTTATCAACGTGTTATACTTGTACTAGAAGTGGAAAGAAACTCCCAAACACCACGTCTAGCTAAGAATTATTTTATCTTCATATTTATGTCTATAACATTAATATCCCTGGTAATAGTTGTTCATTGAGATATAAAATCTCGATAATTCTAATATATAGTAATAAAATCGAAGCGTTTGTCTGTGACTTCAATCTGATGCCAACGTTGATATAATAAATAGCTTTTAGGTCCGTAACACATTAGTAGAGAATATGTGTTTAAATATCTTCCTGTCATCCCATTTTCAATGTTACTTCGTACATTTTTCAATATTGTTTAAATTATTATAATAATAATGAATAAAATTTGACTTGTAATAACTATAACCCAGTATACTTGTACAAAATCATAGATGCTGTGTCATTTGGTATGATGTCAGTAAGAGAGAAGAAGATAAAGAGAGAGAATTATTAAAAGCTCCTACCGAAATGGACACGAAATCCTCAAAATGCAAAACCCTCGAATAAGTCTCTATACTTGCTATTTTACTAAATAATAAATTTTATTGAATTGAAAAATGTTACTAATTCTACTTGCAGTTACATTGATACTTAATTCAAACTAAACGTTAGATGCTTAAATAACTACATTATAATGACCATATCATAAATATAAATACCCATTTAAATCGACATTAACAATGTTGAATCTGTTCTAAAATCTATATATAGCTAAATATACTTGTGCAATAAACAAAAACAGAAAATTAGACATAACATTAAAAATTTACTACAGTTGTTAGTAAGAGAAACAACTTTGTTTACTGAGGAAACTCTCGTACAAGATTACCCGCTTCATGATATTGTTTTATCTCATACACGAGTTGAAAGTAAACACGATTTAACATCACATGAAATAATAACAGCCCCTACCACTGTTTTCTTTGCAGCAAGAAACTGTGGCAGTAAACGTTGAGAAGAAGAAGAAAATGTGATTATCAAAATACATACTTATATATACAATTCTTAATTTAGTAATAGAAAGTGTGGTGTGGCGAAAGAGCCTCCTTATTTTCGTCCAAGGCGTTTAAGATAGATTAAGACCAAATTTGCTAGTTATGATTGACAGCTGTCAAGACATAGATTGGAGAGTGAAATGTCGTCATAAAGTACCTGTTTCAAATACTAATTAATCTAATTATACAGCGTGTTTCATTTCAAATGACAATAAATCATAATTTTAGCGGTAGTACTACATACAATTTTTAAAAAAGTGATTTCCGAACAAATTAATTACTATAAAAAGGGAATAAAAACAGAACATCTTGTAAATATTGCTTCGCGAGCGAGAGCGTTAGAATGAACAACTTCCGCGTTTAATGGTGAAGAGACGAGCTGGCAACATGATACATTGGTCACTAACCTACCGATTTAGTCACAATAACTGATACATGTTGTTGTGAAATTCTGAAATGAAAAATGAGGTCCTGTGGCTAAACCAAAGAAGCTACCTTGATTCGTTTTTGTATTTGGGCAGAGGACGCCATAAAGAAAACGTGGTCTGATTTATTGTCGTAAGGTCTGAAACACGCTGTATAGCATATGTTAATTGTTTTGGCTATGAACATATTAAAAGCAAAATTATAAATGTTATAAATGATCGTCGTCGTCTTATTAATGGTGACATCAAAATGATCTGGACACGCAACCTTGAACACAACAAAAAAGAAACAGCGAGCAATATATCTCTAAAAGGTCGATCCCTTCCAATCTACCTGAGACTCGTATTAATTTCGTGGTGACACAGATTGCATAATCGAGCTTCAGAGTGAATTATCCTTAGAGTCTCTCTAATGGATTAAACCAGAAATTAAGATGTTTGTAAAAAATCAAGATAACAAAACTGACAAATTAGCAAACTAAGTGATAATCTAGTAGCCGGTCACATCTACCGCGGAATCGGTAGTCAATGGAGAAGATAAGTCATGTAGTGAAGACAGCGTCTCAGAAAATGTAATGTGGAATTCAGTGAAAGAATCATCGAGACTTAAACATCAAGCTAAAATTAAGAAGCAAAGTTGATGTTTAGATGTAATGCTTTGCAAATTTGTACCACCTTTCCCTGTCCTACGCTATCCGCAAGCCCCTACCAGTAATCATGCATAAGTCATCGACCTATCGGGCTGAGACAAATTAACTACATCTGTCGAAACACATACACTTATTTAGAACTCGTTTCTTTCATCGGCCTTTGGTCTGCATCAGATGTGAACAGCTCACTGGCACTTCAATTTACTAGTATGACAACACTCATTAGTCGCTCCTGTAACGAAGTTAATCTGAAAATTATTCTTAAAGTTATTGTTGATTATATATCTCATATATATATATAAATCTCGTGTCACGATGTTTGTCCGCGATGGACTCCTAAACTACTCAACCGATTTCAATCAAATTTGCACACCGTGTGCATTTTGATCCAACTTAAAAGATAGGATAGCTTACGTCTCAATGAACCCGGTAGGTGGCGCTGGGATCGGGTCATAGATTTTTATTTTTTTAGAGCAGGACAACGTCTGCCGGGGCCGCTATCTTATATATATATAAATCTCCTGTCACGATGTTTATCCGCGATGGACTCCTAAACTACTCAACCGATTTTAATCAAATTTGCACACCGTGTGTAGTTTGATCGAACTTGAAAGATAGGATAGTTTTTATACCGTTGGAACCGGTAGGTGGCGCTGAGATCGGGTTCTAGAATCCTCGTAACAACGGGGAGCGATTTTGTTTTTGTGTGTTTGAGTGGGTCCCCGGATGGTTTAAATCCACAATTGGAACCGTTAGGTGGCGCTGGGATCGGGTCATAGATTTTTATTTTTTCAGAGCAGGACAACGTCTGCTGGGGCCGCTAGTATTATACAAACTATTGAATAGACGATTCACAGAGGTTCGTTTGCCTTGGTGATGATTAAAATTAGACATAAACTCCATACACTATTTCAATGGATAGGGCAAAATAATGTATAGTATAGGAACCTGACTTCAGTGACTTTGCTTCTTTTTACCAGCAATCTAATAAGAGGTGCGTCTAAAATTACTCCGGTTCTTAACCGACTCTCTCACGAGAATAAATAATTAATGGGGCGAATAACAAACCCGATCACGTAGTTAGAGTGAAGGTGAGTTATGTTATTTCGAAATACCAAAGTCAACAGTCTACGAGGAGGCATGTTTGGGCCACGGCTCTTCAAACAACAACCCTCTAATCACATTTCTAAGAATTGGATGGAAATTTGCTTTTGTTTCTGGAGCTTTTGATTAGTAGATTGTGATAAATTACAATATAACATAAACTAACCACAATTATTATGGTTGCAGCTAGTTTTCAGATATTACATGATGTATACTTAATATTAAACAGTAAGTTTTCGTATATAAATAAATATTAAAACTAAAAGTTAATATTAAAAATAAATAAATTGTACTATTGTTACATACCGACAAAGAAACGCGCACACCTGGCTATCGTAAAACGCAGCTTATTACCTTTCCTGCATTCGGAGTTCTTTTGTTTACTTCGTGTTAAAATTTGTAATTAAAAAATACATCCTATTGTTATCGTACTTGTTTTATGGCCATCATTAGTGTCGAACTAATCCTTCTTATTATTGCATTGGGTCGAAGCTTGCCAGATGTGCGGATTAACTCAGTGAACGCGGCCCTTTGCCGGTATTATACAGTTTAGTATAAAACAATGCCCGAACGGACGGGTGCGGCAGTCAAAGCGATAACAAAAGCGAGGCAAGACGTTTGTACATTTTAGTGACGGACTTTACGCATGTTATTGAATTTTGCATTACACTGGGACTTATTGCGTCTAGTTATATTTGTACCTATGTTATACGTGTTGGTATAGTTTTAGTAAATTCTGTAGTAATTCCAACGGCATTTTAATTCGAGTCCTCTAGCTCGTAACACTATAAATAAACCTATACTTACAAAATAACATAAATCTATATGTAAAAAACTGACTTCAAATCGCTGTCAGCGGGGAGCGTACCCAAAATGTTGGATGGCAATACTCATTCGTTGCCCTACCTAGGGCAACGAATTGCTTGCACTGTAAGCTAGCCTTTTGCTCACGCGAGACCTCAATAAGATGCGTTGAAAGCTCTCGATAAAGGTTACGAGCTCCAGGCCCCCATGGCCCTAAGGTCTCGACCCCGAAAGCCACAAATACGTACCCACTACCAATGGACACATATTTGCGACATTGTAGGACTTCTGACGTGCAGCAGTAGCACCGGCTGTGTCTGGAAAATGGGATATTTAATTATTATTATTTTTTATTGCAGGAGTTCAGCAGACAGGCAGACGGCCCGCATGATGGAAACTGGTTTCCATAGCATTTGCTACACCAAAGGTGTTAAATGGGCTGCTGCTTTCTTTATGGGAAATGGAACCTAGTCACTAATGCCGGAATACGAACTCAAGGCGGTGTTATGGTGACATACTTTAGACCAGGGATGGTAGCCATCCAGTCGGGCAAATGCCCTACCTCAAGGCAAATTGTTCAGTTCTTTAATTTAATTTCATTCAATTGCTAATTTTAGTTCTAAGTTTTCAAATGGAGAGGATAAAATGGAAACAGGACTGTCCATAGTCGAAGCACAGAATAGATTTATAATAGCTTTCCTAAAATGTATCTCTAAAATTCTTTATTAGCAATTTATTCGGGAAAATTATTATTGGAAAGATATTGTGCAGTAGGTATATAGCGTGTTTCATTCAAATGACAATAAATGATAACTTTAGCGGTCGTACTCCATACAATTTTTTTGGTACCATTAAATCAACCGTAATGTCAAAAATAAAATTTTGAAATTTCCGAACAAATTAATTACAATAAAAAGGGAATAAAAACAGAACATCTTGTAAATATTGGTTCGCGAGCGAGAGCGTAAGAATGAACAACTGCCGCGTTTAATGATGAAGAGACGAGCTGGAAACATGATACATTGGTCACTAACCTACCGATTTAGACACAATAACTGATACATGTTGTTGTAATATTCTGAAATGAAAAATGAGGTCCTGTGGCTAAACCAAAGAACTTACCTTGATTCATTTTTGTATTTGGGCAGAGTACGTCATGAAGAAAACGTGGTCTGATTTATTGTCGTAAGGTCTGAAACACGCTGTATACTGTAACGTGCTACAGGGCTCGAATTAAAATAAATGCCGTTGGAATTACTATACAGTTTATTAGAACTGTACAAACACGTATAAAACAAGTACAAAATAAAACTGGATGCAACCAGTTCACACTGCACAATTCAATGCAATTCAACACGCGCTAAGTCCTTCACTATGTCGCTAATCAAAAGTACTTCACACGTCTTTATCGTATCGTAGTCGTCGATTGACTGCCCCACCCCTCTGTTCTTGCATTGTTTTATACTAACTGTACAGTACACAAAGACCGCGTGGACTGGAGTTTCCGAGAAACAGTAATTTGTACACCTGGTTATCTTCGGCGCAATGAAATAAAACAAAGATTAAGTCGTTCTACACTAATTACGGCCATAAAATAAGTACGATAATAATAGATGTTTTTAAAGTTTAAACACGAAGTAAATAAAAGAGTTCATTTTTTACTACATGCAGCTGTGCGGTGTTTGTCGGTATGTAAGTATACAATAAGTATTAATGGAATAATTTTTGGGATAATTTAGAGTAGAAAATCGTATAATTTTCTTAGAATATAGGTTTACAATAGAGAAAACTCATAAATAGGTCAAGTAAATTGTATTTTAGTACAAATATTTTTTTTAGAACTCCACAAAGTAGGTACATACATTTATAAACTAGAAAAAACCTTGTGTAAACTTCACGCTATTTTCATTGATGTTATTGTAAGATGTAGGTTTAGGTGGTATTAAGGTGCTGGTAAAAATATTCCTTTTGTGTCTATGTTAGTATTGTTACAACTCAGATCTCGACGAACACAAAATCCATCTGCATATCTGAAACAAAGCACATTTGATACCTGTCCGCATTTTTGAACAAAAAACATTGAAATTATATTATGGTCCTCTTCTTTTGTTTACTTATTGGCATACGGCCTATTGTTGTATTGTAATCATTAGCCAGGTGTTACGGATTTTTTAAAGTAAAAACTGATTCTTAAATTCGGTCCACGTTGCCGGGCGGACATATTGCACTTGTGCAGTTTAAGACAATGGCCCGATTGAGGGAGGAGTGAGTCGAGCGAGAACCACGAACGAAGCAAGACGTGTGTACTACAATCGGGAATCTAACTAGTGACAAAATTTGCGCGTTTTATTGAATTACGTCCTGCATTACGTTTGGACTTGTTGTGTTCGGTTATTATTCTGCCTGTGTCATACGTGTTTGTATAGTTCTAAAAAGCTCTATAATAATTCTAACGGCATTTTAATTCGAGCCCCGCAACTCGTAACAGTATATTAAATTCTAACTTAGTCTATATGTGTTGTGTTTAACATGTTTTGTGTTACTTGTGCGATTGCTGTGTGTAGACGTTATTCTACTTCAATAAGAATTCGATGTGTTGGATTTAGATTTCCTTTTTTTCAGTAGACCGTTTAGAAACTTAAGGTCTAATTAATGTGCCTTCCTTTTTCACAATCTCATGTAACTACTTCATAATAATTTTATTGGTAAACAACGTCCACTAAAACATCAAACATACATTACGCTTCGCTTAATATACGCTTCGTTTAGTGCAGTGGTTCCCAAGCTTATTTGTATACTGCCCACTTTGAGAATCAATTATTTTTTAGCGCCCACATTTTTTCAGCTACTTAAAAACCACTATAGCGTCAAATTAAATTAATTGATTATTGTGAGCTATATCAGCGAAGATTAAACATTCATTCTAAACGAGACTTTTACTATAGCCCGCAAGAGTTAACTTGAGACCTAAGCGCAGTGAGTAGTACACAACGGCGCTGAGGTCTCAAAGTGACTCTTACGGGCTACACCTGTGAATGAGAATGATTAAAATAAAACGCAACTTTATAGTACACTTATTAATATTAGTTGATGTTCACAAGTTATAGTCGAGAGTTCAGTCGGTGTCTAAGAGTCCTCCTAGCTAGATGAAATTACAAATAAGCCCACAAAGGGGCGTTATCGCCCACTTTGGGAAAGGATTTTATCCGTGCAGGAACGGAGAAAGAATACAATTTCCTGCGTTAGGGCGGCCTGTCGTAAGAAGCGACAAAACAACCCACAGCCAGGTGGTAGGGCATTTGCCCGACTGGATGGCTACCACCCCTGGTCTAGAGTATGTCGCCATAACAACCTTGTGTTGTGTTCCGGCATTAGTGACCAGGTTCCAGGCTCCCTAAAGAGAGCAGCAGCGCATTCGTAGCACCTTTGGTGTTGCAAATGTCCATAGGCGATGGTAACCGCTGTCCATCAAGTGGGCCGTCTGCCTGTCTGCTGATCTCCCGCAATAAAAAAAAAGGATGGTTTTAGTGTCTCTAGCTCTAATTTAATGTTATATGCTTAGAGTGCCAAATGGTGTGTAAAATACATACTAATTTGATATATAAATGCGAGAGCAACTTTATTTATTCATTAACTTTTGATGAGTGAGCGATTGAATAGATCATAATGAAATTTTAATACACACATATTCAAAGTTGTGTTTATTATTATTATACATTTAAACAGGTAAACAACGCATCGTAATTATTTAAAATATAGCACAAAAGGTCTGTAATAATTTAATTACTTTAAACGTTTTAATTAATTTCATTATTGTTATTCAATCCATTAAATATATTTATTCTTACACAGCTCACTTGCTTCTTTGATATTCATAGCTCTTGTCATACACGTTCGTCTGTTCTTAAGGCTCCTGACATCACCTTCTGCTAATACACGATCAATTTGATCATGGAAGATGTGTCGTGGCCTTCCGCGACTTTTGCATAGAATAAGCCTGAATGGCGCTCTGTTGTTCGTGACTACCCCGTAAGGGACCTGGCGTGAAGTTATATATGTATGTATGTAAATATATTTATATACAGCAAGACGAACTTCATTCTAACCAGGGCGTGATTCTGTTATTTCAATATCTTGGTATTGTGAATATACGATTCCATTGCGATAGTGTCGCAAATTAGTATTCTACTAAATCCACAATATTTCGTCGATATTATTATTACTGGAATTAGCATTAATGGTGTTACCCAAAATGAATATTGAAAAACTAGTAACATTTTAAACATTTATTGCGCTGATTTTCGCATATAAATATTTACAGAGCGACTTGCCACCGGTACGATATTGGAATTAGCAGAATTCCAATATCAAGCAAACCTGCGACTAAAATGATAGTGCCCGGCGATTTGACATGACAGTGATAGCAGAATTGGGTTGGCACAAAAGACACCTTGCGGGCTTTTAGTACCTACTCTTCCTATGTTCCTGTACAGGTTAAAATAAAAATGTATAAGTGCAGACAATGTCCTTTGAATTACGTATTAATTGAAGAAAATTATCCGTGCAGGAACGGAGAAAATATAATTTCCTGCGGCCGGGCGGCCTGTCGTAAGAGAGGACATAACAACCCACAGCCAGGTGTTAGGGCATTTCCCGACTGGATGGCTATCACCCCTGGTCTAAAGTATGTCGCCATAACCTTTGGCATAAACTCCCGGCCGAGGTTATTCCACCGCGCTACGATATGGAGTTTTTCAAAAAGGGTGACATAAAATTTCTTCGAGGCCGGCAGCACGTTGGTGACATCTCTGATGTTGCAAACGTCCATAGGCGACGGTAGCCGATTTCCGCCAGGTGGGCCGTGAGCCTGTTTGCTGTACTCCAGCTATAAAAAAACCTTGAATTGTGTTCCGGCATTATAACCAGGTTCCAGTCTCGCTTAAGAGAGCAGCAACGCATTTATAGCACCTTTGGTGTTGCAAATGTTCATAGGCGATGTTATCCGCTTTCCATCAAGTGGGCCGTCTGCCTGTCTGCTGAACTCCTGCAATAAGAAAATGTCGTTGATAACTAGAATGTTATGCGATGTCCATCACAGCAGTCATAGATTATATTAATATCACATAGACAATCGTCATAGATAATAATATGATCCTGGCAACACTATGATATAATTGCTATTTTTAGAAATGTTGTAATATTATTATTTGGTAGGGTAGTTTCGTAGTATTTTCGTATAAAAAGGCGGTGAGGCGTGTAGACGGGGTTCATTGCTTACTGTGTGTAATAGTCACAATATAAGGAGCCAACGCTTCCTTCAAGACAAACTAGTATTACCATACATCCTCCGTATTGTTCTGTTTTAAACTGTGAATAATGAAACATTTGCATTGTTAATTGCGGTTGCTACACGACACAACCAGACCGTGTAACATCTTGAATGAAATTATAGTTTCATTGTTAACAGTTTGGAGAGTCTAAACTTGATTCTGATACGCTTATACCTCATAGTAGAAGGATCTGGAAGGTTATGGAGCTATGATACAAAAATGACTGATGATATCGAATTCATTATCCCGCTCTAACAATGGAAATTGTTTGAAAATATTAACGGTAATTAGATATTAACGCCATATTTACGTTAAATTTGTCAAAGAACCTCTATGTGTTGGCCTTACCATGGCCTCACGTAATCTCTCCAAAAGTCCGGACCGTTTTTATAGACCGTGGTCTCCAAAAACCATAAAATAGATAAATATTTAACACAAAACAAGATGTAGTTATTTCAGATTTTTAGTCCCGAGGCGGTCCCATTGTCACCAAGACAGAATCTGATGAGTGGAAATCTAGAAAATCCTCAAATATTATAGGTAAGTGCAACGTACGGTAGCGTAACTCGACGTCAGTGAATCACAGTCTGATGCTGGATGTAGGCCTCTTCAAGTTGACACCAATCGTCACGGTCCTCCGCGTTCCTCATCCAGCGCCTACTAACCTTGAGCTCATCGGGCTGGTGAGCGTCCAACAATACGTTTACCGAGACGCGGTCTCCACTTTAGGACTCGTCTGCTCCATCGGCCATCGGTCCTGCATCAGATGTGACCGGCCCGCTCGCATACATAACGGCGATTTGCGAGCTATACCGGTTACCTCGGTTCTCTCACAGATATCCTCATTTCTATCCCTAAGAGAAACACCCAACATAGCTCGCTCACGTAACTAAAAGTAGAACAAGAGACTAATTTCGAATTTAAAAAAATCGGTCCACAATTGACGGAGAAACCGCGTCACAAACATACTTTTCGAGGATTTGTCTCAATTTCTCAGCCCACTTATGAAAACTTCACTTGATGAAAATGGGGCCACATTGAGAATATACTCTGTCGAAAAAAAAATGCAAATCGGTCCACAATTAACTGAGAGATCGTGTAACATACGAAAAAAATAGTCGAATTGAGAACCCCCTTTTTGAATCCGGTTACAAAATGTGCTAAACATATACACGAACGGATAAAACGACATAGAATATCACACATAATACACACAAGTGGAATCGAACTCAATGGTCTCCGCAATGCTCGTTAAGATCTCGCGACGGAAAAGCTCGACTCGGTACAAATTGGCCTGACTCAAAGTTAACTTAAATTTTACTCCAAGTTCCTTTTGCTCAGTGAATTAGCTTTAGCTCGTTAGTAATTTTACATCCTTTTCCGGCTAAATAATTAAACTTGCATCGTAATAAACTTGTTGATGACGGCGGAAGGTACTTTTTATCAAACCATCGTTGTAGTCATCGGCATAAGTATTGAAATCTATTATCCCCGCAAATTGCTATTGCGCCTGGCCGCCATTTTGGTGACGTAACCGTAGCCGAACACTCAGTACTGTTAGCATCACTGGCCGGCGAGTACGCGTACATATCGAGTTGCGGATAACGTCACGTGAATGTTAATTTGACAAGGTTCCAGCGCATTAGCAATTTGCGGGGATAATATGAAGCTATTTTTTAACCAACTTCAAATAGGAGGAGGTCTTCAATTCGACCGTATATTTTCTATACCTAAATAATATTATATGTTATTTAGATTTATAATGTGTGGCTATCAAATGATTGAATTGAAAGATTATTCTTTCTCATGTTTGTGTGGTTACGATATACGTATTTATTGATTTTTGAAGTTATACTTCTTTTGGAGCGTTAGGAAAAGTGGTGAGAGTAAATTTTTACGATGCGCGCGCACACCGTCACGAAAAACTGACTCCCTGAAGTTAGCTATAGGCAACCGACACCCTGAAGTTAGCTATAGTCAACATTTTAGTTTTGCTACTGATAGTGTCGTTTTTTCTACAAACGTAGAATGAAGCGAAAGATATTTTTTTTTAAATGTAGAGGTTGTGTGGTGCGGTGGTTACTGTTGGCGTTATCCTCCAAAGTTCCGACACCAAATAACACTCACAAATCAGAAGGAGTAAATAATTTATTCACAAGTACCAAGCCAGCGAGCAAGTTTTATAATTATGTTATAAAATATTAACAACGATAAAACACACAACAAATATACAATTATTCAGTTAATAAGACGGTATGCGCGCGTCACCGGACAAGGTCACGAGCCGCACTACCGATCGAATGCCTCGGGTGCGTGTCCACGGGCAATACCCGTCGCATCGCGCGGGCGCACTCGCGGCGGGCTGCGCTCGCGCATGTTTGATAAATATTATTGAATGTGGCGGAAGGCCACAAAAAGATTTTTATCTTGTTACGCCAGAGAAGTATAATTTCTAACGCGTGTACATAAGTACACGCACATTTTTTTATTACTTTCGGTGACATGTACAATATTAAATAGGAGAGTAACATGCGTTTTACAAAAAAGAAAAACTTATATACTACATATATGAAAGGCAAGTGTGTAACGGCCTTATTGACGTGCGCTGGTACCCTTTAATGATAAATACAAAATATACTTACATACCAGATTATTAAATGCTGAGCCTCTTCGTTGTGACGGCAGGATAATAGTAACGAATAACCTTTCCATCAATATAGGAAGGACCAAATAAATACCAATCGATACCATCAAATCGTGAGAGTAATCCTGATTTACGGATATTCGACATATCTGAAGCTAATGGATTTATTAACGGACACGTGAATTACGTATGAAGTCTGATTAGTTAGAACTGTTATTAACTGAGATTTTCATGCTTGATATACTTCTTCCAAGCGGTTACTTTACTTTTGATTTGTTTGAAACATTTTTGAAGATATTATGCTAAGGCTACGTTCCATTAGAGACTCACAACGACCTTGTTCACGACCGCGATTTTTCTCGCGGTCCTTCCACTTGCTTGCTGGCGTTACAATCGTAAATCCTTTTTTTCTAATAGGGGAAATCCGTCTGAGTACTAAACCGCGACAAGAACAGAAGCCTAGGGGGATAATTCGTAACCCGTGTGTGGGATTCGCAAGATCGGAGGTGGCACTAGCATTCCCAGTCAGAACTGGTGCCATGCTATTGCCACTCCCCAATTTGGGATACCCACTAAAACCCCTGAGTGTTCTGTCCTGCACCTTATGCCAGAGCTACGGGTATACGGGATTCCCAGCTCCGCCTCACTCACAGGCCGGGAAACTTATTTTGTGCCCCGGCATCATCTAGGTCTATTCCAGGCGTGGGGCGGTTTATAACGCGCCCCACGGGAAGAAAAGTGAGCGCGCGCGGAACACTCGCACTCTCATCTCGAGGGCATGTGCAGGTAAGTGAGAACCCTTGTACCCTAAGGGGGAACACAAACCAACTTGGACGATAATTTCTTTTTATTTTAGCTCCCATCAATTTTAATATTATATAAAATTATTAGACCTGAGCAAGTTTGCCGAAGAGTTTCTTGCTCCGCTTCTTCTCTTCAAGCCACAAAATAATACGAAGTGGTGGTAAATTAGATTAGGCTCCCATAGGGTAAATAACAACCATAAAAAAAGTAAAAATTAAGTTTGCGGTAGTCTAAATAAAACTTTAACAATACTCATTGACACTTGACATCTTTGTCTTCCGCGACCACGGCTCCTGCAAAGTGGCTGAAACGTCAGAATAACAAAAATCAAGTAGCACGCGCTTAAAACCGTTAAAAAGTAGTTTTATTATTATTCGCATTTGTAAAAAGCAACCAATACGTTTTCCAAATAATAAAATTGTACTCCAATAAAATATTGACATTACAACACTGTGTATAATTTATTTATCCAATAATAAAAAAGAAATGGATAAAGTGATTTTTTATTCGTTGCACATTTATTGCTTTCACCAATAGCCATCTGGATGTATGGCGCGATGTAAAATGCAATTCGTTTATACCAGTTTTTTATTGCATAATTTTTTTGTATCAAATATCGGGATTGTGAATGCGAAATATTCATGGAACACATTTCCTGATGTTTCAACGAGAGCTACCGCTCCACCACCGCCTAAAGGTAAGAATAGAAGACTTTCTTAAGTCTGATCTACCTTCATTTTCATAAATTAAGACCGAGTGGAGTGGTAAGCGGATACTCACCAAGATCAACGTTGCTAGCCTTTAAGGTAGAATAGGGGAATCTAATCTATCTAATTAGATTTTTACAACCTTTTATTTGACTTGCAATGGATGTATGTATTGTATGTAACGTACGTGTTTCATCCGTGCAGGAACGGAGAAAGAATACAACTTCCTGCGGCCCGGCGGCCTGTCGTAAGAGGCGACAAAACCACCCACAGCCAGGTGGTAGAGCATTTGCCCGACTGGATGGCTACCACCCCTGGTCTAGAGTATGTTGCCATAACAACCTTGATTTGTGTTCCGGCATTAGTGACCAGGTTCCAGGCTCCCTAAAGAGAGCAGCAGCGCATTCGTAGCATCTTTGGTGTTGCAAATGTCCATAGGCGATGGTAACCTCTGTCCATCAAGTGGGCCGTCTGCCTGTTGCATCTGCTGATCTCCTGCAATAAAAAAGTAAAAAAATGTAAGTTCGGGTGGAATCTTGCAAGTTAAATTTGACAGACTTCCCGGTTTCTGAAATTTTGCACGAATGTGTATATTGCGTGACAATGTAATAATATAGTACCACGGAGCTAATCTGATGCGGGAGTCGGAAGGTGGTCATAGGAACTCCTGTACTAAGCAAGATAGACCCGTCGTGTTTGGGTACGTTTTACTTGTCTTGGCGAGCACTCTGCTGCTACATGATATGGAGTATCTCAAAAGCTTCTATTTAAAAACCTTTTTAAATAAGCTTATTTGATTGTTTGTCGAGCGGAGCGTGTGTACAAGTTTAAACCAGTTTGTGAACAATGAATGCCGAGCATGCACTCAACTCAGGCCATTCGGTTGGACGCTGTATTGCCCGCAGCCCGCCGGACGCTTTGCCACTCAGGCCGTTCACTTACACTGTGGAATACCACGCATTTGGCCGATTTTTATACTGTTCCAGTAACGTCCAAAACCTGTCTCCTTTTGCCACAAGAGGGACCGTGTCGAGGAAATATACCGATGTATTACTATTCACACGACGGCAAACACAGGAATGGGACCTGCAAGATATTCAGATGGGGAGGTTGCCAAGGCAACGGTAACAGATTTGACACAGCAGCCGAATGTTATGATGCATGTCTCACTAAGGACACTACAAAGGAATATCGTAAGAGTTTGTTTTCTTTTCAATTTCATATTTAAAAATCTTTATATTATGTCACGGCTAATACCCGCAGCTAAAATTAGATGTAGCCGCACTTCGGTTTTTAAACCTAGGTGTAAAAGATTTGTTCACAACTAATATTAGGTGTAGCCTAGTTCATTTGGTTAAAACTAGGTATAGCCTTCTTTATGCTGGCTACAACTAGATGTAGCCAATCCTATGTGGAGTCGGTTGGTCTGTAGTGACATGTTTTCATGTTTAATATAGGTTAGAAGGCCTTAGCCTTCGTGGTTATTTTTTTTTATAACCACCCAAAAATAATTTTCCGAAACATACACGATTAGTCCCTATGTGTACTGGCAGTATTTGCGTCCTGCTCTTGTATGGATTAGAAGAACTTCGTAAACTTATTTTCAATCTATACGTGATTAGTTTCATACCCTTGCGTTCTGGCCTTGTACAGAATGGAAAGACGCCTCGGCTACACCTAATATTAGCCGTGAACAAATCTTTTACACCTAGGTTTAAAAACCCAAGTGCGGCTACACCTAGTTTTAGCCGGCTAGAACTAGGTGTAGCCGCACTTCGGGTATTAGCCGTAACATATATAAAAATCAATGGTTGTTTGTTTGTCCTCGATGCACTCCTAAGCCATTGATCCATGAGCCATGATCAGATTGTGATGAAACTTTGGTAGAGTATCCTGAGGAAGCCCGCGAGGGTTTCTGGTATGTCACTCGACTCTTTCTAGACGATCGAATCGATATCTATAATACAGTGTGTTCACCCAGGAATCGGGATAGTTTAAACCCACAATTGGACCCGGTAGGTGGCGCCACTAAACTTCTCGTAAACGGTGCGATAAATTTTGATGACAAATTTTCGTTTGTACAAGTGATTCGTGCATGGTTTAGATTATCACTTGGTCCCAGTATATCGCTCTGCAATCGGGTTCTAGATTTTTAATTTTTAAGAGCAGGATTTCGTCTGCTATATAGAGGTAAAACCCGTTAAGTAAATACTATAACCCGTTGACAAGAACGGTGTCTACAAAGAGATGTAATATAAATTTAAAAATTCGGTTAATTCTATAAGGCGGCTTGGCAGGTCTGACCTATCAGTTTTCTGGATATGCAGCTTTAATCAGGATGTTTTCCTTCACGGTTGTTAGCAAGTGGTAATTGTAACAATGTTCACTCGAGGTCAGAAAAACTGCCTAAGGTGTATGCGTTCCAGTCAGGATTCGAAGCTGCGCTCTTTGGGTTTGGGACTCGTGCGCTAGCCCCCACGACAGGCAATAAAAAACATGTAATTATTTTCAAAGACTGTTATTTGTAGCTAGTCGTCCAAGATGGTGTACGTTGACCTTCGACTACGGATTTTGCTTCGGTGACGTTGAGAGATGGTATTTCGATCGCCTATGGAAGGTTTGCAAGAAAACTATATACTCCGGTTGCGGGGGTAACAAGAATAACTTCTATAGTAAGGAACAGGTATGTGGAAATTAAATATTTTCAGCCAGGTGGTAGGGCATTTTAAAGTATGTCTCCATAATGACCTTGATTTGTGTTCCGGCATTAGTGACCAGGTTCCAGTCTTCCTTAAGAGAGCAGCAGCGCATTTGTAGCACCTTTGGTGTTGCAAATGTCCATAGGCGATGGTAACCGCTGTCCATCAAATGGGCAGTCTGTCTGTGTGCTGAACTCCTGCCATAAAAAACTCCTTGTGGCACTCGTGGACTGTCGCGGTAAAGCTATTGAATAGCATTTTTTATCAACTTATGCAATTATAATTATTTATTTATTTTTTATTTATGCAGTATTCTTTTTCTTTGGTATTGATTCAAGTTTTTTCTTTGATATTAATTCAACTTACACTTTTTGAGTGTGGTGACCTATAATTAAACAAATCACCTATGTATACATATATACCTACATGTATACTTACGGGGCGCACATGCGGTGAGTGTGGCATTATAAAGCTATGATAGATACCTATATACCTATATACTATCTCACAAATAGCTTCTTACGTATTCGTCCGATTTCGGAGCAGCTCGTCGTACACAATTTGCAATACTAGACATACTTCGAACCGCTACGAGAGCTCGCGGCTCACTGTGGCCTCCGCCTTCGCTCGCCGCGCCCGCCTCAGTCCCCCGTCACAGGGCATTCAGTGTGGACGCACACATACACGTTACGTGAACGCTCATGGTAGGCGGAGTGGGAGTTGTTAGGTTTATTTTTGTTACGGAATTCCTTGATTCGGTCGCCGCGCTCAAAGCCCGCGATAAAAGCTATGCAATAGCTTAAAAACTATTTTGTAGTCGATTCATGTGTAAACATGTGTTCAACACATGAAAGATTAAACTTTGTTTTGTTTACATCTCTTCCAGTGTAACGCAGTTTGCCGTTTCGGTCGAGGAATGGTTACCGCCCCGGAAAGATCGGACAAGATCAGGAATAGACTCATCATCAATCCTTGGAATACGACTCCTAAGAGAGGCAGAGATCAAGCTGAAAATTCAGTAATACCACCCAAAACACCATAGCATTATCATAATATTTATTAAGAGCCTAGTCTCTTGTCGGTAGAGCCTCCTCAAAATCTCTCTATTCTCGGCCAGATGTTACACTTCTTTGCAAGATAGCATATATAGAGATATAATACGGATGCGGACTAGAGTTGCCAGATGTCCGATTTTCAACCGAACAGTCTGGATTTTTTATCGTTTGTCCGGCCAAGAAAATTTTGGTAAATCGGACAAAAGATTGTCTGGTCTTAAAGTAAACTCTTGAATTTTCTGGCGAACTCTCGTTGTCTGCGACAAACAGAACTTTCTCAATTATTGCCACCTCATTTCATTACAACAACTACTTACATACGTCTAAACATCAACACCTAATAATTGCTATATAAACACTAAAACCATATAAAAGGTGTAAAAACATAAAATATATATCTAAAATCGTAACAGACTTTCAATTTAATACATTAACAAAACACTTGTGTCTAGCCGTAAATACTGTAAAATGTGAATTGTACGTTTTCTTCAACATAACTGCCAGTTGAGCTAAATTAAAATATGCCATTTCAGGCAACAAAATTATATTAAAAGCAGTGGTATCGAGTACTATATGAAAAACTAGACTAGATCATAATTTAGCATTAGATGCAAATTTAGTATCTAGCTAAAAAGTTAGTTTCAGTAAGTGTATACGTTAATAAAATATAAAATAAAAACTGGTTCGGTTTTTTTTCGAACACATCTGGCAACACTAATGAGGTCATCTTATATAAATCTTTCTATCATCTTTTTTCTTTTCACTATTGTTGGGCATTTTTCAAGGAAGGTATATAAAGATATATATTTGCTTGCGATACATAGAAGAGTTAATTCATTTTTTATGTAAGTAAAACATAACTATCAAGCGAGGCTTGACCGCAACGTTAGTCGCGGGGATAACTTTACTAAGTTTTTTTTAGTCATTATGTTTGCAGTGAAATCGTTATCTGATCGATTAATTTTAAATGCTGTATTAGACAAACTAACATGGGCCACTTTATTTGATTCAGCCAAATTTTAAAACAGATATGAACAGTCTAATATTGGCTTGGTGGTCGTACTTTTTGTATCACGCTGAAATTAAATATTAAGATCTGAATGTGCTAAAAAAATAAAAGTAATTTTGTTTATTTTCAACAAGTCTTTAATGCTACACATATATAAATAAAAATCATTTTTGGCTAAAAATAAGGCTACCCACACACTAGTCAGCCAGGCCGTGCAAATAAAACCGATATCACTCAGTGCAGCTCACGTACTAGACGACTAAAAATTTTGGCTGCGGCAGACATTAAAACGTGCAGACGATTGCACAGCAGACAGTGACCAGAGGGCCTAAAGCGATCGCCTTTGGAGAATCGCTTAGTGCAATTGACACGTGTCTAGATATACTGATAGTATTACAGTTTATGTTGATACTTGTCATGTCATATGAATCTGCAAAATCAACCTCTTTAGGCACTCTGTGTTATTACCACTGGATGCTGTCACTTTGTCCGTGCATCAAGGCGTACGTGCAAAAGTCAGTGAACCAAAAATTACTAATATTTGTACTAATGACGTGGTAGTCATGCTGGAATCTACTATCTTGGTAACAGCTCTTAGGGCCAGTTTGATTTGTGTGATACCACGCTCTCACAGAATATTGACGTGAAATGGTTACCGTTAAGCTAATCGTGTTTCGTGCGATGAGTGAGTTTCGATGGCTTACTTCCTCCTCCCCATCCTATCTTTCCTATCTCATCCCCCTTTTTTGTTGACGCAGGGTAATGTATTTTCTTGTGAGCCTCTAAACCGAGGGCTATGTGAGACTGTTGAATCTAGGCTTCCAAGCGAAGGACAAGGGAATGTCAGCCGTCAAACTATTAACTACTCCTAACTTGCGCCTCTCTACTTCGCGCTTTTACGGGTCGCCACAGGAACTAGTTCTGAGACTACATCTGTAGCAAGCCCACACTTAGCTTCTCACTAAGGGTGTCCTGCAAGGAAGGATACCCACTGCACCGACAGGAGGTGGGAGGCCCCGGGGTCAATAACGCATCTCCCTATCCGATCCTAAAGGTTGGCAATACGTTGCATTGCGAACTCCTGTAGATGACGGTAATTACTTTCCATTAGCTGGGCCATATGACCGCTTGCCAGAGTCGCAATAATTCTAGTTACTGGCGCAATTGGCGCAAATTGAGAAGTATTCTTGTCATTTATATGCAGCAGCGAATCCAGTGGTTATAAAATTGTATGATAAGGGAGGGAGCCTAAGTTAGCAAAATTATAAAAAAAACCAAACCAATTAATAATGTCCTCACACCGCCCATAGTCGAAAATTTTCATTTGTCCAAATTATTTCTATTTAAAAATTAATACCCAAATAACCGTTTACACTTTTTTTACTTGTTATTTCAAGTAGTTCTTTCTACCCGTTGGCTTTTTCTAGAATTTCAAAAAAGTTCTTCGCTATCATCTCTGATCTGAAATAGAAAAATGAATATTTTTAGTTTTGGTATTCGCGTGGGTTAAGCCAAGTGTTACAGAAACCGGCTATTACGTAAGAAACAAATATCTAGCCATCGTGCCTTCGCCAGGTCTTGGTTGAAGGGTTAAGCATAAAAAGTGCTGGACGTTGTTAAGGATAACATGCGTACTAATGATCTCACAATTGGGATGGGATGCCGAAGACCGTGCGAGGTCAAGAGTCGCAACATTTCAATAGGTATATATTTTTACATCCGGACAACTATACACGCGGCAGACATCACAAGTCGTTTGCGTACTCGGCCAATAGAACCAATGTGCTTTCACAAGCACCTGTAATTGTAATTGCCAGGTGGTAGGCATTTGCCGACTGGATGGCTACCACCCTGTCTAGCGTATGTCGCCATAACACCTTGGTTGTTCCGCATTAGTGACCAGGTTCCAGTCTCCTTAAGAGAGCAGCAGCGCATTTGTAGCACCTTTGGGTTGCAATGTCCATAGGCGATGGTAACCACTTTCCATTACGTGGGCCGTCTGCCTGTTTGCTGTTCTCCCGCAATAAAAAATAATAAAAAAAATTAGGGCCCATCGCATTTGGATTCAGATTTGCGAAGAGAATCAAGAGTTAGATATTTTCATATATTCGTTGTGGGAATTTCAAGCAAGGGCATAGAAGACTTTTACTCGGCTATAGACTAAGGAGTGCTTATATTATCGCTTTAGTTATAAAACTCTTATGACAACAGTTGTAATTTATTTATTCAATAAGTAAATAAAGGTTATTGTGTTGGAGCGCCACTTTTCACGTAGGAGCGCACTTATTGTCAGGGTGACTAATATTATCAGAAGAAACGATAGTGTACGAAGAAACATGTTTATTCTGTCGGTGGTTTACACAAACATTCACAACAGTTCACACGAATAAATAAAGGAAATAAAGAACTGGTACAGTAAAGTTAAATACATGCACGAAAGGGGCTGTAAGCCTCCTTCGGAAGATCTCGCGGAAGTACGTGGGAAAAAGGGCACGGAAATATATTTATACACGCAACCCTTCACTGCGTGGGCTATGCGCGGACTCTGTGAGAGACGACATCCGCGGCTTGCGTCGGAGTGCCTCTTCCCCTTTGCCCCTCGTGTTTTACGTACCTATTAGGCCGTTTGATACAGCGGCCCGCACGGGTTACTATAAGGCAGGTAAAGTAGGAAAGTGTACCCTGAGCTTCGAAACAGCTGCTCCGATCACAACCGGGATTTAACGCTGATGAGTTTACAATGTGCGAAGGCAGACCTTTTTTCTAAGTACAATCTAAATCAGCAGACAAATACACATATCCCAAGCTAAGCAAGTTACGCTTGTGTACACACTGGGTCCGATCGCAGACATAAAGACCATAGTGAATAATATAAAATTCGTTTACGTCATTTACCGTGCCAGGAATCGAACCCGAAGCCTCTGCGTTCTAGTGGAATCTCTAGCACAAAACACAGTTGAACATGTACAAATTGTATATACACATATTATGACGATGATAAAATCTTTCTCGTATCATACACATACCGCCCATTGCTGCAGCCCTTCATAACGTTGAAAACGTAACTTGGACAAACGTCTGGCTGCATGATCCTCGCGTGGAAAAGTGTACCCTGGCATATGCAGTATAATAGCTCCGGTAGGGGCACACTAGTAGGTATAAGCTTCTTTTCATAGAGAATTGTTGAGTAAAGCTGAAAAAAATTCAATCTCTCTTTAGTGTTTTATTTCAAAGCACAACTAATTTAATATATTTCAATCTAAATACAAGAGGGCATGTAAGAGTCAAACTCGAATATGAGGATATTAATGAAAAGTCTGTTTATTTTTTGGAAGATGTCTGTTTATTATTTATTGCTGAACATGTTTTTGAGTCATGTTAACCCACCCACCAACCAACAACAGCTCTTGTTCAAACTTCAATACACATTCCTGATATGCACATATTCCCTTCTCTTTTTGTATACTGGTATGTATGTATATCTATCTCAGTTTCCCCCAATTATAACTTACTTCATCAAGATGCTACTATTGTGTCGTCGGATTTCGTTTGCGGTGTTAAATGGACAAACATATAAAAAATTATAAGTTTATTTGGCAAGTGCAGAGAGTTGTGGAATCAAACTAAATGGCGGTCATCCTCAGCTGTGATTTTTATTGTTTGAATGATTGATTAAGCTGGTTTTGGATATGTGTAAGATATATACTTATGAAGCCAAGGCAGGCGTTCTTAGGCGATATGGTTTTGGGTGAGTCTATGTAATAGTCGATTGTATTTATTTATTATAATTCAACAAACATTTACACAACAACTGAAGGCAATAAAATTATACTACTATCTTCAGCGGTTTCATGTGTACGGAATATCCACGGTTTTTAAATTTTGGATCCGTGCACGTACAAATATCATATATTGAAAAGCTTTTAAGTGTGACAATAAAAAATATAATGCCTTACGGTCTTATTTATAGAGAACTAGCTTCTGCCCGCGACTTTTTCCGCGTGGACTTTTTTTCATAAAATCGTAAAAAATTGTATCCTGTGTTACTTCTAATACCTCCAAGAATATGTGTACAAAGTTTCATGATTATCGGTTCAGTAGTTTTTGCGTGAAAGCGTAACAAACAAACTTATATTCACATTTATGATATTAGAGTAATTTTGAACGCTTCTTTATGGTTCTTAAAGAGTGTCAAACTTATTCTAACTCTCTATGAATATATATGAACACCAATACCAACAGTATACGTAAAATTTGCCTAATTATATCGTATAGCTATACTAGAATTGCCCCGCGACTACGCCGCGTATCAAACCCTGGGCATATTTTATTAAATATAGTCTAGTCAACTTCTGTACCGTTTTCACGTTAATTTCAAAAACTCATATATGTTTCTAAAGGAGCCCTTTTATTTGGTGTTTTAGACTCTGATGCTTAATTTATACCCATAGTACCTTATTGCCTTATTTTATGCCTTATTTTGAAATATGTTTTTTTTACAAATGTTGCAACACTTTTAGCGTATAATAATAATTGAAACTTGTAACATAATATGCCGACTTTAGTCTTACCAAAATGATTAGATATGACAGATAAATATCAGATTGAGATCGTATTTATTACCTTTACCTAATAAAAGCCTAGTTAGTCCCTTTGGTTGTAATTAGGTAATTAATAATATAAAAATAATTGTTCAAAACATTTCCTACAATGTTACCTTCATGGCAGCTGTTACAGATCCAATAGCCATTCCTAAACTTGGGCTGAACAGGTACGACAGACCAGCGAGGTACCCGGCTGGTAACGCATACAAGGCGGAATCGAAGCCTCTCTTACGACACAAGAAGCATATCACAGCCTGCGATAGAGATAAAGAATTACAAACAATATATGGATAGTTGATTGATATAAGAATAAAGATGTGGTACGGACTACCACCCTTAACACCAAGGGTAACCACAGAAGATAAAGTATACACCTCTTAAAAGTTTTACTGACCTAATGTACATATTGTTACAATTACCACGTGCTAACGGTATAGTAAAACAGCGAGATAGCCGACATCATCCACACTTTCACTCTATATGGCGCTTATATGTTCATATTGTTACGAATTTGTGGGGTGTGGATTTAAAATGCCGTTAGAATTATCACATAGTTTACTAGAATCACACACACGTAATTCACAGTTCTTACAAGTACAACCAAATACAACAACTCCAAACCGTAGAGCAGAAAATCATAATCCCATAAATCGCGCAAAGCCCGTCTTTATAAGATATTCTCTCTGAAATAACACTTAGATCGCAGTTAAAACACAACTGACCCAGTCTTCCACTGACTGCCCTTATATAATTGTAGTACATCCCAACAAAGTGCCCACTGATCCTTGAAATCCTTAACTTGACTTCTAAGAACGCGCATGAAATCCAAACTATAGACAGAAGGATTTATGACGGCTTATCGGGCGGCGTGCAAAGGAGTTACGTACGAACAGTAAAATCACTCCATGTCCCCGTTTTCACAACAGAGCTACAATAAGAGGCTCTTCAAAAAGGATATAAACATGTATCTAAAGTATTGAGGAGGCCTTGCTTCTTGCTTGTCTACGCATTGTCTCCCTTAGTATTGCAGTTGTCTATGAGTTATGGTAACCACTTGCTACTAGATGAAAGGTTTGCCCGTTCACTTACCAGCAGACATAAGGAACTGTATACTTGCTTAACAGAATTTTGCCAATATTGTGAATTACTTTGTATAACTAGATATATAAAATAAACATACAGCAATAAATTTATTTTGTTCTTGAGTATAAATAAATAACAATTAATCATCTAACAAGTCGTACTCTGTAAATACCAATGTAACTGCCGAAGAACAGCGCCAACTTGAAGTGCTTTCCCCTTATTGATGATATCGCTCGCATGGGAGAACTAATTTTAGGTAATATCACTCTTGCTAATGTAATTGCTAGGCCGACTCCGAAATAAGTGGCGTAACCCTGAAACAAAGACACAATACAAATTATCCAATAAGTGTATTTGTTCATTAGACCCTTTAAAATCAATCATTTTTAGGTCAATACTCGTAGTTTTCTTTATTATTTCTTCATCATTCAACTGTTTGCTACCCCTGTTTCGAAAACTAACTACGGACAAAATGAATAAGTGCGTCGTTGTACAAATACCTACAACAAATATTTTAGTGACTTAGACTCTTTAACTCTTCGAAATTAATTTTTAAGTCATCAGTAGTTAGTAAACTTATTAATAATTTTGAAAAGGAATGTAGTGTTTGTATTTAGACCTCACAATTTAGTTGTGTTTAGTTTTCCCGTCAGAAGTTTCACAGTATTAGATATATTAAGTAATTTATTTATTTTAGTGTAGTGTAAGGGGGCGTCCATAAATTACGTGAGGTGTTTTTTTAAATTTTCTGACCCTCCCTCCCCTGGTGAGATTTCGTGAGATTTTATTCAACCCCCTCCCCCATCCCCCAATCTCACGTGAGATTTTTCAAAATGTGAGTTTCTTACGTAAACGCGTTGGATTGTTATTGTAAAAAGAAAAAACAAATTTGCTTCGTGCTTTTATTTACGACTAGTTAAGACTAGTAATCAATATTGCTGACAGTTTAATTATAAGTGTAATAAAATTGTATCAATAGAATAATTAAATCGTAACTACTGTGATTAAAAAAAAATACCTACTCTAATTCAGTGCAATAAAAAAAAATTGCGTGATATTTGCCGATACCCTCTCTCCAACGTAAGATTAGATGAGATTTGACTCGACCTACTCCCCCCCTTAAACACCTCACGTAATTTATGGACGCCCCTAACACACCATCTCTTATGTTCTTTTTTCTAGATAATAAGTATCTAGTTTTGGTTAAGATTTACTGTATGTATTGTTACGTCTTTAAATTGTGGATATACTGTCGGATATTTTTAATAATAAATAAAAATAAATAATAAAATAAATCATCATTTTTGACAGACTTGTATACAGAATATTTCTTATCCCGAGAAAAGTGGTCAATTTCCCGTCAGTAACAAACCGATTACTCAGTAACTCATTAACCGTTCACCATAACAAAGCAAGAAAGACAGATGCGAGGCCAATTTCTATACTGTGCAGTACCTACGAATTGAAACATTATATTGCGAATCAGCGTGGAGAAATCAGGTGTTTAAATAAAGCCGACTACACATGAACCTGAACATTTTTATAATTATTATTTATTTCATCTCAAATAACCTAAGCATTAATTCACACGTTGGCTACATCTGCATAATATTGCTTTAAGTCCATTATGCATTGAGTCACAAGTGTAGTATAGTACAGGCATAAGTCGTTTTATCACTGCTAAGTTTTTTCTATTAAGCAACTCTACAGACTAGTTCCGTACCCTTTTTCAATTTAATTTAGGATATAGTTTAGAAATCATACATGCTTATTTGTTATTGTGTATAACATTTAATGATTATATGTTTGTGTTGTGGTGTACCTTAAGAATAACTTATTTTATTTTATTTTAATTCTAATACTAAACATGTACTCATGTAGTTTATCTGTTACATACTGGTGTTGTGAGGAAGTGCATGTACAGTGTGTACCTTATGTCTATACCTATATATATTAACCTATCTAGTGCCATGTGTGTTAGTTTTTCCATTTCTGTGTCTAGGTTATTAATTTTAGGCCCTTTGTGTACTTGGTTTGATTGTGAAGTGTGCGTGTGATGCAACGTGGTGGCATTGCGCATTGGTATAAGTATGATTCATATAGACATAACACATACATAACACGATACAGGCACATTTGTATTTGTAAGGTATAAAACCAGGGTCCGATGAAGAGAGGGGCAGTTGAGCGAGAACCATGTCCAAGGCGAGACGTGTGTACATTTGAGAATATAATATTGACGGGCATTGAGCGTTTTATTGAATTACGACTTTCCGCATTACGTTAAAGTTTGTTGTGTTCGGTTATATTTGTACCAGTGTTATACGTATTTGTATAGTTCTAATAAACTCTATAATAATTCCAACGCCATTTTTATTCGAGTTCCTCTAAAGTCGTAACATTATTAATATGCCTTCAGTTATTATTGATGGTAAAAGCACGGCCTATTGTGAGTTTATTGGCTTTAATTCAATACGGCAAAACAACTCCTAAGCACTTAAATGTTGTTGAACTAATTAATTGTATTGAACTGATATGTTCAGTAAATTTAGGAAGTGCCCGGACTCCGCCAAACTGCACTTGAGCGACTCGATAGTTATGCCAAGCGCCATCTTGTGTTAATTGGGATAATTAGACTAAAATGGGTATCGGCACGTGTAGAAATACGTCAGAGGACTGTCAATAAGATTGTCGTCAAGGGGAACCGAATAATATCTGATTTAACTAAATGGCAATACTAAACTATATTAATTATTATCCACAAACAAACACACAGATTCTACATCCTCAATGTGTTAAGTAATACACAACGAATCCCTTTGGCACCTATTCCAGACACCCAGACCATAGTTTCGTCGTCAGGCAATCACAGTCAACTGCTGGACATAGGCCTCCTCCAGTCGGTACCACGCATCCCGGTCCTTACGGTAGGCGCTGCATAAGTAAGGTTCCTTATTCAGCGCCTACCGGTGACCTTGCGCAAGTCATCAGTTCATCACCAGTTTGATGATAGGTGGTCCGTGCAGGAACGGAACTAGAATACTGATCCCTGCGACTGGGCGTCCTAAAGTAAGAGGCGACCAAACAACCCACAGCCAGGTGCCCTATCACCTGGCTGTGGGTAGAAATTTGCCCGACTGGATGGCTATCATTCCTGGTAAGTATGCCGCCATAACAACTGTGAGTTATGTTCCGGCTTTAGTGACCAGGTGCCAGTTTCATTTCATTTTCGCATTGGCAGCACCACTGGTATTGCTAATGTCCATAGGCGACGGTAACCACTTTCCATCATAGTTGGGCCGTCAGCCTGTCTGCTGAGCTTCAACAATTAAAAATAAAAAAGGTGGTTACCGTCGCCCATGGTGCAAGTGCACCTTTGCAAGACTATGCCGATGCGTTGCCGATTTTGAGCATCTGTTTGCGCCCTTTTTGACGAGCCGAGCTTATTGTAGATTTCTAGTAAAACCGCGGGAGGGAGTTAATTTCATAACATGCACAGGCATGAAGGAGCGTCCGCGACGTGCAGCTGTCTACGAAATGTGGATGATCTCATAATCGCCGGCGAGTGGTGCGATGATAGAAAAGCGATAATCGTATTAAGTACCAACCTTAGCAATGTGATTTTGACATGGGCCATCATGCGGACATACATTTTCAGACTCTTCTGTTTTTCTCCTCACTTTCTCTGGTGTGAATAGCCTTTAACAAATAAATAAAATAAGTTATATTTTAAATGGAATAATAGCCATTTTGTCTCAGTGGTTGGTTATAGTTTGTTACACAAGAGATGAAAGTGACCTATTTACGCACTAAATGATTGATGCTACTCATTTCGCATATGAGGAAAGTAAATAAAAACAGTTCAGTCACACAACTACTTATGTAATGAAATCATTCGTTAATTTCATATCTATGTCTGATGAACTCATTCTATACAAATATCCATCAAGTAAATTTCTTTTTCTGTGGCATTCTACTAGCCAGTATATTTTTTCAGTGATGATAGTAAATATTTAGCGCAAATTTATGTAAATTAAATAATAATTTAGTGGAAATAAATTATAATTATAAAATTATGTTACAAAGTTAATGATATTTTTGACATACAATTTTATGCCGTGATTTAACATTGGTTGCATAATATTGAATTTAAATTTTTTTAACAACAGGAAAATCGTTTCCAGATACGATAAGCACTCTTTTCTTCCCTATGATCAGGTAACTTTACCTAAGCGTAATTACCGAGTATGAGAAATAAATTAGATATAAAAATTACATTATAACTTGCAACGCTCGTACAAAACTAGTCTACTCTCTCTCTTTCTACGGTTTCAGCGTTCTGTGAGTTAATAAAAGCATATGAGTTGATTTTACTTTCAACTACCCTATTGTCATCAGGACATATAAGTAAATCCTTATTGATGTCTAATGCAATATCTGGAATTGTGAATTGCTATTAAGAAATTAACAGGCACTTCTTTTTTTAATTACATACATACATACATAACTTCACGCCAGGTCCCTTGCGGGGTAGGCACGAACAACAGAGCGCCACACAGGCCCATTCTTACACACCTCACTTGCTTCTTTGACATTCATAGCTTTTGTCATGCACGCCCGTCTGTTCTTAAGGCTCCTAACATCATCTTCTGCTAACACATGATCAATTTGATCATGGAAGGTGTGTCGTCGCCTTCCGCGACTTCTGCATCCATCCACTTTTGCATTGTATATCTGTTTAGTCATTCTTTCATCATACATTCTTTCCACATGCCCGAACCACCGGAGCATTCCTTTCCTTTCCTTACCTTCACCCCGACACTCTCTTTCAGACCAACTCTCTTTCTTACTTCGGTATTACGAACGCGGTCCGCGAGCGTCACTCCGCAGATTTTGCCCAGTGGTCGCATCTCGACCGCGTTTACTCTACTTTGATGCTCTCTATTCCATACCCAACTCTCGCTTCCATACGTGAACTACTTTTTTTTATTGATTATATTAATTTAATGGTTTACTGTGATAACACTCTCTTGATCGAAATATAATGGGGCTTTAGACTTTAAAGCTTCTAGAGTCGAATTTCAGTGATGTGGGTTATTTACTTATAATCCATGATAAAATTGAAAAAAAAACCTCTTTAGAAACCATCAATCGGTCTCCAGCGAGTTTATTAACTATAACTCTATTTCGTATAAAATAGAAAGCACTTAAAGTTTTATAAATTAAGCGCTTAATATTTCTACTCTTCATATTGCTTTACTTTTCTTTAAAAAATTAAAGTATTTTAGACAACTTAACTATGCACATTCGATGTGAGACACCTGTCGTATCCTGGTATCAGATAATCTTGGTTATCGTCATAAAAAGTGTTACTCATCGTGAATCATCGGTTTCAGAATGTTAAATTCTCGTTAAATTTTACAATAGGGTACTTCCATACTTATTAATAACTATACCGTCGCCGCGCCTACTGCGTCACCGTTAGAAAATCAGCGTTCTGTTAACCTACTCTCAGCACAGCCATAATATTGGGCCTGCCTAGCCTGATTAACATTTGCATTGGTTAAATAGCTAGTCAACTGAAGAGTTATGCATTTATCATTCTTTGGACAGGGAACTAATTAGCTGACGACAACAACAATAATTTACAAGAGGAGTCCCGAAGGCTGGAGCTTACTTCGCTCAAACGATTAGCCTCTGTATCCAGCGAGGTCTAGATACAATGTCCAGCGACAGAGGTCTGGTGGGGCGGGACAGGCTTTAATATAGGTTTTTATTTTAGTTTTTTTTACTATCGTATATATATAAGTTGGGTTTATTCGTAGGATACTTAGGGTTGTCAACTATTTTGGAAGAACAAATAGTATTTATCAAAATTTTATTTATGTCTTCTCTTAAAGACACTATTTTGTGTGCTTCTAGCACATACTAACAACTTTTAATTATCCTTAAATTTTTGGAAGCTATCTTTACATTCCCAATTTAAATAAAAAAAAATTTTTTTTTATTAAATTTATAGATGTTCTGTTCCTTTCTTCTCGCCATTTTAGATTCATTACTGGAAAAGTATTTCAGTGAAAACTGGATCGATAATAGTTTAGTAATTATCCATATAAATATTTCATCTTACACATCAGAGTACATATTGGAAATACAGTATTTTCACATTTATTTTTATGGAAAAATATAAGGCATATTTACCAAAAATAAAATACGTTATTATAAAGTATGGATATCAACCCTGAGGATAATTTAGTTTATCTTAATAATTTAGAAAAGTTGTTAAATCTAATTCACTAAAAACTTACAACTTATTACTTGACTGAAAAATTGCTGACCAAACTTTGATAAAGGCCTAATTCAACAGTTTCGCAAGTAAGTCGCGTTACAACTAATGTAAATGATATATAAATCAGGATTTGGTGACAGGCAACGCGATGAGCGATCTGATAGAGGTTGGCGCCGAACGCGACAACTCGTGTATGCTTCTAGGGTTGCCAATTTTCTTTTCAAGAAAATGTATTATTTTTGTATTTAAGTCGTAAAAGTTTTGGGAGATTTAGTTGAAAAAAAAGTACGCAGTTATTTTTCATTATTTGTTATATATTTAGTTGATTTCATTATTGCGTTTCCATCAGTTTTCATTATTACTTTTGCTTTAGCCAGCAAATATCTGTTATTTTATATATTTTTAATTATCTGAACAAAAAGTGCGATAGTTGAATTAGCGATGAAAATATTGTACATTTCGTAAAAGATAATGTCTATATAATATATAATACAGTTGCCAAAAAATATCGTACGGTTGGCAACCCTATGCTTCATATTTTTTGTTACTTGTCGCGTCGCACTTTGCTGTCGCTTGTATGAACAAGATTGTGGCTGTCTGTTATTGGTGGTGTTACCACATGCAATAAAGTTCGACTCTAATAGAATCGACACATTAACGATGGCAACCACCCTCTGTAACTTTAAAATAATATCTATCATCTATTAGTAGGTAGTAGTTACGCGCGACGTAGCCTGCATGACGTGTCGAACCTTGGTGAATAGCTAGTATATAATCGTCTTGAGGCACGTGATGCCTTGACTTGAAAAAATTATTAAAAAAATCCCAGCGTTTTTTCATTACAAGGAAGCTTTTTAGGGGGCGTCGCAAGAAATTTAATTTTTAACCACCACCCTAATATATATATATAGCTATTCCTTCCTGGAAAAATGATCTAACTGGTAGTGAAAACAGCTTAAAAATCCGTTGCGTGGCTTAGGTTGAGTTAGCGGATACACAGATAGACAGACAGATGCGAAATGCGATTTATTTTGTTTTGTATTATGTAAAGATATACATCTCATTGAGGTATTCCCATATTCCTCCACGAACTTTTATCTACTTTGCAACATAAACTTAAGTAATAACTTCAACGCTTACGTACCTAAGTAAAATTAACCAATGCTGAAATCAAAACTAAAGGTATCGTAAAACTCTGTTTAAAATTCTTGATAAGTAAAATTAAAATCATAACATGAAATTTTAATCACGAGAATTTCTACAATAACATAATTGTTGACTTAGAGTAAATTTGTTAGCATAACTTACCAAAACAGAGGTGTTCTTTGTTTTTTGTCTCCTTCTAACCTCATCAAATAGAAAAGGGCAGCACTGCCGATCATAAACAAGATTGTTTGTTTCGATTTGGTTATGTCTATATAGTTTGCTCTCTGTAATACTCGTAGCCAATATTCTATATACTAAAAAAAGAAAAATAACCAATTTCACGTATTGAATATTAAAGAGGTTTTTTTTTTAACATCAAAATCCTGAAATCATTTTATAATCGAATTTTCTTATTTACGAAAATATGTGGAAATATTTTCAACGCAAATACTCCCAGTTCCATTCCTGGCTAGTAAATTTAGTAAACGTACTTTTCGAATTTTACTATGGTCTGGGTGTCTGAAATCGGGTACAGAGTGGTCCGTTGTTTATTTATTTTTTCCATGCATGAGTTCAGCAAACAGGCAGACGACCCACCTGATGGAAAGCGGTTGCCGTCAAAGGTGCTACCAATCTGCTGCTGCACTTTTAAGCAAGACTAAAACCTGGCCACTTATACCAGAACACAACTCAAAGTTGTTCGGGCGGCACGCTCTTAACCAGCGGTAGTAGTGTGGCGACATTAGTGCCAACATAAAAACAAGCATGTAAGCGCGAAACAAATCTTAAATAATCTGTGACATGGAAAACAGCGCGCGCTTTATGGCACCGCGCGCACAACTCGCGCCATTCACTTGGCGCGAAACACTTGAGAGCCGAAGTTCATTTCGGGACATTTCGGCCACAGTCCGACTTACGCCTTCAACACGACCGCACGTCATTCGTGCTCGGGTTCAAACGTCAGTTTTCGCGCTTGGTGCTTGCCTTCCAAAAATCCTTCCGAACAGTAGTGTTAAACATTGAGAGTGTGATTAAAAGTGTACGTCGCAAACAATTCTCGTTCATTAACCCGTACACCGCTTAACGGCCGCAACCATCATCTCAGCCCATCACACATACCCCTCAGTAACTATCCAATCGGGCAAAAACCCTACAATCTGGCTATAGATGTGTGAGTGTCTGTACAAGATCTTGAAGTCCATTGTTAGACGCATTTAGCCACAGTAATTAAACAATTTTATCCCAGATGAAACCCGAGCATAAAACACCAAACATCACCGGTAAAATCACATTTAATCTACAGCCTTCTTTCTCTTTCCTTTCATCTTCTCCCAATGATTGGGGGTCAGCACAATATGTCTTTTCCTTCCACACTCACTATATTTACATACGTATTCTGTCACACCACAAATAATCATATCATCCTACCATCCATCCATCTCTTATCTGGTCTACAATTTAATCTTTTTCTATGTGTACTTAATATTATCCTGTAAACATTACAAATAATGATTATTATTCAAAATATCAAAAGTATAAAAAGATATTATAATGATTATTATTAACTTTAATGATAACATCGCATAACCATTGTAATATCTGATAAAATATTGAAATGACATTCAAAAATACATCCATCAAATAAACATAAAAAATATTTTTAACAATAAGAACATAATAATTAACAAAAATTTATATCTACACGAATATAATAAAGAGGTAATGTTTGTGACGTTGTAGGGGGTAATCTCTAGATCTACTTAATCGATTTTGAAAATTCTTTCACCAGTGGAAAGCTACATTACTCCTGAGTGACATATGGTATATTTGATTGTAAATAATATATTTTTCTGATGCCCAGCGAAGTGGGCACGGGTCAGCTAGTATAAAACAAACCTAGTAGGGGTCGAACCACATACGTTGCACGATTGCGTCCAAATGAAAGATGTGCAGTGTTTCGGCATTAACTACGCAATCATAAAATAGATATTGTTACAATTTGGGCCACCTGCATATCTGTAAACAAAGCACATTTATTACCCGTCGGCTAATAACATTGAAACCGTTTTATGATCATCTTCTTTTGTTTACTTTGTGTTTAAAAATTGTGATTGGAAAAACAGAACATTGTGTATTGTAATCGTTATGGTAGTCATTAGCCAGGCGTGATTCTTGGAAACTCAGTCCACGCGGTTGAGTACACATATTGTATTTGTATAGTATAAAGCAATGCCCCAACGGAGGGATGAGGAAGTCAAGCGATAACCACAAGCGAGACAAGACGTGTGTACATTCGATAATATAGCGATGGACTTTGCGCGTGTTATTGAATCGTGCATTACGTGTGGACTGGTTGTATCCAGTTATATTTGTACCTGTGTTATACGTGTTTGTATAGTTCTAATAAATTCTATAGTAATTCCAACGGCATTTTAATTCGCGCCCTGCAACTGTTGCTTAGATCAATTTTCGTTGCATGTATTTTTTCCAAAATGGCTACGGAATTAAAAAAAAAAGAAACCGAGTAGCACGTACCAAATTTACGAACAGATTGATGACTAGTCCTCTCCTGCTAGGCGGCTCTAAATATATAAATAAGCCGTTTAAGGTGAACGGAATGAATAGATACGTGTAGTAGTTGAATTTATTCCCCATTAATTTCCTGCAAAAGTATAAAATAACTATTATTTATCAAGTCTCATCTTCCGTGGTAGCTTAGTGGTTACGCTCCAAAGGTCTTGGTTTCGAATCTTTGCCGGAAAGAATGCAGCAGGAAACTTAGGCAGTTTTCTGAACTATGGCGCGTTACTCTTGGAGCTCACAACGCTCAAAATACTCTTTCAGCCGTTCCACACTAATATAAACCCAAAGCTTTTCTATATTTATAATTCAATCAGTTGTAAATCATTTTGTTGTCTCGTTAAATATTTAAAAAAGGATAGTGACCACGGTCGTTATGGCCATCTGCAAGATCGTTACTAATAACACTATGTCAAGAGGTTAGTCGAATAATCTGTTTCATTTAGTTTATGATTGTAACGCCCTAAAGCAAGTGGAACGGGAAAATCGCGGTCACGAGCGTGGTTGTTGTGAGCTTCGTGTGGAACGTAGCCGTAATGTGCATATTCTTACATTTACCACGTCATAGCTATGGCGACGATCGCCATGCTTCTACTTGCGGCCGTTACAATCGTAAACTCTAGTGGAACAGATTAGTCGACTCACCTCTTGACATGACGTCATTATTGACTTTTGCGGCGACCATCACAACCGTGGTCGCTACGTGGAACAGCTGAAGGAGCAGTTTGAGCGTTGTGAGCTACAAGAGAAATGTGCCCTCTGTAGGAGAAACTGGAATCTGCCCATTGATGCCGGAGTGCTCAAGGTTGTTATGGACATGCTCGAGACCAGGCGTGACCTTACCACCTGGCTGTGGGTTGTTTTGACGCCTCTCACGACAGGCCGCCCGGACGCAGGAATTAGTATTCTTTTCCGTTCCTACACTGATGGACAATAATGTAGGATGGCAAAGTTCACGTACCTTACCTAAGTGTGCAACTAATGTTCGGTGCGGAGGCTGTGATCAATTGTCCTAGCAACGTTGACCTGATGTAATACTGGCCCATTTTGACCCATTCCTTTTTCCTCCTCATATTTTTTCCACGCATCAGTATCTGAACCTGAAACCAAAAAGGTATATAAATATTTTCCTAGCATTGTGATTTTAAAAAAGACATCCATTTTCTATTATAGGAAAATAACCAAATACAGAATGTTGTCCTTTTTTTACACGTTATTAAAATAGTATTGTTGTGAATCGATTTTAAAAATCCCTATATTTTTATTGCAGGAGTTCAACAGACAGGCACACGGCCCACTTGATGGAAAGAGCTTACCATCGCCTATGGACATTTGCAATAACAAATTTGTTACAAATGCGCTGCTGCTCTCTTAAGGGAGACTGGAACCTGGTCATTTATGACGAAACATAACTCAAGACTGTTGTGACGGCATACTCTAGACCAAGGCTGATAGCCATCCAGTTGGGCAAATACCCAACCACCTGGCTTTGGGTTATTTTGTCGCCTCTTACGACAAGACGCCCGCCCGGCCACAAGCAGTTTTATTCTTTATCCGCGCCTGCACGGTTAGAATCGTGGTTTATTACTTCCTCGAAAATTTAAATTATTTGTAACAATTTCTATGATTGTCTTAATTATTTACTTTTTTTTTTTTTTTTTTTTTATTGCAGGAGATCAGCAGACAGGCAGACGGCCCGCTTGATGGACAGCGGTTACCATCGCCTATGGACATTTGCAACACCAAAGGTGCTACGAATGCGCTGCTGCTCTCTTTAGGGAGCCTGGAACCTGGTCACTAATGCCGGAACACAACACAGAGTTATTATGGCGGCATACTCTAGACCAGGGGTGGTCGCCATCCAGTCGGGCAAATGCCCTACCACCTGGCTGTGGGTTGTTTTGTCGCCTCTTACGACAGGCCGCCGGGCCGCAGGAAATTGTATTCTTTCTCCGTTCCTGCACGGATAAACCTAACTTACTGCCGTTTGATTGCGTTATTTTTGTAAGTATTACAAACTAGCCCCATCTACTGTCCCTGGGACCGCACTTCGAGTCGACATCATAACCCGGACTGCCAAAATTCCATTACAAGTTCTTAAAAGCCATCTGTTTCGGATTAAGCACTAGTCCGAGCATCCCAATGAATCGCTGAGTTTCAACTGCAATGGACGAATTACTAAGTGTACTTTCGGAACGGGTATATCGTACCGACGACCTTTGTGCTTTACCTGCATTACAATCTTCTGCTCTACAGTTTAGACTCGTTGTATTTGGTATTGTTTGTAAAAACTATGAACTTCGCGTACCTACGAACGTAGTACTTCTTCTAACATACAAAAAGAGCAAAATTGTACAAAAGACTAAGTTGTGTGGTCAAGCGAACTCTTTACTAGGATCAAACCTGTGCTTTTTTTTATCAAAGGATTTCAGCAGATAAGCAGACGGCTCACTTGATGAAAAGCAGATACGGTCGCCTATACAATGGCAACACTAAAGGTGCTACAAATGCGCTGCTGCGCTGTTACAGTTAGTATAGGCAATCATCCTCTCTTGTTGGCGGTGAGTTTGGACATCGCCAACGCGTTCAATTCCTTGCCCTGGGCATGCATCATGGAGGCACTCCGATATTTCGGGGTGCCGACCTACCTCCGCCGAATAGTCGGGGCATATCTAAATAGTAGAGCCGTCACTTACCCGGTCCACGAGGGTTGGAATCGGCGAGCAATGGTGTGCGGTGTTCCACAGGGGTCGGTTCTGGGTCCCCTCCTGTGGAACATCGCATACGACTGGACTCTGAGGTGTCGAGTCCTCCCGGGCGTCAGCGTCGTATGTTACGCAGACGACACGCTAATCGCCGCGCGCGGGAGGACCCATAGGCAGGCGTGCCTTCTAGGCACGGCTGGGGTGTCAACAATAGTAGGCAGGATCCGGCGTCTTGGTCTGGAGGTGGCGTTGCAGAAGACCGAGGCCGTGATGTTTCACGGTCCTCGTAACCGCCCACCTCCAGACAGTAGCATCGTTGTAGGAGGCATCCGCATCGGCATCGGGGCGACCATGAAGTATCTGGGATTGGTCCTCGATGGCCGGTGGGATTTTTCGGCACACTTTCGGCAGCTGCTCCCCAGACTCAAGGGGGCAGCCGGTGCGCTGTCGCGCTTGCTCCCAAATGTCGGGGGGCCTAATGCCACGTGCCGAAAACTCTTCGAAGGCATCGTACGTTCGATGGCCCTATATGGGGCCCCGATATGGTCGAACCGCCTGACGGCCAAAAACGCGGCGCTACTGCGTCAAGCGCAACGCATATTGGCCGTCAGGGCAATAAGAGGATACCGTACGGTGTCCTTCGAAGTGGCCTCGCTACTCGCCGGATCCCCCCCATGGGACCTGGAAGCCAGGGTCCTGGCGTCATTGTACACATGGCGCAAAGAAGCCCTGGCCAGGGGCACCAGACCCGCGCCTCGTGAAATCGAGGCGTGCCGGTCGGAGCTCTGCCAGGTAGCCGTGGGGGTCTGGGAAGATCGCCTACGACGCCCCAGCGCGGGCCCCGCCACCATTGAGGCGGTGCGGCCCGTCCTGCACGACTGGCTTGGACGAAGTCACGGCACCCTGACCTTCAGGCTGACACAGGTCCTGACGGGGCATGGCTGCTTCGGAAGGTACCTGTGTCGCCTCGGCCGCGAGGCAACGTCAGGGTGCCATCACTGTGACACAGGCGACGAGGACACGGCGCTGCACACACTCCAGGAGTGTCCAGCGTGGACAGAGCAGCGCCGAGAGCTCGTCGCCCACACCGGATTTGACACCTCGCTCCCGGCCGTGGTACGCACCATGGTCGGGAGCTCCACCGGATGGGACGCCGTCTCCTCCTTCTGCGAGCAAGTCATGTTTGCGAAGGAGGAGGCGGAACGGGAGCGTGAGCGTAATTCCCTGCTCCGCTCCCGACAAAGGAGGACGCGTCGGCGCCGGCGGTCTGATTTAGACCTTCGGCCACCGTAAGCGGGCGGCGCGGGTGGGGCCTCTAGGGGTATAGAGGTTCTCACTCACCCGCACATGCCGTCGAGATGAGAGCGCGAGTGTTCCGCGCGCGCTCATCTCTCTTCCCGTGGGGCGCGTTACAAACCGCCCCACCCCGAAAAGACCCAGTCGTCGCCGGGGGAGTAGCTCCCCCGGCATTGGAAGAGGCCCAGTGAGCGGGGCCCACGCCTGCCAGGGCAGCGGAGTTGGGAAAACCGCATACACGTAGCCCTGGCAAAAGGCGCAGGACGGAACACCCAGGGGTTTTAGTGGGTATCCCTAACTGGGGAGTGGCAATAGCGTGGCACCGGTTTTGACCGGGCGCGCTAGTGCCACCCCCGATCTGGCGAATCCCACACTGTCTCACCAAGGTCGCGAGCATCCCCCAGGCTTCTGCGCCTGTCGCGGTCCTAGTCCTCAAACGGATTTCCCCTGGCAAAAAAAAAAAAAAAAAAAAAAAAAGGCAATCATCCTCTAGAAAGTAAACAAACTAACACTTAGAGCCGTTTGCATAAGGTTGCTTTAATTTATTTAAGAAACACAAAACGTATTTAACACCCTTAAATACAATTAGCCTTTTGCACAACGCTAAATTGCCGCTAAATATGTTTAAAGAACTGATTAACTAATTTTATTTAAAGGCGGTCGTTATGCAAGCGGCCCTTAAACCATTTAACAGAAGCTGTCAAACAATTAAAACACAAATTCAATACTTACTAAATAAATTAAGGCATAGAACTTAGCACTGCCTACAAATGCTTCCTTGTACAATAAAGGACTTGAAGATATACATCCCTTATCCCAAGGATGGAGGATAGAACTGCAGTGGACATCGCCAAATACCTCCGCGAATCGCTGCGTACTCATGGCCACCATTTTTACTTATTTCCTTTAAAATATTTCTGAAAAGAAATATTTTGAAGCGATAAAATAAATGGAACGAAGATATAGTGACTAGTGTTGAAAAAGGTGGTTTGGACATGTGGAGAGAATGAATGAAAACAGAATCACAAAACAAGTATATGACAGCAATTTGACTGGTAGAGCCGGTGCCGGTAGACCAAGACGTACCCACCATGATCAAATTGAAGATATTTTGAAGAAAGGTCAGATAAAAAGTATGTTAAATAAGCGTATATTTAACAAGAGATTAATAAACGTCAGGATCGTCGCATATGGAGATCCATCGTCTCTACATGCCCTAATGGGAAACAGGCGTGAAAATATGTATATGTATGTTTGTCTTATTTTTTTTTTAATGTTTCATATACTGTGGTGTTGGGTCAAATATTTTTAAAATAAATGAGGCAGGGTCGGCACTGAAAATCAGCGTTGTGGTGGAGGAAACTCCAACACAGCATGAAGCTGAGTTGCCGACCTCATTTGTAGGAAATGCGGTGTAAAATATATATAATTTCATAAAAAATGTACGCATAAATGTTTTTGTATCATTGTATCGCTTTCCTTGCAAATAAATTATTTCTTTCTTTCTTTAGTATATCAAATAAATTACGTATATGCTTGGCAATTCATGCCAAGATAGGTGAAAAAAACGGTCTTTACAATACAATAATCATAAGGCTCCTATCGCCGCGAAAGAAACAATTATTTACCAAAAAAATGTTATAAATCTTCAGTAATATATATATAAATATATACATATAATATATATATATATATATCGCAGAAGGCCTCGTTCTCATGACATCTCCTTTAGTTATTACAGGTGTAGTGGGCGTCATCAGGGTAAAATGCGAGCATAAAACACAAGGCCACGGTTTATACACTTTTAATTTAGATTCGATCCACATTTTGACATAGTTTTGACCGAGCAGCGGGTTCAGGGCACCGCTCATACTTCTAACTTAACACTTTCTTTAAAACTCTTCATGGTCCAACTCGACCTATTGCCATCAAACAAATGTGCCACAAAAACTCCTCCGTCTACCGAAGTAGATACTACTAAAGTATAGAGGGCGTCTGACTCTGCTCCGAGCCATAAGCTCTGCTCTCATTGGTCGTTTGTTAAACTACAATATGCATAACTTTTATTAGGTTACGACGATCTTTAAGTTACAGAAACATTTAACAAATCATATAAAATTAAATTAAGAATTTCAAAAGTAGTTAAAATGTAAACAAATAATCCGATTTGTAGCTTCCCTCCAACATGTTATATGTATATATATATCATTTTATCATAAATGAAATCAAGATCAAATATCTGTGAAACATTCGTAATTCTGCTTCATTTTACATAATGTTTACACTTCGTTTTCTTTCGATTCCCGCTTTTCGATATTGAACATATTATATTTTCGAAAATTTTACATACAAGTTTATCAGAGTTATCCCTGCTCGGAATAATACCGGGAATAATTTATGAGAGACGTGAATGAGCCAATGAAAGTTAATTTTAACTTTTCCTTCAAACAATGACTGGTCGAACATGTATTGACAAGGTTAATGCACTCAAGGTTCAAGGTGCAATTCATATGAATACAAATAAGGTCGAATGTGTCACCGAGCTATCTATATATGACAACCCTTCTTCATTACCCTAATGCTGCGGCGTCAATTGGGTCAGTGTTAAAGATTTAAGGTCCTATTCATATTGAGTTAAAATAAGTTTGTAGGTTTCTTTAAGAACCATAAAGAAGCCGAATGTTTCTTATTTAAAGTTTAAAAATAAAGACATTAACATATAATGTTTTTCCGTGCATTGCAGGTGCAGGTGTGGGTATGTGTGTAACTTTTGTTATTTTTTAAAATCTCCGGGCTTACTAGATTGCCTGGGTTTGGTACCTTTGGGGTTATGTTTTCTTTTCTATTCCATTTTTATTTCTTGTGATCTTTTTCTTTTGATCTTTTTTTTCCTGTTTTAATATTTATTTATTTTTTATTGCAGGAGATCAGCAGACAGGCAGACGGCCCACTTGATGGACAGCGGTTACCATCGCCTATGGACATTTGCAACACCAAGGGTGCTACGAATGCGCTGCTGCTCTCTTTAGGGAGCCTGGAACCTGGTCACTAATGCCGGAACACAACACAAGGTTGTTATGGCTATAATATCTTTTATTTTTTTCTATGGTTATAATATCTTTTCTTTATTGTCAAAAAGTGGTTTTACAATGAATTTTAATGCTATTACATACTTTTGTTATTAGTTGTGTGATTGTGACTTTGTGTGTGTTATAATTTATTGTTTAATTACTGTGACAATGTGTTGATGGATTGTAAACACAGGCATAAAAAAAACTTGTAATGAATCAACAGGTAATTCGGATACGTGCCGGCCGCTTTGGTTATTATAACTTTTTGATTTTGTTTGTTAGCAATCGAAAGATTCCTAATAGTTCATTGTCCATGATCTACATAAGATTGTCAGATCACTGACCTAGTGAACTAATAGACCGATTGCCGTTTGGTAATGTTACGTTTCATTTTGTATTAGATCTGTGCAAAACGACTCACTAACAAGAAAAGAGAAATAGAGCTCTTTCGCTCTGAAGAACTGTATCACTCATTTAACTCTGCTTATTTAGCGCAGTGCAGATACACACATACATACATACATAACTTCACGCCAGGTCCCTTGCGGGGTAGGCACGAACAACAGAGCGCCACACAGGCCCATTCTTACACACCTCACTTGCTTCTTTGACATTCATAGCTCTTGTCATGCACGCTCGTCTGTTCTTAAGGCTCCTGACATCACCTTCTGCTAGTACACGATCAATTTGATCATGGAAGATGTGTCGTGGCCTTCCGCGACTTCTGCATCCATTCACTTTTGCATTGTATATCTGTTTAGTCATTCTTTCATCATACATTCTTTCCACATGCCCGAACCACCGGAGCATTCCTTTCCTTACCTTCACCCCGACACTCTCTTTCAGACCAACTCTCTTTCTTACTTTGGTATTACGAACGCGGTCCGCGAGCGTCACTCCGCAGATGTTGCGTAGTGCTCGCATCTCGACCGCGTTTACTCTCCTTTCATGCTCTCTATTCCATACCTAACTCTCGCTTCCATACGTGAGCGTAGGTACCAGAACCGCGTTGTTTATGGTAAGCTGGGCCTTCTGGCTGAGGTTCTTAGCAGTGCAGATAAATAATAGAAATCGCAGACATTTCTGTCTAACTATATCAAGAGCTAAAAGATAGAAAGAAGAAAACATGTAAGACGAACTGTGAAATTTTAGTTCATATTTCCAATTGAATAAAACATTTTTGATTTTACTTCAAAATTATTATTTAGTATTTTTTATTGTTTCTTAAATATTCTTTACTTTATTTTTATAGACACACAGATTTATTTACGCAGTATGTATTTTTGACATTTTGCTCTGCGTTGGCAACTAACAATGAGCCAATTGACCCGATGAATCAACTGAGCCATTGAGCTATTTGTTTACTAACTGAGCGAATGAGAGATGAGTTATATAATGGGACCTAGTTCATTATTGTCTCTCGTTCGTGAGCTACCCAATTCAATACAATACGGTATATGGTAGGGGTTCCTAAAATAATATATACTCGGAGACCGGCTGCTTATGTGAGGAACAAATATCTCGCCACCTCCGCCCAATCCTGGTCGAAGGGAAAGGCCCAAGAAATGCTAGCTCGACGTTGTGAATGTCTAATGAATTTATGTATTTTTGTTATTAGACAATCATTTACACAACACACTTCAGCGGCTTCATGTCTATGGAATATTCTATACATTACACACACATACATTTATTTCCAAGCTAATATTTATCACTTCATACCTTCCTACATATGTATTATGTCACCATTTTTAGGGAAGGAAAATAAATGCCTGTTATAGTATTTATGTTAAAAACTTTCCTACTATGAATGATCATATTATTTTTATTAATAATTATTATTAATTTAAAATAGTTTGAACTAATAATTTAGATTTAAATTTTGGATACGTTTCCCTTTGGAAATTATTTGTTACGTACACGAAAATGAATGTTTTGTTGAATTTACTACAATCACACAAAAACTAAGTCAATATAGCGTAGACAATTGGAAAGCAAAACATAAATAAAAGTCGCAGCCAACCTAATTTCAAGTACCTAATACGCAATGAATTACATGTGGGCAACCTGACAATATATAATATTTTCCTAAAAGAGTAGTTGAAAGTTAGATTAAAATAGACAAGAGACAAGAAAAGCGCTGTCTTGCAAAATAACGGAGGAGATTTGTAATATGTATATAAAAAAACCTGTCAATGTAGCGCAAGTTGTCTACTAAACGGTTTTTATATAAAACGTATCTTAAGGTACGCCCCGTGATATAAGCTAGCACAAAATACTTAAAATTGTATTTTTAGGGAAATATTTTGTTGCATTCGTTACATTTGAAAAACTCAAAAAAACTGCTGAGCACGGCCTGTATTGGGAAGAGATTGCTATCTCTGGAACCTTAAACACCGCTAGCCTGAACCCTCGGCCGACGGAAACCATTTTTTTTACATTAAAAAATAAGTGTTATTTTATTCAAATATATCTAATATATAAAATTCTCGTGTCACAGTTTTCGTTGCCATACTCTTCCGAAACGACTGGACCGATTCTCATGAAATTTTGTGTGCACATTGGGTAGGTCTGAGAATCGGCCAACATCTATTTTTCATCCCCCTAAATTTTAGGGGTAGTCCACCCCAAAAAAATTTATTTTTTATTTTTACCGGGCAGGACGTCGTCTGTCGGGACAGCTAGTATAGTATATATATATATATATATATATATATATTTCAAAAATGTAAATAAAATTAGATACAAAATATGTGTGTCTCTAATAATAATAATACATATTTATTTGTGTGAAAATTTCGTGCATAACATTATTGTGTTAGATATTTAAATGATTTAAAAACGAATTATTAGTAAAGTAAAAGTAAAAAAAAATGAAATTCACTTATTACTTACCAAATAAAAATGCTATAACAGAAACCAAAATGAGAAGACTTAAAGTAACTCACTAAAATAATACCATATTAAAATAAATAACAATGCACAAAAGGAACGAGAATAATTACGGACATTGGACTTCGCGATTGTGACGTAAAATTAGCTGCGCTCCCGCGCAGGACGTATGGCGGGCACGCGTCGAACGTCTAACAACTCGTGTCGTTCGACTGCGGCGCGATATCAAAGACTAATTATAAACAGAATGATACATCCGTTTATTTATGGTAATCGACAAATATCACAAACCTATCTATCTTTTTAAGCAAGTTATCATTTTTTTATTTAGGTTTATGGCTTGGCAGCTAGGCTTTTAAGCCAGATCTTTGTTTACAATAAGTTTCTTCATTTTCTTAAGACTATGTGTAACACAGCTGAACTGTAGGTAATCAGCTAGTGTCATGCAACGCAGTTCTTGTAACAACTCAAAAGGCCACATTTGACTATATAGTTCACATTTCTCACAAAACACATAAAACACTCAAAAGCTATCAATATCCTGCAACTATTGTTCATTTTAGAGTATTGTTACACATTTTTAGAAAATAAAACTGCACAGCACAACGTCTCCTTTCAGTTCCCGCCCAAAACTCTCGCTAGTTATCATTAATTACTAGTCAGAAAAGTAGTGTGAAACTAAAAATCCGTGGATATGTGCATCATATATAATTTTTCCGGATTCACTAGCACTTCAATCACGACTTGTCAACATACTGTTTGAAACACCATGTAGTTTTCACTGCAAGCTCCGGTCAGACTTGATATTTTTATCATTAAAACCGATGAACACACAAGAGCACTTTTTTATTTGTTATTGACACTTTTTTATAATACTTACATAATAATTACAGCCCATAAACGTCCCTCTGCTGAGCTCAGGCCTCCCACTATTGGGGATCGGACAGTATACCCGCCACGCTTGTCCAAGGCGACTTGCCAGGTTTGACACAACTGTTATCTCGATATGGAAAATTCATCAGTGTTTTCCTTCATCCTAAGCACCTAGTTACCTTAACCTTATATTTTTTTACATGTTTTCGTCTAAGACAATTTAGTGGATCCTCTGAAAATTTTAATTATAAGCACCTATGATTTTATTTTATCTAATTTGTGTTTTAGCTGTTTGTAAAAGAATGATGAACACCACGCTATCGCTTATCGAGGGATAAGACATGATAAAATTAACGTTTTTACTAATCTTTGGCAAATATGCGACATTCTGAATGACACGTATGAAATGTAAACAATATTACGAAATCAAACAAAACATGTTACTTGTCATAGAATAAACTACGTCGTTTACAGAAATGACAAACAATAATATGTTTTTGTCCGTCACGATTATTAAAGATCTTTTATAATTATAATATTATATATCGTTTCATAATCATGTATAAATGAAAACACTTTATTATTCACCAAAATCAAAACTACGTTATTAAAAACTAAATACAATAAAGGTGGAACAAAGGGTAGCCTTATCCTTAACCCCTCAACTTAGTAAAATATTAAAACATGGCTGTGGCGGTGTAAAGAATAAATAATATAAGACATTCAAAATAAGTAAATAAAAAAACATGTCATACATTGGTTATGTATTTGTACAGTGTACATTTGTACATATTTTACAAGAAGACTAGCTGTGCCCGCGACGCCGTCCGCGTGGAATTTATTTTCAAAGCCCCCGATTTTGAAATATTTTTATTGCTGCTCCGCTCTTATTGGTCTTAGCGTGATGATATATAGCCTATAGCCTTCCTCGATAAATGGGCTATCCAACACTGAAATAATTTTTCAAATCAGACGAGTTGTTACTGAGATTAGCATGTTTAAACAAACAACCAACTGTTCGGCATTATATCTATCTATCTATATATATATATATATATATATATATATTATGTAAGCAAAGTTTGTTTTCTTTGTCCGAGGTAAACTCGAAAACTACTGGACCGATCAGCATGAAACCACAACCATTCGACGCGGAAATAATCGTAGGCTATATATTTTTTCATGTTTTCTCAATTTGTTTGGTTGTTTGTCATCCGCCGGGCGAAGCGGGCGGGAACGGCTAGTATTAGTATAAGAGTATAAGATTCTGACTCAGCTTGTCTGATGTTGAGTGGCAGTGAGTTATAAGTACCTACTTTAGTTATGATTTGGTTTCTTTTAGGATTTTGTAGCTATATCTACAAGAATGAAACGTATACTGTAATCTCCATGCTCATTCATCTATCTGTCTATCTAACGAAATTTATTTCTCGTTGCCATGACGACGTGTTTTTATGAAATTGAAATTAAACTGAAAAAATCACCATTTTGGCTATTTTGGTTTATATTTACGTGAATAAATCGGGATAAAATGTATCCTAAATTAATCCAGGGTATAAGCTGTGATATATGGAACGCGACATCTGTGGAACGCGAGTTTATTTCACTCGCTCACACTTATATGTGTGTCTCTCTCTTATCACAACCATTTGAGACAGTTTTGCACGATCAATAGGAATGAATCCATATTAACTAATTACGGTGGGTGAATTAATATATAACATAAGATATATCTGTTTTGTTTTATTCAACAATTTTCATGGATGCTATGTTTGTATGTAAGTTCGGGTGGAATCTTGCAAGTTAAATTTGACCAACTTCCCGGTTTCCGATTGAGCTGAAATTTTGTACTCATAGATATATTGCACGAGTATACAAGAATATGGTGCCATGGAGCTGATCTGATGATGGAGTCGGAAGGCGGTCATAGGAACTCCTGTACTAAACAAGATACACCCGTCGTGTTTGGGCTCTTTTTACTTGTCTTGTCTAGTACTCTACGGCTACATGATATCCAGGATCTCAAAAGCTTGTATTTAAAAACCTTGTTGTAAAATTCATTGTACAAACTGATCATCCGAAAAAAATTATAATACCTATATTATACTCATAATTCAAATTCATAAGTTTTTATTCAAAATGACCATTGGAAGACACTTTTTAATTTACGTCCTATTCTACTCGTATGTACACTGCTTCCCAGCGTATTTTTGTTAAAGAGAAGAGGTACGAAATTCCCCAGCAACACGTAGAAAAAAATAATAATTGAACTCTTTTGTATTAATTATCGTCCCAAATAAGTCATCCCTAAGCAAATAATAAATTGCGCGTTCGGAGTGCCATTTTTAACACTTGATAAAAAAATGTTCTGTTTGAGTTATAAACATGAAATTTTTACTGTTAGGTAGCAAATACGATGTAGATTAATTTAAAGTAATAAAAACGGTAGGTAATGGGGGCGTCTTATTGAGAAATTTTACGATTATTGAAAAAAATTATGAAAAAGTCAGATATTTGCTAAAAGAACATGTTTATTTTCAATTGAGGCTAGTTTTTTTCCCACAATTTTCATTTTATTAGGCCGCCTAATTACTTTGAATCGTGATGGAGTTTGTTCAATCGTGATAGATAGTTTAGTTTAAAAGTTACACCGTTATGTTTATACTGGAGTCACATTAGCAAACAAATTTTTTTAAAAATTCATAATAAATAAATCAACATTTTTAGAATATTTTTAATATCTTTTCCTTCGATAAAATTAATTATAGACACCCTAATTTCGATATGTGCACATTATGAAGACTCACACTGTATTATAAACCTTATAAGAGATGTTTAATTGAATAAGATTGATTGAAGTACATGATACATATTACAAAAAGGATTGATTAATTGAGCTGCCTGCCGTAAAGCGCAGTTTATTGCCCTCCCGGATTTAGGAATTATTTTGTTTACTTTGTGTTTAGAATTTGTAATTACGAAAAATATGCTATTGTTCGTTGTTTTATAGCCGTCATTAGTGTCTAATTAATCCTTATTGTTATTGTTTTCGACTTTATTGGCCGTTCGCAAATGTGCAAATTACATTTTCTTGAAAGAGCCCAGCCCACGCAGTCGATTGTGTATTGTACAGTTTACTATAAAATAATGCCCGAACGGATAGGTGGGGCAGTCGAGCGAGGATTACGATACGAGTGAGACGTACACTCGACAAGCGATATAGTGACGGACTTTGCGCGTGTTATTGAATAGTGCAGTGTGAACTGGTTGTAATAAACTCTATAGTAATTCCAACGGCATTTTAATTCGAATCCTGTATAGCGTAACAATATTTAATAAATCCACAACGATTTTGTTGTACATCTGTATAGAAATATAAAGTGTATTATGTAAGCATTATTTTAGTTTAAAAAAAATGTGTGTGTGTGTGTGTGTGTGTGTGTGTGTGTGTGTGTGTGTGTGTGTGTGTGTGTGTGTGTGAGAGAGAGAGAGAGAGAATATATATCCTCATAGATAATATATTATTATCTGTTATATTTCGGTCCAAATTGAAGTCATGTTTGATGATCGGTCTTATGACTCTCTAATCTGTGCTGCACAATGTAAAACGCGTATCTCATTCTCTCGTAGACTTAGTGCTATAGGATTATGTGCTTACCTCTTTTTAGTGTCGCTTTTTGCGTGTCATCCAGTTTCAAATCACAACAACTATTAAGAAGTTTAACTTTAAAAAATGAATACGCATTCAAGAGTAAGTACCTAAAAATAACTATACGCTTGGGAATATTTTTTGTTATTTCAAGATTAATAAATAATAAATTTAAGATCCAGTCTGGAATTAAAATAGGCACAATTTTATCTCGGGTATCACAAAATTATTTATTTTTAGCCGACTTTTTAATAGAACAACTGTCCTAACAGTATTTAATCTGCACAATGAAACGTCACTGTCAACATTGTTTGACAGTAATGACAGTGACAGGTGACTTGTCAGCGAGCTCCTCGCCCCTTTCTACGAAACGAACACGGAGACAAATTAAACCATTTCTTTAAAAAAAGATTCATATTAAAATAATAATTAAAATAAACGTAATATAAATAATATAAAGTGTTTCAACTAATAGAGAAACGACAATACTGCAATAGCGAGCTCAATTCTATCAATTACCGAAACATTCGCGAGCAATTCAAAACAATTGTTTGTCTTGTAACACAATTGCTTTTTTGTTCAATTGGAGATCACTGATCGATCTAATTGGTCTAGTGATTTACTGTATTTGCGCAGACGCAAGTGCACGTGCCCTAAATGCACTCACTGATCTACTGACCAACGGCACGTATGGTGCGTTGCGCATGCCCTAATAAATAGACTAACTGAAATGTAGAGGAGTCAATTCTTGCAAACTTGTGAAATTACGTAAATTAAGAAAACTTAAATGATATTGTAATCTATCTACAATCCCTTAAGTCTGTTGATAGAATACTGAGTTTAGGTAATCCAATCATTGGTCCGTCAAACAGATTTGTTGTCCAAGGAAGGCACCACTTCTGATCACCTAAAGAGTCAATTAGGCGTTTTAAGAGTTCTTTGTCATGACCTCAAGACCGTTCTAAGTGTAAAATAATCTTGTTAATGATTTAATATATGTAATGGAAATATGACATCGTTGAAAAAATATATTTGAAAAGTATATTAAAGTTGAATACTGATGAATATAAGAGAAATTGTAGAACAAAAAATACAGATAGATTATATGAAAAATAACGTGATGATTTTTAGTGTGACAAATTACATATGCCAAGAGGAGTCTGGAAAGAAAGAACATATTGTGTCGAAATTCAATGATTGGGAGAAGTTTAAAAAAAATAAGTTGAAGACTGACGAGTACATGATTATAAAGCTACATTAAAAAAAGGATAGATTACACAAAGAATTATATAATAACTAGCTGTCCCGGCAGACGACGTCCTGCCCGGTAAAAATAAAAAAATAATAAGTTAGAGGTGGACTACCCCTAACATTTAGGGGGATGAAAAATAGATGTTGGCCGATTCTCATAGATACCGGATAAGCACAAAAAATTTCATCAAAATCGGTCAAGCCGTTTCGGAGGAGTATGGCAACGAAAACTGTGACACGAGAATTTTATATATTAGATTTATGGCGTGACAAATCACGAAAACGAAAGAACATATTGTGTCGATATCAAAATATAGATACCATAAGAATATTGGGATGAATAATTGATGCAGAATAAGACATACAATATCAAGGCCATAATTAAAGCAGATTTTAAACATTTTTCCGCGAGTTTACCCTTATAAACACTCATAGGCTGGCATGCCACGGGCACGCCATTGGAATTAACAGAATACCGCAATCAGCCAAACGTATGACTATGACGATAGTTTCCGGCGTTTTAGACGAGATTAGTAGTGGCAGAACTGGGCCCCAGATAGCTTATTGTTTTCTCCACGGCAATATTGTAATCGTGGATTTTTGAATTTGTTTAGTAAGCATTAAAATGTTATCTACTATCTAAAACTGTAATATCTATATTATTTCCTTATACTATGTTGAGCTGCTAATTATCAAGCTAACGTAAACCGGGGTCCGCTAAACAGCAACTTTATTTATATAGGGTTCCGCCGGGATAAGCGCTAAATGCTGGTAAACGATGAACCCTTTTCAAGTGCCACATTGTAAGGTGTAATGGCCTGTTTAAAATGAAGTGTAGTTATATTATTATACTAACTTCTGCCCTGGCTTCGCTCGCCTTATTGTAAATTTTCTAGTGGAGGACAGGCTATGGGGGGGTCTGACATATTAGAAATATTAAACTTAATTTTTAATTCAAAATATCCATAATGCCATATAACAATAACACTCTTTATTGTACAGCAACATAAAAACAGTGACACATTTTTATATAGATAGTATTCCGACAGAAAAAAAAGAAAGTCAATTCCGACGACTTTAGAAGAAGTTCCTAATATGAAGTGAAACTGTTTCAACACTTCTTCCTGTCTGGGGTCGAATGAAACGTATGTTAAAGGGCGAGAGTTCACTAAAGCTTCTGCTTCAAAGATCAGAGTACTTAAAACTTCGGCCGTAGTGTTGCGTTCTTTGAGAGTAACCTTTAGCGCAGTTTTTATGAATCTAGCCAGTCTCTCCCATGCTCCACGAATAAACGGAGCTGAGGGTGGTATAAACTTCCAGGTTATTCTCTCATTAGCTGCAAAATCTTCTATGGCTTCACCGTACAACAAAGGTACCTCAGTAATTGAGATATTTCAATGCAAACGTGTAGGGATCTTATTGAAAATATCAACAACAGATGTTCCGCACATATCAATAACCCACTCGTCTAGGTTTGATTGTATAAGTATTGTGTCGTATTCGTCATTTACAGGAGCTATGATAAGCTAGCCTTTTATTGTGTCTGTCTTATTGCGTAATGTTTGCTACAACTCCAGTAATTCTTCAAAAGTAATTCTTTAACAAACGAGGGTGACACTGAAAGTTCTTAGAAAATAAAAAAACTGAGCAAATAAGCAAGTTATTATTTTTATTATATCTTTTCAAAATAGTTTCTATTCACATCAATATATCGCTGCATTCGATAGAACCACCGAGAAAAGCACTTTGCCCACTCGTTCTTAGGGGTCTCTTCTATGGCCTTCTGGAACGCAGCTACTGCTCCCTTGGCGTCCATAAAATGTTTTCCTCGAAGTTTTTCTTTTATTTTCGGGAATAAATAAAAATCGCAAGGTGCGAGGTCGGGGCTTTATGGCGGGTGACCCAGCAATTCTACGTTTCACGACGTCAAATAGTAGATCGTTCGCCCGGCGGTGTGCGAGGAGGCATTGTCGTGGTGAAAGAGGATCCTACTGCGGGGTCGTTTCACTCGAACTTTTACCAAGACAAGTGGCAAACATTTGTTAGTATACCGCTCTGCAGTAACTGACTTTTGATCTTCTTAAACAATTGTGGCATAATGACCGGTCCTTCCGAAGAATGAGGCCACCATCTTTTTTCCTACACTTCGACCTCTCTTCAATTTAGTTGGCAACTCCTCGGAAGGAAACACCTATTGAGGAGATTGTCTTTTGGTTTCCAGATCATAGCAATAAATCCAGCTTGCGTCACGCGTGACGTTACTGGTAAGTATGTCGAAGATAGCTTTGAAGTCACATGCCAAAGATTTAAATCTTTGTATTATTTAACGGCATCAATCAACACGACGGAGTTTTTGGGCCTCGGTCAAATAACGAGGTATCTACCGGGCACAAAGCTTCCTAACAGCTAAATGTTTGTGGAGGATTTTGTGCGCTTGAGTCATACCGATGCCTAAGCTTGTCCGAATCTGCTGATGGGTTACTCGTGGATCAGTCTCTGTCATACACCGCACAACACTGATGTTATCTTCAGTCGTCGCTGTAGAAGTTCGTCCCTCACGCAGAGCATCGTTGAGATTGGTGCGACGACGTTTAAACTACTTAAACCAGTTACAAACAGTGGCCCGAGAAGGGGCTTCGTGGTGAAAGTCCAGTTGAAGTCTGTCATAACATACTTCTTGACTTAAATGACACCGAAAGTCATAAAAAATCATAGTACGAAATTTTTCTCGCGTTAAATTCATACTGACGTGACACAGCCAAGTTTTAATTTGCCACCAAATCGTAAAACAAATGACAAATGAATGAAATTAGTACTCAATAATATTAACAGAGTTCTATTTTCAAAATTTAAATTTATTTTTTTATTATATACCTTAAAAGTGGCCAGTTCTAAAAACTATCAGTGTCGCCCTCGTACTTCTGTATAACACTTATAAAAAAACAGAACTTGAGATATTAATAGAATCTATACGTATAATAAAATTGTAGAGGTCAAATTTCTGTACAATTCAAAAAAATGCTAAAAACCACGTCAGGATGTAAGAAGTGAAATAGAACTAATTTCGACTTTTTTCAAATTTTTTGTTTCTCTGTTTGTCTGTCCGTTTGTAACGGCTAATCTCCGAAACGGCTGGACCGATTTACATGAAATTTTGTACGGTGATAGCTTATATCCCTGGTCAACATATAGGATACTTTTGATCCCGAAAAATTAAAGAGCTCTCGTGGGATAGTTAAAAACCGCACCACGCAGGCGAAGACGTAGGCAGAAGCTAGTAAGAAATATAATGAAAACAATTGAAGACGTGAGTGGATGAAGGTGATATGTCGCATATTCGGTTTTTTGCTTTTTTTTGCGTAGATGAAGGTTATAAGTCGATACCCAATGACTACAGACCTTAGACTATAGATATAAGGCATATTTAAAAAAAAATAAAAGTTGAAAAAGGTGTTAAGTTCAGTTCAATTTAAAATAAAAGTGAAACTTTTATCTCGATTTACTCAGAATTAGAATTATGCGACTTATCACCTTCATCCACTCATGTCAAAGAAGCAAGTGAGGTGTGTAAGAATAAGCCTAAATGGCGCTCTGTTGTTCGTGCCTACCCCGCAAGGGACCTGGCGTGAAGTTATGTATGTATGTATGTATGTATCCACTCATGTCTTCAATTTTTAGCTAGACGTATTGCTGGGGTGTTTCTTACCGCTTCTTCATTCTTAACAGCAATATTATGTTGTAAAGCGGTAATAGGAAGTAAAATTAAATATAAATTATATGTATGACCTTCAAAAATTGTTCTCCAGTGGAACTTATTTTGAATTTGAATATGCTATTATAATATTTCAAAATGCCTTCTTTGTTAAATTTAAATTACAAAAGTGAAATACCTACAATTATTTCTCAAACAACCATGTCTGCCAACAAACAAACAACTTAAACTGCTCCATTGTAACTTCACATTAGAATAACAAATTATGCAAAACTATTTGTAATGTTAATGAGTTTTTTAAATACTAAGGTATTTCATGCTTTATAGTTCAAATCAAAGTTTATAACAAAAACAGTTTCAAAAAAGAAAAAGCGGTCAAGGGTGATTCGGTTATATGCATTGAAGAATTCTTTAGTAGCGACCAAAGTCCACTATTTACATTATTACTTTACAGAAAAGAATGGGAATAAATACTGCATGCATACAATTTAACATCATTTACATTATATAAAACTAAATATATATCCCATGAAGTACTAATGTAAAGTGGCTGTTTTAACATTATTAAAATTTAAAACATATTGTTACACGCCGACAAAAGTAAATGCACGCCTGCAGTTTATTACCTTTTTCGGCATTTGGACTTCTTTTGTTTACTTTGTGTTTAAAATTTGTAATTAGAAAAACAGCCTATTGTATATTGTAATATTTTATGGCAGTCTTTAGCCAGGTATTGGAAATTGTTGTTTACGCGGTCGAGTATTGTGTCGAGACATATTGTATAGTTTAGTATAAAACAATGCCCGAACGGAGGGGTAAGGCAGTCTAGCGATAGGCACAAGCTATACAAGACGTGTGTATATTTGATAAGCAATATAGTGACGGACTTTACGCGTGTTATTGAATCGTGCAGTTTGTACTAGTATTGTCTAGTGATATTTGTGCCTGTTTTATACGTGTTTATATAGTTCTAATAAATTCTATAGTAATTACAACGGCATTTTAATTCGAGTCCCGTAACTCGTAACAATATGGTGAAATAGTAATGTTGATTAATTCCTCTCTAATACACACACATTTAAAAATCAAACAAATACTCGCACACAAAAAGGGCATATATTTTTTCCTTGTACATACATAAATACATAAATTTCTGGTAGCTGTTGTTTGTCATAACGTGAAGATTGGAATCTTCTCATACAGGTATTTCATATATATACTCTAAGGTTCATAAAGTTGAATAAAGAATTATTATTAGATATGTCATAGTAGGCCACGGGTCATAGAAATGGCCCGGACTTTTGGATAATAATGTAGTTTATATAACACCAAAATTAAAGGGATATACAATAGAAATTCACGCAAACATAAAAAAAAACAAAAAAAGTTTTAAAACGAAAACGGACAACGATAGAGTTGAGAGTTAGCCCTCAAAATATTATAGTTCATTCAATTATTTCAATTTCATATTCACGTTGAATTATTTTGAAATTCAAAAAGTATTGTAAGTCATTGTAAGAAAATGCTTAATAATTATTGTTGTTTACGAAAAGATTAAAATGTCAGAGAACATAATTATTAATTTAAAAGATGTACTACAGAATGTCCTGCTTAAGTGCATCGTTGTCCGCAATTACATTTTTTGTAGTATCATATGTTCTTAAAAAAACTCCATTCGATTGGCTTTCTGATAACAATAATGAGCATTAATCATTGATATAGGTAAAAATGAAATATCTAACATGAGTTTTAAATAAACTAGGTTGCGGACAATGATGGGCGGACAATGATGACGCTGACAGGATATTCACCCTATAACTGAATCGTGCCAGTCTCTTGTTTTAAATAGGATATTTACATTGAATAGTGAACAAACATTTGACATTTAAATATGTTGCGTTTAGGTTTTACATATATATACTCGTATATGTAAAAGCTAAATTTCGGTATATAATGTGTATTTCATTTCAAAATGGAATTTTACCAATTGAAAATATAGTAGCATACACTTAAATCTTTGAATTTTAAAATAGTATAGTCATCGCCGGCCACAGATTTGAAATAACACTTGATAACAGTCCTAATATTAAAAGCTTTCCATATCATTACAAAATATTTTTTAAATCAATAAAAAACCTCACCTTAGTAATGAATGCTACAACAAACAGCCGACTAAGGTAATTCCGACCAACATAAGTCCATTTACAACACAAGCAAAGTAACGATTGACCACGGGTATTTTCGATTAACTTATCAATGTGTTATCTGTCGTAAATAATTGATAAAATGTATTATTACCTAACCAACGGTAAAAGGTATTATAATCCACATAACAATCAATACACATCTATGTATTATCAATCAAATTAAATCTCTTTGTGATATCCAAATGACAATATTCAAGTTAAAATGTATTATTACGTATATGCCTTTATTCCCATTTTTAAGAAAATAAAATTCAAATAGGTTTCTTTGCAATCATTTTAAAATAATAACACATAGACATCGATGAATTACTCATAACTTAATTATACAAAATAAAGATATAGATACCAATATAATAATAATAATAATGTCGTCAAAGACACACATGAATAATAATAATGTCAGCCCATAAATGTCCCACTGCTGGGCTCGGGCCTCCCATTATAGGGCAACGGACAGTATACCCGCCACGCTTGTCCAAGGCGGCTTGGCAGGTTTGACACATCGGTTATCTCGGTGTGCAGGTTGCATCACGATGTGCAGGTTGCATCACGATGTTTTCCTTCACCGTTTTTAGCACGTGGTAATTGTAATAATATGCACATTAGATCAGAAAACTGACTAAGAGGTGCATGCGTTCCGGTCAAAATCGAACCTGCGCCCTTTTGATCTAGGGGCGCGTGCGCTAACCATTACGCTACCACGGACCTTTTTAATATAAACTAAAATAAAACTATACTGTAAACATAAAAATACAAAATAACGATCTATAAGTAAAACAAGGTCACAGTGATAAATTATTTTTATATTTACCGCTAAAGTAGAATACGGATTTTGGTTTCAGGTCCTATTCGAGGCAAAATTTAAGACCGAAACAGACAAACATTCTAAAAGTCTTTATCTATGACTAAGCAAGTTGAGAATACTATTTCAATTGATTGACTATAATGAATAATCTGAAATATCAGAGTAGTCTCCACTTCACTTTCTATTTTTTAAACATAGAACACAAATAGAGATTGAATTTAAAGCTATAATCTATCGGGGGCCTAAAGCAGACACTTTCGCAAACTTGCATTGCAAACGTGCCAACGATCAAAATAGAGTGGACCTTTTTAGTGTTTTACACTTATCAATATACTTACATACACGTGAAATTCTCAAAGCGATTTTCCAAAAGCCGCCACTTTAGGCTCCTAGGGAGGCAACGATTTTTAAGCTTTTTAAACTTACATATGTTACTGGATGATTGAAGTCCTGGTATTCCTTTTCCAGGCTAAAATTATATTCTTAGGATAAAATTTTATGAAAATGAAATGCCTTTTCAAATGTACCTATATAATGCGCATATCGATTAATGTGATGTACAGGTTACACCTGTAGTAGGTAGACCAAAAAAGAAGGATGAATTGCGTGAAGGATGATATGATTATTTTCGGTGTGACAGAAGATATACGTCAGAATAGAGGAGCGTGAAAGGAAAAAACACATTGTGCCGATCCCAATCAATTGAGATATGGTGAATGAAAAGACAGATTAATCAATGCGATATTAGTGAGATGAAGAAAGTTAAATAATGAACAACATACCTAAGTTACCAAACACACTCTATAAGTTAATAAAAGCTATGTATTGAAATGCTTCGATACAACAATTTCATTTTATCTCACACATGACACAAAATTACTTTAGAAAGAATTGAAAACATAAATCGATAAAGTGGTTACTAGGATACCATCGGTATTTTATTAGTAGGTATAATTGACGCGTTCTAAGAAGTCCCGTTTGACATTTGATATGAATACTGACAACTTACTTTGTATGGTATCAAAATAATATATATCAAATTGGAACTTCATAATTAGCTTATTTCTTTAGAAAGATTACACAGGACAACGTTACTTTTATCGAGACGTTTTTTCTTAAATATCGGTGACGTAACCTGGAGAGTGATGTATAATCGACAAGTTTAAATATAAGTCATAATTAATTTATGCAACAAAATATGAAACCTTTTTTTTTGAAACAATAAATCCTTTTATTTTAATCGATTCGGTATGATTTTCTATATCGATTCTAATTTTTAACTTACCATCATTGATAGTTTGACAGTTGTCACATGTAGCTTTATTTAACGGCCAACTGTAATAACTAAAAACCAAAGCATGGCCATCGTGATTTCATTTAGAGTTCAACAATTTAAATGTAACCTCTCGATTGTATTATGCCTACTTCCACGGCAGCAAGCAGAAAAGTGGCGACGGAAGTGGGCAGCGCGAGTATCTTTATCCGTGCAGGAACGGAGAAAGAATACAATTTCCTGCGGCCCGGCGGCCTGTCGTAAGAGGCGACAAAACAACCCACAGCCAGGTGGTAGGGCATTTGCCCGACTGGATGGCTACCACCCCTGGTCTAGAGTATGGTGCCATAACAACCTTGTGTTGTGTTCCGGCATTAGTGACCAGGTTCCAGGCTCCCTAAAGAGAGCAGCAGCGCATTCGTAGCACCTTTGGTGTTGCAAATGTCTATTGGCGATGGTAACCGCTGTCCATCAAGTGGGCCGTCTGCCTCTCTGCTGATCTCCTGCAATAAAAAAAAAAAGTATCATTCGATCAAATAAGTTGCGTTTCCATAATTTACCGTGTAGTTTTATTATGAAATAACTTTTGTTTATGCACTAGCTCAGAAACTAATTTAAATAAATTAAGATTTGCATAAAATACATAATTACAATAAAATAATTAGAACAGGTTTTAAATTACAATTGGAATAAACACAAATAAAATAAGCAAATATGTAATTTCAATTCGGCTATTCGTACAACGCGCCCAGCAGGCGTCCGACTCGTTCAGAAGCCTAGCGAGAAATGAAAGTACGGCTCACTTTTGTAGTAGAGGGCACTACCATCACCGGACTTGCGCCAGTAGTATGATGTCACAGCTATATAGACTACCCTCTTTCTTACAAATTACTTATAACAGTTTGATATAATGATTGTTCTTACATACATGTGAGAAAAATCATACATATTATACATGTAGAAGTAAAAAGTTGTGAAGCGATATAGCGCTCACAACTATCTGCTTGCAAATTTTAGCTCAAGCTGTATACCACGATATAGCGTCATGTGCTTGCACTGGCTTTTTGCCAAAACAATTATGCCCTGTACAAAAATCCAACACATCGTATCAACAAAGATTACCTACATTTAAAAACGCTAGTAAACCTGTCGGCGTCGTAGTACTTTGAGAAACGAGGCGGAGTAAGAAACTGTTTTAGTTCATGATATTTTATTATACTCGCGTCATATATCAACAACACCTTTGTGCTACAACAAGAACAATAAACTGGTTCTTCATAACAATACATTCATACCTACAGATGACAAAGGGAACACATGAAAGCTATCATAAGTCTCTTATGATAATTTATAAATAATGTTACGAATTAGCGGGACTCGAATTCAAATGCCGTTAGAATTATTACATAGTTTATTAGAACTATACAAACACAGGTACCAATACAACCGCACACAATAAATCCAAACGTAATTCAAAAGGTCGTAATTCAGTAAAACGCGCAAAGTCCGTTACTATTAGATTCCCGAGTGTACACAAGTCACGCCCGTATCGTAGTTGTAGCTCAACTGACCCCTCTCTCCATCAGGCCGTTGTTTTATGCTCCACAAATACAAATGTGCCCGCCCGGCAACGTCGTCACAGTTTCCTAGAATTAGCTTATAGCTGGCTAATGATGCTAATGAGCGAGTACAATAGGACAAAGGCTGTTCTCCACTAGAAACGTATGCCAATAAATAAGTGAACAAGAGACAACGATCACAAAAGGATTACAATAAGTTCAAATGCCAACAGGTAATAAAATGTGCTTCTACAATCTGTACGTATATCAAATAACACATACACACATGAATGTTGGTGAAACAAAAGATTCTAATATTTTTATTTGTTTCGAATGAGTTTTTGATTACACTGCTAAACTAAAAATGCCTACTCTCCATGATCTACTAACTTATTTAGGTAGAAAAACAAGATATTAGTGTAACAGTTTTGAATTAAACTAATAATAATCTTGTAAATATGAAACGTACGACTATATACGCGTCACTTTCGAATACGCTTTTAACCCTGTGGGTTAAACTAATTCAGTTATATGTATTTTGTACTATTTATAAAGTTTCTATTATAGCCTTAGTTATAATTCTGAGATGATTCCTACATATAGTTAGAATGTACGTTTGTTTTTAAGTTGCAGTGTTTAAATAAGTATGATATAGTGGACTACAGTTCACAAAATACATTTTGGTAAAACCAAAAGAAATTAACTTTAAAAATTATTTTTTTTTGGTTTCACCAAAATGTATTTAAAATTTTCGTAAAAAAAAGTACAAAGTTGTTGCTTCACGTATTATTATATATAGATATTTGACATTTAAACCGAAAGAATAAGTTAAAGTGGACTAAAATGGCAAAGTGGACTCTTGATTCAAAACACATTATTCTGTTAAAGTTCCTAAAAACATCTATATAAATAAAAACTAATCGTGAAAATGTATAAACGTCATGGCTTGAGTAAAACTATTGTTTTTAATAAAATAATTGTGTGTTTGAGTGGACTCCCGGATGGTTTAGATTCACATTTGAAGCTGGTAGGAAACACTAGACTCGGGCCCGAGATTTTTATTTTTTCTTTTTCAGGGAAGAACAACCGTTGCAGGGACCGTAATAAATAAAGCCTCCAGGAAAAGAAGCGAACCTTCATCACACTAAATAAGATGTAATCGCTGAGTAAAAGCGCGTTGTAACGTTCTGTCCTGATAGTCTCAAGCCAAGCCCAATGGAGTTGGCGTCAGGCCAATTCTAATATCGCATGGAATTGCATACATTGTCACACACGTAAACAATTTTAAGTTTCCTATTACTTCAAATAACGCACGCGACTTTGTCTTAAAAATTAATCCGTGCAGGAACGGAGAAAGAATTCAATTTCCTGCGCCCGGGCGGCTCCTCGTAAGAGGCGAAAAAACAACCCACAGCCAAGAGGAAAGGTATTTGCCCGACTGAACGGTTGTCACCCTTAGACTAGACTATGCCGTCATAACAACTTTAAGTTGTGATCTGGCATCAGTGCCAGGTTCCAGTTTTCCTTAAGAGAGCAGCAGCTCATTTGTACAACCTTTGATGTTGTGTTTGGTGCGGGCCTTTTGCCTGTCTGGTGAACTCTGCAATAAAAAAAAATACAGACAATCGTCAAAGACGTCTGTTTGAGATAGTCCAAAAGTATGTGAGGATGCTTATAAAGCGAGGTGTAGACCTATGTGCTGGTTCAAAATGCAAACTGTTGCGAGAGTTTGAACCTGATCCTTGTACAAGAAAAGGATTCTAATCTAGAGATCTGAAGTTAATATTTAGTATGTATGGCCTTTTAGAATACATTAAAATTCGACGTTATGTATATACTAGTTATATATAGGTACATAATTACAGGACCAATATTCTGATACCAAATTACAATAAGGTCCATCTCTTCCTGGTTTGGTTTAGGCTGCAACTAGCATAAGTTCAGCATACAGCAACTGTTGTACGTCACAGTATTAAGCTTTCACAATATATACTGGTACGTAAAGCGAAAGTTTCTTTTTATTTCCTGAACCAAGCAAACAAGCAGACCAGCCATCTTGAATGAAGTTGGTTATTGTCGCTGAATGAGGTTTGCAAGGTTCCCAAACTTACAGGGCATGGGTTCGAATCTCGGCCGAAAAGCATACACCATCAAGGCATTTTTCTGACCTAATGGTAAAGAAAAACATCACGATAAAACTTGCCCTTATAGATACCTACCCGATTTATCAAATCCATCAGTGGCTTCTATAAATGTAGAGGGTATATCGTCAGCACATTGGTAATTGTTAAATATGCACATATAAGAAAAACGCCTGAAAGGTGCAAGCTTAGGTCAGAATTAGAACCAATTAAATTTAAAAGTCCAAAAGGGGCACGCGCCCCTAGATGGAAGGTTTCTGATCTAATATGCATATTGTTACAATTACCACGTGCTAACAACGGTGAAGGAAAACATCGTGATGCAACCTGCACATCGAGATAACCGATGTGTCAAACCTGCCAAGCAGCCTTGGACAAGCGTGGTAGGTATACTGTCTCTTTCCCCTATAATGGGCGGCCCGAGCCCAACAGTGGGACATTTATGGGCTGATATTATTATATTATTAAATTTAAATTTAGGACCTGTGTGCGTTGACCAATAAGTTACCACGGCTTTTAATTCTTAATACGAATTTAAATTTTACGATCCAACACCTTGAATCTTACTAAGATATTTATTAAAGAGCACAATACTAGCGTTTTATATAAGTAGGTCAAATTCATACAGCCCATTCCAGTAATGGAGACCTTACCGAGATGAATGGATGACGTAATTGACGTGATTTAACGAGGAAGACGCGTATTGGGAAAATTATGACACTTGTAGGCTGATAGGAATCTTGGATTCTGAGTTACCGCTTCTGACTAGTGACCATGGTAAACCAGGGATATATGTTTTGGATACTGATAATATTAATAATAACGTCTTGCTAACTTCGAGTACTTGTACAGGCATAATCTAGTAGGAGTTACCTAATTATAAATACATCCCTGAGTCAGTTATCAATCTATTGTCAGAGACAGGACTATTGTTGCCAATAAACCTGACATTGTTATACTAAAACGATCTGCGAGATGTACGGTACTCATTGATATAAGTATTCATGGCTGTAATCTCGTAAAAGCTGAAGCTAATAAATTAACGAAATACCTTGAACTTGCGCACGAAATTACCGCCGTGTGGCATATAGAGTCAACGATCATTGTAACGATAGTGTCCATTAACAGTCTAATAGCGAAGAGCCTCGACCAACATGTAGAGAGGTTCTCTCTCGATAAATTAATGAAGAGACAGATACAGAAGGTGATTCTGAACACAGAACACGTAGTGAGGAGGTATCTGTCTCTGGAGCCCTAACCACCGGTATCCTAAACCTTATAGGCCAATATGTTGCGATGGATGTGTGTGTCACCCGGAAAGACCATGTCAAGAAATCTGAATAAACTGCACAAGAGTGGCTTGCGCTAGTAAAAATGCTTTATGTTACGGTGTACCTCCGTGCCATTCATGTAAACCATTATTTTAAAAAAATAAATTATTGACACTACCCTGTATGGGTATTTTTGAATGTGCTAAATTTACTCGGAAAAAATCAGAACTGTTTACAAAAGCCAAGAAAATATATCCAAGACTCATAAGAAACCCAGATAGAATAGTTTTAAATAAGAAACCTAAAATTGATAAATAACAAAAACAATATTGTAAATTATATGACTGGCTAGTAAGCAAAACATTTTACAATATCAACAAATGTTTTGATAATAATATATATTGAAACACTATCGTTATCCTTGTCACAGCTGTGAGACTCCTTCCTCCCTCCCTAGTGTGACATCATATATTTTGTAATTTTACACCAAGGAAATATTAAAGTAAAACATTCCATATACATTATTTTGTAATAATTTAAACACTATGCCGTTTTAAATTTATTTAAGAAACATAAAACGTATTTAACACCCTTAAATACGATTAGCGTCTTGCACAACGCAAAAATTGTTGCTAAATAAATATGTTGAAAGAACTGTCAATACATTTTGTTTAAAACGTATTTAGGCAGTTTAATATGATTAATTAATTTTATTTAAAGGCGATTGTTATGCTAGCTAAATATATTAGACTAGCTTCTGCCCGCTACTTCGTCCGCGTGGTGCGGTTTTTTAACTATCCCACAGGAGCTCTTTAATTTTTAGGGATTAAAAGTATCATATATATTGACCAGGGATATAAGCTATCACCATACACAATTTGATGTAAATCGGTCCAGTCGTTTTGGAGATTAGCCGGTACAAACAAACAGACAAACAGAGAAACAAAAAATTCTAAAAAAAACTAAATTAGATCTATCTTACTTCTTACATCCCCCTGACTCGGCTTTTAGCATTTTTTTAATTGTACAGAAATTCTCTACAATTTTATTATAAGTATAGATGTATAATTTTGAAATGTGACGTCACGAAATTTAGGACTCCTCCCATCCTTTCTCACACAATGTCACACTACATCGACACACACCCCCCCTCCCCCTCCCTTTGACTAGTGACTTAATTAATGTATGATCCCTATGTTATAATAAAAATTGAATTAGCTAAATTCTGTCGCTTAGAATGTTATTGCATAAATGCTGGATTCTCATTTCTCGCAACGTCTGAGCTTGATCGGTATGTAATAAATAATTTGACCCTGAATATGGTTTGTATTAAAATAAGGAATAAATCCAATCCAATATATCAAATAAATACTTCATACGATTTTATTGCTTTTAATTTGTATAAGAAAATGAGTTGAAGGGACTCCGAACTTTTATACGTTGGGATAAAGGATAAAACTGCTTGACAAATATCATACAATTACTAGCTTGACAACTGAAGCTGCCGTAATTGAGTTTTATGGTGTCTGCGAGAATTCAGGCTTAGATTCGTAATATTTATAACTAAGTTTTGCTCATGTATTTGCTAATATTCTAGACTAGCAAAGGTCAATGTCATATAATTATGCAAAATCTACCAATAAATTTTCAGAATTATCTTCACCAGTTCTGGCCGCCATTTCTTTTATACGGTACTTCGGAGTAATCTTTACCTAATAAATTGCCGTTCTGCAGTACAATTTCAAATAAAAATAATGTTTATTTGGCTAAGAATTCTAATTTCAAATTTATTTTAAAAACATAGACTTCTTTTTCAAAATTAGTCATTGACAACAAGGAATTTTTGTGGCGGCTCGAAAAAGCATATTTAAATAATAAATTCAGATTTTCAACACAAACACATTCTTCTTTAAGTCAACATCCTGCAATCATTGTCCACTTTCAGCTAGTATTATACTTTATTATCAAATTAGTATACTTGCATTTTTTATAATTTATTATATGTTTTATTAGTATTACTCGGCTATTATATTTATTGAAAAAAAAAACATTACACAAAAACATGATTCTCCAAGGGCCCGTCAAAAACCTTATACAACATAAATTCTTCATTTGTTAAAATGTCTTATAGCCTATCAAACGTTTGATCAAAATCTCTATTCACAAACGCTTTTCAAATTTAACTCACTCTTTTTTAGTTATTATAGCGTCATTGATTTTTTCTTTTGGTGCTTGAATGTAAATTTTCAAATCGTCTGCATAGAGATGATATGATGAAGATAAATTAATGAAAATAGAATTAATAAAATAACCAACAAAAGTGGAGATAGAACACCGCCCTGAGGAACACCGGCAGTTAGGCTTTACCATGACGAATGCGTCTCATCAATGCATATCCGCTACTGACGTGCATACAGGTAATTATGAAACCAGGTAATAACTACGAGTATTTGGGATATGTTGAGAGAGCGGAGAATTGTTAAAAGAATCTCAAAATCTACGTTATTAAATGCGCTACTAAAATCCAGTAGTAACAGTACTGTCAAAAGACTCCTATCCATACCCTGAATAATGTAATCAGTCACTTTGTCAGACCTGTAGTTGTGTTGTGACCTGGGCGAAAGCCAGATTGGTATGGATTCAATAGACAATTCTTTTTGATATAATGAGAATGAGAATAGCTACATTATAGTAAATACCTTTCTATAGTCTAATGGTTATATCAGACTGCTCTTATACGTGAAAGTAATTCCTAATAAGGGACGAGGAAATTGATAACATTGGGTCTGAGGAAGCAGATGGTCGAACAAAATGGACGAACAATATAATGAGTATTACAAATTGACAGACGCACTGAATCGTCTTATCGACATCAGAAAATCAATGATATATCTAAATAGATTATATAGCAATAAATATAATTAATGAATGTTAGTCTGTGATTTTAGAATAATGCCTAAATTTAAATGAAAACTGTTATTTACACGATGCCTCGTCATATTTATCTTTACGATAATAAATCTGTAAATGGTTTGAAAACGTAATGTTGTGTACATTACGTTTAAAAATTTGATAAAATTAGGGGGGCTAATTCGGATTACCAGATTAAATTAGTACATTTTTTAGAATTTTTGTCTGTCTTTCTATATGTCTGTCTATTAGAGTATCTCGTGAAATCTACGGAACGAATCTAATTGAAACTCGAAACGGAGTTACCTTACATCCCAGGGAGTAAGTTGGGATATTTTTTATCCGATAAATGGCTTCGTTTCCGTGGGATAGACGATAAAAGATGGCGCAGCGATCGCATATTTTTTGAAACTACTGACGTATATGAATGAAGCTAGACACAGTGCTGGCCTATAACTCGTGTTAACACTTAGAATAAATACATTTTATCTCGATATTTACATATAAGAAATCTAATTGTTTTTACAGGTTCCAGTCTCCCTTTAGAGAGGAGCAGCGCATTTGAAGCACCTTTGGTGTTGCAAATGTCCATGAGCGATGGTAACTGCTTTCCATCAAGTTGGCCGTCTGCCTGTCTGCTAACTTCTGCAATAAAAAATAAGAAAATGACCTAGGTGTCACGTCGCTATTTTAATGTGCCAAACCGTCCATAACAGCTTGCCGTAAATATAGTACATAAATTTCCAACGTGCATTTCACTTTAACTAGTATAGTGTTGGCCGTCCAATGTAGGGCAGACACGTATATCCTCGTTCGCTCTAAAAGATACCTGTAATTTCTCACGGACTCGACTAATAGCCGCTGGACGCTAGCTTCTTTCACATTTGCGTTTAAAAACGCTAAGCGTTTTATTTACTGTCCTACTACAGCACTTGGTATAGTCGTCGCTAAAATTGTAATCATAATTAAAACTACATTTTAACGGTTTTTAGCTCGGTAATTTATTTGATTTTTGTTATTCCGACGTTTCGACCACTTTTCAGTTGCCATGATCACGGGAGACAAAGATGTCAAGTATCAACGAGTATTGTTAAAGTTTTATTTAGCCCATCACCAACATTACAATATTATGTCTACAAGTCGCGAAAACTTAAGAAAATATTACCTTTTAACGGTTTTAAGCGTGGCATTACAAAGTAACATGCCGCGCTTAAAACCTTTAAAACATAATTTTAGTGGACTCTTAAGATTAATTCTAAATGGCTGCGCAACATCATGTAATGCGTAGTTATTACTTGCCAACTAAATTTACAATGGCAATACAATTTTAAGTGGCGCCGTCTTGGGGAGGCCTACGTCCAGCAGTGGACTGTGAATGGCTGAAGACGACGACGAAATTTACAATATGATTTCAAGGAGGATTTGAGTAAAAAGTTTTTCTTTTACCTAAGATAATTATGTTTCATTGGGTGAGTAAACACTACTGATTACTGGCCTTTTTACCACTTCCAAATTGGATCACTTATTTTTATTGTTTTTTTTCTTTTTTTTTTATGTTTGCGTATAGGCAAACTGGCAGACGGGTCCACTTGATGGCAAGCTACCGTCGCCCATGGACATCTGCAACACTAAGGGAGCCGTAGCGTTGCCTACCTCGTTGAGACTTTAAAAATCTGTTTACGCCCTTTTTGAAGAGCCCCAAATTGTAGCGCTCTGGGAAAGCCGCAGGAGGGAGCTCATTCCACAGCTTGCTCACATATGGCATAAAAGAGCGAGCGCCACGTACAGTGGATAACTTCCAGGTGTCAAGGAAGTGTGGATGAACTCCCAGTCGCCGGCGAGCAGTGCGGTGGTAAAATGGCGATGTAGGTACCAAACCAAACAGCTCCTCAGAACACTCCCCATTATACAGACGGTAGAACGCGCTGAGAGCGCCTACGTCTCTTCTGAGACTTAAAGGTTCTAAGCCGCCTGTAAGTTCGGGGTCGTCGACAATCCGGACCGCTCGGCGCTGCAAGGAGTCAAGTGGGAGCAGCTGGTACTGAGGTGCCCCAACCCAGAGATGGGAGCAGTACTCCACATGGGGACGGACTTGGGCCTTATATAATAAAGCCTATGTCCCGGTGTGAAGTACCGCTTAGCCCTGTTGAGCACCCCAAGCTTTTTAGAAGCGATTTTCGCTTTGCTCTCCAAATGACCCCGAAATTGCACCTCGCTCGAAATGTCGACGCCTAGGATCCCGATTGAGTTCGAGATCTTGAGGGGAGTGCCCTGGAACTGTGGAGCTAACAAAAATGGGGCTTTTTTAGCGGTGAACGCGCAGACTTGTGTCTTTTTAGGGTTGAAAAGGACGAGATTTCGTTTACCCCATTCCGAGACCTCTTCCAGGGAGGTCTCGATTTCAGACACAAGCCGGATTTTACTTTCCTCAACTTCTGCATGGGGAATGTTTACGCGGCCAGTGTAGAAGGCGTCGCCTGTGCTGTCATCTGCATAACAATGAAGGAGGTTGCTGGTCTGCAACATGTCATTGATATGCAGAATGAACAGCGTGGGCGACAACACTGAGCCTTGGGGTACGCCAGCATTAATAGGCTTCGTCTCCGAGCATACACCGTCAATTAAGACCTTGATGCTCCGCCCATATAAAAAGCTGGCTACCCATGCGCACAACCCCTCGGGGAGTCCGTAGCTGGGAAGCTTCGAAAGAAGTGCCCTATGCCAGACCCGATCGAAGGCTTTTGCAATATCCAGGCTAACCGCCAATGCTTCCCCCTTACTCTCAATGGCGGCTGCCCATCGGTGAGTCAAGTACACTAGAAGATCGCCAGCACTCCGTCCGTAACGAAATCCGTATTGGCGGTCATTTAGAAGCTGGTTCTCCTCTAGGTACCCGAGAAGACGCGTGTTTATAATGCGCTCCATCACCTTGGAGAGTAAGGAGGTTATAGGCCTGAAATTGGACGGGTCTGTGCGGTCTCCCTTCTTGGGAATAGGGTGGACATAAGCTACCTTCCACGAAGCTGGAACTACACCCGCAGAATAGGAAAGCGAGAATAGGCGCGTCAATACTGAAACTAACTCGGGAGCACACGTCTTAAGCACGATCGCGGGTATACCATCAGGTCCACTGGACTTCTTGACGTCGAGGGATTGCAACGCCCGACGCACCGCACGTTGCGTGAAGCGCACTTCAGGCATTTTGTCCGTGCACCGCGGAATGGTCGGTGGTGCCGTTCCCCCGTCGTCAAGAGTAGAGTTCGACGCGAAAAGAGTACACAACAGATCAGCCTTCTCTTTTGCGGAAGTAGCCAGTGAGCCATCTGATCCGTGTAGAGGTGGTAGGGAAGACCTACAGAAATTGCCTTCTACAGCCTTGGCGAGAGACCAAAAAGCGCGACTCCCAGAAGGGACGCTGATCAATTTGTCGCCGATCTTCTGAATGTGCCGCATCTTAGCCTCGGCTATACACTTCTTGCTGGATCTGACCGCAGTGTTAAACTGCTTCTTATTCTTCTATTGTCTCAAAATACAGTCATTTAAATGTGTCATCTATCTATATCCTTTTCATATTGGTATATTTTATCAGATGACTCATAATGGCTTAAAAATGGCAATACATGCACCATAAGGAGGAGATGGTCTTCTGATCAACCTCTGATTAAGAGACAACCAGAACATCAAAGTATTTCAAACAATATCAAATTAAGTTAATAACACAAAGTAAATTGTGCACCTTATTTGTCTTCTTAAACTTCGATAAATACAAATAAATTGGGTAAAAGCTAGGTAATAAAATAATAAAGTTATTAAAAGATTTCAGGTGGTATCGCTCTTGTAAATATTTAACGGCTATTAAATCTGTCTTATTTTTTGGGATCTAAATATTTCCATGTTCATTTTTGTTATTGCAAGTAATTACTGATTTTTTTTAATAATTTGTTCAATTCAAGACCTTGGATAAAGAAACAAATAACTTGGTATATAAACATCCAATACAATTGAGTTTCACATTTATGTTTTGGTATATTTAGATAGTTTAGAAAAGCTGCTGAAGTGCCAGTGGGTCGGGCAAAAGTGTCCCAACACCGATGACGGATAGAGTGGCCGGAGTCTTGAAATAAAGACCGCGTCTTGTTAAATTCAGTCTAAGACGCCCTCTAGCCCAGGTACTGGAGGAGCTATCTAAGTATCGAAAGATGGCAAGCGATTGACTGTGATATATATTAATAGTATATTAACACCCCATTAATGTCCCACTGCTGGGCTCGGGCATCCCAACATAGGGAAATGGACAGTATTACTCTCCCTTGGCAGGCTTGACACATCGGTTATTCGATGTGCAGGTTTCATCACCATTCGCCGCTGTTAGTATATGCACATTAAATCGAAAAATTGCCTAAGAGGTGCATGCTTTCCTGCTAAGATTAGATCCGGCTCTATTAGAGTTTGGAACACGTGCACTAGCTATTACGCTATCACGAATTATTGATCGCGATATGTGGCGAAAACTTCGGAAGGCATTCGTCCAGTGAACTTTCGTTAGTGACAAGGAACGCAAAATGAAGTTGCGTCAACTCAGTAGTGTCACGCCATTCAAACCAACCGTTGTTGCCGGCGTTCTTAAACGCCAATGTTAATATATTTCCATCCAGCCTAGCCATAAAATTATGACGTACACCGGTCTCTACTAATAAAATATGCGTTGGAATAACGTGCATCACGAATGTACGAGTATGTTGAGCTCTGAAATATTAAAACGTAATTCTCAAAGGGAATATGAAATCTGATGTTGGTAGTTTGTGACAATATTTGGTTTAAACAAATAATTTTCTAAATAATAATTTGTATTGAAAAAAAAAATTGTTGACTTTTTTAATTAGGAGTTTAGGGTAAATTTTCTTATTTGTATAAAGAATATAAAATAAATAATTTTTTATTGCAGAAGTTCAGCACACAGACAGATGGCCCATTTGATGGTAAACGGTTACCATCGCCTATAGATATTTGGAACACCAAAGGTGGTACAAATGCGCTGCTGCTCTCATAATCCCGAGACTGGAACCTGGTCACTAATACCGAAACACAACTCAAGGCAGTTATGGCGGTAAAATTTAGACTAGGGGTGGTATCCATCCCAGTCCAGCAAATACCCTACCACTTGGCTGTGGGTTCTTTTGTCACTTCTTACGAAAGGCTGCCCAACTGCAGGAAATTGTATTATTTCTCCGTTCCTGCGCGGATAAATCATATAAAATGTTCATAAAAGCAAATATTAATCATGTAAGTAACTCTATATGATTGTCTGATTAGCTTGTAAATGATATTTCAGATGGCAGAGAGTAAGTAGTAACTTATTTTGGAAACGGTAACCTTAAGTACAATATTAACAATTCGTACAGCTAGACACGCGTAAGATTCCACCCGAACGTACATACATCAATACATGCATAGGCACATCCATTGCAAGTCAAATAAAAGCTTAACGAACTAACGAAATTTGTTTGTATTGTAATAACTTTACAATATAAACAAATTTCACACACACGAAAGGAGTCTAGGAGATAAAAATGTACAAATTGTTTATAAACAATACCATTTGTTCCGACAAAATAATTGAATGGAAGAGTAATATTACTTAGTTTACCCCGCAAACTGTTTAAAACAATTCAGAGTGAGCTGGGCAGCATTGGGACAGCAACACGGTGCCCCACGGGAAAAGCCGCGGGGAAGCTCCTTCGATCGATTTAGCCAAACGTTGTGGCCTTACGTATTAAATGGAGTGTACGATGTACATTGCTTCATAAACGATATATTTCGATGGCACTATAACCTATTTCTCATCTATCATTGAAAAACATATAAATTAATAATTCATACATATTGTTACGTACGAGCGGGGGTACGCTCTTATGGATTGGAAGAAAACACTTTCACTTTCGTTTCTTTTTTAACTTTTCGTTTCTTTCGTTTTTAGCTAAGAGCTTTTATTGACTTACAAAGCCGCGCGCAGTAACACCCTGTAGGGTTGCTTTGCTTAAACACACGACCAACGATGCACAGTCCCGACAATAAGTTGTCACACCCTCAATACCGTCGCCGATATTGCGCGGACCACCTCCAATATTATCGCGTGTAGCTCGCCTCTGGTTCCTCTCTCGAACTACGCTACACACTTCCTTCACATATCTGTCCACCAAACTTGTCACTAAATTCACCACTTGATTCGTCTTTGTCCTCTATTAATCTTCTCTAACAACTCTTTAGATCGCACTTGTTGCTTCACCGTCTTGGACTGAACTCAACTCTCAACTCTAAACTGCCCGGTAGGCGCGCCTTACGCTGTTTATATAGCCGGAAGAATTTTCTAGAACCCATCTATCTATCTCTGTCTTTTCTTTCCCGAACTTTCTGTTCGGGAACTTTCGTTTATACATCTATCTCTTTCTAACATCTATCTATCTCTTTCTTTCTTTTGTCGTCTGTCTCTTTCTAACATCTATCTATCTCTTTCTTTCGTTTACCGTCTATCCTTTTCTAAATATATCCGTCCTTGTCTTTTCGTTCTACATTGTTCTAGATTTTTCCAAAAGTTCTAAAACTAACTAGATGGTTCCACCATCATTCGCCACAATATTATCTATACATATAATAAAAGTGTACAGGTTAAAATTCGTACAATGCTAAATACCGAGTCATGGGAATGTAGGCACTAGTAAGAAGTGAAATAGAACTAATTTAGATTTTTTTCAACTTTTTTGTTTCTTTGTCTGTCTATTTGTACCGGCTCGAAACGACTAGACCGATTTAAATGAAAGTTTGCGGATACACCCACTTGCCAGAATTTCATTTAGGATAATTTCATCTGCTGTCAACATACATAATATTGTTTCTCATAATTTTATATATGTCATACTCATTTTTTACTATATTAGTAACGTGCTAGAAACTTTGTTTCCCATAAAGTCAATTTCAATATTTCATTATATGGCGTAATTATCATAAGCCATAACATCATTTGCCATCAAAATTGCTTCTAGAAAAAATCATAAAATCGGTTTAAACTAAACGATCAATAGGTTTAGGTTTGGTTAGGTTAGAAGATGTAAAACAGCGCAGCGAGCGTGCCGCGGTATCAGCCAGCGAAGTGCTAGAAAGCCAACCGCTTTTTAGGACTAAGGCGCTAGGTTAATTTTCTACGGTGAAATTAATTTAATATGGCGTTGAAATATTCTGTTAAATAATATTATTGCAATTACTAAAATGGATAACAATACGTATGGCACTCATGTCATTAATGAATCTAATGTACGGGCAATCAAGGGTATGTCACATAACTTTTATGGTAAAGAAACAATTCGGGAAAATGAATTACATGCAAGTAACATTATGGCATATGAGTAACGTGGTATACTGTCCGGTCACCAAAAGTGCGAAGTCTGAACCCAGCAATGGGAACAGCCCCCACATGAGCTATTGTTATACTGTTACGAGCTACAGGACACGAATTGAAATGCTGTTGGAATTACTATAGAATTTATTACAACTATAGAAACACGATTCCCCCTATAATGAGAGGCCCGAGCCCCAGCAGTGGAACATTTATAGGCTGATATTATTATATACAAACACGTATAAAACAGGTACAAGGATAACTGGATACAACCTGTACAAACTGCACGATTCAATAACACGCGCAAAGTCCGTCACTATATCGCTTATCGAATGTACACGTCTTGTTTTGATCGTAGTTATCGCTAGACTGCCTACCCCCCCCTCCGTTCGGGCATCGATTTATACCAAATTGTCCAATACAACACAGGACCCCGTGGACTGAGGTTTCCGAGAAACCGTAATCTGCACACCTGCGACGGGTAAACAATAACAATTTGCAATTTTTTAACAGGAAGTAAACAAAAGAAGTCCAAATGCGGGAAATCCACTACCGCATCTACCTTTTGTCGGCATGTAACAATTTATTATATAAGCCCCGTTTGTCTTCATGAATTGCAAGAACTATACAATTAATGATAGTTACACCACTTACTGTTTGCGACACTCAAACTAATAAAGGAACAAACGAGCAATGTATTGCATCCAATGGGAAACGATGGTTCTTGTATACAGGGTGAACAACGCAGTATGGTGTATTGGTAAAATCAGTGGAACTGTGCCAATGCTACAACATATGGTACGAGCGGCCTTTTTACCAATTCCCCGACTATTACGGTAAAAGATGCTACCGGTCTTTGCCCAAAAGGACAATAATTTAATAATGTACCGTAAACTTTCATATTATAAAATATTTTACAACAAAATAAAATGCTTTTAAACCAACTTGGATTGAAATTTATAGCGTTGGATTGTCTAAAAGTTTAGTTAGTAGGCTATAATTAAAGGCATAAAACTAAAAAAAAAACTAATTGATATTTGATATCTTTGTCTACTGATAAGTGGCCGAAACGTTGGAATTATGAAAGTAAATTAATTGCCATGCTAGGAACTGTTGAGGCGTGGTTTTGTTATTTTATTGTGCAAATTAATTTTTTTTCTTTGTTGAATAATAATTACAGATAATTTAAGAATTGCCAGGTTTTCTGGAAGAGATTGCTTTTAGCGATAAGGTCGCCTTTTGTTTTAAAATTCCACTTACAGATCTGTAAAAGCACATTTTATTACCTGTCGGCATTTAAACTAATTGTAATTCTTTTATGATCGTCTTTTTTGTTTACTTATTGTTTGGCATACGTTTCTAGAAAACAGCCCATTGTGTTATTGTACTCTTTTATGGCCGTTTGGGGCCGAGTCATTAGCCAGGTGCACATTGCATTTGTGCAGTGTAAAGCGATGGCCTGATTGGGAGGGGCAGTCTAGCGAGAACCACGATCAAAGCGACACGTGTGTCCTCCAATCGGGAATCTAATAGTGAAGGACTTTGAGCGTTTTATTGAATAACGACCAAACGTAATGCATTACGTTTGGACTTGTTGTGTTAAGTTATATTTGTAGCTGCGTTATACGTGTTTGTATAGTTCTAATAAACTCTATAGTAATTCTAACGGCATTTTAATTCGAGTCTCGCGACTCCTAACAATATTTATCGATCTTTTACATATACAAGGTTTTAACATCAACCGAATAGACCCCTAAACCCAAGTGAAATCTCCGGAAAAGCGAGTGGAAAATATTTTCGGCAAACAGAAAAACGTAAGCGTTAGGGTTGGATGGAGATATAACAGAACGAGTTACTATTCGCAATATGTTACGAGAAAATTACTTTCAGGCGGGTTTTCTTCATCTGTATCGCATGGCACAAGGTTACATAGGGTTAAGCGTTAAGGTATCCTCGGAAGCTATGAGAATATATTTCTTTCCAAAAGAAAATATTATCCACTATGTTTGTAAGAATGCTTGGGTTCTTATTTCTATTGCCAGAAAGGTAGGGCGTATTCTGTATTCAATTTTTTCTCAACAACGTCAGAGAGGCTTTTCTTTTTTATTCATAAACTTTGTTTAGGATTTTGAGACTTATAAAAGGAGATAGGAAAATACAGTATTGAAACGCAAAAAATTATTTGTCTAAACTTGACCAAGGTAGATCAATTTTGAATCAAAACAAAAAATAGTAGGATGACACCCATTGGAACAGGAAGAGAATATAAGAACAATGAAAGTCGAATAATTTACGGGTGATCTGAAGTCGAGAAATGGAAGGGGGGGTGAGTTTTAAGGGTGAAGAACGGTTTCCTTGATTTTCGGCAAAACTACAAGTCCTATGGAAAAAAGAAAATGGCAAAGAAATAAAAGATCTACAACTTTTGTATTAACAGTTTTTTGACATTTCCTCAATATTTATGTAAAAAATTCAAATAACCAAGTATTTGGTTTTTTATTTTTTACAAAAAAAATGGTAAAAACGTCCCGTTTTATGTCCTTAATACAATGTCATTTTTTTTATTTAAAATATTATTATATTCCTTATTTTGATTTAATATCAATAAACACCCTAGGTTTCAATCGAAAATTGTCGCGTCGAAATGTCAGTATTTTTAAGAGTCGATGGGTTCTTTGTTAATTAAAAACTCTTGTTTCAGATGGTGTAAAAAATATACATTACTATGGTAAATGTTATCAGAAAATACAAAGAAATAACATGTAGCAAAGCCCAAACCCTCCTATACCCTCCCCTACTTCTTACATACATAAATACATACATAACTTCACGCCAGGTCCCTTGCAGGGTAGGCACAAACAACAGAGCGCCTTTTAGGCTTATTCTTACACACCTCGCTTGCTTCTTCTTCTCTATGAAATACCTTTTGGTGGGCTAAAATTTATGCGTAGATAGCCTATTTATTGCTCTTTTAAGATAACTTATATACCTGAGTGATCGGCACGCTGTTACCGCACGAGAAGGCCAGTTAAATTATTAAGTTAAACCCTACGTGGATAAGGTCACGATTACACTGGTCGGCAACCAAATCCTCCTTTAAATAAAAATTCGATAAATATATACAGTAGGGTGGTCGTTAAAAATTAAATTTCTTGCAACGCCCCCTAAAAAGCTTCCTTTTAATGAAAAAACACTGGGATTTTTTAAATAATTTTTTCAAGTCAAGACATCACGTGCCTCAAGACGATTCAAGTTAAAACTAAAAATATAAGAAAAATTGAAAGATAAATTGAATCATGAAGAATTTTAAACTTTTTCTGAAACTATAATTTGCAATTCATCACTGAGAATGATAATACGGAAAGTATTTCATTGTTAAAACTTTTCCAATCTTAAAATAATTATTACTTCCAAGTATGAAGAAGTTTCCTGAAAAAACATGATATTACCCAAAAATTAACTTGAATCGTCTTGAGGCACGTGTTGTCTTGACTTGAAAAAAATATAAAAAAAATCCCAGTGTTTTTTCATTAAAAGGAAGCTTTTTAGGGGGCGTCGCAAGAAATTTAATTTTTAACGACCACCCTAATATACAGTTTAGTTTCTTGCTAACGTATATTTTTTTCATATTTTGCTTCTAACTGTTTTTTTTTCGAAACTTTTTTCTATTCATGTCAGTAGATTTAATTTTCTTTTCCTTTAAGCAATATAATATTGTTACGACCTGAATGCCAACAAAAGACAAATTCACATCTGCGTCTGTAGAAACACTATTACCCTTTTGGCATATACAGAGTAACGATACGAATGGTAAATGCTCAGAATTATATGCTACTTCATTCACCACAAAATTCCAACAGAATACATAAAAATGGAGAAAACTACTAACTGGAATGAGTTTATTAAGACATATAATTTTGATGATTTTAAATGTTTTCGAAGGAATTAAATGAACTATTGTCATAATAATTCAATGTGCATTTTGTATGTAAAGCAAAAAAAGCGATTAATTTAAAACATCAATTACAAAAAAAAAATTGACATGGTACAAAGATTTTAATACTATATATTCATAAGTGTCGAAATTACAATAGTTACAAGGAGTGAATTTTCATATTTTCTTGCCGGCCAGTGTTATCAGCTGGTCTATAAATATATTGATTGACTAGCTGCCCGCGATCTCGTACGCGTGGATTTTTTTTCGCAGATCCCTAAAAGAATATCAAAAGTAACCTACGTTACTCATTATGAAATCAGCTATCTGCCAGTAAAAGTCCCGTAAAAATCAGTAATTTGAAGATTACCTGGAACATCCGAAAAGACAAAGAAAAAACATTGATTTGTTGATATAGGTACCGTATAAACTTTCAGATGCATTTAGTAAAAAGCTGGTTTTTTTAACTACTCTACGGACTCGAGTTCCATACCCTTTTAAAGCTTTGTTTCTAGATTAAATTTTTAACATTTAACACGCTTATTATTTTAGTCCTTGTGTGTGACATTAATTAATTTGTGTTGAAGTGTATGTATCTTATAAGTGACTTATTATGTTAATTTATCCTAATTTTAATACTAAACTTATACTAATGTAGAGTGTATCTGTTACATGCTGGTGTTGTGAGGAAGTGCGTGTGCAGTGTGGTTATGTCTATTCTTATATATTATCCTATCTAGTGCCATGTGTGTTATTGTTACTTTCTGTGTTATTAATTTTTAGGCTCTTTGTGTATCTTGGTATGGTTGTGAAATGTGCGTGTAATGCGTGTAATGTTATTTTGACATTAGAAACAGACACTTCAATTTTATTTATCTGTATAGATTTGACTGTATGTATGACTGTATATTTGCCAGTTCCTAATTTCACACAACTAAAGTACGTAATGTTAAACTTTTTGTATTTTCATTGCCGTACATTTTACCATAATGTCGTATTCACAAAGGGAAAGAGTGGGGCATTAGCGCATTACCTAATGGCGTGACAAGGGAGGGCCTCAGAAAAATGTGTTCCAAGATGAGAATCAGCGAGGCGCTATGTGATCACGATTGCAACGCTTCGCTACCCTCATTGCGGGAAAGTTGAAATAAATAATACTGAAACTTCAGTTTTACACATTTCATAAAGTCACTCTATTGTAGTAATATTAATATTGTTACATGCCGGCAAAGGTGAAAGCACACCTGCCTGTAATAAAACCCTGTTTATTACCTTTGTTGCATTTGGATTTCTTTTGTTTACTTTGTGTTTAAAATTTGCAATTAGACAATAGCCTATTGTTATTATTTTCGACTTTGTTGGCCATTCGCAGGAATAATTAACCGGGTGTGCAGATTATGGTTTCTCGGAAACCCCAGTCGTCGCGGGCGATTTTTGTATAGTCAGTATAAAACATTTTTTATTTGACTTGACTTTATGTTGTTGATCCGAAGACCTCACAACTTTACCGGGGTTTTTGGGGCGAGCGCCTTCGCAAGGCGCTCGAGCCCGGGGGCAACTTGCTTGAGAAAGCTCCCTAGGGAGTTTTACCTCGGCTGGACTGTTGCCATGAGAGGGGGATGAATCTGATGATGCCCGCCAATGGGCAACACAATGAGCTAATTAGTATAAAACAATGCCCGAACTGAGGGTGGGGCATTCAAGCGAGGATTACGATACGAGCAAGACGTAGATTCGATGAGCGATATAGTGACGGACTTTGCGCGTGTTGCAATCAAGAAACAGCTAAAAGTTACATATTTCATAATATATATAATGTACCATACATTGACAAGATATTTAGGGGGTTAGTATGACTTATTATAATATTAGCTTTACAGAGGTGAGGTAACAAAATTATTATGCAATTATGTCAGAAATGTTGGTTCAAATAATAGCCCGAATTACACGTTTAAATTTAAAGAAGGAGGAATTAAAATATTAATGGATGTCTGTGTACTTGCAATCTCATTATGTACCCTGCACATTTTTGTGACTGGATTATAAAACGATCTGATATTTTTAAAAACTTGAAGGTAAAAGAGTCTAGATAAAGAATTACGACTTTTGTACCTAGTGTTAAAATTAATGAAGGAACTTTCCAATAAAAAATAAAGATCACGGTCAAACGTGAACCTGTACTGCAATATAAAAACCTCCATAACAATATTTCACGGTCGTTTATAAAAACACTATAAAACATATTAACTAGCCCTTAACCCCATTGTAATGTGCGTTTAGCGAGAGCGAATCAATTCACGTCAAGAACAGACTGTAAACACTGAACAGGTCCGGTAATAATATTGACTGATGGTTACCCTCGTAAATAATGCTGCTGAAGAATTGAATACAAGTGAAGGGTTTATTTAGCGACAGACTGTATACTGAATTATTAATAATAAACTAGTGGTCGCCCGTGGTCCAAATTCGACTATGATAATATATTTAAATTATAAATTTGAACATTATTAAGGTTCTGTTGTCAAAGACTATATACTTCTATAATCACAGATTTCGCCAAGGCTACACTGTTAATTTGACTTTAACAATAAACAAAAGAATATGCGTGTGTAATACATGGTAGTGTGAGTTGCATATCGGTCACCTTTAAATAATATTAATTATCATATTAAACTGCCTAAATACACAAAAAGTATTTACAGTTCGTTAAACATATTTAGCGGCCAATTTTGCGTTGTGCAAGACGCTAATCGTATTTAAGGGTGTTAAATACGTTTTGTGTTCCTTAAATAAATTTAAGCAATCTTATGCAAGCGGCCCTAGATGTATTTTTTATGCATAATTTAAAAAAAATAGTATTCTGCACTCCTTCTCTATATAAACTATAATTGTGCCGAAATTCCATACTCCTCCGCCCGCGCAATTTTCGTAAAAAGGGGTACAAAGTTTTTGCTTCACGTATTAATGTAGTGATAATCTATAATTATATTGCCCAAAAATAAAGTGGTCTGTACTTTTGACTGGTGTATAATTCTTATGTATTTCAATGCGCTTAACTCCAAGCGGAGCGTTTGGGCCATACCCTCAGAATTTTGAGTTGAAAAGTTATGGAACTAAAGCCGAAAGGAGATGGCAACTTTTTGTCCAAATATGGCTTTAAAAAAGCGTAATATTATTCAATTACAAAATGGAAAACATCAGCTTAAAATTTTATTTAGAAGACGATAAATCTTAAAAGTATGATTTAAATTATTTTTTTTATTGCAGGAGTTCAGCAGACAGGCTGACGGCCCACTTGATGGAAAGCGGTTACCATCGCCTATGGACATTTGCAACACCAAAAGTGCTACAAATGCGCTGCTGCTCTGTTAAGGGAGACTGGAACTTGGTCACTAATGCCGGAACACAACACAAGGTTGTTATGACAACATACTTTAGACCAGGGGTGGTAGCCATCCAGTCGGGCAAATGCCCTGCCACCTGGCTGTGGGTTGTTTTGTCGCCTCTTACGACAGGCCGCCCGGCCGCAGGAAATTGTATTCTTTCTCCGTTCCTGCACGGATAAAATCATTGATTAAATAATCGATTACAATAATCGAATTTTTGTGAATGAATTTCAAAATTCTATAATATGAAAACACTTACACCACACAGTTAATTAATTCAAAATAACTAAATCCACTACAATTATTAAAAAAAAAATTACACAAAGAAATATTGAAATCTTTTTCAATCTGCGTCCAGTATGTGTAAAACTATATCAGTCTCCTTTTATATCAAATTAAAAATAAAGGATAAAACTGAGAGTTTTTGTATTTTGTGTTTATTGACTAACACTGGTGGTTTGCTTGAACAATTTTATAAATGTAGACAAATCAATAAAATGGCAGCGTATGCCCGTATAATCGTCCGAAGACACCATATTTGTATAGGGTCCAAGAGGTCCACCCGCCAGCCATTAACACAGTGGGAAAATGCCCTTATTTAACCAGCTCTTGTGGCACTCGGGGTAATGTGACGTAATTAGGCATCAATTTAATACTTGAAGATAAATTATTAAGATTCTATAACTAAATACTTTGCAAAATGTCTGTATTCGGATCATATTTGAGTTGCGCAAATATGACCACGTTTCCGAATATCATAAGAAGCCTAAATGGTTACCTATTCGCCGTCGCCGGAATATTCACTTGCTCCCTTTTTTATACAACATCCTTTTTGATCCTCGTACTCCTCCTTGTTTAAAAGAACGTTTTAATTTTCTACATATTTCTAATTCCCGTTATTTGCGCTCTAGTAATAATCTCTCCATAATGACACCTGTACAAACTTCTTCCTTCGTGGATAACTCCTTCACAGTACAGGCTGTCCGTTTATGGAATTGACTGCCACTCAACATCAGACAAGCTAAGTCAGTATTCTCTTTTAAAATCATAGTTTTTAACATTGTAGCATTATCTATGCTTTAGGTCAACATATTTCCATACAAACTTTTAAATATTTAAGTCCTGAATACATTCTTAATAGGCTAAAGAGGTTAACTAATTTTTCTTTCACGTTCTCTCTATTATTTGGGTCGGCACAATATGTTTTTTTCTCCCACACTCCTCTATTCTGACATACGTCCTCTGTCACACCACAAATCATCATATCAACCTTCACACAATCCATCCATGTCTTTTTTCGTCTATCTTTACTTTTGTACCCTTCGATCTTGCAGTTTGACATAATATTTGTCACGGGACATCCCTTCTATTAAATGCCCATACCACCTTAATCTTCCTCCTCTCAATTTTTAAGTCAGAGATACCCTTATGTACTTATGTCACAGCTTATCCACGATGAATTCTCATCTCAGCTGAGTGGAGACGTGTGTGGTCTATTACTTTAGTGATCCAGTTTTCGGTTCCATATTACATAAAGAGTCTAACTACGGCAACATTAACAGGAATCCTGAAACGTTAAGTAATCGGGCGACCCGTTAAGTGTTCACTTTCGACGCTCGCCTTCAGTTACAACCACATAGAAAAATGACCAAGCAATAGTTAATATATAACTACTGCGAGTCACTTTGTGATCTGTTAGTGCTAAAACATTTTAATCTATCAAAATAACTTGAATAATTTGCAATAGAGTCCCGCCTACTACTAAACTTAATGTGGGTAGTTTGTTTTCTATCCTCAAACTTCTTTCGGCCTTTTTAGTGCATTACTTTTAAATTGTCTTTTTTGCAGTCGGGACGTTTCATATATTTTTTCGAAAGCTATTCTTGCGTAACTAAAAAGTATTGTAGTTTTTGACTGCCAACTGTCACACAGACAACAGAAAAACACTGAACAACAGTATTACATAGGCGACGTTTCACATGAGGCTCACAACAACCACGCTCCCGAATGCGATATTTCCCGGCCCACTTGTTTGCGGGCGTTGCAAATCATAAACTCAAGTGGAATGGATTATTCGACCCATCTCTTGACATGGGTCGTTGTGAGCGCTGCGCGTGCGGAAATTATGACGTTTCCGCAGCGACCATGACAACCGTGGTCGCTGCGTGGAATGGCTCAAAGAGCATTTTGAGCGTTATGAGCAACAAGAGATATGCGCCCATAAACGACTGTCCTGAAAACAAGATATACGTAAATAAATTTGCAATCTGACTCTGTAATTACTTTTAAACACACAGCTCAACATAAAAATTGAAAAGCAAACTTTCAAACCTTTTCAGAGTGAAGAAGTCCAAAGGATCTAAATGAGGGCCTCATGTGAAACGGGCAAAGCGTCACACTTCATAAAAATATACCAACTTATACCATATGACGTTATACTGACACACAGACCATATATAAGCGAAAATAAACTTTATTGTGACTGAATAAAGTCGTATAAATTATCCCTTGGCAGCAAGAGCTCTGGTGATGATTCTCGTGATAAATAAGAGGCAAGACATTGACTGATAGCGGTTACATTTCTAGGAACTTATGCGACCCGGGTCAGATTTGCGTTTTCCCAAAACAAGATACTGTCTTGGAGTTAAAATATTTGGCGTATTCAATTTTATTTCATTTTGGAAATTATGGGGCAGTGTAGGATAAGATTTATATGCGGTGAACTCCAGTTTATGGTTCAGAATTGTTTCCAAAGGCTGAATCTCAAGTAAATAAGGTTTGTTTAATAGAGAAACATTCTTGTACGTAGTCATCAAACTGTGTTTCCAACGTGGAAGAAAGGTATAAACCTATACATATAATAAAATTGTAGACGTCGAATTTCTGTACAATGAAAAACATTTGCTAAAAATCGAGTCAGGAAGACGTAAGAAGTGAAATAGAATTAATATAGATTTTTTTGTTTCTTTGTCTGTTTGTACCGGCTAATCTCCGAAACGACTGGACCGATTTAAATGAAATTTTGCACGTCTCGTGGGATAGTTGAAAAACATTTCACGCGGATAAAGTCGCGGGCAGAAGCTAGCAATAAATATTCCTTTATAAAACAGTTTTTAGAAGATTGCAGTTGAGTTGAGCGATATGTGGTGAGTTTCTTCAAATCCACTCATAGGCCAATTCGCAGTGCTTGAAGAAGATAGTCTTGAAGTGCATCCTTCCATAATTCTTTCTCTCTTCTTCTTTCTTCATCCTATCCGTAACGACTTACGATCCTAATACGAAGACGCTGAGAGTGAGATGGTCTACAAAAAGCTTTTTTTTTAATTAACTAATCTACGAACTCCGTACCCTTTTTACAACTTAATTATTGTTAGTTTTTTTTAATTAATACACGCTTATTGTTTATGTGTTATTATGTGTGACATTAATTTTATGATTTTTGTGTTGTGTTGTGTACCTTAAGAATAACGGTCTACAAAAAGTTTTTTCTCTCAACAGTATGAAGTAACTTTGTTGGCTTAGGGTTTTATATGGATAAAATGCGAAAAGAGAATATCCATACAAGAACCAAAGTTAATGTCATTTTTTGCTTAATATGCTAGTTGATATGTTGCGAGCGGGATGAGATGGCCGGAGAAGGCAAAGGGACGAGAAGAAGAACCAAGGAAAACTCACCTCGCCACCAGTCCGCTGTGCCAGCGCTCGTCCCCCGGGGGTTCACACTCTCACTAGGATTGTGGCTTTGATAATTAAATGTGGTTATAACAATTTATTTCTATTTATTTGTGTTCCAAATATTTTATATAAGTGTTTATGTTGCGGTGACAGCACTGACAGTTCTCCCTATCTCTTTTTTAGCGCATTCTTCATTTGAAGTTTTATTCTATTCTCGATGGCATGGATGGAGAAGAAGAATTCACAAGGAGGTGTTCATGGGCGCAACCATATGGTATCAACTATTCTGAAGTGCTCCAAGACAACAGTCTTCAGGTAAGGCATCGTGGCATCATAAGCTATATAGAATAGACTTTTACATTGAAGGTAGAATTTTCCTATAATTCCATGTAGCTAATTCGTAGTTTAATAACAGACCGTCAGCAGCTCCGGATCTTGAAGTTTTTTCAGGGGAGGGGGGGGGACTAGAGAATTCGGACCCGCTCCCCTATATAATTGATTTAATCATTATCATCATTCTAGCCATCAGACATTGATGGACACGCGTACTTCTTTGTTTTTTGACCTATGCTTACGTGCCCCACGAAAAGTAATTTTAGTGCTTAATTTTTTTTATGGCATGAGTTCAGCAGATAGGCAGACGGCCCACTTGATGGAAATGATGATGAATGATGGAAAGCGGTTACCATCGTTTATGGCTACAAATGAGCGGCTGCTCTCTTAAGGGAGACTGGAACCTGGTCACTAATTCTGGAACACAACTCAAGGTTGTTATGGCGGTATCCTCTAAACCAGGGGTAGCCATCCAGTCGTGAAAATACCCTACCACCTGGCTGTGGATTGTTTTGTCGCCTCTTACGACAGGCCGCCAGGAAATTGTATTCTTTTTCCGTTCCTGCACGGATAGGCTTAAAGTCCTGGACGACTCATAATAGGTGACCAATGGATACGCCCTGAAAAAGACAACACGTCTTAGTAAACGTAATGTAAGACCGGTGACTCGTGCAAGATTGCTAGTAGGGACTAGACAAGGAAACCAGAGGACCAGGATATGTAACGCAAAATCTGTCGACGGGTAGACCAAATTTGTTCAATCTTTTTTTTTTAAACGCAGGGAGAATGTCTGTAGTCACCGTTTGCATTCGGTTTTTCCCGAAAAGCCAAATGCAGCGCAGAAACTTGCATCGAGGTTGTGTGGGACTGTCAGCGATCGGTTATCCACGCTAGATTAAAACAGAAGCAGTGGCGAGAAATCAGTTACTGAACTACCCACTACACCTAAGCCTGCACCGTCACGGGATTTAGAACAAAGTCACTGCCCCGAGGCGCTCCTACGCTCGGCAAAATTGGGCCACCCCGGTGGTATTTGACCAACTTAACCAACAACATAGGTCACTTAACTTAACGCAAGTTAAATATATGGCAAACTTAAAGGCCTTATCTAAGCAAAGTAAAAATTAAGGCTTCGATAGAAAGCAAACAATAGTGTAACGACAATATTATAAGTACTAGTGCAAATGCCTAGATGGAAAACTACTTCTTAAAAGTTCATTAATTTAAGTACTGATAAGAGCTAGATAGACTTTCCTCGTATAAGATATTACTCTTAAGAGACTGAATTCAAAGTAATTGCTCTTTTACGTCCTTCATCATGATCCATCTTGCCAAGTGCCTGCGTCTTGACGCCTATGTTCTCGTGTATGTGTGAGTTTTAGGGATGGGAATTGATTACGTTATTATTTATTACAATATCCGAAAGTTATCCGCAAGGAAGGATTTCTAAATTACGTTTTAGAAACATAGTTATCATAATTTTTATTTTGCTATCAGGTAGTACCCGGTCGAAGGGGTAGGTCCAAGAAATGCTGGCTTGACGTTGTGAGGGATGACATGCGTACCAACAGTCTTAACATAAGGGATTTCAAAGATCGCGCAAAGTGGAGAAGAAAAAGCGGACCCTGGCCATCTGAGTGATCGCTCCGAACGCAACCGGGATTTAACGCGCGGATGATGATGACAACGTGTTTCATATATTTTTATTTTCTAAGGCTGATGTGCACTGATTTTTAACCGATGGTTAAAATAAAATGATCGCTAAAAATGTATGCATAAACAGTGAGTATTTTATTATAACCGTCGGTTAAAGGTTGGGGCACACAAAACTATTGAAGTATTTGCGCAACTAAAGAATAGATTTTTTTAACATAAAACAAAGCCTAAATGCTAAATACATACATAAATTCTAAATTATCTTATGAAATTGTATTTATTTTTTGCATTTAATTACTCGCAAAGTGAATATTGTTTTGTCAGGAAAAAATCGAGTTATGCGAACACAAACACGTGGAAGCTAAATTATTCAGTAAAAACAATGAGATATTGGGTTGGGTTTAAAGAACTTTATTCTCAAAAGAACATTACAGTTCACTTATATGAGATACAATAATTTATATTCTAACATAAGTCCTATAAATCTAAGAGCGACTCGACATTGATAAAAAATAACAATAATAATATATAATAAAGAAACATAACGATTGGATTTCCTGAGTAGCCTCCTGTAGATAATATTGCTTTTTTATATTAAATTTTTTAATTTCCTTTTATATAAATTTATATTTTTACACTCCTTTACTTCTTTTGGTAATTTATTGTAAAAATTGGCTCCTTCGCATAAAATATTTCTTTTGCCATATTTTTCTGTTCTGGGTGCTCGAATAATAATTTTATTAGTATGTCTTAAATTGTATTTAATTTTTTTATGACTGAACTGAATGTTTGTTTGTATGATATTTTTTACTAAAATGCACGTATTATATTTATATAGTTGATGTACATTAAAGATTTTAGTTTCTTCGTATATAGTTTTTGTTGGTGTCAAGAAATTGCAGTTATATAGGTTTTTGATTAATTTTTTTGTGTTGTTTATAAGGTTTTTAAATTCGTTCTTGAAGCTGCTCCCCAAATTTCGATAAGATATTCTAAATGTGGCTTCGCTAATGCATTGTATATTGTATTTCTAATTTTATGTGGTATACAGTTTCTTATTTTGCGTAGTGCTCCTGATAATGAGGATAACTTAGATCTAACGTATTCAATATGAGATGCCTACGTTAATTTATCGTCTAGTAACAATCCGAGCTATCTTTCTTGATTTCACTTTTGAATAGGAATATTATTAATTAGTGGAGGCGTGAAATCAGGGAGTTTTTTATTTTTCGCTGTAAATATCATGTACGATGTCTTTTTTGTATTAATTGTAAGTAGGTTATGCAAAAACCATTCATTTAATAGGGTTAGGTTATTTTGAGCTTCAGCTATTATGTCATTTATAGAAGTACCAAAGTAAAACAAACTCGTATCGTCGGCATATAATGTGAGATATCCTGTCAGGCCTATTTGATTAATATTATTAACGTAAATGAGGAAAAATAGAGGACCCAATATTGTTTCTTGTGGGATTCCACATGAAATTTTGCAAGGAGTACTTTCAAAATCTTCTAATTTCACTACTTGTAATCTATTAGTAAGGTACGATTTTAGTAAATCATAAGCTAGACCATTAATACCTAAGTTTGTAAATTTCTGTAATAGTTTTTCGTGGCTGACGGTATCAAACGCTTTTTTAAGATCAATAAAAATACCTAAACTAATGTTTTTTTCATCAATATTAGACTTAATTTTAGTTACCAAATCAATACTAGCTGAAAGGGTATTTGATTTTTGTCGGAAACCATATTGTTGGTCTATTAAAACTGTTTTTCATTCAAGTAATCATTTATCCTTGTAAAAATATTTTTTTCAACAATTTTGCTGATGACAGGAAGTACCGATATATGTCTATAATTACCGGGGTCGAATTTCTACCTAACCTACCTGATTTATAGATAAGGGTAACTTTCGCTACTTTAAGACTATCTGGGAAAACTCCAAGTTCAAAACATTTATTTATACAGTTTTGTAGGGGAAGACTAATTATATGATTTATGCATTTGATTGATTTTACGCTGATTCCGTCAAGACCGGTACTGCTATTAATGGTGTTAAGATTATTAATAATAGTAATTATTTCTTCTGTGGTACACGATTTGAATTTTTCAAGTGTAGTGTCATGACAATAATTACTTCCATAAATTAAAGTATTGCCTGGGCATTTGTGATACTTATTTGGTATATTTTGTGGTAAATCTGCACCAATACTTGCGAAAAACTTATTAAAAGTATTGCATATTTCTATGTCCTTTTTTATTTCAATTGCGTTTATTACTAGTTTTGGAGGAGTACTACTTGTTTTTATCTTATTTAAAGCCAGTGAGTTTATAAGCTCCCACATTATTTTAGGATTTATGTTGGTTTGCGTGAAAGCATTGATATAGTAATTGTTTTTTGCCTTGTTTATTTGTTTTACGACTTCATTTCTTTTATTTATAAATCTAATTTTTAAGGTTTCGTTTTTATCGTTTTTTTTAGTTGCTGCCATAATTGGTTTCTTTCATTTATTAATTGTATAATATTTTTATTTATCCAGTCTTTTTCAGATAAATTTAGTATTTTGTGTTTAACAATTTTATTGTAGTTTATATGTTTTTTTATAAAATAGTCCAGTTGCTTGTATATATTGTCTTCGTTCGTATAAGTATCATCGTAAATAATTTGTATAAAGTATCATAATTAATGGCTTCATATTTTTTACGTTGTACATTTTCCGTCCTGTGTCTACATAACTCCAAGAAGATTTGTTTATGATCTGATAACGAAGAGTCTAAAGTAGAAAATACAAATGTACTGTTACTCAAATAGCAAGCGACGTGGTCTATGATTGTTCTAGTCAATGCAGTTTCTCTTGTTGAGTTTCTTCATTTATGTTGTTTAATTTTTCGTATCCTGCTTCGTCCAGCATCGATAGGTAACGTTTTGTTGTATTCGTTTTTGGATTTAGTAGATCTAAATTAAAATCACCTAAAACCAAGGATCGCTTCCTTTGTTCCAATTGAGCTGAAAATGTTTCCAGAAAAAGTAGTAAGCTGGTATCGCCTGGTTTATATACACCTCCCACATTTATAGTAAATTTAGGCAAATATTCCCATACGTAATTATTTCCATCCTTTGTTCTGTTATTTCAAAGCTTACGCTGTTATGAATGTATATGGATACGCCACCTCCTCTTGTTTTCTTTCTGTAACTGTATATATGTGTATAATTTGGCAAACTGTAAAATTTTGCATCTTCTTCAGACTGTGGCCACGTTTCCGTAAGTATAATGACATGTATTACTACCGGGATAGTTTTCAACAAACATTTCAATTCATCAAATTTTCCTGGTTTTCGAATACTCCGTATATTTGTATATAATTTTTTTAGAAAAGAATTGATGGTTATTGATAACTCGTTATATGTATGGGCAACATGGTATGTTATGTTTTTCGAGATATAGGAATCGTTTGTAAAGCTTAAAGTTTTATTTTTTAGTTTTTTGAAGGTGCCTTACTTGTTGTAATTCTTGGTGTCCCGTTAATATATTTTATTACTAAGTCCAGCTCTCCGTTTTCTTGGCGACGCTTAAGTTCCATTGTAAGATCTTGTAAATATTTTCGCTGCAATAACGTCTGATCTGAATAAATTTTAATGTTATTGCAGAGATTTGACTTGTTTTTTAATAAAAATAAAGGTATATCTTGATTTGTAAAACATATTTTCAAAGGGCGTGATTTTTCTGGATTATATTTACCTAATCTGGTAGTCTTAACCGGGTTAGGACATTCTGGGTAAATTGATTTAAGTATTTTATACGACTCCTCATAATCATAGTTGTTGTTTGTATTTGTTTCACCTTTTTTTTCAACTACCCCCATCATAATAACATTTTTTTGCCGATACATACAGTCTTGTATTTCGAGAATGAGATCATGTTGCATTGAGATAGGCGATTTTTGTGATTGAATTTCATTACAATTATTTTTTAGTTCCGATATATCCTTTTCTATGGTGTTTATTTTTTTACTTGTTATTTGTTGTTCATACTTAATATTTTCGAAATCTTTGGTTATCTTATGATATTCTAACGATAGATTTTCTGTAGCCAGTTTTATGCTTGTAATTTCTTTCTTAATATCCTTAATTTCCTCCCTGATTTCTCTTATATTTTCATTTTGGGAGCTAGTCATTTCACTGAAAAATGCCATGATCTCATTTTTGAAATCAGCAAGATCCTGCTTAACATCGTACTCACAATTACGTTATTTTCTCTTTCTCGTATTTCTAGTTATACGGGTTTCTTCTTCATCACAGTTCGATAACTTCGAGGTTGACCCGCACCGCTCACGCTTCCGCTTGTTAACGTATGAGTAGGCGCTCGAGCTGTGGTTTGTATCGTCGCTTTGTTGAAAGTACACTCTTTTATTTTAATGTTGTAGCAGTATATAATATTTTAAACTTTATTCGCACGATACTAAGGCTGACTTTGCACTCATTGGTGGACAGAAATAATTCTATTTAACTTGTTTTACGTCCGCACGATCCGATCGCTAGGATATTCAAATTATAATAACAATTCTTTTACTGTACAGGCTATTCGACTCTAGAATGAGTTACCTGTTACAGTTAGACAAGCTAAATCACTAACAATATTTAAGAATATGACAAAAAGCTTGCAACATAGTGATGTTTGATATTTCTACGTATATTTAAGTATGTGTATATATGTGTATATTTATGTATGTAATATCAATAGGTGTATTTATATATATATATATATATATATATATATATATATATATATATATATATATATATAATATATATGTACCTAATTAGCTGCATATCCTCTAATATTTTTAACATTATTTTTAACATCGCCCATTGTGCACATTTAGAATATTTTTAGGCTATAAGTTCATCTGTATTTGCTGTAATGGTGTACAATAAAGTGTTATCTATCTATGTTTTACTGAAATTTAACATAATTTCTTAAAGAATCCGCAAAAAAAAATGCACTTTCGGATACGAAATCTGTGATTGTGACACAACACAAACGCTTCAAAGGATATCGTTTAACGTTGTGAGTGCAACTGGAACCTTTATATCGATATTTGAAAAACTAAAGTAGAACACTTAAAACATTATAACATAAAATATATTGAGGGCTTCATACCAAATAGACATATTATAGTCAAAAGTGTTATGTTTTTGTTGTTTACTAAAATCTATGCATGCTACAATTTAGAAAGTCTTACCAGTATGCAAGTGTACTTAATAGAAGGGTAATCCAAACTTCAATCTTATACAATAAAAACTAATATGTTATTAAGTTTTCGCGACTTGTATACATAATAAAAGTACATTTTAACGGTTTTAAACGCGGTAATTTATTTGATTTCGGTTTATACGACGTTTCAGCCCCTTTTCAGTGGCCGTAGTTACGGACGACAAAGATGACATTTGTCCACCGAGTATTGTTAAAGTTTTAGTTAGCCTACCGCCAACTTGTCCATTTTAATTATTTAGTTTTAATTTTGTTATACAACTACACTTATAGGCCTACCTGATGGAAAGCGGTTACCTTCGCCATTTGCAACACAATTGGTGTTCAAAATGCGTTGCTATACTCTCTTAAATGCAACTGGAACCTGGTCACTAATGCAGGAACACAAGTCAAGGTTATTATGGCAACATATTCAAGACCAGAGGTGGGAGCCATCCAGACGGGAAAATACCCTGGCTAAAATAATCCCTGAATTTGACATTCCTTCATGTCCCTGCTCCATTTGCGGTAATGTTAGAATAAAATAGAATTGAATATACTTTATTGCATAACATTCAGATACAATTTAAGAGTTTTAACTACAGAAGATAATAGGCGCTCTTATCACTAAAAGCAATTTCTTCCAAACAACCTTAGGATGGATTAGAGAAAATTGTGTGACATGTGGGTTTTGCAATATAAACAGAATGAAAAAGTATATATATAAGATTTTGAGATGGTAAATATAAATAGACATGGAAATAAGACAACAATATACATAAATTAATAGACATAAATAAATAATAAACATATAAATAATGTATAGAGCTATGTAAGTAAATATGGGGGGGGGGAATGAATATGTAGAGACTGATAGATTAGACTATTAGAGCAGGTAGTGTTCCTTCACGAGTCTGTAGAACGCCTGAAGAGAATGAGCATGCCTGATTTTCACAGGTAGCGCATTCCACAGGCTCACTGCGTGAACTGTAAAAGATTTATTGTTTATTTATTTATTAATATTATTAATGTTACTGTTAGTGATTGTACTAAATGTGCCTTGTTTTTAGTGCTAAAAATAGCGTCATTAATGCTACATTAGTGTATATACAATTAGCTACATTAGTGTAAATACATAAGGAAATTGTTAATGTTTCACGTTATTTACAATTAATGACTATGTCGCGTTACAAATAACAAATCAAAACTTTAGCTTGCGCATTATCCCAGATAGAGCAGGGACATCGCAGAAATTGATTCTTACAGGCTTTGTTTCCTAATATATTCAGATAATACTAGCTGTCCCGCCAGTCGTTGTCCTGCCCTGAAGAAATAAAATTTAGAACCCGATTGCAGCTCCATCTACAGGGTCCAATTATGAATCTAAACCATCCTCGAATCCACACAAAGAATCATTAAAATCGGTCCAGCCATTTAGGAGGAATTCACTGGCAACGTACAGAAGAATTATATATATAAAGATATATGGACTAGTGGTCTCCCAGTTGACGAGATTGGACCATAATTAATTTAAATTATAAGTTTGAACATTATTAAGGTTCTGTTGTTAAAGACTATATACTTCTATAATCACAGATTTCGCCAAGGCTACAGACGCCACTTAAAAACATTAGATAACTATTTTTCATGTAATTTAAAGAACAATACCTACTTACCTCCAGGTGGATTATGTCTTTAGTCCTCCTTCATACCCAAAAATTCACAGATTCCACACCACAAACTTAGATTTATAAAAATCAAAATAAACAAAATGCTAAAAGCGACATCTTCCAGGCAACCGAGCTTAAAGGAAATTCTAAACAAATTTTGGCGATGTAAGTAGAGCAGAAATAAGCTTTTTTTTAAAGGTTTTTAAATACAAGCGTTTGAGATCCTGCATATCATGTAGCAGCAGAGAGCTAGCCAAAACAAGTAAAACTACCTCAAACACGACGGATCTGTCTTGTTTAGTACAGAAGTTCCTATGGCCACCTCCCAACTCCATCATCAGATCAGCTCCATGGTACCATATTATTGCATTGCCACGCGATATACATATGCATGCAAAATTTCAGCTCAATCGGAAAACGATTAAATTAAACTTGCAAGATTCCACCCGAACTTACATACGTCATCCATACATCCATTAAAAGTGAAATAAAAGCTTGTAAAAAGATGGGACCGAGTACAATTTAAATATAAATACTTACATTAATTTTTAATGTTATTACATAAATAAATCCAGAAATTTATAAGTGTTTAATCAAACAAACAAAATTAGTGTTGAATAGGGTGGTCGTTAAAAATTAAATTTCTTGCGACGCCCCCTAAAAAGCTTCTTTTTAATGAAAAAAACTGGGATTTTTTTTATTTTTTTCAAGTCAAGACATCACGTGCCTCAAGACGATTCAAGTTAAAACTAAACATGTAAGAAAAATTGAAAGATAAGCTTGAATCACGAAGAATTTTAAACTGTTTCTGAAACTATAATTTGAAATTCATCACTGAGAATGATAATACGGAAGGTATTTCATTGTTAAAACTTTTCCAATCTTAAAATAATTATTACTTCTAAGTATGAAGAAGTTTCCTCAAAAAACATGATATTACCCAAAAATTAACTTGAATCGTCTTGAGGCACGTGTTGTCTTGATTTGAAAAAATTATAAAAAAAAATCCCAGTGTTTTTTCATTTAAAGGAAGCTTTTTAGGGGGCGTCGCAAGAAATTTAATTTTTAACGACCACCCTAGTGTTTAAACTACCCACAAAAACCTGTGCTTCAAATATTAAGGCAACAAAACACTTAGCAACACCAGTCGAAACCCCGAAACAGAAAATAAAACAATAGGCTAGGCTAGCTCCATTGGCCATGCAATATTTACTGGCGGTGGCTGTGACAAGTTTACGATCTAAGCCCACCCCCCAGAGTGTCAAAAACAAACGCGCGAGAGGTTAGTTGTTGGACATTTTCTTTATTTTATTGTGTTCATTGTTCAGGATATTCTGTCCGGGGCAAAATGGGCCTTTTGTCATCCCTGCACGCAATTTCCGAACGCTCCAACTTAGATTTGATAGAGGAAATTGTCGTTATGAGTTTGTTTCGATTATTTATGAGTTTAGTGAAATTAGTTGTTTGGATCTCTAGAATATATTTATCTCTATCTATCATTTCAGAACTATGCTATGCTATTGTCATTTGGTTATTTGTTGTAACACTTTTTATTTTTTTATTTATTACATTTATCTTAATATTATTCAGGAAGTCACTCTTAATTATTACTTTAACATTATTCTTAGTACATATTAGCAATTGTTAATGTGTCTCGGTGTTCGTTCCTGTCATTACTATCAAACAATATTGACAGTATCATTTTATTGTACAGATATAGATATATACTTTTAATACAATGCTCTTGTCGGTGGTGCCTCTTCAAATCTTCTCTATTATGGGCCAGTTGTTTTACTTGTTATTTTTATTCGATCCATGAATGGTCGCCTTGGTTTTTCCTTCCCTCTTCTTGCCTCCACTTTCCCTTCGATTAACGAGCATAAGAAGGTGTCGTGTCGTAGCAAATGGCCAAACGTCTTCCCCCTTCTTTCCTCCAGAGTTTTTAAAATTATCCATTTCTCCTTTATCATATCCAGAACTTCTTCATTGGTCTTCTTTTCTTTACAACTTATTATCTATATGCGTCTCCAACACCACAATTCAAATGCTTCTAATCTATCGCGATCTCTTGGTAACATTGTCCATGCTTCATTATTTTTCCACTAATATAAATTTGCATTTTGAGTATTAAATTGCATACATATAAACCGCGCGCAGAAGGTTTGCCGATGACTACTTACTTTTTTTTGTTAACCCTACTGACCATCGACGCGTGACATCATGAGGCTATCGGCAAACCTTCTGCGCACGGGTAGTAGTACATTTATAAAAATACAGTATACAAATTAAGGTGTTCCTTGATAAGCCTTTTAAAAGTATCAGTGATTAGGTGTTTCTAATACTGCCAATGCATTCCAAAAACTGCATACGGTGCATACACACCAAAATATTTTTGGCAAAATTTCGTAGAATGCAATAGCGTCATTAATCGCAAATTTGCCGATGATCGCAAGAACCTACTTGCTGTAAAAAGTACATTGTACAGTCGTGGTATGAAAAGATTCGATTCACCTTTAAGTCGAACTTTGCTTGCACGAGTACAAGAAACACTACCACCATGATTTTAATAAATATTACGTTTGTAAAATATAGAATCGTAAAAAAAGATAAATGCAACGTTGACAATGACAGACACTGAAATTAACAATGGTTTTAATCATCAGAATCAAAGAGGATATAATCACTACCGTTACCATAAATATTAAATCCAATAAAAAGGTATTACATCTCAAAACAATATTTTTAGACAAGATGGAAAAGCAAACAACTTTGTGTTAAGTAATTAAAGTTTATTGTCAAACAGTTAAACATCATTGTCAAACAGTTAAACATGATTTGTGACTTAGTTTAAAAGGTAACATGTGCTTGCGGAACGTTAAATGAATCAATTTGCAATCTGGCGAACCTTTTCATACCGCGACTGTACAAGAGGGGTAAGATGGGCATTCCAGCGAAAAGGGATAGGGAGCTATTCGAGCTTACAACGAAACTCAACTTACTATCGCCACAAAAGCTTAATCTTTTACCCGCTATAGAATTTCCACGAAGAATAAATGAATTATTTCCAGTATAATATAGGTACTTCATTTTGCATTCTACCTTAAGAGGCTGGGCTGTAACCTTATGGCGGTGCATCTGCGAACCTCAAAACCGGAACTACCGACAGGAAGAATGGGTTTCTAGACTGTATACAGAGTAGTATAATTCAGAGAATATCCTTATTTCTGCAGGAATGGAGAAAGAATATATAATACTCGATGGCCGGGTGGCCTGTCGTGAGTGGCGACAAAACAACCCATAACCAGATGATAGGCCATTGCAGTCCAGATAACTACCATCCCTAAAGCATGCCGCCATAGCAACGTTGAGTTGTATTCCGGCATAAGTGGCCAGGTTCCAGTCTCCCTTTAGAGAGTGGCAACACATTCATAGCAACTTTGATGTAACAAATGTCCATAGTAACCGCTTTCCATCAAGTGGGCCATCTACCTGTCTGCTAAACTCGTGCAAAGAAAATTTGAAAAAGAATACTTATAAATAAAACATCTAAACGAAAGCTATAATACAAAGCTTTTAAATAGTTTATTCCTTATCTCGTATTCCTATCGTAAGAGGCGACAATAAACCAGGTGGCATAGTATTTTCTCGTCTGGGCTTCGAGTCTGTAACTCAAATCGACAATCGAATCGAATTGGAATCATTACTTTGAATTTATTTATTACTAGCGTTTTCCCGTCGGCTACGTCGCGTGCAAAACCCTAGAAAGTCGCTCCATGTCATGTAGTACTTATACGAGAAGTACTAATGTAGTTTGCTGTTTTACATAAGACATTACTGTTTCTTGTTACTAAGTTCACTACAATAAAAAAACACGAAGTCCATATAGTCTATAACACTGCGCAGCGAAATATAGAGGCGAGGCGCAGCCAACCTGATTTGAAACAATACAATGAATGAGATGTTGTTTAAAATTTTTGGTAGATTTTATTTCGGCTAACTTCATCTCTGTTAATGGTGTTTTTTCTACTATTATTCTGCCATGCTGTACGTACGTACTATTGTGTTGTGTGTGTTAATATATTGAAGCACAGGCGGTAGTAGGAGTTACTTAGTGTTCCCATTAAGGCTTACATTTTACCGACCGTTCATTTGCCTTACTATCAATTAACTTTTGGCATAAACTCCATACATCACAATGTCTAAATTTAACCGATGGTAGGCAACTGAATGAATAGTAAATTATAGGAATTGGCCTTAAATTTAACTCTCAGCTACCCTATTGCCGATAATCGTAAAATACACTACGTTTACATTAAATTGTGTAGAATGTGAGGTGTACAATTTTACTGCACTTCACATAAGAATTAACAGGCCTTGGTAACAGGTCAATTATCATGAATTTTGATGAATAAATCACACAAGGTACGCTTAGGAAACCGGTATTTTATAAGTATTTTGATAAATACAATATTAGGTTAATTTCATCACTCGAAATAAAATAGCTTATGTGAGCGAGACAGTATCTACATTGAAATAAAATTCACTGGAAAATTTAATTATCTGGAACACCAAACTAGTCTGTGCAGCCGGCAGTCTTCTCGCGGGCGATGTTTGTTCATTAGAGGGGTTTTAATTTGATTTTTCTAGCGCGCTCTAATTGCAAAGCGCTCGTAATTCGCACTCATTTGTAGAGAGGACGCCACACAATTAGTTTGTGGCATTTGTTTTGAAAACTTATATTTATCATTCTTAATTGCATGTATTTTATACCACCCTTGAATAACGTAGAGATAAATTTACAAATTTCTTTTGTAACATAGCTTTGTAAAACACTTTTTTAAATATTAATATTTTCATGAACTTTAAATACTTTTGAAGTGAAACTTCTATATAGACGGGGTCTTACGAGTTTTCGCTCACAAAAAAGCGTAACGGTCGCGTGTTCTAATACTTACATTTTTAAACTCGTGATATCTTTCGAATGGAATGTACGAATTGAATAATTCAAATTGGGCAAGTACATTAACAATCTGCCCGCAACACTTCAGGTAAAAAAAAATGCTATTCATTTTGTCAGATGTCAGTTGAAGAGTTTCCACTTGCCTGTTGCGATTCGTTTTTCCACTTGTCCGTTTCCATTCGTTTTTCCACTTATCCGTTGCCATTGGTTTTTCCACTTGTCCGTTGAAGTATCACTTTTTTAATGAATAAAACAACACATGCGAATGTAAAATATGATGATTTAATATAGAGAAAAAATATAACATTAAAGAAACAAAAGAACAATGAAGTTGTTTATTTAAAAATAATATATTGTGGCTTATTATTCAGCCACACTTGAATTGTTTTACGTATATTTTACATAGCACGTCATCTATTCTTGCAAGTTTTGCACGCCAGAAATGGCAAGGCATTGTCACTATAATATAAATTTCCAAACTAAGGCCTTTTAATTTAAGTTCTTGCCTATAAATGACATCTTAGAAGCTATATATCAACTCATTACTCCTTTCTTTGGCCCAAAGACCCCGTCCCCTTTTTACATAAACCAACGCGGATACAGCTATACTAAAATAATACGAGGGTTAAGAAAATGAAAAACATTATAATTTCTAAATGTAATTTTAATCAATATTTACATGATCACATTTAAGTAATAAAATTCTTTTGGTATTATCAACTTTAATAACCTATATTTTGTTCAATATCAACATACCCTTATTCATAAATACTAACAAACAATATTTTAAATTTATTCATAAAAGTGTGTACTTAATAAGAATCAAATTAGTGCACGAACCTAGTAGACTGCCAGTTATTTTTCTCAAAAAGTACTGTGTCTAAATTTAGAGGGCCCCGTAACAAATGGGCGTACAGACAAAAGTGCAGTTTTACACTCCCTTGTGTAAAACGAAATTGTGATTAGAAAAAATCTAGTTAATTGTATAAGGCTGAAATTTGGAATACCTTTCTTTTTAAGTACACCTGCATACTGGTACGACTTGTAAAATCGTTTAAATTGTAACATGCACAGTTCTTAAAAAAACACAATAAAATGGCATTTTTGCCTATATGTTTATATGTTATGCAGCCATCGAATTATGAATAATTTTTTATAGCAAGGTTGTAGTCTGTGTAGTTATATCGTATAGTTAAGTTGTACCGAAAAAAAACAAACATGGCCGCCATACGTGTACCTAGGGGTTGTTTTTTTTTTAATTTACATATGGCTGACTCCTATATTTTAAGGCTGATTTATATTTGCATTAGTTAAGTAGTTAGTTAACTTGAGAATATGTCAACACCGTTTGAACACTCATAAACTTATTAACAAATATGGCTTTCTTCAATATAAACATATTTTTTATGAAATAACAGCATTTATTTTAATAAGTTTTTACTTTAATATGGCACTCAAGGCAAGATTGATGACAGTATTGACAATGTTTGGTTTTGACACTTGACACTTAAATAAAATCGTCTTGGATACAATGTACTTTTATCCAAACTATACAAAGTCTAATAAAACGTCTTTTTAATAGCTATAATATTTTGTTAATTGTTTAACATACTTAATCGACAACTTACTACTTAACTGCTAAACGTCTGTCCAAACGACAATAAGGACTCAACTCGCCGGTTCCGCAAGTCAACTGGTTACTTACCTAACGGAAATGTAAACCAGCCTTTACCGACTGTCCATTTTCCTTACTATCGTTTATTATTTGTCATGAGCTCTATACAAGTAATGTCATAATCGAACCGATATGATGGTAAGGCAAAATAATGAATAGTAAGATCAAGTAATCAGCCATTAGTCATGTCGTTTAGATCTTAACAAAAAAGCTTTTAGGATGTGTAGGGGATAGATTATCTTCCAAACAATAACACACTCTATATAGCATTACACCCACTCAAAACGACAAAAATTGAGTAATAAAAATTACCTTTTAAGGCCAAAATTAGTAAAGCGCGCAGCGGTGTACGTTCCTTTATCGCTATAGTATCCTAGCTCGGATAGTTATAAACTGGAATGTTGCCATCATGCATACCGAAATTTTTATGATATTGCAAAGTTTCTAAGTACTTCCTTTATCACCAAGATGTAATATCGCAAGATATGAATAAAATAAGTAATCAAAGTAAAATAGGTAAATAAGAGCCGATCTTTCAGCGCGGAACATTCCAGAGATGTGTCGCTACAACAGCGTTGACAGATGACCATGTCAAATAAACCCCAATTTTTTTTCAAAAATCCCCAAAAATAAGCTTTTTCAGGAAAAAACCCCCAAAACAATTTTTACTTATTTTAAAGGAGAAAGAAAAAAGCAAAACCACCGTCTTAGCGAAAACGTCACTAATGACGTCATCATTTTCGCTCACGAGGCACTCACAACGACCCGTGTCAATAGGTGCGTTAAATAACTATTCCACTTGAGTTTACGATTGTGACGCCAGCAAATAAGTGAAACGGGAAAAACCGCGGTTGTGAACGTGCTCATTGTGAGTCTCTAACTGAAAGTAGCCTATGGGATACGACGCATAGGAGTAGAGACGGCATAATAAATAAATGACGTTAATGAACGAACGAATTAATTGAATTATTAAAATGAACTATTGAATTGAAGTATGATTCACTAGTAGAGTATAATTCTAAGATAAAGTAATAATACCGTATTGTGACTTATATATAATAATTGTAGTGATGAGAATTGTGTTAGTAGATGAATTATTACTAATACTTATATATATACTTAAAATATCTCTCCAAAATTTCTCACAAAAAATATCCCCCCAAAAGTCCCCCCAAAGAATCAAAAATCCCCGAATTTGCAGGTATTCCCCCCCATCTGGCAACGCTGCGCTACAATCACTACTAATTTGTTCGTATCATATTCGTATATTCTTTTTAACACAAGGTTTTCTTGTTAGTTAACTTTATTACACGACAGATGCCACTGTTTATGGTAAACTGCTTATTTCTTTGTTTCATTTTCATATCGAGGACAAAATCATAGATGGCGTTGTGAACGTATTAGTTCAAATAATTCCATTCCGACTATATCTAAAGCGGTTTACTGTGAAGCATTTTAAATAATATAATTACTAGTTTGGCCGCTGCGTCGGTCGCGTTAATATATATTTTGTAGAGCTAATGTAAGTTCGACTTTTGGGAGATCCACATACCCTCCACACTGGTGTTTTAACGTAATGTTTAATACAAAATACTAGCAGCGTCATCTAGTAAAGTTGAAACTAAAAATAAAAGCAACAAATTAAAATCACATTATAATTGTCGTTGCTACGACAATATACTTAATCTTGAATTGCAACGGTGCCAACAATTCATAATCAGCGCCATCATTTCGGCTATTATTATATTATAAAATTCGTGGAACATAATATTCTCAGGATTTGATTCATTGATTGATGATTTTATTTTAAAAATTTCTAAAAGCAGAATCTGCGTGGTCCTTGCAAATCATCTATAAGCTGGAACATCCAACGTTCCAGAACCCATTCGACTAAAGTAATTCTCGAAGTAAACATATCTATAGACAGCTCTTCTCTCATATAACTGCGCCAACTAAACCAGGGACTTAAAGTCTTCTTAACCGGAGAGTCGTGCAGCTCCGTGAATTTTCGAAGTTGTCTCGCAGACCAGGTTCAAGACTACCAGCCTACTCTGCCAGAACCATCTACAGGTCCCGAGCACGGGGCCTTTTACTCTGACTCTATATCTTGCCGGTGACCTGAACGGCGTCCCAAGCTACGAAATTTGCTGCGAGTGCCGCCCTGCTCCTCCTCTTTATCAGTTAGCAACACTGCCTGCTGCTGCTGAAACGACTGCAGCCGCGACCCGCTTCCATTGGCAACGGGCGACCCAATCTACTCGAAGCATCGAAGGACTCACGACTCTTAAGATAGATGATACACGCGTTTAGGACCATGATAGGTTTCCTAGAGCTACGATAAGTTTATCTCATATTATTGTGATAAAGCACTCAAACAAATATTCTATCTGAGACTGCTGTTTTATTTCACTAAACCGCCCCCTTATTCCAATCTCATTCTTCACTATCTCATGCCTTCTGTCTGATCCCTCTAACTCATGACCTTATCCCATCTGATTTATCCAACCTGTTGCAGACAGAGAGCACCGCCCTGACCCGCCTGCTGGAACACATCTACGCGCTCCGCATACGGTCGACACCAATAGCTCACACAGTTAGCGTCTAGGCGTCGGACGGTACATGCCGCATAGGAAGTGGCCTTGGAGGCCGGAGGACCACTCGACTGCTACTCTCTCTACGATTTAGAATTATATTCTCGATTCTTCATATATTGTAATTTTAAATTTGTTGTAAATAACATAATTATATTTAGTACACACTTCACAGCGAGTTTTATTTGGAAGAAGCAACTGCCTCTAATACAACCCTGAAAGGCTAACATCGCGTGATCTTTTCCTCTGGTGTTACAAAAGTCTATAGGACAATAACCACTTTCCGCTGGGCTATCTACATGTTTGCCAGTGTCGCAATAAAAAAATTCGTCAGCATTATTCTTAAGCCTTGGCCTGAGCAAAGTGAAACTTCGGTTCTTTTCCGAAGTATTAGGTGTTGTCACCTTCGGGTAAAAGGACAAAGATATTACATTATTAATTTATCGAAACTCGCTACGCTATTGGTAACGCCCAAAGCGCAAAGCGATTTCTACTATTCCGCCGTGCACTAAGATCCGTGACGGAAATTATAACACTCGCTCTAATCACAGTTGGCGCCACCAGTCTGTTTTTATTTTTATGAATTTAAATTAATACTATAAATCTATGTCTTATTATTTAAAACACTAAGATGCGCACGACTTCGTTTACGCTTGATTTGAAATTCCTGACGGATTCCCAGTTCACTATTCATCTCAGCATTTAAAAATAATTAAAGGTATCGTTTTAGTCAAAACTGTGTAGGAATAAGCCAATTTTTACGCACCTGAACAATTACAAACCGCTCCTGGGTAAATTCCCGCGGGATTCCCGGATAAAAAGTAGCGTAGATTTTAAGTGTAAGAATTTGCTGTCGATCAGCGAAAATTGAATCGAAATCGGTCTAGTAGGTTTTACGTGAATCCCGATCAAACAGACAAAACGACAGAATGACGAGAAATCTGAAAAAAAAAGCATTGTGCTCACCGTCGTTTATGTAGTGCATTCCATCCAGTTATTGTTATTTTGAATAGCTTCAATGTATAGGCGGCATTTTTACAATTGTATTGTATTATAAATATTTTTTAACTGAAATCAGTCATAAATTAAAAAATTACAGCTATGTTTCATTTCATTCAACGTAATTTTCATATGATCCCATGAAAATTCACGAAAATTACGTTTTGAATTGACAGAAAATATATAATGCACACTATAAACTTTAACTAACACTATTTAATTGCTATACTTATTTGCTTCATATGCTGGAATGTATTGTGATTTTCTTAAAACTATTTCAATTTCTGACTTATCTTTGAACATTATTCAAAAAATTAGTGCTAAATTCGTATTTGTATACTTAAAACTAAAGCTCACAGTCTTGACCTTTACAATTTTGGAAAATTTAACATTTTTTAAAAATATTATCTTAATTTCATACTAGAGTTTGCCTTGCGGCTACGCCACGTGTCAAACCCTAGGCAGTAGCTTTATTTTAGTAACACAAAAACTATTTTTTTTAGAATAATAACATAGAAACTAAGGTCCGCTTGCATAACGATCGCCTTTAAATAAAATTAGTTAATCATATTAAATTGCCTAAATAAGTTTTACATAAAACGTATTGATATTCTTAAAAAACATTTAGCGGCAAATTTTGCGCTATGCAAGACGCAAAACGTATTTAATAAAATACTATTAAATACGTTTTGTGTTTCTTAAATACATTTAAGCAACCTTATGCAAGCGGCCCTTAGTCCATATAGTCTAGGTAACTGCCCAGCAAAACATACAGGGGAGTTGAAGCCAACCTGATACAATGAATGACGTGTTGCTTATGACAATGTAGGTATTTGTTAGTGAATTGAAAAAACGCGATTGCAGCCCCATCTATTTAGCTAATAGATCAGTAGCAGAAAAGTATGCTAAGTGCCGCTCTGTGTAGTTTCAATCATATACGTTCAGTACTTTTCAAAAAGGATGCGATCGCAGCGCCATCTTTTTCGATATTTTTATCTATAACCCTGAAATGACGTCATTTCTTTTTGTTATTACAGGATTTCAACAGACAGACAGACGGCCTACTTGATAGAAAGCGGTCACCATCGCTTATGGACATTTGCAACACCAAAGGTGCTACAAATGCGCTGCTGCTCTCTTAAGGGAGTGGAACCTGGTCACTAATGCTGGAACACAACATACGTTGTTATGGGGGTATCCTCTAAACCTAGTACATCCCGTCGGGCAAATACCCTACTACCTGGCTGTGGATTGTTTTGTCCCCTCGACAGGCCGCACGGCCGCAGGAAATTGTATTCTTTCTCCGTTCCGGCACGGATAGAGACTACATTTTTATCTCTGTCTATTTAGTTGCTAATATCCATTATGGCGACCTATATACTCTGCAAAAAGATGCTGTGATTAAAAAGTACCTAAGTATGAGATATAAACCTTTTCTTTTCCCTTTTGCCGGTGACCCACTGAGCATGGCTCTACGACCCCCTAGGGGTCGCCACCTACAGATTGAAAAACACTGCTCTAGAAGTAACATGGACATTCAGAGCGTCGTTATTATTAGATACATTTTAGTGTTTGTTTCAAATGTTTACATCCTAGAGACAACATTCTGTATCTACCACAAAATTTTTAGACCCAAAACATTTTTTTAGGGAAAAAGAGCTTAGCTTAGCCTGCCAAGAACATAATAATGCAATTTTTATTACTTAATTTTGGTTTTTGAAGACAGTTGTGATTTCCTATATAATTAATCTGAATTGAAAATTAGTAATTCCGATGCTTAATTTACCAAAACTGTATACAAAACGGACCAATATCTCCAAACTTAACCACCAACCAGGGATCTCATAATATTATTGTCCAGCACAGGCTCGTCGTAGTAAGAGTCTTCGTACTCCAAGAAACTCCCAAACTCTTGGCCCACCACCATCATGGGTAGGAGGAAAAGCAGTAGCAGAAGAATCCAACTCCGGAAGCATTTTGCTGCGCTGCCGTTGAGAGTGACTGAAATTTTGAAAAATTAAGACATATTAATTTATGGGATTTACTATCCATCGTGGATAAATAATATTGTTGGGAGTGCGGTGGGGCTCGAATCAAAATGCCGTTGGAATTACTATAGAATTTATTAGAACTATACAAACACCTGTAACACAGGTACAAATATAATAAGTATATACTATATAGTCTTGCTTCGCTCGTGGTTATCACTCGACTGCCTCATCTCTCAAATGGGGCATTGCTTTATACTGCACAGAAGCAATATATCTACCCAGCCGCGAGGACCAAATTTCCTAGAATCAGTTTGTACTTTAAATCCGAGACACCTGGCAGTAATCACAATACAACAATAGACCGTAAAAGATTGGAACACAATGGGCTGTTTTTCTATCACAAATTTTAACACAAAGTAAACAAAAGAAGTCCAAATGCCGAAAGGTAATAAACATGTGTTTGAAACGTGTATGCAGGTGTGAATTTGTCGGCATCTAGGTCGTAACAATATGCATAACTTATTTAAGATTTATTTTTAAACTTTTCGATCCGTTTCCAAGTCACGTCACTACTATTTGACAAAAAAATGTTGACAAACATAAAGTTGTCATGTATTTATTATGTCTCTAAAGAAATAAACTAAGTCATAATTTCAAAAACACAAAAATCATAAGTATTGGTCCAGCCGTTCTTGAGTCCATAAATGGTGTAACTAACACGACTTTCTTAATACATACGAGTATATACTGTAATTCATTTATTGTCAACTAGATGTTTCCCCGCAGTCAAGCCCTAGGAAGTAGTTTATTTTATTTAGGCTGGTGCGCTTTTTATGCATACATTTTGAACGATTATTTTATTTTAACCACCGGTTAAATGTGCACCGACTTTTAGCCGATGGTTAAAATAAGATAATCGCCAGAAATGTATGGAAAAACGGTGATTATTTTTGGTTAACCGTCGGTTAAATTTCGGTACACACCAGCCTTAGAGAGCAAGCATTCATACTGGTTACATTGGATTTTTTTTTCTCTAGGAGCTATTTCCCCGGATTATATATATATATATATATATATATTCTAGCTGTCCCGGCAGACGTCGTCCTGCCCGGTAAAAAATAGGGGTTGATCGTAGAGGGTTGAAAATTTAGGGTTGTATGTATCTTTTAATGCTGTATCATAAAAAAATAGAAATTAAAATTTTGTCTAAAAATAAATAAAAAAATTTAGGGGTGGACTACCCCTAACATTTAGGGGGATGAAAAATAGATGTTGGCCGATTCTCATAGATACCGGATAAGCACAAAAAATTTCATCAAAATCGGTCAAGCCGTTTCGGAGGAGTATGGCAACGAAAACTGTGACACGAGAATTTTATATATTAGATTGGTCCCATTATCTGGCCCACTTTAGTTTTCGAAATTGGTTTTTCTGTGAAGGTGTGACAGACAGACAGATTTACTTTCGCATTTATACTAACGGCAGATGATAATGAAATCACGACAAGTGAAACTGCGTTTTAACCACATTTTAATCATTAGCCTTTATAATGTTAAGAATATATATATACCTATAGTATAACCATATATTTAGTATGTTTAGTATTTATAATAAGAAATAGTCCTTACTTCTCTCAGGCCTTGGATCAGTGTCTGGCGTGAAGAAGTCCAAGTTGGACTTGTCTTGGTACACGTCGTAGATTGTCGCCACGCAAGCGACCCTCATTCTTCCTCCCACGAACAGATCAGGAGTCACCGTCACATCTGCCTTCACTGTGGTCCATACGAGACCATTTTCTGAAGGGTAGAGGCTGGTCTCGGAAGAACGGATCTGAAATTCATATGACATATTCGTCAAGTTAATTAGTTCATTTAATTTTTTTCTCAAAAAGGAATCATTTACTCTATGTTGTCAAATATATAGGACAAGTGAGTGACCTGTCTGAATAAAAATTGTGAAAAACATTAACATACAATTTGAGAAGTTTAAGTACAGAAGACAATAGGCGGTCTTATCACTAAAAATAATTTCTTCCAGACAACCTTAGGATGGATTAGAGAAAAATATGTGTAAAATGCGGGTTTTGCAATGTAACTAGAATAAAAAAGTTGTATAAATTTTTTGAAATGGCAAGTATAATATAAATAAGACAGGGCACCATATCCATAGAAGACGGTGATCCAGGCTCAGTATTCTACTTATAGTCTTGAGGGACTATGGGTAGAATACAATACAAATAAGTTTTCTTTTATTGCATTTGATTATTTATAAAAAGACAAAAATCTTGTATTAATTTATAAAGCTGAAGTTTTTTTGTATTTTTGTTTGAATGCTCTAACCTCAGGAACTACTGATCTGATTTGATTTTTTTGTTTAGTTTTAGAGAGCCCATTTACCGAGGAAGGCTATATTGGCTACACTATACATCATCACGCTAAGACTAATAGGAGCGGAGCACCTATGAAGAATGTTCCAAAATCGGGGATTAGGTATACATAAGGTATTGATATATAGTAATATAATTGATTAAAATTCAAATTCAGTTTATTGCAGCAAAAATGGGTAGTTACATTTATAAAGATGTTACAAAATACATAAACAATTCTCCATAATCGACCTACGCCTGCGATTAATTTTATGCCTTTAAAGAAACTCGATTTTTATATAAAATTTCACTTTTAATGCATAAGAGCATAAGGAAATGATCAATGATTGACTTATCAAAAGGAAAATAAGCCTTTGGACCAGGTATACCTGTTGTTAGGGTAAATAGACTGTGAGTGGGTGGCTGACGGACTTTGTTACCGTCCCTAAAATTGTAAAAAATCAATAATAGGTGTTTGATGCACTTTAAGATTTTAAAATAGTAATATGATAACTCAATATGAAAAAATAAAAAAAAACAATGGGAACTTTTGCCTGCCAGAAGATCGAGAATTTTATATGTAAGTGCAAGTGGACAGCGCTGTGGTAGGTTTGCATGAGGGACTCATTGTAAGTATCTGTCAAGTATACATAATATAGATGAAATAGATAATACAGAAAAGCTAGTAATAATTGTATTATTTATTATACATACCGGTTCTTCATTAATGAAAATGGTGAGGTTGACAGAAGGCCTGGCTGGTGACGACGTGCAGTTTGCTTGCAATAACTCGCCCGCCTGGTAGCGGTCTTTGTCTGCTTTGAGGACTGGACCCGACGTTGGCAGAGCTGGAACCATGACGAAGATAAAAATTTATAATATCAAAAAATCTTTTCGTATTTTACAATTTTATACAAAAACCGAGACACTATAGGAAGGTACTTAGTAAACAGTAAAGTATACGGCTATGAAATTTAAAACGAGTGTATACCTTTGACATCCAAATTAGAAATAAGGCCTATGTTTAGAGTTTATCAAATGTAGGGTACCTTTGATTAACTCAGCTTTATGATTAAACAACGTAAATTTGTGCTTTTTGTCCTCAAAAATCCTCTTGTATACTTACTCTAGAGGATTATCTAGAACAAATCAAATTTTACAAAAGATTTTACTAATTGGGATTTACAGGCTTCTCAAATGTATATTTCTGTTCAGTATTCTAACACTTGCATTACAAGTATTATTTACTGTTTAATAAATTTTATTAAATTGATTTTCCGGGACAGAAAGTATTCTGGTAGTTTTATTTATATGTAAGTTTAGTTAAATACTCCAAAAGAGACGGATATGCTTTCTTACATTCATACATTTATTGGTTCATGTAAATAGATGAGTGATTTAAGACACCTTCTTATTATGTTATATTTTTTATTTTTTTTTTTTTTTTTTTTTTTTTTTTTTTTTTTTTTTTTTTTTTTTTTTTTTTTTTTTTTTTTTTTCTTATTATGTTGATATTTTTTATAATTGCAATGCGACTTTATTTTTAGATTTCTCGTGTTCCAAATGGAATCTAGGGCTGATGTTTTCCGCCGCGTAATAAAAAAATATAACGCATTTTCAAGCGATATCTCAACTCATTACATACATTTCTTTGGCTCAAAAGCCCCGTCTAGTTTATTATAACAATAGTGTCAGAATGGTAGATCATTGTGCAAAATTAACCGTTATGGTTCCACAATGACTACCATTCTGACACGATTGTAGTAGCAAACATGAGGCCATGTTTGTAATATTAAAATTATACACCTTCTTTTATTGCGAAGCTTGTAATCAAATAGATGGCCTCTATGGTGAAGAGTGACAGTCGTCTATAGGAGTTTGCAAAACCAGCGGTGAAGCCAACGCATTACCAGCTTTTAAAATGAGATAGAAGAGATAGGATAGGGGGGCTCATACTAGAAGGATGCGATAGACGGGATGGAATAGATAGTGGATAGAAGGATGCTACAGTGAAGATGGTATATAAGAGATAGATAAAGAAGGGGTCAGACATGAGAGATACGATAAACGAGATGGTATAGGACAATGCAATAGGAGGATGCTAGAGTAACAATGGTATATAGGAGAAGAGAAGTAAGTGGACCATCGGTACTCTGATTTACCGCATGAAACACGAGTAGCACATAGCTAACCATTTCACGCTGATATTTTCTAAAGCTTAGTATCACACCAACGAAGCGGGCCAATAGAGCTATATTCAAAGTAATGATTAAAAAATGGCTTTACCTCAACAAAAACACATCTCACGCTTTTTGTAAAATGTTACAATAAAATTTACTTCATAGTAACACAAAGATCATAGCGACCTTTGTTTAATTACAACACCGCGACTCTTTGTATCTTATTGGATTGTTTTAAAGGGAAGGGTTCCCTATTACCTTGAACCCTTGCACACAATGAAATAACCAATAGAACATTACCATATTAATTTAACGGGAAGTTTATATAGGATGGATGGGCTTGTGTACTTAGTACAACCACCTTAGGAACGACCGATTTCATTTTGAGTCTAATTTAAAGTGGTTTCTTGTTCTGAGTTTGGGCTTACAAACCTCCTGTAGGCATAGTTATTATTCATTTGATATTATAACTCATCAAATTTGTCTAGCCAGAATTCAAACATTGGTTTATTTTCTCCCCTCACAATTTAACGATGAAAGAAAATTAACAAAGTACAGCAGTACTTCAGACACAAACAACTTTTAAAAGGTTTTTATAACAAATATAAAGCTATGTACACTTTAATGGGAAAAAATTCTGATTTGAACATTTGTACAACCTTCATCTTACGTTCTCTTTCTAGCATCACATCTGTCCCATGATATGGCATTGATTTTTACTTCTTTAAAGATTTTACGCTCGTGTACTCGATAGTTCTCAAGAATGTTTAGGTACATCTAAGGGATTTGAAATGAAATTTAGCTGTTATCCCACTTTTGGAAATGTGTCATAATTTTTCGACACGAGAAGCATATTTGTGACTAACACCTGTAGTGTTGCAAAAATTCATATGCGATAGTAACTGTTGTCCATCAGACGCCAGACGATGGATCGAATACAAGAGATTAAGCTGATAGACAGATATTGAGATATCAGCCCAGCCCCCATGTGCTAGCAGCGCTTTGTGTTGTTACATAACCTAAACACGCATTAACATGATAATGACTACATTTTCAACATGTTATTGATCAGATTTGCTAGGACCTCAGCCCCAATTCTGTTGTTTCGACTAATAAGGATTAATTGAGCTGAGAGACACGGGATTTGTACTGTGGAAACACATTGATTGTGTAACGCTAATGATGCATGAGCTAACCGATTAAACGTGGGATCTTGAAAGGAGCTGCGGGTTCCCGGTTTGTATTCAATCGGTTTAACTCCTATTGTTCAACTAAATGTTAAAGGAGACAAAGAAAATTGAAATCATTACCATAGTACAAAGTGATGTATGTACATTACTATAATATAACAATATACCTGTTTAATTTTGCTTTCGAAATTAAACATCCAGGCAAATTATTACGTAAGTCAAATTAACCAATCATTGATTAGTAAAAGATATCTTTCCTCATAATTTTAGTTATTTAACTGATAAGATCGCCTTATGTTTTCTACAAAATAACTTTTGTTTGGACTGAATCACCCCCTTGACCTCTCCCCTATAAATCCCGTACCCCCACGCCCCTATTACCGCAGATACGTAGCTCAATCCGTTAGCTGCTAAGCGTCTGAATTTTTGTATTACCTTAGTACGCACGGAACGAGCCTACGCCATTCACCTCGGTAGAATATATACACACAAGGAAGACTCAGACGACTCAGAAGACCAGGGAAATCAGGAGCATTCTGAAGACTCTACAGCCAACGGACTCTCAGCGTGACTACGTGGATCTTGTGGACCACCAGTGATTGTGATTAGTCTCACTCTTATTGATCGGTGTAATCGATATAATTAGTGCTATCTACGTTCAGTGTAACGTCCGAGGCTAGTGTTAAGTTGTGTCGGTTAAACTCGAACGTGCCGTTTGATAAATATGTGCCTGATCGCACCTGTTGCTATTGTAGCGCCTATAAATAAATTCAGTCAACTTATTAAGGGGCGTTTAATTTAAGGCGACCCCAGCGTCCAACACACGACAACTTCTTTATTCTAATCTTATTCAATAAGGACCATGATGGGCTATCATGCTTGTGTGTTATTTAAAGATTTCGCCATTCCAGTCATAATTCTAGTATCCCCATAAGGCGCTTATTAGTATATCGACTACTTAAGAACCGAATGGCTTAGTACACGATAGTAGCAAGAAGCTACATGGTGTTCATGGACGTCAAATTCGTAGACTCTCTAGTCCTGCCTCTCTTCCAATGACTGAGTCAGAAGCTGTCAAAGTTGACCCATCGTGAAGGATTCCATCAATCAAACGCTTTGGATTTGTAACTCTTGGAGTTGAAGCATTGGACTTCTGGGCTAATAAAATTATTGCATAGGAACACACTAAGCCCGAGTATACTCTAATTGTATCAATTACTCTTTTGGTACTAGAAATTATATTCCTTCTATGGTACGGTTCATAAATTTTTGAAAATCTCGACGATCCGAGATCGTAACTTCGCGCAAAATAACACTCGGCAAGACATTCCACCGAAATCACTTCAAAATCTTTAATTGAATCTTAAAGCACAGTTAAAAGGGTCCCAATAAAATGTTAAGGAGAGCTCGGAAGTTTGGATTCGCAGAGTTACGCTCATTTCAATACTGTTCATTAAAACTTAGACTAAAGGGGACAGTTTATACTTTTAGACTAAATTTCTTATCACTTTACTTAATTAAAGTCCAATTTTCAAAGGATTAAACACTTATAAAGATTTTTTTTTATATTAAATAGGTTTGCGTTTGACAACGATCACGTCTAATGCCAAGATAAGTACAATGCAAGTAAAAACCGACCAAGTGCGTGTCATACCACATACAATAAAAAGTTACGTAGAGGTGCTGAAGGTCCACTGATTTTGGGATTAGAAGCCCGAATTAAAAAAAAAACATTTAATCGAAAATACGTACGTTATTGATTCAATGTTTTTTTAAAACGATACCTTTTAACTGGGAACTAAAAACTCTTCAGTGGCGTGATCGATCACATTATTCGGCGATTTATATCCTAATCCTACACAGTTAAATGGTTGAAATCATTATCTGTCCAAATCAGAAAATATTTTAGCGATGTAATACCTCATTTTTACGATAATACTTTTTAAATGTAGAGGATTATTTCATTTTATTTATTTTAAATAATAAACAGATGTATACTAAAGTTAAATAAGAAAAAAACAGTATATAGTATAAAATCAATGCTTATCAATTACATTATTCACGAACTAAGAGATAACACTATATTTATAATGATCAATAATGTACTACTTTCAATAATCGATTTGAAAATGATTAAATTATCGTTCTAATCTATATATAAGAAGGGCCTGTAAAGTATTATCATCTGTAAATCTAGTGCCTATTCCCAGTTTTTACCTGCAGCCCGGAAATCGGCTCATTGCATGGTAGGGGTCTAATTCCTAATAACTTGCATACCAATGCCATGAAGAAGCAAGGATTATATATAGTGAGTGACTGCTATGTATTAAGGAATTGTGGATGAACTCCCAGTCGCTGGAGAGTGGAGGGGGGGTAGAATTTCTTAATTTAGTTAATTTGAAGCTTACCTATGACGTCGATGAATTTATAGGCTATCTGAGTGGCGAATGATGGTGAATCAGCTGTCACTTCGCAGCTGAAGTTTCCAGCAAGTGACAGGTCTAGTTTTCGGAGTAGCACTTGACTCCCATTGGATCTGTTCATCTAAAAAAGATATATTTTTCGTATTAATCTTATAAACATTTTGTTAAAAAAAAACGCTTTCTCTTGGTTTGCTTTTTGAAATTTCTTCACATGAATGATTCTTACAAGGTACACTATGATTTAGAATAATAATACACGCTGTGTTCATTTTATCAAAATCAACCGATTGGATTCCTGAAAGGGTAATTGATTTTTCAAAAATCTAATGTTACCATTTAAATTTTCACCCAAATCGGCCACGAGGCTACTTTGAGTGTCATTTGGTATTTAACATAGTTTAGGTTTTGGCCTACTTGAAAACTTCTCATGTGTGTTATATGAAGAAATGATATGAGTATACAATGGCTGTACATACATACACCTATCCATCCTTATAAAATACTGTTACAAATTGGCCACCTGCATGCGTATTGTTACATACCGACAAAGAAATTCCGCGCACCGGGATTACTGCCGCACCGCGTTTATTGCCCCTTCCGCATTTGGAACTCTTTTTATTTACTTGGTATATAAAATTTGCAATTAGACAATAGCCTATTATTTTCGACTTGTTGGCCGTTCGTAGGCATATCTTCCTGCATCTTCTTCCATTCCATCCTTCCTGAATATATTCCTGCGAACGGCCAACTATCTGGTTATCTAACCAGGTGTGCAAATTACTGTTTATCTGAAACTCCATTGTTGGTATGAAACTATGCCCGAACGGAGGGGTGGGCAGTCATTCGACGACTACGATACGATTAAGACGTGTAGTACTTTCGATTAGCGACATAGTGACGGATTTTGCGGGTGTTAAATTGCACTGAATCGAGCAATGTGAACTGGTTGCATCCAGTTTTATTTTGTACTTTTTTATACGTGTTTGTACATTCGAGTCCTGTAGCCCGTAACAATACTATAGCATCTTTCATACGTACCGGTTCAAACTCTTACCATTGAGCTTAATACAAAAATTCTAAAACACAAAGTGTTTCGTTTACCAGTCACATGTTCTTACTCAGCCAGATTGAATTGATAAAACTTCAATGGATATCGAAAACGATTTTCGAAACAGGTTACATGGTACAGGAATCCTTTCATTATTGGAATTGCGAATACGCGAATCGGCACCCTTGTTAATGCTGCCAGCTTAAGAAATCCTTTAGAGCCCAGATTTCGTTTTGTGATTATGGTTTTGCAACATATTAGGATACGCTTCTGAAATCGATCGTTTACTTCGTTATACATGCGTTGGAATTTGTATTTGTTAGGCCTTTTTACTTGGAGGATAATGTTAGGGCTAGATTCATTTAGTTCACACCGACAGTTATACAGTTGGCAGACTGTCGGATCTATTATCTCCGCAAATTGCTCTTGCGTCTGGCCGCCATTTTAGTGTCGTAACTGTAGCCGAACACTCAGTACTGTCAGCATCACTGGTCGGCGATACGCGTACATATCGAGTTACGGATGACGTCACGTGAATGTTAATTTGACAAGGTTCCAGCGCATTATCAGTTGTGGTATATTTAATTATATCGTATTTTATTATTATTTATCAGTTAGCAGGGGACTGATAACTACATGTATGACATGAACACAAAAAATAAAGACTAATGTCAATGGAACACCATTATGAGCATCTAGACAGGGGACTATCAGTGGATGCCTACATGGCTGTTTTACACAGCAGAATATCCGTCTGCACAGATAATATGAACATCAGCGGACATCGCTGTCCGCTAGTTATGAGATATGCTTTGATATGCATTGGAAAACGACGACGTTTGGTTGTATCTGGTATTTAAATAGAAGACAGTTGATAAGATAACACGTCACACACACAGGTCACGTCTGCCGCAGGACCTACGGCTGATGAAACAAACGAGTCCTGGAGTGGAGATCACGGCTCGGCAAACGTAGCGTAGGACGCCCGCCAGCCCGGTGTACTAACGACCTGCGCAAGATCGCCGGTAAGGGCTGGATGAGGAAGACAGGAGACCGGGATATGTGACGCGTACTTGGGGAGGCCTACGTCCAGTAGTGGACTGAATTTGGCTCAAGATGAGATGATGATGATAAGATAAAGGAAATACTGGATACGTCCAATCATTGGCCGAGCAAAATGCAATTGGAACAGAGAAATCAAAACTTCTATATTAATTTCTCCACCTATTTTTAGGAGAGTCCACCCTGCGTACACGTAGATGAAACAGCTGGCGTGAGCGGGATACTTACGCGTTACATACGTATTAATTAGATCCATCTCTCCATTATAATATTATTTCTTTAGGTCGAAATAACCTTGGCCTTATTTCAGAGATAAACCAGCATATCGATGGAATGCAGCGTTCACATCATAAATAAAGTGTAATGGATAAACGAAACGGCGCCGCTGATCCCTCAAAATGTTCCCTTAAAGAGTTTTCTCCTACAAAATAAGGATAGGGGTTTAATCCTTATCATTCGAAGGTCCTTTTTATACAAAAGACTGCGATCCAAAGCTATTAGATGACGCTTTATCCTATTTATTACATGGGAAAATTACGTTTTTCCATATTGTTACGAGCACAGGATTCGAATTAAAATGCCGTTCGAATTACTATAGAATGCATTAAAACTATACAAACTCGTATAACATAAGCACAAATATAACTGGATACTATTAGTACAAACTGCACGATTTATTAACAAGTGCAAATTCCGTCACTGTATCGTTCATCGAATCTATGTCTTGCTCGTATTGTAATCCTCGTCTGACTGCCCCTCTCCGCCTCAGGCCATTGCTTTATAATGCACCGATCCATACCTGGCAAGCTTCAACGCAATACAGTAACACCAATGATTTGTTCGACACTAATGACGGCCATAAAACAAGTACAATAACAAAATAATGTTTTTCTAAATTACAAATTCTAAACACAAAATAAACCAATGAATTCCTAAATGCGGGGAGGTAATATATTAATAATGTATTGACGCCAAATTAAATTTACATGTTGTCTTAAAATTTAAGACTGTTTGTGTACTAACATCTAAACTAGGCCAAGCCTGTCTCTTCTTAGGTGTTAGTATAATATATAAATTGCGCTTTACGACCCGCAGGTGTGCGTTTACCTTTGTCGGTATATAACAATATAATGCAATGTTGCGTTCCGTACGTGGATTAATTTATTGTTAATTCTTACTAATAGTACACAGCAAGGTTGCATTTTTGTGCAGTGCACCTAATTGGCGACACAAATATATAAGACTTTATTGCTCAAAATAAACAATTTCAAAAACACAAAAAAGCCGAACCCAGATACCAGACCATAAATAAAGAATGGACAGTTCGTTTACTTTTACCATGCTAGAAATCAAACCCGGGACCAGAAGGAAGTACTACAATGCCTCTGCTACACCTAGTATAATTTTATTATTAGCGACTGCGTCACGCAGATGTAGTCAAGACTTAAATGCGTTTTTTGAGTTGCGATAATGCTGACCGTAAACATTGATATGACATTATTTTTAACGCTATAAATAATTCGCTAAATAACGCAGGGGCATAACTGGTGTACTTACATCAACATAAATTCCAGGCAATCCAAATACCCTGGTATCGGGCTCTTCCATCGGAGTGTACCGGTAGAACTCGTGGTTGCCTCGATACCACTTCACAGAGTATAAAGGGGCTTCCTGCATATCTCTGGAGCAGATCAGCGCCGCCGTTCCACCGCGAATGACTCTTGTGGGCTGGACGAGGAGCATGACGTCTCGAAGACTAGTTACACCTGGAAAATGAGATTTGTAGAAAGTTTTGGCTACTGAGCAATTGTGTTTGTTGGTGGGTAATTTTCCAACACACATCATTGTGCGGCCAATGATACGCGTTGGATAATCACAAGCTATTTTTTTAACCTCATGCTAGATCATTCATGTTCGATTACAATTAACTGATTAGCGCTAATTATTGTTATTGTTAGGTGTTTAGTAAGGTACTATTAGTGCTATTGTACACAGGTACAAATATATTTGTACCTGTGTACATTAATTACATAATTGTGTTCGGTTATAACCGAACACAATTAGTCCAAACGTAATGCAGAAGGTCGTAATTCAAAAAAACGCGCGTGTCTTTAGTACACACGTCTCGCTTTGATCGTGGTTCTCGCTCGACTGCCCCCTCCCTCAATCAACCCTGTAGAAGTTAAAGACTGTTAGTGGTAAAAACTTATGATAAATCACTTTTACATAACGAATGCGTATGCACTCGGCTACACCAAAAACGGAAGAAGGCAGAAAAATCAACGTTAGTGTTAAAAATAATATTGTTATTTTGGTGTTGCCAACAGAATGTACGACCTACCAGGCTACCCAATTGAATTTAATTTATTGATATAGATAAGATTTGTGTTATCCGAACTACGATTTTTTCCTCAAAATAATACGCTTACAATTTTTTTTTGGCAAATAACGTTCGTTCCCTCGAGATACTCCGTGTTATATATACACAAGTATAAAGAAACTGTTTTTATTTGAATATCTCCGTTTGTTATTGTTTGTAACTAGATATTTCCTTCTGTAGGGTATCTCAATTCAATTTAGAATGCCTTATTTCACGGGTAAAGAAATATTGTTTACCGCTGTGGTCTCAAAGGTGTCCGTTGGGGGTACGGTTTCATAGAAAGCGGATTGTAATAAGTTTTTGATTGCTTTATCATCTCAAGAGAAATTTATAAAAGTTAATCGGGCATTACATTATCGAATTTGCAGAACGCTAGGTGGCTAGCGTGCTAAAATTGGATAGTATAAAGGCAGTTAGTCCAATTCAATGCAATCTATTGCGATGGTACAGGCCCTGCCACTCTTGCTCATGTGGTGCACTAACTAGCACAAGATTTAGTGCTCGGCAAATTAGCTAATGCCCGCCTTATAAAAATTGAACCGAAATAATTATATTTAAATGTTATTATTGTTGTATGTGGTATGTGTGTGTGTATATATATATATATATATAAATATATACATATATATATATAAATAACAGTGCAACATCCGTTCGTCCTACGGTACAGTTGAAAACCAGCATCAGCACCTGCTGCCTGGCACATGCTGAACTGCACCTATTTGGTACCATCGCGAGACTTTTCAGTGCATATTCATCACCGTACAATTTATTCCATAACTATGTATGTCCTGTTGTGCGATGGCCAAATAAACGTTTTATCTTTCTTCCTTTCTTGAATCAAAAGTAAGTTTAATAAATAAATAAAAATTTTGACTGGCTCCTATACAGCAGCATCGTGTGAATAGGTACCTTCTAGGTAAGCGTGCTCGAGCTTAGATTATATTAATGAGATTAATAATGATCAAACGCGAACCTATACGTAAATATATAAAAAAAATTAAGCTACCTGCTCAAGCAGGACGTTTAAAAAAAGTTTTTTTAAACGACCTGCCGATGGTAACTATTTTCCATTGATGGATCGGCTTTGGGTATTTGCTACACCAAGGGTGTTATCAACGTAATACCGGTCTCGAAGGCGGGACTGGAACCCAGCCACTAATGCCAGAATACAACCCAAGGTTATTCTGGCGGAATGCTTTAGGCCAGATCTGTTTGTGGGTTGTTTAATCATCTTTTAAAGCAGGCCGTAGGAATTCGTATTATTTTCGTTCTTGCTCGTTCTTCTATAAAATAAATTATTTATTCTTAAATATATTCTTAAATACTGATTGCTATGGTAGACCGATAACAAATATAAAAAAATATAAATTTATAATAATATAATTTTTTTTTCTAAAATCTTAAATTGGATCAAAATAAGATTGCAGTTTTAATAAAAGCTCACAAAAGTTTAGTTGTAGTGATGAAATACATAGGTACAATGTACACATACTAACCATAAAGTATATCATATAGTTTTCTTATTATTTCTTTGTCTATGTTTTGAGAAATTAATGTTCTATCTAGCTAACCTATATACTTCGGAGCCAGTTTTGAATTTCATCCAATTTTCTGAATAAATAACCTTTTCAATTTTTGCTTTGTTCTGAACATTATTAGAATACTGATTTTTTGATGTCGACCGTATTTAATATTAAATGTTATAACATTAAAAACAATGTGATTTTTTAGATCACTACTAACTTTATCCACAATGCCGTCACTAGAACCCGATCTTTGCAATGGTCAAACGAAACTGACATCTCTTTACTGAAACATAGGAAATTATCGGACATATTGTGTTTAGATAAGGATCTCATTGGGAAAGTAATTTGAGCTGTCTGAAAAACAATTTATACGTTGTTTTTCTATTTACCCCTACAACGTTAGAAAATAAACGGCGTTAATAATAATCTACATTAGTGGATACACATGAGTTATGTTATTGAAGAAGAAAAGTAGGAAAGCGGCTCCTGGGCGTCGAAGCGAACAGAACCAGGATTTAAAGCTTAGATGCCAATCAACACTTATGATACTTTTTATCCCAACAAATAACGTCATTTCCGTAGGGATAGAAGAGCATAGCCAAAAACGTAGCGCTGCGGTCGCAATAATTTTAGTACCAACGTTTCAATTCAAATACATCGTCGTCATGTCGTCATGAAAGAGGGTCGAGCGCCATAAAAATCCACTAGCAGCACAACTCATTGACACAAATTATGTGTACCATTCGACAAGGACACAGAGACTCTAGCGCCACAAAAATCCACTAGCAGCACAACTCATTGACACAAATTATGTGTACCATTCGACAAGGACACAGAGACTCTAGCGCTACAAAAATCCACTAGCAGCATAACTCATTGACACAAATTATGTGTACCATTCGACAAGGACACAGAGGCTCTAGCGCCACAAAAATCCACTAGCAGCACAACTCATTGACACAAATTATGTGTACCATTCGACAAGGACACAGAGGCTCTAGCGCCACAAAAATCCACTAGCAGCATAACTCATTGACACAAATTATGTGTACCATTCGACAAGGACACAGAGGCTCTAGCGCCACAAAAATCCACTAGCAGCACAACTCATTGACACAAATTATGTGTACCATTCGACAAGGACACAGAGGCTCTAGCGCCACAAAAATCCACTAGCAGCACAACTCATTGACACAAATTATGTGTACCATTCGACAAGGACACAGAGGCTCTAGCGCCACAAAAATCCACTAGCAGCATAACTCATTGACACAAATTATGTGTACCATTCGACAAGGACACAGAGGCTCTAGCGCCACAAAAATCCACTAGCAGCACAACTCATTGACACAAATTATGTGTACCATTCGACAAGGACACAGAGGCTCTAGCGCCACAAAAATCCACTAGCAGCACAACTCATTGACACAAATTATGTGTACCATTCGACAAGGACACAGAGGTTCGAGCGCCATAAAAATCCACTTGTAACATAACTCATTGACACCAAGCACTATCTGTAACGTTTCAAAAGAACACGGAGGCTCAAGTGCCGTAAAATGCCCTCACAGCACCACTCATTGACACCAAACACTATTTGTACCGTTTGAAAAGGACACATTTAGAATTTATTAATATAAGCAGACGAATGTAGATAGAATGTAGTAATCTTAAAACACCACTCAAAGAAATACACCCGAATACAACTTCTCCATGATGACAAATAGAGATGTAAGCAAAACAAAATGACATCGCAAAAACCGGCATATGCCAGTATATATATAAGTCATAAAAATTATGATATATTTTTTCGCGAAAAATAAAAATAACTTGGGTGTGATTTAATTCTAAAATCCCAGGGAAGATTTAATTAGCATACCTCTACGCGGATCCTCAAACAATTTTGTCACTTTGTAAACAAAATAAACAAACCCAAAGAACGAAATTGTTTTAATAAAGACGCAATTTCGTTAAGAATGGAGAAGTTACATTAAAATTATGTAGATTGTAACACCTATATTTCTTTTTTACGGTCAATTAAAGAAGCGTTGTCTGCTAAGATAGACTTTTACCCGACATTACGGCCGTGAGATTGAATAATTCATTTTTTTACAACCAATAAAGAACAAGGAAAGTTAGGAAGGAATCCTTTCATTGAAAAATGTTCTAAAAACAAGGTGAGTGTTTTTCACTGGAGAAAGCCTTACATATTTATAACGTGTTCTCTCTTATGTTTTCTTTATAACGTTTATTTAGCGCATAATAACAAATTGGAAGGTACTTTTCGTCAAGGTTTTCCTTCTGCGCTACGACATAGGGTCTATTAACGCGAGTTAATAGAATACTCCTTGAGGTATGACGTTTATATGATTTAAGAGAATACTATAGAAATAGATTAAGTATTGAGAAACAGTTTGTTTGTACTTCGATAGATAGCGCTAGTCAAATAATAGAACGCGGTATAGCTTACATTTTACTAGTTTAAATATGTAAGCAATTATTAACAAATTTTGTATCGATCTAGCGAGCATTGATTTTGTTTCATGTGAGGAAGTGACCCGGGGTCTCTTAAGGGCATTATAAGATTTCTTAAAAACCGACAACGTGCTGCCGCGCAGTGTGCCAACCCCAAAAAAACTAAAAAAAAACAGCTCGCCAATATAAAAAAGAGGACAAAACAGTAGGTAAAGTAAAATAAGGCAGATTTCACACTTTCTACATATAATTAAAGCAATATCCAATATTAATAACAACCGCCGTCTTAGTGACTAGGACTCTCATAATTCATTCTCAATTGCCTCATCTTCAGTATTTTCATACTCATTTTCTTATTTACAATCATACATGTTTATTCAATTTCTTCATGTGCCTTTCTGTGGCTTCAAATGAGTGACAATCGGTTATTTCAGATTTAGTATTAGTTCATTGAAATCTTACAATTTAAGGACCGGATATTGCATTTTTAGAGGACGCAATTTATTTTTGGGACATTTGTGGGGGTCAATAGAAGCTTAACCTCAACTTTGTGGGGTCGCCACCCTTGTCCCCCGGCCGCCATCTTGGAAAAAGGGGTGAAAACAATTTTTTCGCGATATCTCGGAACTATGCGTCTCACAAAAAAATTGTATACTAATGCAATAATGGTACTAATTATATACATACACAAAATTCTAATGTAATTCAAGAATCGTAACTATGAATAAAATATATTTTATAATCAATTAAAGGTTTTATTAATAAATAACCTTTCCTTGTATTATCATATTAATATACATAAAATTTAAGTAATAACCTAAGCTTTTCTTAAGTTAAACAACAATTTCAATATTAAATAGTTCAACTTAATTTAGTTAATGTTATCACTTCTGTTTTTTTTTTAATTCATTATCTGTAATATTAAAAATGTAATATATCTCGTGCAGATATAGAGATTACACAATGTATTTAAAAAAGAGAATATATCGGGAGAGCTAAGTCAGTTTTTTGGCGAGTTTTCACTCGCCATATAAATGATATATATTATATAAAACTAGAGTGGCCTGCCACAGGCACGCCATTGGTGTTAGCAGAATTTAGTAAATGCAAGTATTTTTCATTAAACAAGTTTAAACAGTAGCATGATTGTATCTACACCAGTAAACAAACCCCTAGAAAAGGCATAATTACAACATAACGAAGTTAATTTAGCGATGTCCTCCTAAATATACGATATAATAACATTATTCTCATCATTTGCCCCCTCACAGGTTGATTGAAGAACAATTAGTGTCTTTTGTTATCGCGTAGAAACACAATGAAGTGTTTGTCCGTCATAATGAGATTCTACAGAACGTTTATTTGTTTATTTTAAGATCAAAGACCAGTTTTAGTTGCCATTTAATTTATTAAAAGGCATCAGGAAATTGAGGAATGTCTTTTTCCGAGTTTCGGTTAATATAATCATCGGTTCCCAGTAATAAGGACGTTAGAAGAAATGTAATTTATTTGTAAATTAAAATACACTCACGGAATAAAAATGTTCGTCACCTTAAACTCAACTTTTGCTTGCACGAGTACAGTACTGTCAATATTTTAATACATGTTGCGTTTATAAAATATTAGCTGCGCCAGTGAATTTGTCGGCGTGGATTTTTTTCTTGGAATCCTAAGGTAAGATAGCAAAGTCACTACTTATAACATCAGATTTCTGCCAGTGTAAGTTCTGTGAAAATCAGTCGAACCGTTAAGAAGTTAGCCGGGAACATCCAGACATACAAAAACTTTTAAAATTGTTTTGTGAAGCTGTTATTCTGACTTTTCAAACACATACTTAATTTAATTTATTTGTATGTATAGATAGAATTTTGACAAAAGAAAAATTGCAATGTTGGCAATAACAGACGCTGAGATTAATTAATAAGCAAGAAAGAAAAAAGGATATAATTATTACGCTTATCATAAATATTAAAACCAATAAAAAGATTAAACAGCTCTAAACAATCTTCTTAGACAAGATAATAAATCAAACAACTTTATCTAAATAATTTTAAACTTTATTATCAAACAGTTAACATAATTTTCGGTGTAAGAGTCTGCTCTGAGACTTATTTTGACAAAGTAACATGTGCTCGAGGAACATTATAAATGAATCAATTTGAAAACTGGCGAGCTTTTTCACTCCGCCACTGTACACAGCTTTCAGCATCAAAATAAATTATATGAAGAAATAAAATAAAGATTGATTAATAAAACTTTACTGCCCACCAAAATAAACAAAAAATCTTGTGTAATTAATTACTTCTTAGCAAAACAACAGGCGGCTTTACCGCCTAAAATAGATTTCTTTCAGTTAACTTAACAACTTATCTGGTGATGTAGGTTTAACTGATGATGTAGACTATCAAACATAATAAGCAAGGGCTAAAACCTTTGCTGGTCTTCACTACAAAGTGGTGTAGTGTAACAACAAGGTGTTGTTGCAACACACCTAAATACTGTTACGAGTCGCGAGACTCGAATTAAAGTACCGTTAGAATTACTTAACACAGGTACAAATATAATCGAACACAACAAGTCCAAACGCAATGCAGAATAACGTAATTAAATAACACGCGCAAAGTCCGTCGCTAAATAGATTACTGAATGTACACAAGTTTTGAATTGATCGTGGTTTTCGCTTGGCTGCCTCGTCCCTCAATCGAGGCATTGCTTTATACTGCACAGATGCAATATGTCTGCCCGGCCACGTGGGGCCGAATTTCCTAGAATCAGTTTGTACTTTAAATCCGACACACCTGGCTAGTTATTGCCATAAATTATTACAATACACAATGGACTGTTTTCTAATCACAATTTTTAAACACAAAGTAAACAAAAGAAGTCCAAATTCCGAAAGGTAACAAAATATGTTTTACAGATATGCATGTACAGTTTTCTGTCAAATTATATCCTTAAAGAACATTTTTTGCAAACGATAAACGATCATTTCATAATGGTCGCACATTTGTCAAAACTGCTACGAAACTGTTTTTTTATTGCAGGAGTTCAGCAGACAGGCAGACGGCCCACTTGATTGAAAGCGGTTACTATCGCTTATGGACATTTGCAACACCAAAGGTGCTACAAATACGCTGCTGCTCTCGTAAGGAGACTGGAAACTGGTCACTAATGCCGAATACAACTCAAGGTTGTTATGGCGACATACTTTAGACCAGGGTGGCAGCCATCCAGTCGGCAAATGCCTACACCTGGCTGTGGTTGTTTAGTCGCTCTTACAACAGGCCAGAAATTGTATTCTTTCTCCGTTCTGTACAGATAGACACTAAAATCTAAACAATACAAGTCTTATAAGTAAAGTGTTTTTATGTAAATAAGAAATAGCATATGGCGCGTAGACATATTGTACTAGTCACGACTTGTTTATTAATGCCTGTAAAAGTTTGGAAGGTCTGCTTCAATTTGGTTAATAGATAAGAACATACTTTCCTAACACATTTATTTGTAGCGAAACATAGCATCCCAAGCGTATTTGTAAGCTATATAAGGTACAGCGAAAACATTTCCCGTATTTCTATTACCCGCATTGCATTGCTAACAAATAATAGTCATGTGAGGATTTATCATTATAAAGCTACAAACTTGAGGAAACTTTTGTTTTCGTATTTTAAAAGTCGATCTTGTTTCCATGGCTTAAGATATTCAAGATCCCGAATCGATCTAAAATTCCGAAAAAACAGTATTTGTAAATACAGTGTAAACTCCATATAACGTCACTCGATTTAACGACAAACACCTTTAGGCGTCGAAATTACTTTGCTTTTTGTTTAGCTTTTCTTCCAAACAATGATACACTGTATATAGCATTACACCCACTCTCAATAACGACAACAATTAAGTAGTAAAAAGTACCTTTTAAGATGCCAAAATTAGTAAAAAACTGCGCAGCTGTGTACGTTTTTTATGGCTTTACTAGCCTAGCCCGTAATAAACTCGACTGTCGGCATCATGCATACTGAAATGTTTAAGTACTTCCTTTATCACCAAAATACCTCAATATCGCAAGATATGAATAAAATACGTAAAAAATACACAAAACTACTAGTGCAGCAAAAACATCACAAATATAACATACTTCTCCCATTTAACAACAACTCTCTATAACGCCATAAATGTACAGTCCCTTGAGTGTCGTTATATAGAGTTTACACTGTATTTCACTTTCTATAAATTAAAAGATATTTGCTTATATTACAAAATTGTATAACATAGAATTCTCTACAAATCTTGTCCTAATACATTTTAATACATTCAACCGATTTTGAGATAGAACAAACTAACATTTTTGGTAGCTGTTCAATCACTATCACACCACACGTAATTTCTACGAATGATAAAACAACATTATGAAGTGAAACTATTTTAGGGTTGTTGTGATTTGACAATCATTGTAACGACAAAATACTAAAATAATAATAATTGGCAGGCAAACACACACAACAAGGATGATAAAGAACGGACCACTCTGGGACTCTGGTGTCATCCCAGACACCCAGACCATAGTAAATACTGAAAGTTCGTTTTCCGAAATCATGCCCTGAATCGAACTCGGAGCTTCTGTATTCGGCCGGCTAAGAAGTAGCCCGCTCAACCACAGAAGAAAAAGAGCGCCGACTATCATATCATAAACTATATAACTTTATAGTTTATAAACTATACTTTACTAATAAATTGTATTCCATACAAGAGACTTTCTTTTTGACATGATTAAATTTTATTTGAGCTTTTTTACTTTAATGAACAATAACAGTATTATATTTAAACAACATTATTTTTATTATTATTTTTACACAAAAACGCCACCCTGAACTGTACAGAAGTAAAAAATCAAGAAACCGATGCGGTGGTTGCGACTTGCGCGCGAATCAGCTAAAACAAAGCAATGCGCAAACACATTTTATACTAGTAATCCGCCACGACGATGTCAATTGATTTTGTGGATTTAGTACAATACTTGGAATATCTTTGCGACACAAAAATATTGAAATGACAGAATCGGGTCTTAGGTGTCTCACAAACGTGGCGGCCAGCACGAGTAAAAGATAAAACGAGTGAATCCAAATATTATATAATACACAAACATAATTATTATGTTCCCTAAGCACTAAATTAATTCGTTTATTAGTGTCTATAAACATCCCACCTTATTAAAGTGATCATTTTAAATTCATTATTATTTAATGAGTAAAGTAAGTTGATGGAGTAACTCAGCATCTTATAACATAGGTTAAACAATTCCCATTTGCCTAGAAGCTTCCTGGAGTGGATGGGTTGTTAAGATGCGTGTGTTACGTGAGCTTTTAGGCAAACTAAGGAACTTGTTTATACTATGATAAGACAGTAATATGTAAGTTTTTTCTTAAGAGCATGTTATCCTGGATAATCAAAATTAAAATTATTTATTTCAAAGTGGAATCTTATTGGAAATCGTAACTACCACAGCTTCTAAAGCAATTTGGTTAATGTTAAAGGAGAAGGAGCGAAACGAACTCCCCAGAAACGTTATTCTTGACGTGGTGGCTCGATCGATGTGATACCATGCTCTCACAGAATATCAGCGTGAAACGTTTAGCCTTTATTTTGTCGGAGCAGGTGGAATACATTTCGTACAATACCGGGCCCTTTTGGGTTAGACTTTACGCAGCGAGATTAGGCGCCATACGGCTTGTGTGGGACTCTGATGCAGGTGTTCTTAAATACAGCCGTAAATTAAACCTGCCTGCCATGTGCTTGTGGTTGGAAGGATATGAATTTGAGAACGTAGGTACACCCATTTCTATCCGCGAAACAAGGCTTGAGTTACGTACGAGAAAGCAGAGTAACTCACTTCACCAATAGAGGTTTAGTTCCACTGCACCCCCAAATGCAAATGGACTTTTGTGGCCGAACCATGGGAGATCTTGCGCATGTTTGCGCTTTCGGACACCGAATTGACGTCGGTAGCCGTGAGTCACATGCGCACCTCTCCCCCTAGCTCGTGATGTGTCCTCCTTGCGAGACATTACTGATGAGGCGATTCTAAACCCAATGATCTTTGCTGTGCAGCATGACCTTGACTAGACTACCCAACGAATCGATCGGCCCTACAACAGCCTCGAGCTCAAAACTTTGAAGTGCACATGCAGCACAATCGACCAGCGTATGGAACGCAGTGCCTAGTGCGCCGCACTCGCGGCACTGATGGGAAGGCAGACAGCCTAAAAGAAACGCTGGGCCTTGAGCTATCCGTGTTTCGTACAATAAAGAAGAGTCGTGATGGCCTTTTTGCCCCTTCTCCTATCGCATCTCCCAATACCATATCTCTTTGCCATCCCTCCTATCCCATCTCATGTATAGCCATGGTAACCACTTTCCATTGTGGGCTGTCTGCATGTCTCACCAGCTTCGCTTTAAAAAAATATAATATCTTTACTTCATAATTTGACACTTGTAACATGTTATAAATTAAACTATTATGGGATGCCAAACTTTAGAAAAAATACAATACACGATTTCAACACTTTCCACATCTATACACAAACAAGCAACAAAATGAAGCAAAGACTTTGTACCCTTATACGAAAATTACCCGGACGGAGGAGTACGTGTATGAAATTTCGCACACTTATAGTTTATATAAAGAAGTAGCGACGAATATAAATTTTTATTTTTTTTAACTATGCAAAATAAAATACATTAAATCAATAAAAAAAACATTACTCATACCACCGTATTTAACACACACACGCATATATACTCTTTTGTTTATTATTCAAGTCCAATTAACAGTGTAGCCTTGGCGAAATCTGCAGTAGAAGTATTTCTTGTCTTTGACAACAAGTTATTACGGTCGAAGTCAGTTGGAGTGCCAACAAAACTGGCCACATCACCTCACTGAATGGTAACGCTGATCCGTTGCCCGAGGCGTTTGGTCACGTGCGACCAAAAGAAGTTTGGCTGTGTCTCGAAGCTTCTTAATTATTATGACTGTGTATACATTCGTATCTTTTTAAATTTAGTTTATACTAATATAAGGTTTAACAAAGTAATTTATATGAATGATTACTGATTGAGCTTGGTAGCGATCAAATTTTTCTCGTTCAGTGAGGTCGTCTATAAAATCTTTCTTCGTATAATAAGCTTTCTCGCACAAAAGTTGCGCTGGTATTTTTTAATCTTGTTTGCTGAAAGCTCTTGAATTTTTTCTGGATATTATTTTCATAAATATTAAACTCTAGGCTCTAAGTATTCTCTGATACAATTTATAATAATTTGTGTATTTTGTTTAAAAATAAGGGCGCCAGGGCTTGCCTTGCGTGAGTAGCGACGGCAGAATATCACGGCACGCTACACTTAATGACATTATCGGTCAGTCTCTTGTTACCGCCAAGGCATAAGCTGTTTTCGAACCATATGGGCTGTGTCGCGACAGTGGCAAGAGACCAGATGGAATGTCGTTGGTGTCATAGAAGATGGGAATCAACTTGCGTTGATACTTTGGCTTCTCATCTCCCAATCACAGCCGTGACATCCGAGGCTGATGCCGCATACCAAGAGGTCCTGAAACGTTGCAAATATAAATGTCCACCGCTAAGGGGTACATATTTGTGGTTTTCAGGATTGAAACCCTTGCGCCGTGGGGGACTGGAGCTTATCACCTCTATTAAGGCCTCTCAACGCAACTAATTGAGATCTCGCATGACCAAGAAGCTGACTTGCGCCTAGGGCAACGAAAAATGGCAAACCATGAACTGTAGAAGGTTCCATAGAGATGTAAGATATCCCCTGTTGTTATTATTTGACTACGGAATCATTAAAACAACATTTGAGAGATAATATATAAGATAATTCGTATACTTTCCAGTAAATATTGCTTTAAGGGTTCCATAGCCAAATACCAAAAACAGTTTTTTTATTACCTGAAGCAAGCAATAAAAAAACAGGCATATAGCCCGCCTGATGGAAAGTGGTAACTGTCACCAATGGAAGTTTGCAACATCAGATACCTCTTAGAATTTTTTTAACGCCCTTGCTAAAACCGCACGTACCCCATAGCGCAAAGGGAAAACTGCGCCTGGAAGTTCCCTCCAAATCAATGTTGCACTCTGAATAATATGTTCTAGAGAACAATTGCGTAGTTGAGCATGAAAGCTTAAGAAAATGGGAGTGAACATCCCGTTGCACGTGGTAGAAGTTTCTCATCTCTACGGAACCTGGAGATGAGTAGACAGGCTACCGGGCATCCTGCTGCAAAGTCGTTATCTTGGCCCATAGAAATTTGCAACACTACTGGCCTTTCGTCTTCGAAAGGGTTGCATGAAATTCATTAAAAAAACTATATCGTACAGCTATAGGTAGACTTCATGGAAGCTAACTCCAAACCCCTAGAATAGGTAAAAGCAAAGTCCTTAAGAACCTTCGCTTACATGAGCTTAGCTCAAGGAAATAAAGACGTTTATCCGTCTATCTAATTATAGGCAACCGATGTTTCCGACACGCGACACTGAACCGACTTGCACTGACCCAAATTGCAGAAATTACAGTTAAAAGCATCATCAGTTGCCAGTACAGAGGTGCATGTTGTGAGCTGACGCGGTTTGATTCCAAGCGGATTAAGCTGATTATAACCACCAGTCAAGCGTTGACCCGGTTTTCCGCTGTCCTCATTCATCCTCACCGGTCTTGAGCAAGTCAACGGACTAGAGGGCGTCCTACAACAGTAAAAAGTAGCTTGATGGTAGTAGTAGTATTACCGAAGTTCTGTATTACCGAATTTGCAGATATCCGCTCCTCTTTTAGGACACCCTGTTAAAACAGGGTGAACGCATAAAATTGATTGTCACTTCTGACATCAAGCATTTATATTTTCTTGCCTTTAAAGCTTTTCTTTTATAAAACGTCTTCACTCTAAATTAGTAAAAGCAGCTGGTGGTCATTCCTATGTGTCAAAGTCACAACATGTTTTTTGTAACCTTCTTCTTAATCCAATGAAAATAGCTTCGTCATATTGTTATAATAAGAAGAAATGACAGTTAAATCCTTTAAGACGGAACGACCACAAATTTGTTCATGAGTGTCACACACGGCAAATTGATAAACACTACAAATTTGTGGTCAAATACAGATAATTGAAATGAACTTTAAACTGATACCTTCTCCCTCTAACTACATAGATTTTTTACTGATTAAAAGACACGATATAATTCTCTTGGTCTTGATACGGCAATTTTGGACAAAAATATTATTAACTTTGTCCCTCAAAGGGGCTAACTTCCCAGTACAGTTAAGATTAATTCTGTTCATTTTAATACTTTTTATCTCTCCGCTTATGGTTTGGACAGTGACACGGGTAAGTCTCTAGTGGCCTACAAGCAATGTTTAACGGCAAACTATTGCGAAGTTGTAGGTAGTTTTGTAAAGTTTAATTGCCAAGTTCGTGGTTTAAGGAAATTAGACTTATTTTGTAATTTTAGATCTAATACCTTTTTTTTTTTTTTTTTGAGGCGGGGAAAAATGACTAACTAACCGATTTACGCACTCTCTGGGCCGTCACTAGGAAACGGCACGAATCCACGGGGGGCGGTAACGCTAGCAATTGTATGCTCTACTTGCGCTCCGTCCGCTATGGACTACACAGAGGAGTGTGGAGACTCCGAGCGATGCCGCACGGGCGAGCAACCTCAATACCCACTAAAAAACCCCTCCTCCCTTCGCGGCCCTGCGCTTTGATGTGAAGGAAGGACTGAGATGTAGAACATAGTTACTCAGCAGTCGATCCAGCGCATAAAGTGCTGAAGTGTGCCCTGGGAGAACACACTCCACTACGAAACGGGGGTAGTTGTTAAGTCCCTTGCTTTACCTAGTAGCTAAGGGCCCCCATCGTTCCGGATCCTACCTCAGGGAGGGAAGTAATGCGCGTACCTGCCTCTCCGGGTGCCGGCTGAAGGCCGGCGACCTCGAGAAGAGACCGTAGCACGCGCCCTAGGACTTCGCTCCCTATCCCTTTCTGCGGCCTCTTTCAGAGACATAACTGTCTCACAAAAAGAAACCGCAGTATCCCAGCGGTCGTCGCTCTGCAACATGGCCGTTACCAAGTCGCCGAGCGATCGGACGGCTCCTAACTTTGTCTCGAGTTCGAAACGCTGCGGCGCCCAGGCAGCGCACTCGACAAGCGTATGAATCGCCGTATCGGGTGCGCCACACTGTCGGCAATCCGGAGAAGGCAAGCAGCCCACAATGCGAAACAGATACTGATCGAAACAACCGTGTCCGGTCAGTATCTGCGTCGTCCTGAAGGTGAGGGTGCCGCTAGTGCGGTTAACCCATTCCTCCAGTTGTGGCCTGATTGCGTCCACCGTAAAGCCGCCGGCCGCAGGGTGTTCGAGGTCACGAGACCAGTCGACGAGGCAGGAAGCGGTTTCCCGCTTCCTGACCGTCTCTATCTCGACTTGACAGAAGGTCAGTCCTCTAGCTAGGGCATCCTGCTGGGTACGACGAACCCTGGACAGGACGTCTGCCTGGAGAGGCCAGGGCAGCTCGCCTGCCAAGAGTGTCGCCGCCGTCCAAGACACTGTACGATACCCACGTATGGTTCTCACGGCCAGAACCCGCTGCGCCCGGTGCAGCAGGGTTCGATTGTGGCGATGAAGCGAATCGAACCAGACGGGGGCACCGTAAAGGGCCATACTCCTCAGGATGCCAGAATATAGTTTCCGCGTCGCACCCCCCGGCCCCCCCACGTTGGGAAGAAGCCTTGAGAGTGCGCCCGCGGAACTCACGAGTTTGGGAACTAACTGCTCAAAATGCGCTTTGAACAGCCATTTCCCGTCTAGGACTAGCCCAAGATATTTCATCGTGGGCCCTACGCTAATCGCCACCCCCTGGACTGTAACGGACAGATCCGGGGGTGGATTGCGAAACTTCCTATGGAACATGATGGCCTCCGTTTTCGCGGGGAGACCTTCAAGCCCAGCCTAGCTATTCGATCTACGACTATCGCCAACCCGTCGTTGGTGACGTCCACGGACTCCGCGAATGACGCGGCGCGTGCCGTGAGTAGGGTGTCGTCCGCAAAGCAGATCAGTCCTACCCCGGGCCTGACCGTCACCCGAAGGATCCAGTCATAGCCTACGTTCCAAAGGATCGGCCCGAGGACCGACCCCTGTGGAACGCCGCACGCGACACGTCGCCGACCTAACTCGTGATTGACGGACTCACCGCCCTCCCAAAGGATGTGTCGATCCCGCAGGTACTCGCCTAACAGCCTCGTGAGGTACGGGGGGACTCCGTGTGCACGGAGCCCCTCCCTGATCGTCTCATGAGGGAGGCTGTTAAAGGCGTTCGCTATGTCTAGCGACACCGCAAGAACGACGTCCTTCGCTTGGACGGCTTCGTCCGTCACCGTTCGCAGCGTCTCGAAGGCGTCCATCGTGGACCGCCTCCTCCGAAACCCGAACTGCGTATCTGATAGCCCCGGCTCCACGGTGTCTAGATGCTTCACGAGCCGCTCCGCCAAGATCTTCTCGAAGACCTTGGCGACCTCGTTCAGCAGCACTATGGGCCTGTAGGCGTAGATCTAATACCTGCTGTAATTATAGGCAACACTCATTTACTAAAAGTTATTAAAGCTTGCAATAGCGTGCTCCGAGAAAGAGTATTAATATATATTTTTTTTATTGCAAGAGTTCAGCAATCAAGCATACGGCCCACTGGTGAATAGCGGTTACCGCCTATGGACATTCGCAACATCAAAGGTTTTACAAATGCGCTGCTACTTTCTAACGGGAGACTAGAACCTAGCTACTAATGGCGGAACACAACTCAGGGTTGTTATGGCGGCATACTCGAGACCACCTATCACCTTGCTGTGGATTGTTTTGCTGCATCTTACGACAGGCGTGCCGGCCGCAGGAAATTGTATTCTTTCTCCGTTCATACACGGATAAAAATATCTGCGGCTGGAAGGCCTGTCGTAAGGGGTGACAAATCGATCCAATGACCTTTTGGACAGGACATTTTCCCGTGTCGATGGCTGTCACTCACAATCTGGAAGTATGTCGTGATAACAATTTCCAATTATATTCCTACATCATTGGCCAGAGTCCAGTCCCCTTCCAGACCGATAGTATGTTGTTGTTTCAAATGTGTTCCGTAAGTGATGAAAAAAAAAAACATTTTAATACTATGTATGGTTCCGTAAAAAGTCGTCCCAAACTCGAAAAATGCAAATTCGAACCCTGGACGGAACGCATGCACTACTTAGGTAGTTTTGTGACTTATTGTGCATATACTGACAATTATAACAGTGAAGGAAAACATCGTGATAAAACCTGCACATAGATGCTAAACCGCCATGGACCAGCGTGGCACCCGCCATACTGTGCATTCCCGTATAGTGGGAGGCCCAAGCCTAGCAGAAAGACGTTTATGGGCTGTTATTATATCGCACTCTTAAAATCATAGAAACCTAAATCAAAATTTTGTGTCATTAAATTTTAATATCAATTACATAAAAAATAAGGTACAAAATTGAATAAATTCATTTTTTATTTAGGTCTCGATAATTCTAAGGGTGCGATATATAGTTCCGTCGTCACCGTATCACCCTTTATAGTTCCAGCCTTGTTTGATATTATTTGATTAGGCGTCGTATGAGTACACACTTAAGTTCGATAAAATGAACGTGCAATATAGTATCCATATTAACAAAATTAATGAGGTTCTACCTTCCAATCTAAATCAATTCACCGTTCCATTATTTCTGAGAGTCAACGGGAGTAATGTGGGGTAGGCTCAGCCATCCCCTAGATTGACCCGTCTAATGTACCGGAAAATGGAATTTACTCGCGTGTGTTCTCGATAAAATCGTAACGAATTACCCCCTCCTTAATTCCATTCCAGTAATGGCCGACATAGGCGGTTACGATCTTTTTTCAAAAAAATAATTTATGGGTTCGATTATTTTTTTTTACAAATGACCCAATCAGAGTGCTTTCAAGGGAGAAATGTGTATTAATTTTTGTAGGGTCGGTTGAAGTTATTTATCGTTGAATGGATTCGTGATTGAATGCTATCTAACCTAACACTAACTGATGAGAAAAGAATAAAGTTTTTGTAGAAATCGTGAAGGATGGTGATGCTGTGCAGTTTGATTTTCAAAAGAAGCATAATTTTGTTTAAAACGATCAATTGTTCTAGAACATTGATGGCTCTTATTCAAGAATTTTGATTGTACAGAAAACTAATGGCCAAATTTCATCATGGCTACTATAAGTGTCAAATTCAAATTCAAAAGTTTTTATTAAAAATATGTTCCACTGGAGAACACTTTTTGAAGGTAATATTGGTTAAAATTCAATTTTACCTCCTAGTCTATGTACACCGCTTCGCAACGTGTTATTGCTGTTAAGGAGAAGAAGCGAGAGAAACAAGAAACTCCCCAACAACACGTCTAGCTAATTTTTTTTATTTCTCTTATTGTATACTTTATTATAAGTTTTATATAGAAGTATATTACAGAATGAATTTTAAAGAATTACTGGATATGTCTTATTGAATATGTACTGTTGTAGCAAACAGTGCATATTCAATAAGACAGTGACACAATGAAAATAAAGAAAAAATATTACTATAGTTATAATAACGTATATGACATGACGTAGTACATTTTTTTTTTGTTGCAACACATCTCCATAGATTCCTTAGAAGCTTGCCAAGTTAAAAAGGTTATACAAAATATACTATGAGATAGGAGCGAGCTGCTATATAAATGAAGTTTTGTCATTTAACTATTCTTCAATAGTGTAGTATTCCTTTTTTAGCAAGATACTTTGTAATTTGGTTTTTAATTTAGTGAAAGGCAGATCTAACATTTAACACGGAACCTTATTGAGGAAGCGTATACCAACCTCCAAAAAAGAGGACAATACTTTTGCCCGAAATGTTGTAATAAAATCAAATCAAATTCCGCGCCTAAACCGTTTAAACGTATTTTCAATTAAATTTAGACCACTCAAATACACACAAAAAATCATCAAAATCGGTAAAATGTTTCTCTAGTTATGCGCGTACATACATTTCTACTATTCATTTTTATTTATATAAATAAATAGGTTATTTGATAATGGCTCGATATCAAACCGTTGCGAAGCCATTAAACAAAAGAAAAGGATTATTGACCGATGCAAAAAAGTCATTGGATTTTATTTTTCACAGCGTCGTATGTGGTGAATTTAAAAAAGACTTTTTCAACCTGCGCATTTAATAGAGGCGGAGAGCGCTATTCAGGAGCTCGTATACTTGTTTGAAAATAAACCAAGCATTCCATAAGAGCTCATATGCGGTTTAAACCAGTTTAATGCATTTAAATTGGTTAAATCTACCTTAGCTAATGTATAACTAGATTTTCAAAGGATTTCACTTTCACTTTAATCCTCTTAAATCGTAAATAGCCTGAAGTTATAGAAATTCTTTTTGTGACCATACACACTTATTTATTTATTATTCGTATCGATATTCAGTATTTAGAAAAATAAAAATCTGAAAACGTTATTAAGTCTCAATTGGGGGGACAATTGGTTTGAATAAAATTTGACAAGACATTTTTAAGACGTATTTGTTTCTAATTATTATTTTTATGGTTCAAACAACGAAAAGAAAATATTTAATTAACGCTCATCATCTTTACGGAATCCCTAATTGTGTCTAAGCTGGTACGCAGTTTGCTATTGCTTGCTAAACCTACATACAACACACACACACACACACACACACACACACACACACACACACACACACACACACACACACACACACACACACACACACACAAACACACACATGTATATATGTAATAGTATTAATAGATGTACTGACAGAAAGTGTTAGTTGTAAAATCGTAACAATAAATAATATATATATGTTAGTGTATAACTACACCTAGATTGCTATGAAACAACTTAGCTCGTTTGCAAATACTCGGCACAAATGAATTGGTCTAGGCTTTTAATGTGTCGAGGGATGTGAAAGTATCGATATAATTTTTATATGTTTTATTAAGGTATATTTATTTAATTGTATATTCGAACGTTTTTGAATTAATACATTGGGGTTATTCATAATTTCTTAATTTTATCACTTGTGTTGATGGTTAGCCGGCAACCTCTCTGCTGTAACTCGACGAAATGAGATATGGGAATCGTACTAACACAAGGAGAGTTTCGCTATGAAATACAATGCTTTATTATACCTATTATAAGATTTGAATAGGTTCAATTTTCAGTACGATTCTCAAATCGTATTGCATGTATAACTAGACTAGATTTAGACAAGAAAATTAATGAATAAATAAAATAAGACTCTTATTTACGTTCTATTTTACCAGGCCACAAAATTCTCAAGAAAAATCATAATTAAAGCTCACCAGGAATAACTAAAGCTTATATTATAAGCTTTAGTTATTCCAGTGTTAATCAGCTGTGACACAATAAAACATCATTATAATAAATATATATAATAATAACAGCCCATAATGGTTACACACTGCTAGGCCGGGCCTCCCGTTATAGGGGAACGGACAGTATACTCGCCATACTTGTCCATGGCGACTTGGCAAGTTTGACGAGTCGTTTATTTCGATGTTTTCCTACATCGTTGTTAGCACGTGGTCATTATAACATGCACATAAGGTCAAAAAACTGCCTAAGTTGCGTTTGCATTCCGGCCAGGATCGAACTCGCGCCCTCTGAGTTTGGGACGCGTGCGCCAGCCATTACGCTACCACGACTTTAAAAATTTGGAAACATCATTAAATCTACATATTAATATGTAAAGCAAAAACTTTGTACCTACACCTTTTTTCGAAAATTGCGCTGGCGGAAGAGTATGAAATTTCGCACACTCATAGTTTATGTAGAGAACAATGCTAATATTTATTAAAATTATGCATAAAAATATATTAAATATATATATATAAAATCATTATATAGTATCATATATTTGACACTCACACGCATATATACTTTTTTGTTTATTGTTGCCTGGGCGAAATCCGTTCAAATTATTATGATCGAATTTCTACCACAGTCGACCACTAGTGACATTTAATATTAGAACACTAAAAATACTATCTTTCATTGTTTAAAATATCATTAAAATATCTCTTATACTATTAATAAAAATAATCGATAGATTTACATCGACGCACGCCCAACCTTTAGAGTAAAATCTGCTAGTTTTCAAGCGAATTTTGTATAAGCGAAAAGAAGTTTTAAGCTCCCGAAGGTTTCGCTCTTGTTACGCTTAAACTGGAAACTAAGTTTTGCCGACATAAGTACTTTAATTTGATTGAGATTTCATGATACTATATAACAGGTGTTAACCATAGCGTAACATGGTAATTATATCAAATATCACATGTTACGTTATACAGAGATCAATTATTACAATACCCTTCCGCTGTTGTTCTTGGAAACAATCTAATTAGTATAATTAACAATCAATACGGCACATTGGTTGTAATTATATCCTGTCTAAGTAGTTTATAGATATAAATCAAACTAAATAACTTTGAAATTAAATTGGTAGAACGCCCCCCAAAAAGAAGCGACATAATTATTTACTATAAATTATCTTTGGAGAGAATAAAAAGTACATTTTGATTCTTGGACTATAGTGCTTTCTTTACAAGTTTTTGTCGATCATGTTCAAGTTAACGCAATTTTGTATAGTACGATTTATGTTTCCGTTCACACTCACGAGATGGCGCTAATTCCATTACAAAATTGCGTATAATACGGCCGGCGTAACTTGGCAAATGCGAACATAGGCTCTGCGAACTTTAGAGCATGTACACTCGTGTGATAAGTGGGCATACGACTCGTCAGTGAAAACGATTGGTCGCCCTTCATCGCTGTATTTTTTCGTTGCTTTGTACTAGTTGGTCACTGTATTTTCTTCACGAGTTTACATGCGCTAAAGTTCGCAGAGCCTATGTTCACATTCGCCAAGTTACGCCGGCCGTATTATAAACTTGAAGGTAATAGAACAATAAAAAAATTCGTACTACACACATAGTTTCTTATTTACCGCAAGATCCCGGTCTGTTCTAAAGCACGACTGGTCTTTATTTTAATAAATAAAATAATGTTACAAATTTAAAAAAATAAATACAATGACGTCGTTATGTCTTGTTTATACAAGACATAATTACAATAATGGCGAGAAGTGGTTTAGAACTAACCGGGATCTTGCAGTTAATGAGATACTGTGCGTAGTGCGATTTTTTTACTTTTTTACCTTCAAGCTAACGCAATTTTGTAAGGAAATCACTTTGTGCTTCGTATTTATTTACCAAGATGAACTGATTCCTTTGAATCTCGCAATATTCTTTTTTCGTTGGTAGATGGAAATACGGCTACCGGTCGGCGTCCGGTCTGCCGTCAATATCTCTAGAAAAATAAGAGTTGAGGCGGACCTGTGTAGCTGAAGGCCGATAATTTAATAGGGAAGTAGACAATATAATAAACTGAGATTTTTTTATCATCTAACAAAATATCACGGTTTCATAGATTTTTATGTTAAGTGTACAGACTTATGAAATATTGTTGCAAGCATATGTATCATTGATGTAGCAATAATACATCAATGCATATGATCCATTGTTCGTGGTCATCTGTTTGTTCACACCGCCATAAGACGTCATAAAACCTTCTTTCATCTGTTGGTGCTTTAAGCGAATTAGTAGAAATTAAGCCAAGCATTTAAGGATTTATAGAACCTGTGGGCGGCATGCTGCTAGGCTATGTCTAATTTCTAAATAGACGAGAGTGGGTCAGTGGGGAAATGCGCAAGCCATGCTCTGACTGCGAACGAAGCGTTACCTAGTTTCCTTTCAGAGCGAGAATCTTATAACGATTTTCTGCACTGCAGTTTGGTTTTGTTGTAAGTTTTGTTGTTGACGCCTTGACTTTAAATTATGTCACATTTATCTATGCAATAACAGGTTGTTACTTCGACCTCTTTGTTAGTGAAATGCAACGGCGGTGTCTAAAAAATGCGACTGCAACGCCATTTATTGCTATTTGTTTCCTCAGGAATTGCACTTTTTTCTGGACGAAAGACATTTTATGTCCTTTTTTGTGCCCCTGATGAATACAGGCAAAGTATCATGATCATCGATTGATTAATTAAGGTGTGAAAGCTTACAAACAAACTAACATTCGCTTCTATAGTATTAGTTAGGATTTATAGTAATTACAAGAAAAATATATTACAATACAAACATAACATACTCTCTACAGTACTCAGTCGACCAACTGTCGCAAAACTTATAACTTTATATGAAATTTTCCAAACCAATATTTTAAAAATACGACCATAAGTTCTCAGGGATTAAGAATTGCTTATATTTTTCTATTTTTCGATCAACAAATAGAAACTTTCTAGTTAGTGTTGCCATGTGACTGAATATTCTCCAAATCATCGGAAAAATATTAGTAGTGTAAAATTAATGTAAAAAAAACCGCTTGGGTCACAAAACAATTCATAGTCAGGTGATAGGGATTTACTTGTGTGGATGACTACAACCCTAATTTACAGCACACCACCAAAACAACCTTGCGTTGTGCTGCCATGTTTCTGTACCTTTTTCGAAACCGGCAGGACATTAGTAACACCTTTGGTGTTCCACATTTTCATAGAGTACAGTAACCACTTACCGTCAGGTGGGTCGTCAGTCGCTCTGCTTTGCAGAATAGAATATACTTCACTACATAAAATTAAAATACAGTTCTAGAAATTTAAATACAGAAAACTCGCAAAAAGCAATTTCTCCCTGACAACCTCAGCATGCACAATATTTCAACACACTTGCTCATAAAGTGGCTCTATGGTCACCGCAATTAGGCACAGAATGACACCCATAAAACTGTGAGTAAAAAAAATATAACTCACTAGTGAGTCATAGATTTTTTTTAAATTTTATTGGTTAAGTTGCATCCTCTCAAAAAGTTTATATTAAAAAAAATCGTGTTCTATAGAACAAATAAATTAATGTTCCTATTGCTTGCTCATTTAATGCAACTTCTTATTTAAATAGATAATTTTAACTCGTACGTGTTTAATAAATAAAACTTTCACTCATATATAACTTTTTACTAACTGCACATTTACTAATAATTGTTTCTCTAAATAAACTTTTTATCTACTAAATAAAATGAGTTTTTGTTGTTATTTTATTGACAAGTGTGTTGAAAAACGTCGTATGATACACGTATGTATTGATGATTGCCGTCCTCGGCTCTCTTAAGACCCTCGCCTACGGCTCGAGTCTCAATGGCGCCTCGGTGGTAATCACCAATGTTACACACTAGTACCATAATATACTATTAATCTCGCACGTGTCTCAAATGTACAACACTGGCAACACCAAACCGTTTTATGTGGTCAAAGTTCGTTCAACATTTTTCAATAACAGAATAGATTTGTCCCAAAACTAATAAGACCAAGTTACGACTGCATCTGAAATATTATTTGAATCCATTTAATCAACAAATATTGAAATATTTGTTAGTAAATACTCGTATACATTCAATTGATTTTGGACTTATGAGTTGGTGCAACTTAAACTAGCTTCTGCCCGCAACTACATCGAGAGTGGAAATACCATAATTTTTACCTCGGGAAAATGAATTGTTTCGGAGATGTACATGTAATTAACTAAATTTTCTGGAAGCAAATAACGCCTGGTTAAAAATTAAATGCAATACAGCATATGTGAATGCATGCTCTCAAAATAAACAAGGATTAAAGGTACAATATAAGCAAAAAGCCAGTCTCGAATCGTCTTTTATATAAATTTCCCATAGATATCTGATAAAATACAAAATATATTAGAGACATTGTTATCACTATAATATATAGGTGTTTGTAACCAATTGAAAGTTTTTGTCGAACGAAATTGAATCCGGATTCGGGTTATCGAAAAGTTGTATTATTAGGGTTGGATACAACAAAAACTATAAATGTTAAATAGAATCTCTGTAAATGGAAAATAAGGTAGGGAACTCATCACTGTAGTTATGAGTTCCCTACCTTATTTCATCTTATCATTACTTATCACAGAATATGATAATGATCCGAATGGTAATAATTAATACTAGTGGTCGCCCGTGGTCGAAATTCGACAATAATTAATGTCAAAAACTATACTTCTATAATCAGGGATTTCACCAAGGCTACTATTAATTTCACTTTACCAATAAACAAAAGAGTATGTGCACGTGTGTGTCAAATACATGGTAGTGTGTGCAATGTTTTTTTTAATGAATTCATGTATTTTTATGAGCAATCAAAAAAATATTAACATTCGTCGCTCCTTCCGCGCAATTTTCGTAAAAAAGGGTACCAAGTTTTTGGTTCACGCTTCAAAATATAGATTACCTATCTCCCGTATCCGTGCAAGAACAGAGAAAAAATACAATTCCCTTCAGCCGGGCAGCCGTAAGAGGCGTCAAAATAACCCACAGCCATGTGGTAGGGTATTTGCCCGACTGGATCACACCACTCCTTATCTAAAGTTAGTGGCCCGGTTGCAGCCCCTTCAGAGAGCAGCAGCGTATTTGTAGCATCTTTGGTGTTGCAAATATCCATAGGCAATACTAACCGCTTTTCATCAGGTGCAACGTGTGCCTGTCTGCTGAACTTATGCAATAAATAAATAAATAATTAAATAAATAAATATATATATATATATATATATATATATATGTCGGAAGGAAGCTATAATTATTGGACGTATTGTTGACTGGATGTATAACGCACAATATCATTTATTTACATTTTAATTACTTCTAAAATTCTTAATTTAATTTAATTTGATTTGTTCAATGTTTCTATAACTTAAAGATCGTTCTAACCTAATAAAAGTTATGAATATTGTAATTTAATAAACGACCAATCAGAGCAGAGCATATGGCGGAGCGGGGTCAGACGCGCCCTCTATACTTTGGTAGTATCTACTTCGGTAGACGGAGGAGTTTTTGTGGCACATTTGGTTGATGGCAATAGGTCGAGTTGGACCATGGAGTATATTAAAGAAAGTATTGATGTTGGAAGTATGAGCGGTGCCCTGAACCCGGTGCTCGGTCTAAACTATGTTAAAATGTCTTTTAAATCTAAATTAAAAGTGTATAAACAGTTGGCCATGTGTTTTATGCTCGCATTTTACCCTGATGACGCCCACTAAACCTGCAATAACTAAAGATGTCGTGAGAACGAGGCCGTTCTGCGACATATATATATATATATATATATATATATATATATAGACCCTTAGGTTAAGACTGATGAGGAAGATGGTAACTGCTTTCCATTAGGTGAGTCCTGCTGTTTGCCAGCTTTATAATGAAAAATAACTTTTCTGATTAATTTTCTAAGTTTTAAATCACAATAAGCATTCGCGTACACACATATGATGTAATCTATTAGGAGTTAAGGGCCTTTTACCTGACTTCCTCTTAAGCGTATACTTTTCTATGTGGGTTACGTTCATGAAATTAACAAAATGTCTACTATAAATTAAATAATAAAAATTAACTCACCTTGAAAAGCTAACTTTAGCATATTTATGTCAACTGCCGACTGTGTTATGGAACATTGCGAAAGATTTTCAATGAATGGGAATACTTTTTACTGTTGGAGCCAGTTAACGTTGGATCTTCCCAACCAAAGATGCCCCATTATGCCTTCGAGATGTGGGCGCCAAGGCGGCTAATTACAGTCCTCCGATGAGAGAAGAGAAGATTCCGGGGGACAAAAATTAGTTCCCCGGCAGTGTATGAAGCCGATGGGTCGCCGGCTGCCAGGGCCAGCGGAAGGACTAAGCCATATACTCCGTGGCCCTGGCATTAAGGGCGAAGAACGGAATACAGAAGGGTTTAGTGGGTATCCCTAACCGTGGCGTGGCAAAAGCATCTTTAGTTCTGGATAAAGATGCTAGTGCCACCCCGGTAAGTCCCACACACCGGCCGCGATTTTCCCCCTATGCGCGGCTGATGACCTAAACTGAGTTACCTTTCGTAAGAAAATTTGATCTCCCCAACTCCTACCCTCCAAATGTTACCGAAAACAGCTGACGGCCTTAGCTTATTCTAAGTGGTTATAGTCGCCAATGGAAAAATTACAAGCGTCCTATCAATGTGCTACCCGGCCTTGATGGCCTGGCCCCTGATGCAGGAACAGAACTCAAGGTTATTCTGGACAAGTGGTAGTGGCCATCCACACGGGAAAATGTCTTATCACCTGCCAATGGTTTGTTTTGTCTCTAACGACAATTTGCCCAGCTATATGAATAAACGTAATTTCTCCATTCCTGCCCGTATCCTACTGCCTACTAATCTCTATAATCTCTATCTCCATAAATATTTTAAACACGAAAGTTTGTAAGAATGTTTGTTACTCTTTCGTCCAAAATCTTGAAAACTGTACAATAATATAGCTTGCTTTATATATATTATTTACTTATCAGGATAACACATAGACTATGGCCTGGTGTCTCGACAGCAAATGGCACAAACATCTTACTCTCATTGCGGGTTGCATATTTGCGCCGCCTGAGTGATTCAGCTGTTTCCGCCGCCGAACCGACCGATCTAGACGTGTTTGGTAAATGGGATGCGGCCAACGTGTCTACGCAAGTCGCATCCCACACCAAAGGCTTGCCACGCTGCCAGGGAATTAGAGTCATTCCGCCAGGGCGCCTACCATCGTCATTATCAATCATCAATTAATTTCAATAACCGCATTCGTTCTTTTAGAACTCTAAAAACTAGACCACATCCGAAAAAGTTCAATCAAAAAACCAAACACTACTTTAATTACCACGAAGCAAAAAGATACAGTGTACCTACCGGCTACGTTCAATTCAAACGATTCCATTGAGTCAGTACGTTTTAATTAAGAACTTTCCAATAAAGCCTTTTAAACACCCTTTCGTATTGTAATTTTGCGTTTCATGGTATGGGATGTACCAGGAAAATGTTGCTATGATGGCATATATATTTGTTAACTATTCGTTTAAATTGGATGGAATAAGCTAAGTTCTACGTATCCTAACAACTGTAAAACACTCCCGGAAAAATCCTGCTGGAATCCCAGAATATAATTTTATGACCGAGAATTTGCTATCCATCAGTGAATACATTATATCGATATTTCAGACCAGGAGATTAAAAAAGTTTCTTTTTATATTTTATCTGTCAGTCTGTATGTTCCGGTTAACCTCTGTAACAGATGGACTAATTTTGATGGACTTTCAATGACAAGCAGTTTAGGTTATAAGGAGAGAGAGAGTGAGAGAAAGAGGATAACTCATTACCGCACACCAAATCATAGAATTACAAAAACGGACCATATTACAATATTTTCTAGGCGATAAAATAGGGGGGCCTTATCGCTCAAAGCGATCTCTTCGAGGCAACCTAAATGAAAGAAGTTTGCATCAGGCGATATAGTTGGTGCAGGAAAAAAGCAATGGATACATACTCAAATTAATTTAACAAATAAATATACAAATATATACATAGTCATAATAACATATTACAAAATACATAAGTTATGATAATAAATGTATTAGCATGATTATATTGTGTTATCAGACATAGCAATTTATGAACAAATAGTGTGTTTCCTGAGTAAAATTCTAAGTGTTGGTAAGGATTTGGCCTCTCTGACAATACGAGCATATTCCAAAGTTTGACAGCCTGCACTGTAAAAGAATTATCATAATAAGATGAAGTATGTGGCGTGGGCACTGCTAGTACTACATAAGTTTGTCCAAAATTCTTCAATTGCCAGATGGTGAGGCAATTGCCCCACTGGATGGATACCACCCCTGGTCTACAGTATATTGCCATAACAACTTTGATTTGTGTTCCGGTATCATTGGCTAGGTTCCAGTTACTCCGTCAAGGCCGGCAGCACATTGACAGGACCTCTTTTATTGCTAATCTCCATAGGCGACGGTAACCACTTTACATAACAGTTAGGCCATCAACTTGTCTGCTGTGCTTCAGCAGTAAAAGAAGAAAAATCATTTTTATTATATTTCATTTGGGGGGCTAACAGCTTTCGTTAATAATAAATATAAATACGCTAAATTCATAAAAAAATCGTCAAAAAAAAATTCGACGCTTGAGGCACGTAAGCTCCATGAATACATTTATTTGTCTAAGTATATATTTATAAAAACAGGAACATTATGAACGCTTCTTCACAGTTGTCTTTGTATAGCTTTCAAAATATAGTCTTGCTATTCTCAAAAATTCTTGCAAAATATCTGGAGTTGTTAATTTAAAACAACCCCAATTAGCGGTTGGTCTATTGTTATCAACTAAAAGTAAATACAAACAATATCGTAAAAACTAGCGATGACTTTATCCTAGCAATCCTATTGTGTTGCCACATTTTAATTAAATTCCCGATGAAGCAACGTTCTTCATACAATCGGAAAAGAAAGAAAAAATAGAAAGTTTTTGTAAAGGCTCATTTTCTTTGTTGGTGAGGTTTGTAAAGGATTTTTGTTTTGATTTTAAAAAGGGTTGCAATTAGTCAGGACAAGTTCGAGATTGAAAGACTGGAATAGACTATGTAAACGAAGGAGATGAATGAATGAGTGAAGGAAAACACTTTACTGTTCATCAAAATTAAAATTGCGTTCTTGAAAACTAGATGCAATAAATGTTAAACGAAGAGCGGCCTTCACAGCGATCTCTTCCAGGCAACCCTTTAAACTAAGGAAAATATTAAAACATGACAGTGGCACTGTAGACTTTAAATAATATAAAAAACATTCAAAATATATGAAATAAGTTAATAATAATCTTTATTATAGACTATATAAACATATCATAATACACGAGTACATACAAAATAAGCAGCTCTATATTATACCTGAGAGGACATGCATTTTTTTAGATTTATTGTCTGTTTGTCTCTTCGGAATTCACATAAAAGATACTGGGACGATTGCGATGCGGTTTTTGCTGGTCGACAGCAAATAAAAATCTGCGTTACATTTTATCCTGGGGATCCTGCGGGAAATTTTCTTGAATGATTTAAAAAGGCCAAATTAAAAATATATATAATTACTATATAAATATAATAATAAAAATCAAAATAATAATTATAATCAAGTCAAGTAACCTCCACAACTATTCCGAATAATTAAATAAATAGAACAAACATCGATAATGACAAGATATGTCTAGAAAAACTGCGAAAAAAACCCCGAGAATTAACCATCAACTGATTTTGATTAAACAAATAATGAATCAAAACTGAAACTAGGATCAAGCAGACAACACGAGCAGCCGCAGATACGCACGCCCACCATCTGCTGTGCCCGCCACGCCAGGCTCCACGCCTCGGTTGTCTTCAACAGAAGAAGACTTCTCGACGCCAGCGGCCACGTGGACACCAGCGAGGAGAGGCCACCGCCGTCAGCCCCGGGACGAAGACCTGTGCAAGTCTGATGCAGTACGCCGCATGTGATGACTCAACAAATGAATGAGAACCTCATTGCCTATCGTGACCGCATGCTCCGTTTCAGATCCTTCAGCCAGATACCAATGTCATTACACAGCACTCGTCATTTAATGTAAGCTGAAATCAAAATAATATTCCAGCATGCCGCTACTACCACTTCTAATACCACGAAAAATTGGACAAGTACATTAATAATCTGCCCGTAAAACTTCAAGTTAAATTTTATTCGTCTACCACTTATCCGTTGCGATTCGTTTTTCCACTTATCCGTCGAAGTTTCACTTCTACTATGTGTCCCACAACATATTTCGATTATCTTCAGGTTTGGTGCAAATTATGATTTGGTTAAGTTAGATACGTTTTTAATGAATGCATTTTTTTTATTTAAACATTATTTATTTTATCAAACAAAAAAACTAAATTCGATTATGGTATTTATTTTTATATATTTGCTCGTCAGAGTCTTATACGCGGTGCGTCTCGAAGGCAGCAACAGCTTTATCAATAGAATGACGACACCCCCTTCTTTGCAGAGCAAGATCTTTCAAACCGTCACTTGAGATGTCACATGCAGACAGATGCCGCTTGAGTACGTCCCTGTAACGCAGAAATTGACCGCCACAACGCGATATACCTTTTAATCCTTCCTCGCGGCCGTAACGCTTTATTGAGACAGAAAAAATCCTCTATATAGAAGACATAGTACATACATACATACACACGATCAATTTGATCATGGAAGGTGTGTCGTGGCCTTCCGCGACTTCTGCATCCATCCACTTTTGCATTGTATATCTGTTTAGACATAGTAAATAGTCTATATAGAAGTTTCACTTCAAAAGCAACTTATATCAGTCCGAACATAGTCGCAGCTTAACGCAGGCGTGTAAACACCTTTTCCTTTCTGAAAAGGTTATTAATATTTATTAATAAAAGCTGCTGAATGATATACGTATACCGAACTCCGTCATGTATTATTTGAGAAGTACGACCCTCATTTCCTAGTCACATAAAAAACCTTACACATCATAAAACATCCTACATACGTATAACTCCAATAAATATAGGTGTAACAGAGTGACCCAGAACCTTGTTGTCATTTTCACCATTTTGGTTTTGTCGTGTTATATCTAATCGAGTGGCTATTATACGAGGCGACGAATCTCTCTCCTAGCTCTGGGGATGCGGATATGAATAGTGCGTTAAGTTAATCAGTGATGTTATATCAGTGAGTGACAGTTCATAAAAGAAACAAAAGAGATTGGAACTAGCTCTTTTTTGTTTTGAGGAAATGATTATTTTAAAAACGTGGTTAAATATGTGAAAGGGAAAATAAAATATTTGAAACAAAGAAATGGCGTCATTCACTGACTACAGGCTGACTACTGTGGATGAATGAGGCAAGACTGTGCCGGCTTATCTCAGTGTAACGCAGAGGCTGCAACGATGCGTGGCGTCGTTAATATCACAAACAAAATTAACATTATTTACAATTGTCTGGGTATCTAAGATTGGCCCCGGATTTGTCTGATGTATATTACCCATAACGAAAGCGCCATTTGTTTAGTTTGGGAATAAAATGTGTGTTTGTCTGCCGATTATTAAAATAAAGTTATATTTCGTACTATTTCTTATGCCTTACCACTGTATTTAGACACGTGCTAATTTCACTCAGTGATTCTCAAAAACCGGCCGCTTTAGGCCCCCAGATCATAAAATAGGTTTAGAACATTTGTATGTCAAACCTAATCGTGTGTTGAGCAAAAATTGACTCCATCAGAGTCACTGGAGATATTTCGTAAATAAAGTTTCTGTTTTTTACTCTTATACGTGTGTTTGGGCACGTTGCCTGAGACGTCTGCGTTTCGTATTACTCGTACCTATAATACAAGTTTATCAAGTGTGTATTTTACCAATACCTACCGATTTATAATCTTATATGTAAAAATGAATCGCAAAATGTGTTGGTAAGCGCATAACTTGAGAACGACTTTACCAATTTTGATGAAATTCTGTGTGTGTGTTTGAGTGGGTCCCGGGATGGTTTATTTCCACAATTGGAGCCGGTAGATGGCGTTGAGATCGGGTTCTAGAATCCTCCTAATCACCTGGAGCGATTTTGGTTATTTTGTTTTTGTGTGTTTGAGTGGGTTCCCGGATGGTTTAGATTCGCAATTAGAACCAGTAGGTGGCGCTGAAATCGAGGTCTAGAATCCACATAATCACCTGGAGCCATTTTGGTGATTTTGTTTTCGTGTCATGAAACAAATTCTTTTAGGAATCATTTCCATGGTTTTAGGGTCCGCTAGTTTATAATAAAATGACATTAAAATATGCCACAGATAACTATACTTTTAAACAGTTTTTAAAAATATCCTGTGAATATATTAATATTAAATCATAATTAATATAACTATGTAATAAACCTGATAGCGTAAAATCGTATAAGCCAAAACCAAGTTAAACACTTATTGGATCCATTGAAAAGCGGATTAAATGATATAATATTATTAATATTTCCAAAGCATAGTTCATTATTTATATGCTCTCTGAAAACAAAATCAAATGCAGTTCGCTATAAAACAAAATAATTGAATTCCACACCAATAAGTAAATTACTTTCTGAAAGGTTTTCACAGATTTAAATGAAGTATTAAATAAATGTCAAAACTTTATCAGATTATTTCTATCTTGGTAAGTTTTGAGTTCATTTTAGTGTAACTAATGTGAAAATTATTTAATTATTGATCACCAATACAATAGCATGGTACATGTTGTAGCCGCAGACGTCCGATCACCACGGCGGCCGCTTACAAATTGTTGCGGACAGAATCACCCCGCTGACCTCACCCCCGTAAAGTCCGTGCGCCCACGCCCCGCCTACCGCGGGGACATAGCTCGCTCCGTTAGCTTCTAAGCGTCTGCATGTTGTAGTACTTTAGTAAGCGCGGAGCGAGCCTACATCATGCATTCCTGAACTGCAATTCAAACACACAACATTGTTTCACTTCTACCTGAAGACCTCTAAAATATAAATATACTCGTATGAAACAAAGTCGTGTTAGTTACACCACTTATAACTCAAGAACTGCTGAACCAATTTTTATGATTTTTGTGTTTTTGAAACTATCTTCGTCCGGAATCGAATAATAAGTATTAAAATATGATATTCATCAATAAAAAATATCACTAAAAGAACATCAGTCACAACATCAGTCTAGCCATTCATTTGTGAATTGTCTTTCTCGGCCGATTTCGGTTATAGTGACTGCATTTAAACTCATTTTCATTTGTCTAATTTAGGTGAACTCTTTCTGTGTGTTCAAGTGCGTCTCGGGATAAGGTTTATATTCAAATTTGAACCAGGTAGATGGCGCTGCAACTGGGTTCCAAGATTTAGGTGCAATTATTTTTGTGTGTTCAAATGATCCCGGGATGATTTAGATTCACGATTGGACCCGGTAGGTGGGGCTGCTGAACAAATCTTTAACGGTGGGACGGATTTTGATGATTTTTTGTTTTTTTTCAAATAGGTTCGAGAATGGTTTAGATTAAGAATTGGTCCCGGTTTATGGCACTGCAACCGGTTTCTAGATTTTTATTTTTTAGAGCAAGGCAACGTCTGCCAGATACCGCTAATACATTATATATACATATCAATCGTCATAACATATAATATAATATTCAGTTCTTGTGAATTCATGCACAGTACATATATGTGCTTGTAAATATCAATTTGTTGACATATCTTGTTCAGTTTTCGCAAAGCGTCTGTCATTGGTGCCTTATTTTATTAAAAGGAAAATAGTTCGCTGCCTAGCTATTAAGTCAAGTTATGTACCGACCGATTTATTTATAAAGCCATTTATTTATTTAATTATTATACTTCTAATTTTCTTTTATAGAGGTTGGGAGATTAAATTTAATATTTATTATAAAGACGTCTATTTTCAATTGAGAAACTATTGCAATAACGGATTCGCTGTATTACATATCTGCAATTACTATTACCAGTGAATATTTGCAATTGCAAATGATAAACAATTAATACTACTTACTACAACTACTTGAAATAGTTCCTTTCATGGAAGAAATTTTTTTATGAATTCACGTACAACATGAAAAATAAAAATTTTGAAAAATATTGTTTTAAGAGATATAACTATTATTTAAATTTCATAACTATTAAGGCAATCATACTCAATTGCTCAGATTTGTTTGACGATTCTTGGTACTTAAACTCATCACTGTTAATTCAAAAAACCTTTATAACATTTACCTTCATGTTAATGAGTTATAATTGTGTCGGTAAATGGCTGCGTATTTAAATGGATGTTTAGTTTAAAAAAAGATTATATTCAATATGCAACATCTTTAAAGCTATAGTTGGAAATTGTTTTTTTTTTCTACTGACGTAATTTTTTATTTATTTCTTATTCTTTTTTATTTAATTTAATTAATATATTATATTTAATAAATTAATTGTAATTTATTTTATTTAGGTTTATCCGACGTTTCGGCCGCTTTTCAGTTGCCGTGGTCACTTTAAACAGTTAAAACGTAGTTTTATTATGTGTACAAGTCGCGAAAACTTAAGAAAATATCTTTTTTATTCTTCATTTCAGTCTAAACGTTATAAAGTATCTAATTTGTGTTATTCATATTTGTCTATTAAATGCTTTGTTCTTATTTTTAACTGCTAAGTTATTACATAATCTTTATGAATTTTATAACTGATTTTTTACTATATTTATCGATACATAGCCAAGAATTATTTACATATAATTATTTCTAATTGCTATTTGGCAAACTAAATCCAGCATTAGAAATTATTGGAGTGAAATACGAAAAGCTTGTGTTTGGAACCTCTTCAACTATCTCACTGGCCATCACTAAAGCTAGCCAATTTATCAAAGCACGCGACGACACTATTCGTAGGCAATAATGAAAGGGACGGAGAATGAGCTATTTGGTCGCTCATAACCGGCCTCCTGCGGGTGACATGTAAAGAAAATTCTTTATTACTTCCGAACCCAGAAGCCCTGAGGATATGAACGTGAATTATGTGAAAATGGAATGTACGTATCAGATGATTCATTTTTGCAGCTTCATTTTTGATGACATGTTATTATGTAAAAAAAATTTATGCCACATCTTGGAAATGGATTGCAAGGAAGTTACTTTGATAATACTTTAACGTCGTTGAAGTACAGACACCAGCGTAACGTACCGCGCGGAAAGTTCGGCTACCGAATGATCGACTATAACCTGTACGCGCCGGAAAATCCGTTGATTTTTTTTTATTGCAGGAGTTCAGCAGACAGGCAGACGGCCCACTTGGTGGATAGCGGTTACCATCGCCTATGGACATTTGTAACACCAAAGGTACTACTAATGCGCTGCTGCTCTCTTGAAGGAGACTGGAGCCTGATGTATTATAGGTTATCTAAAAAACATTGAATAGAAGAAGATATGGAATAAAAAATATTTTATTTAGTACAAATAAACATTTTAACAATATTAAATAAAATAAAAGATAAATGCATCAATATAAGTCCTAAAATTGGAACCAGACTCGGAGTATTGCTAGCTGCTAAGGCCAGCGCTGTTCTTCCGCCTGGGACCAGCAGGTGGAGTCACGAAGGACAACAACTGCTGCCAAAACGTTCCGCGGGTGCGTCGTTAGGCTAAGGGTATTAAAATATTTTTTTGAATAAATATTCTGATTAGTGTGTTTTTGTTAGTGTAACTTTGTAACTACAAACTTTTTTTTTCAGAAACCACTGGACCTATATGAGTTTAATAGAGATATACGTATTCAATATGCCACTATACAATGCTGTAGTGAAATCGTGAACAAATTAAGATAAGGGTAACCTCCACATTCGTCCAATATATGAATTATTGTCTATGACTTGTTTCGTTACTCTAAGCCTGTATTCAAAAGTTATCTTAAAATCAATTATTGGAACATAAAACATGTCACATTATACAGCGTGTTTCAGACTTTACGACAATAAATGAGACCACGTTTTCTTCATGACTTACTCTGCCCAAATACAAAAATGAATCAAGGTAGCTTCTTTGGTTTAGCCACAGGACCTCATTTTTCATTTCAGAATATTACAACAACATGTATCAGTTATTGTGTCTAAATCGGTAGGTTAGTGACCAATGTATCATGTTGCCAGCTTGTCTCTTCATCATTAAACGCGGAATATTTACAAGATGTTCTCTTTTTATTCCCATTTTATCGTAATTAATTTGTTCGGAAATTTCAAAATTTTATTTTTGACATTACGGTTGATTTAATAGTACCAAAAAAATTGTATGGAGTACGACCGCTAAAGTTATGATTTATTGTCATTTGAAATGAAACACTCTGTATAAAAACTAAGAAAATATTTAATATTACTTAAAATATATTTTTTTGTATTTAAATGATATTGTACATTGTGTGTTTTACATGAATCTGTTATTATGTATACATGTGTTATCACTTATTAACTTATGGGTATATTTATTGCACGTTTATACAAATTTAGCTCGTTTAATATCATAGATAAACCTGATATTAGCCGTACATTTTCAAGTGCTTTTTTTGTTGTATTATTGTAATGCGCTATTGGTTTTTTCAATAAATAAATAGACATTATATAGTTATTAATTATTTTAAATAATCATGTTCAAGGATATTTATTTTTTATATTGTTACAATTTGGGCCACGTAAACAAAGAACATTTATTACCCGCCGGCATTTGAGCTAATAACATTGAAACTTTTTTATGACTGTCTTCTTTTGTTTAAAATTGGTGTTTGGAATACAGCCTATTGTGTATTGAATCTTTGTGGTAGTCATTAGAAAGAAAGAAAATAATTTTATTTAGGACAAATTATAACACACAGTATAATTGCTTAAGAATTAATTAATACTAGCTGTCCCGGCAGACGTCGTCCTGCCCGGTAAAAAATAGGGGTTGATCGTAGAGGGTTGAAAATCTAGGGTTGTATGTATTTTTGTATGTTGTATCATAAAAAAATAGAAATTAAAAATTTTGTCTAAAAAATAAATAAAAAAATTTAGGGGTGGACTACCCCTAACATTTAGGGGGATGAAAAATAGATGTTTGCCGATTCTCATAGATACCGGATAAGCACAAAAAATTTCATCAAAATCGGTCAAGCCGTTTCGGAGGAGTATGGCAACGAAAACTGTGACACGAGATTTTTATATATTAGATATATTAGGGTGATCCAAAATCAAAAAATGTTATCAGACCTTTTTTGTAGAGCGTTCAATTCTCTATAAAGATTGGAACAGCGATTTATCATTCAACCAGTCGTATGAACGGTACAAAAATCAGAAGAAGCAAAAAAATATTTTCCTGTGTTATTCTTATGGGAATTAAAAAAATGCGATGAGGACAATCTTAATATTAATATTAAGGGCTCATCTTTTCACAGCAATTATTTTACACCCAAAAGAAACTTTTGAGCCTGTTTGGAAAAAAATAATTAAAATTTTTGTTTTTTGGATCACCTAATATATATAGTACATACACAATAGGTAGAAATAGTACATAAATATAAAATAACAAACATGAATGTTGGCGCTCTTTTAAAAATATCTTTAATTCAGTTCTGAACCCATTAAGTTGATGCAAATTTCGAATGTGGTGGAATAGGTGAAGTGGTGGAATATTATTCCAGCACCTTGATGCTGCGTAACGAAAACTCCAGCGTAGGCCGGCTGTATAATGGCGCTCAGAAGTAAGTTGTATCGCACACGCCCTAGAATTAATTATTGACTAGCCAGGTGTGATTTTTGGAAAATGCAGTCCACGCGGTCAAGCAAAAATATTGTATGTGTACAGTATAAAATAATGCCCCAGCGGAGTGAATGAATTAATGAAAACACTTCATTGTTCACCAAAATTAAAACTAGATACAATAAACGTTGAACAAAGGGCGGCCTTATTTATCTCTTCCAAGAAAACCCCTATACTAAGGAAAATATTAAAACATGACAGTGGCGGTGAAGACAATATATAATATAAAACATTCAAAGTATATGAGACATAAGTAGATAAATAATAATATAGTGACTCATCACGATGTATTAGAAACCATAATACCTATAGACTTGAAATTTGGCATGGACCTTCCTTTCGCCTTTAAGAACGGATTTTACGGCACGCGAAGCGGGCGGGTATCAGCTAGTATACTTTATAAGCATATCATAATACATACAGGAAAAGCACTACTACGAGTATTATATCTGAGATGACCAAAACTAATTACAAACGGCAGTACATAGTGAGTTCATTCTTTTCTGTAACCCTGACAACAAGTTTGCAAAATTTCATGATGATTTATGGAATAGTTCAGACATTAAAGCGCAACAAATGAACTCACATTTGCATTAATATCGTTAAGTTAGGATTTGTCCTTTTTAAATATACAACACTGGTTATATCAAAGCTAATGGAGTCACAAACAGGAGAGAAGCAATTATCTTAGCCGAGGCAGCGAATAATTGCAATAAGCCGGACCAAGGCTCAGGCTAAAAGCGTTCGTTAACACTACCGCAATTTATGGCCGCTCTCAGAAAGTTTTATCATGATCATCCTAGCGTTAAATTCTATTTTCATTTGAAGTCTTAGTGTCCACTTTCGAAATCGAAGTTCATTTTCAACATGATGTTGGACTTCTAAGGGCCTTACTTATAATAATCTCTTTAAGAAGGGATTAGCCATCTCTTAAATAAGAGACTCTTAAGACTCTAATCAATGGCTGTTTCAAATAAAACTTGCCATCTCGATGTTGGTTATTTTTGACAGTTATTTATGAGTTACTTTACCACCACCTCTTATCCTTAAGAGGAGTTTAATGGGTAAGATTTTCGTTAATCAATTGCTGAGCAGTTTTTTAAAATTTAACAATCGATTATAAGTAAGGCCATAAGTGTTTTACCGTCTGTACAACGGAGAAGGAGCCGATGAACTATTTGATTTAGTGCATACATCGCCATTCTACCACTACACCACACGGCAACAAATAGGAGTTATCCACATAACCTCCACACATGGAAGTCGTCCACCGTATAGTGCGGTACAGTACAAGCTGGAGAATGAACTTCTTCCCGCGGTTTTCCCAGAGCGCTACAGTATCAGGCGCTTCCAAAAAAGCGTAAACAAGTATCTCTAAACTCAACGAGGTAGGCAACGCATCGGCTCCCTTAGCGTTGCAAAGTTCCACGGGGGACGGTAACTTCTTAGCATCAGATCGTCAATTAACAAGCAAACATAAAAAATCGAAATGTATGCTGGGATATATAGCAAAAGTGAAACTTCAACGGACAAGTGGAAAAAGGAATCGCAACGGATAAGTGGAAAAACGACTGGCAACAGACAAGTGGCAAAACGAATTTTGAGAAATTTTACGGGCTATATATAATATTTCTAAAAAAATAATCAAAACAAAATATTTCAAAAAATATAATTTCAATAACATTTTGTTAAAAAATATTTCAAGAAAATATATTACATCCCAAAATATATTACAAAAAAAATATGAAGCCGCCGCCAGCCTTTCTCTCCCTCCATCGCTGCCGCCTCTCACCACGCAATATACCTTCTACCCCTCCACACGGCCGCTTTTAACGTTTTTTGGTGATAAAAAAATCCTAATACTATATATAGTCAGTATAGAAGTTTCACTTTTAAAAATCCACCGTTGCATATACATCTTTGTGACACGCAACTACTGCTGATGTTACTTAAATATTTTCTATATATACACAAATATTAACATATATATAATATGCAGATATATGTACATTTTATCCGTGCAAGAACGGAGAAAGAATACAATTTCTTGCGGTCCGGTGGCTTGTCGTAAGAAGCGACAAAACAACCCACAGCCAGGTGGTAGGGCATTTGCCCGACTGGATGACTACTACCTCTGGTCTAAAGTATGTCGCCATAATAACCCTGTGTTGGGTTCCGGCATTAGTGACCAGGTTCCAGTCTCCCCTAAGAGAGCAGCAGAACATTTGTAGCACCTTTGGTTTTGCAAATGTCCATAGGCGATGGTAACCGCTATCGATCAAGTGGGCCGTCTGCCTGTCTACTGAACTCCGCCAATAAAAAAAATTTATTCATAAATAGAAATGCATACACGATTTTCCGGATAGCGAAACAAAGCCTTTTATTTCAGCAATCGGCTTTTCAAACTCATAGCGTGTAGAAATACGACGTACAAAATTGTATTTTAACATTTACTTAAATTTTATTTCCAGCAATGAAAATATTTCATATTGCTTTCGCGCATAAAATTACATAGGCAAACATCTCTTCTTCGGGATAAGTTAATTAATACGGAAACATAATATGATTTTACCTCACTCCTTTTGTTTGAAATGACACTTATTTACAATCGCTGTAATTTGAAATTCTTTCAAAAGAAAAAGCGACACTAAAAGACAAACACATAAATATATAGGACTAAGCCTGCCAGAGCATGAGATACGAATTTTACATTGTGCAGCACAGAACATCAAGAAACAGCAACAGAAGAACATCGGTCCGATTTAGACCGCAATAAAACTGTCAATAATATATATATATATATATATATATATATATATTACGCCGGCTTACCCCACTGAGGCTCCGGGTTCGATTCCTGGAGTAAGTTTTGGAAACGTATTTTCTCCGTTATTTACTATGGTCTGGGTGTCTGGGATCGGCCCCAGAGTAGTCCGTTGTATATTACCCGTAACACAAGCGTAACTTGCTTAATTTGGGGATATACAATACATATGTTTGTCTGCCGATTTAAAAAAAACTTCTAACGAGTGTGAACTGCACACACTCGTATAATTTAAGTACTGGCAACTTAGTCATTATATTCTTGAAAGAAATCAAATAATCATTTGACGTCGTCGTTATGTTAACGCGAACGAAGTTTTGCTGGCATTTGTTGATTACAAAAAAGCGGCCGACGTAACGCAATCCTCTATTCATCACAATCACACAAATAAACCGCAGTCCGCTTCATTTTCCAAGTTAAACACACTATTAAAACTTGTGTCGCATTTAACAATACGTTGTAGAGCTCGGATTATAGTTGCAAACAATAGGAGTAACACGATATGAGGCTCAGCTATTCTAGTGTTTGTATTACACAAGTGATACGTGCAGAAAGCAAAGCCTGAGAAATGTTTCAAAGGTTCCGTAGCAATTTTGATGAACGGAAACGTCTTAAAATTGTCTTTACATGTCAATTATTGATGTAAAATTTCTTTAGAACCTTTGTGATTTGATACTCGATGAAACAAAAAAGCGTCACTTAAAAGGTACAAACACATAAATCTATGGGATTATACGTGCAAGAGAAAGAGATAGCTCGAAATGTTATGAAGTTTGTCCGTTAATACTTCAAATTTCATGTTTTAAAGGTTAAATAATTATATTATAACGATATATTACGAATATGTGAAATGCGACGTCATGAAATTTAGGATCCTTCCCACCCCTTGTCACACTTTGTTTTACTTCTGCTCGTCTAATCGTCGTGGTTTGTGCCCTTATAGCTATTTTTTTTCACTGAATTGTTACGTATACTTCCAAAAAAAGCCAAAAAAAAACAGTTTCAAGGTCCTGCACTGACGCTGTCGATATGTGTAATGTAATGTAGTTAGTTACTTTAATTTGATACAAGTACTCTCTACTGGCCTTCTTCTAAGAAGTATTATTACGGAAGGAGAGCGGCTGAGACGCAGTGTGAGGAGGATGAGCCAGAGGGCTCCTGTCGCAGATGACGAACAGGGGGTCGGAAGCTTCGCTACGCTTACTTCCACCCCATGACTTAGAACGGGTGTCTTGGTCTCAAGGACAATCCAGGTTTGACGTGTTACGTCGAGGCGCCAAAGAGAGGTGCCTATGGCAGACCCACTTCAGCGTGACTCAGAGAGTCACCGGTGGGGTTAGAGAGTAGTCTGAAAGCCGGAATCTCACAACGCCTTATTTATTGAAGTTGTACGTAGAGCCGGCATCTGGGAGCCCCACTTACCCTTCATTGACCTCCATCGGGGTCAGAGGAGATGCGCGTTTGCATTCCCACAGCGATATAAAAAAAAATGTTTTAAAAGATTTACAAAAGTCGTACAAATCAGCGATTAGTCTTGCTTGCAGGTAAATAAAAAAGCTTCGAAATGTGCTTGCATTTGTAGTTAGTACAAGTATCTGTGTATTTACTTTCCCAAACTTGAATAATTTTCATAAAATTTAGTATTGAAATCATGTTTCATATTAAATTAATTAAAATTATTATTATAATGAATGTTAAAGAAGCAAGTGAGGTTTGTAAGAATAAGCCTGTATGGCGCTCTGTTGTTCGTGCCTACCCCGCAAGGGACCTGACGTGAAGTTATGTATGTATGTATTATTATAAATCAAACATATATCGAATAAGACGGTATGGAAGTCTAATTTAAAAAAAACACTGAACAGTTATGCATAAAGAATGCGTATCTAAATAGTTACGTATGTATGTATGTGGTAAATATTTAAGTGGGTTAAGTATACACAATCATAATTTTAATTGGTCAGTCCTGACTCATTATCTACTCCATCTTCACTGCCAAATTAGTTATACGAATTCTGAAGCGAGTTCTGAGATCGACTCGCTTTAAGCTATAAGGCCACATTTAATTTTACAAAAAAAGTAAAGCATTTATAAAGATTTGTAATTCTTTCTATTAAATATTCTTCACTGTCAGACACAAAAGTTCTTGTTTGATATTCTTACGACCTAGATGCTGAAAAACACAAATTCACACCTGCCTGTAGAAACACATTTTATTACCTTTTCGGCATTTGGACTTGTTTTGTTTACTTTGTGTTTATAATTTGTGATTTAAAGAAGTCCATTTTGTATTGTAATATTTTACGGCCTATTGTTGTATTGTGATCACTGCCAGGTGTCTCGGATTTAAAAGTACAAATTGATTCTAAGAAATTCGCTCTACGCGGTTGGGTAGTCATGTTGCATCCGTGCAGTATAAAGCAATGCCCCTAATGGAAAGATAAGGCAGTCGAACGATAGCCACAAGTAAGCAAGATTTATGTTCATTCAGTAATCTTTTTAGTAACAGTTATAGCGAACATACAAAATCAGTAATATTATACACAAACATGACTGCTTCGTTGAATATATTATGTTCGTATAATTTCGAATTACAGTAATATTTTTACAATATCTATATGGGGAAAAATAATTCTACTAATGATAATAATATCATTACTTTATATGTCGTTTATATCTACTTTCTTCTTAATTTTGTGTATATATAATATTGTTTGCGTAAGCTATGAGGAAATGTTATTTGTTTGCTCTCTTCACGGCCTTGAACACTAATTTTCAATACATTTGAATAAGATTACTTATATATTTCTAAAATAAACCGATTGCTTTCGTGCGTTTTTCGTTCATAATAAATCAACAGACGAACTTTATCTTTCATATTTTTATATACTTTTTTTTATGAAACTATAGGTTTGCGTTTGACCGCTGTCTCACCTGATGTTGAGTGATGACGCAGTCGAGGATGGAGCACGCTTACCTAGAAGATACCTATTCACTCGTGATTTGAAGACTTCAAGATTGTATTTGTCAGGAAAAACAGACTCCGGCAAATGTTTCCAATCTTCGGCTGTGCGCACCAGAAAAGATGAGGAGAAACGCTTGGTTCTGTTATACTGTTACGAGTTGCAGGACTCGAATTAAAACTGCAGGCATTGCTTTATACTGCACAGATGCAATATATCTGCTCGGCCGCGTGACCGTCTTTCCTATAATCACACCTGGCTAATGACTGTCATAAAAGATTACAATTCACAATGGGCTGTTTTTCTCGTGCATTATATTTGCACTGGTTGTGTTATTGTACCTGTATATACCTGTGTTATATGTGTTTGTATAGTTCTAATAAGTTCTGCAGTAATTCCAACGGCATTTTAATTCGAGTCCCGTAACTCGTAACAATATGAAATGTTCTATATCAACTAATGTTGGAGAAGCTCTTTTGCTAAATTTACCTCATAGGATATCAAATCCGGACTTCTTCATCCTAATGAATTAGTAGATTCATCGCAGAAGCGTAATGGCTGGCGCACGCGTGCGAGACTAGACTACAGTTATCTCTTTGTTACAATTACCACGTGCTATAAACGGTGAAGCCAAAACATCGCAATGAAACCTGCACTGATAACCGATGTGTCAAACCTGCCAACCCGCCTTGGAAAACGTCACTGTGCGTTCTCCTATAGAGGGAGGCCCAAGCCTAGCAGTGGGACGTGTATGGGCCGTTAATATTTATTATACAGGTAGACCTAAATAGTACCTAAATAGACCTAAATAATAATATATACCTAAATAGCTATACCACAAATAGAGTAAAATTATACTTAATTTAAGCCCTTGTACCAATTTTCCCTTTTCAACACTTTACTATTCATAAGGGGCCTACCATTTTACATGTGCAATGAAAACGAGCAATTGTTTTCCTATTTAAACACGTGTATATTAACTTCAAACTAGGACAATATTTGGTTTATGTTTTATTGTGTATTTCAGTAATAGTGTATCAGTTATTATAACCAAGATATACATGTCGACAAAAGGCCCATCTTGTTTTGACTAAGTTTAAGAATTACTTAATTTAAGTTAATTATCCATCCAACAGATGTAAATATGACCTTAAGCCGATGTAAGTATTATAGTATTTTAAGAGTTGCGAGTCGAATTTAAATGGCGTTAGAATTAATATAAGTTTATTAGAACTTACAAACACGTATAACACAGCAGAAGGTCGTATTTCAATAAAACGCGCAAAGTCCGTCACTAATAGATTACCGATTGTAGTACACACGTCTCGCTTCGAACGTGGTTCTCGATCGACTGCCTCCTCTCTCCATCGGGCCCTGGTTTTAAATCTCACTACTACAAATGTGCCTGTATTTTAGTAGACCTAATCCGTAACACCTGGCTAATGGTTCAACCGCAACGGCCATAAACAAGTACAATAAAAAATGGACTGTTTTCTAGAAGAATTAGTAAACGCATGCCAATAAATAAGTAAACAAAAGAAGACGATTATAAAAAGATTACAATTAGTTCAAATGCCGACAGATAATAAAATGTATTTTTACAGATATGCAGTGGTGAATTTTTTTTGTCGGTGCCTAGGTTGTAACAGTATAAAGGATGGCTAGAACAGTAGCGTTTTTAATTTTCGAGTTATTATTTTTTGTGATTTTTAGGAAATTTGATCACAAAAGCTTCAAAATGCCATACATATATACATACATAATATTATACGCATGGCAAATTCTTAGACTTAAAATCTTCGCTACATTTTATTCCAACAATCCCGGGTGAAATTTTCTGACAATGATTTAAAGTGGGCAGTTTAGAAAAAACAAAATATAAATTTTATGTAATAAATGTGTGATATTTTCATCCCGAGAATCCCGCGGGAATTTTCCCTGGAGCGGATTGTAGTTGTTCAGGTGCATAAAAATTAGCTTATCCCGACACAGGTTTCACTAAAGCTTACCTTATGACCAGAGAATCTCGTGGGAATTCGAAGACAAGCGTCGACGAAGTTTACGTAGTAACTATTTATTAATCTGTAACGAAGTCGAGCATATCCTAGTTTAAAAATATTCAAGTACAATTGAAGCTAAAAATAACACAGATACCGCCCAGCTCGCTTTTATATCCGAGCAATGACAAAACGAGTCGAATAGTAATCAAAACTACCCGCAAACATTATATTGTTACATATCGGCAAAGAAATGCACACCTGTTTTATTTCATTTCCCTAAATTTGGACTTCTTTTGTTTACTTTGTGTTTGAAATTTGCAATTTTTATAATAGCCTATTGTTATTGTTTTCAGTTATGGTAGGAATAATTAAGCAGGTGTGCAGATTACGTTTTCTTGGAAAAAAACTCAGTCCACGCAGTCGATGTTGTATTGTACAGTTTACTATAATCAATGCCCGAAGGGAGGGTTGGGGCAGTCTAGCGAGAACCACGATCATAGAAAGGCGAGTACATTCGATAAGTGATATAGTGGCGGACTTTGCACGTGTTATTGAATCGTGCAGTTGTACTGGTTGTATCCAGTTATATTTGAACTTGTGTTATAGGTGTTTGTATAGTTCTAATAAATTCTATAGTAATTCCAACGGCATTCTAATTCGAGTCCTGTAGCTCGTAACAATATGATAAATATCTAATCCATTACAATAGTGCAATAACGTAACAAACGTATCAAAATGTCGTAGTATTCAGCCCTTATCAATACCCCAAATTCCAAGCATGACTCTCGAATAACCCACTCGAGACCCGTATCTCTGGACCTTAATTAGGCAGTAAAACCTAAGCGTGTAAGGTTTATTATTTTAGGTCCAAACCGGAGCGTGAAGTGAAAATTTCGTGTGGCTATAGCGGTCAGTTTCGAGTGTGTTGCCATGAAATTAAAATTACAGGCATCTCAAGTATTTAAATAAGCGACTTTGCGTTTCTAAATTATTGTATAACAGCCTTGCAGAGATTTGGGTAAGAAAGTACCATATATACAAAATATTAACTATTTGGGCAGGGTTTCTCTATATTGTTCAGCCTTTGGTATGACTATTCACACCGCGCAGTAAGCAATGAACACCGTCTACAGGCCACACCGCTTTTTATACGAAAATGCTACCCTACAAAACAATAATATTGATCATTGCTAAAAATAGCGATTACATCATAGTGTTACCAGGATCATAAAAACATTTATAATGATTAGTTGCTGATGCACTAAATTATCTAGACGATAATTTAGTGGCATTATACAATTAACTTGCCGGTAGAAATAGGAATTTCATTATAAATTGAACTATCTGATAAATCGACTAAAAATATTATCTATGACGATTGTCTATGTGATATTAATATACTCTATGATTATCACGACTGCTGTGATGGACATCGCTTAACAATTGTTTAATATTGCGTATGCGATCAAAATGGATTCTTTATTTTATCATTGAAGTGAAACTTCTATATAGACGAGTATTAGGATTTTTTCTGTCACGAAAAAGCGTTACGGGCGTTTAATCATATTACATTTTTTATAAAATGTAATATGATTAAATAAAAAAATGTATTCATAAAAATGTACCTGCCTCTAACTAAATCATAATTTTCAGGAAATGGAAATCGAATTGTGTGCTGGGATACATAACAGAAGTGAAACTTCAACGGAAAAGTGGAAAAACGAATCGCAACGGACAACGAACGAACGAACAACTAACAAAATGAATCGTAAAAAATAACTTAAACTTTTACGGGCAGATTGTTAATGTACTTGTCCAATTTGAAAACCTGTCCGTGAAACTTCAAGTTAAAATTTTGTTGCGATCCGTTTTGCCACTTGTCCGTTGCCATTCGTTTTTCCACTTGTCCGTTGGGATTCGGTAATGGGCTGTTATTATTATTATATGCATGTATCATTTGGTATCTCGATTTTGCTGGCTATGAACTGGCAACATCCGACGGGGTCAGCTGTATTCTGGTGGTATTAAACTAACAACTAAAGGCAAACGCGCACCTGCGGTGGCTATCGCACCAACTTGAGCCTAAAATATTTGCGTGGTTAAAGATAATAAAAACTTTTTCGCATGAAAATTAGCAACGTATTTCGTTTAGCGAACTTTCTTCTCGTGAAATTTTATGGAACTAATTTTGTTGTTTGTTCTAATGAATTTCACCCTTTTTATGTGGGAGTTTGTAATACCTGGTGAAAAGTTTGTATTTGTTCCTAAATTTTACATATAATACATTGAAATCTTACAATTTAAGGACCGAATATTCAATACTTAATACTCAATACTCAATCATTTATTGCACAATTATAAACAGTTTTACATGTTCACAATAACCCTAGCAGGGTATAGCAATAGATACTGTGCGGAGCGGATCGATCTATTTCACGTACTGAAAAATGTCATATCTATTTATATCATCTTAAAAAAATCGTTTATATTGTAGTAGCATTTTATTATTAATATATTTTTAAGTTCTTTTAAAAAGATGTCGTCTTTATTGTTTTTTAATTTAGCAGGCAATTTATTATATATTTTAATGGCCATTGCGTTCGGGCCACAGCTGTGCATATTAAGTTTGGAGTTTGGTAGAATTAAATTATTTTTATAGGTAGGTCTAATTGCATAGTCGCGCATGTCATTTAATTTGATAAAATATTGATGATATTTTCTAATGAATTTACACTGTTCATTTTAGAGGACGCAATTTAATTTTAGAGACATGTGTTGGGTGTCAATAGAAGCTTAACCTCAAGTTGTGGCGTCGCCACCCTTGTCCGCCGGCCGCCATCTTGGAAAAAATGGTGAAAACACTTTTTTCGCGATATCTCGGAAACTGCGTCTTACAAAAAAATTGTAAAGTCATAATTTATAGCAAATTGTTTTGCCTACAAATATGTTTATGTAACTTTCTGCCCTAAATTAAAAATTAAAGAAGTTATAAGCAAAAAAGTGAGGTTTTTTTTATTCATACCTAACTCTTTTCTTTACCATAGAACTTACCAAATTTAACTTATCGAATGTTAAACAGGTAGAAAAGGTCCCCCGTTTTCCCCGCCTCCTATGAGGTAGAGTCCGTAAGCGCGTTTTTTTATGTGTGTGTCAGATACAATGGAGAATATAATATTTTATTTAAAGACAAAACAGTTAAGTTTACAGGTATCACGCTAGCTACGTTCCCTTAGGGACTCACAAAGGCCACGTTCTCGACCACGATTGTCCCCGTTCCACTTGATAGCCGGGGTAACAAACGTAACCCCAAGTGGAACGGTTATTCGACCCACCTCTTGACATGTGTCGTTTTGAGCGTTGTGTGGTCGAAAATGATGACGTCAATAGAGACGTTTTTGCCACGACCACAAAGACCGCGGTCGCCTTATGGGACGGCTAACGGAGCATTTTGGGCGGAGTGAGCTTCTTATAAATAGCGCTGGTTGATACCTGGAAACTCAACTATCATAAGGGACAAGTCTACAGATATCCCTATGTACATAATCCACTGCTTATGATAAATGAACGATATTCAATATCTTCTCATTCATTCAAAATACATGCAAAGTATCTAACGTGTTACATCTGCCTAAACACTATAACGTGTTCATTATGTTTGTATTACTACCTTTACATAGGTGATCGGATTAGGATGGTGATCCAGCGAAGAAAAGTAGCCAGACTTCTGAGCATGTTATCAGTAGAAGACGGTGATCTAGGCTCAGTATTTTACTTAAAGTCTTGAGGGACTATGGGTAGAATACAATGTGAGTAAGTTAAGTTTTATTTTATTGTATTAATTATTGTAATAACATGTACTTTTGGAATGCTCGCTTTAGATCATGGCACAATCAACAAGATTAATTTCGAAAATTTATGTAGTCTTAATGGCTAAATACTGACCGAATAATTACCACATAGAAATGCACTCATAATCAACCTCCAGTCAATAGAAGACTAACATGAGAAATGCGGACAAAAAAGACTCATGAGAAGATATACAACTAATGGAGTTGAAAATGTACAAACTGCTAGCATTGTTCGAATAACACTGATAAAATTTTAATTTGATTTCCACTCATTGCATGCGCCTCCCAAAATGCCCTAAAATAGCACTTAGGGGCAAAATGGATGTGAGGGTCGAAAATATATGGAGAGGAGCATTACAATTTTACCAAGCCTAATCTGGCTTTCTACCTTTAACACTTCACCTCTTTAGCCCAAAATCTTGCGTTTCCTTTCTCGGCCTAGTTGCAAAGCAATCACGGAGGCGGAAATCTTCATTTGGCTTCATGAAGTTTAGTACTAAGATCTAATCACTGACTTTATGCTTCACCGCAGAGACCTCGCAAATAATTTGTTATTATAATGGTACACGAAGCATACGGTTTTATAAATTAAGATATAGCGGCACCGCGTTTGGTTCCTGTCTTCTCTGTACTATATCTGAACATACAAAATGTACTCTATTTTTCATCCAATAAGTACGAAATTGAAACAATAGAGCGATACGTCTTGTCTCCCTTCTATTTACCTTGCATATTATAAATTTAAGAGGGCTAAATTGATTTATGATGACAAGAGTAGTTAATCCTTAAGCTCCAGCCAATCGTTTCCTTTCCACGGGTTGTAGGAGATTCTTACAACGACAAGTGCGTGAATAACATAAAAAGGGTTTTTATAAATTATTATTTAGGTGTCCCAGTTATGTGATATGCCTTGAGATATAATGTCTGCAAAAAATAAAAACCCAATAACGCCTATTACTGCACGTGCAATTAGGGCAGAGTTGCTGTGTATAAGCACGCGAAACTCATATACAAATTAAAATTATTGTACTCGACCTAAATTTCAACTGAAGTTTTTTATTTTTTATTATTTCAGGAGTTCAGCAAACAGGCAGACGGCGCACTTGATGGAAAGCTGTTACCATCAGCTATGGATATTTGCAACACCAAAGCTGCTACAAATGTGCTGCTCCTCTTTTAAGGGAGACTGGAACCTGGTCACTAATGCCGGAGCACAACTCAAGGTTACTTTGATGGCACTTCTACAATGCGTAGACCGGTACCAACGTGTCATCGCTGCTTAAGAAAAAGAAGCGAGAAACTCCATCACCATGTATATATACCCTTTGTCCCTTTCTAAAAGTTGTCAACACAGTGTTTTCGCTCTTAGGCCGTTTTCGAATTTCGCAAGAACGAAAGAACAGTTCTTATTCGGCCGCATTCAGCCGCTTTCGCCGCGCACGAGCATAATGTTCTTTTATGTAAATTAATACGTTATAAAATCATCTTTTGAAGAATTAATAGAGTTGTATTACGTAAGCACAACAAAGGCCGGATTAATTAAATTAATTAACAAGACAGCGCTAAAATTTAATACCAGATAATTTTACTGAATGAAAACATTGTATCTTCTATACAAAACCCTAAAACTCAACAAAACAGGGTAGTTGAATGAAGAGCAAACAGACCAATTACATTACAAAAGTTTTTCTTCAATTACTTCAAGTTTATTTATATAGCTGTATTCTAAGAAAAACAATTTTAGTTAATTCTACGGCTTTTCCCGCGACCTCGTCCGCGTAATCCTTCGACGACTAGCCCGCGGATGCTTTTACAGTTTTACATACATACATAAAATCACGCCTGTTTCCCATGGGGGTAGGCAGAGACTATGGATCTCCACTTGCGACGATCCTGACAAACAACTTTCGCTTCAACTACTTTCATTAACCTCTTCATAGATAGATAGATAGATAGATAGATAACACTTTATTGTACACCATTACAGAAAAGCTTACGAACTAGTATTATTATAGTAGGGTACAAAGGGCGGTCTTATCGCTAAAAAGCGATCTCTTCCAGACAACCCGTGGCAAGAATATTCCGATTTGAAGTGGCGACGGTGGTATACATAATTATTGTACGATTACTTAAATTTTATTAATAAATATATAACTATACTATATATACAAATATACACATAAGTTATATACATATATAATATATAGCGATAATATGCAACTATTTAAACATAATAGATATATAGCTATATGCAATATAATATATACTAATTACATAAAATTACATATCATTATATTGCAGATAGAATTTTCTGACTAAATTCTTAAATATTATTAGGGATTTTGCTTGTCTGACAGCAACAGGCAATGAATTCCAAAGTTGGACAGCCTTAACCGTGAAAGAATTACTGAAGAACGTTGTACTATGAATAGGAGTAATAAGTCTATGTTGACTGGAAGGGCGTAAATTGTGAGAGCAAGAAATAAATTCGAAGCGTTCTTTAAGGTACTGTGGAGTAGTAGGGATGAATAAAATACTGTAAAGCAATGAAAGAATATGAGTATTCCGGCGAATACGGATTGGCAACCACTTGAGCTTTTTTCGAAATTCAGAAACGTGGTCATACTTGCGTAACCCAAATATGAACCTTATGGAAAAGTTTTGGAGTCGCTCAAGTTTATTAAGCTGTTCTTGAGTTAAATCTAGATAGCTGGTGTCGGCATAATCAAGTATGGGCAAAAGTAGAGACTCTGCTAGCTTAATTTTGGTGGCGATGCGCAGGAAGTTTTTCAGCATCAGCTCTTCATACATGCGCGTTTATTTGAAATGCTTTTTACCTGACCTTTTTTTAACAGTTCTGATATTTGTTCATGGTATGTTCGTCTCGGTCTACCGGCAACAGCTCTACCATTGACAATACTGTCATATACCTGTTTTGTGATTCTATTTTCATCCATCCTCTCTACATGCCCAAACCACCTTAATATTCCTTTTTCAACTCTTGTTATTACATCTTCTTTCAAACCACATCGTTCCCTTAGCACACTGTTTCTTATCCTATCATTCAAGCTAACCGCACATATACTTCTCAAAGCTCTCATTTCAACTGCGTTTATCCTACTTTCACGCTTCTTCTGCCATACCCAACTTTCACTACCATACATCAGGGTCGGCACCAACACTCCTTTATGGACAGCCAAGCGTGCCTTTATAGACACTTTCTGGCTATTCATAAAAGAATTTAGCGCTCCATTCACCCTATTACCTGCCATAACTCTCCTTTCAATATCCCTTTCATGCTTTCCGTCTCTGGTAAACATGCAGCCTAAGTAAACAAATTCACTAACTTGCTCTAACTTTTGATTTCCTATCTGTATATTACAACTTGTCATTCTTTCATCTCTTTCAAACACCAGAACTTTCGTCTTGTTCACATTAATTTTCATACCCTTTCTCTCAAAAGACTCATTCATAATTGTTACCATCTCCTGTAACTCCGTTTCCGATGACGCAAGTATAACTTGATCATCGGCGTAGAGTAGACATTTGATAAGTAACCCATTCATTCTTAAACCACTTTCACTTTCTTTCAAATCGTCCAAGCAACTGTCTAAGAATAGGTTGAACAGCCACGGCGACGCTACACAGCCCTGTCTAACACCTTTTTCAATGCTAAACCATTCAGTGTAGGCGCCGTTAACCCTAACACAAGCACTGGAATCGCTATAGAGGGACTTCAGTGATCGTATCAGGTTGTCTGCTATCCCATACTTAGCTAGCGCTGACCACAGTTCACTCCTTATCACTCTATCATAAGCTTTCTCCAAATCTATAAATGCACAATACACATTTTGACCTTTGGCCAAAAACTTCTCATTTATGCACCGTAAGGTAAAGATTTGGTCCACACATCCCATTCCCTGTCAAAAACCCGCTTGTACATCCGATACTTTCTCTTCTGTTACTTTCAATACCCGTTCAATTAACACTTTAGCATACATTTTCCCGACAACGCTAAGAAGGCTGATGCCCCGATAATTTTTACAGTCCTGTTTTAACCGTTTTCCTTTGAAGAGTGGTACAATAACGGCTTTGCACCAATCTTTTGGTACACAGCCACTCTTCCAGCATATGTTAAAAAGGCGATATAAGAGACTTGCGACCAAACCTTGTCCAGCCTTTAGCATTTCCACGGTTATCCTATCATACCCAGCAGCCTTTCCTAGTTTCATACTATTCAATGCTTTCATAATTTCATCCATACCTATACTATCGCTACTTTCTTCTCTATTGTCCTTTTCATCAGTCATACTTTCCACATCCGCTTTATCTTTTTCAAACAATCCTTCGAAATATTCTTTCCAGCGATTCAATACGCATTTTTCTCCTTTCGCAATGTCTCCATTCTTGTCCCTAATTACATTGAGCTCAGACTGTACTGTCTTTCCTCTAGCTCTTTTTATAGATTTCCAGAAATATTTAATGTTACTCTGAAAATCTTCAGAGATTCTTTCATCCAAATCATCTTTTTGCTCATTCTTTTTCTTTTTGACTGTAATTTTAACTATTTCATTCATCCTTTTATACAAAATTTTTGCCTCATCTACATCCTCCTTTTTTGTATTTTTCAGTCTTAGGTCAGCTCTTAAAGCTAACCAATCCTTCCATGCTTTCTTTTTATCATTCACTACACTCTGTACTTCTTTATCCCACCAAATATTCTTTACGCATTTACCCGTTTTTCTTTTAGTTATACCACACACATCAGTCGCAACACCCACAATTTCGGTTTTAAAGGACATCCACAACTCTTCTATTTCGGACACATCATTCATTTCAGTAAATTTTTCTTCTAATTTTGATTTATACTCTTCTTTTACTTCTTCTTCTTGCAACTTTTCAACTTTTATTCTTTCTAGTGTATTATATTTATGTTTATCGGTATGTTGGTGCCTCCAAGTTTTGAAAAGATCTTTTATTCGGCACACTACTAAGAAGTGATCTGTATTGATGCCTGTACCCCAATATGATCTGGTGTCCAGAATGTTTTTTCTTAATCTTTCATCTATTATTACAAAATCAATCATACTTTTCCCTTTCACATTTTCCCACGTGTACATATGTATATTCTTGTGACAGAACATTGTGTTAGTTACGCACAAATTCCATTCTAAACATACCTCAAGCAAACAGTCACCATTCATATTTATTCTTTCATCTCCGTATGTACCTAACACCCTTTCATAACCATCTCGTTTTAAGCCTACCCAGCTATTAAAATCACCTAACATAATTAATTTTTCGTTCTGCTTACATGTAAGCAGGACACCTCTCAAACATTCCCAAAACTTGTCCTTTTCCTCTATGGTTTGTCGGGAGGTGTAAGTCGAGCTCATGTCTGATGGTGCATATGCCCCAACCACAAAAAGCCGAGTCAAGCCAACTTTCAGTCGAATCCATACAAGTCTTGGGCTGACACACTCATGCTCTTTCACACATTCTTCCATTCTTTCAGAGAGAATAAGACCTACTCCTTGACTCCCTCTTTCAGTCGCTTGCACTCCTGACCAATAAGCCGTATACTGACCGTACTTAGTGGTTTCACATCCTTTCCGCTTCGTCTCACTCACACATAATAAATCTATTTTTCTTTCATTCATCATTTGGCATACTTCATCTACTTTACTGTCCATCCCTCCTCTTACATTCAACGTCGCTTAACGGCTCTCCACAGTCCGCTTTTCGCCCCCATGAGAAACGAGTTACAGTTTACAGTTTTGTTAATCTATAATATTTTAAAGAGGAAAGATTTGCATGTTTGTAAAGAATAAACTCAAAAACTGCTGGACCGATTTTAAAAATTCTTTCGCCATTAGAATAGTACTACATCATCTCTGAGTAACATAGGCTATATTTTATAGGCTTTTAAATCAAATTTTAACTCACGCATTCTTATTTTCTAAAGTTCTCTTTAAATACCATTATAATTTTATGTTCTGTACTTAATGAAAATATTCAAGTGCAGTAAACTACTGGGTAGTAAAGTGTAGAAAACTTTGTCAAATTTTTAGGGGACCAAATGGCAGCTATTCCGCGTCGAACAAAAAAGAATCACGTAAATCGGATTATAAATCTCGGAGTAATCAATGAACATACATAAAAAAAGAAAAAAGATTCCGGCGATTTGAGAACCTCCTCCTTTTTTTTAAGTCGGTTAAAAAGTAACAAATAAATAAAAAACTTCGTTTAAAAAAACCGACTTCAAAAACTAAAAAGTATAAAATAACTTATTTCTAAAGCTATTATTATTAATATATATTATCTAAAACATCTTGAAGTCGGTGCAAAGTAAAACATAAAAAGTACTAAGTATATTTTGAAAATTACTAAGCACCGACTTTGTTGATGTTTAAGATAATATATATTGACTAGCTGTCCCGGCAGACGTCGTCCTGCCCGGTAAAAAATAGGGGTTGATCGTAGAGGGTTGGAAATCTAGGGTTGTATGTATTTTTGTATGTTGTATCATAAAAAAATAGAAATTAAAAATTTTGTCTAAAAATAAATAAAAAAATTAGGGGTGGACTACCCCTAACATTTAGGGGGATGAAAAATAGATGTAGGCCGATTCTCATAGATACCGGATAAGCACAAAAAATTTCATCAAAATCGGTCAAGCCGTTTCGGAGGAGTATGGCAACGAAAACTGTGACACGAGAATTTTATATATTAGATAATGATAGCTTTATGAATAAGTTATTTTATACTTTTTAGTTTTTGGAGTCGGTTTTTTAAACGAAGTTTTTTTTATATTCAAACATAAAAAAATATTTTACAAGAAACATTGCTTTGGAAGTTATACTGATGACATTTAATAAGTACTCAATCATTAAGATCATATTTTAAAGTATTTTTTTCCTTCTGAATATCATCAGCCCATCACTTTAGCTTAGCATAAAATCCACTACTCCGTTTACAAAAGTCTTAATTTAAGTATTCGCTTAAACGTCTGTGAAGTAAAGTTCAGACAGACAGTTTGGCAGCAGTCATTAGTGTTGCTTCGTAACGTAAGTCGAAAATAGAAGAAGTTCGACAGCGTGGTACTTCGAGTGGATATGTATAGAGTAATTAGCTGCATTAGAGTCGACTGTGCTTATTTAGTATAAAAATATTTAAAAGTACTTATCGCCAGAGTAGTTTAAATTATTATTTAGGTTAGGTTGCCTTAAAGAGATTACTTTAAGCGATAAGGCCGTTGTTTTTACGAAGGCAATATTCTTATCGCAATTTTATGATTGTACTAGCTTCTGTCGACGATTTCATCCGCGTTAAAAAAAAGTAATTTAAAAAGAACCTCCCGATTTTGAAACATTCTTCATTGGTGCTCCGCTCTTATAGGTCTTAGCGAGATGATATATAGCCTATAGCCTTCCTCGATAAATGGGCTATCTAACACTGAAAGAATTTTTCAAATCAGACGAGATTAGCGCGTTCAAACAAACAAACAAACTCTTCAACTTTATATATTAGTATAAGATATTTGACTTTAAAGTGGTATTATCTATCTATCTACTCATATACGGGACAACACAAAACCAACATAAGAATTGTACCACACACAAAATTTTCTAAGTAGGTTTCTATTATTATATTCTATATTATAAGAGAATATTTCTATATTATATTGTTACGCGCCGACAAAGTAAATGCACACCTGGTTTATTACCTTTTTCGCATTTGCACGTCTTTTGTTTACTTTGTGTTTAAAATTTGTAATTAAGAAAAACATTCCATTGTTAATGTACTTGTTTATGGGCGCTTATATTTGTTATGAAGCCCTCGATATGTCACTTATGTTTTTTTTTTGTTTTATTATATGCATAAAACCAAAGTAAGTGTTTATGTAAGTAAAATAAAGTCTATATAGGGTTTGACACGCAAAGTAGTCCCGGGCAAACTCTAGGATCTAAGATAAATTGATTGAGTGACTTTGGTGCCAAAAACGGTAGATAAATGAAAGGTATTTTTAAGGCTACTGTAAAATTTTGTTAAATTGCGTTAGGACCTCTTGATCTTTAACCGCTGACAACACTACTTTGTCACATCGTACTTGAGGTTTTCATACTTTAGTATTGTATTCGGCGGTTCCAATTCCTAACACATAATTCTTCTTTGATCCTAATCAATTTTTTTTATTGCAGGAGTTTAGCAGACAGGCAAACGATCCACTTGATGGAAACTACGTTAAAAGTCTAGTATGCATGACGAACAAAACGTGCAATAATTTACATAAAAAGACCAAAATTCTTAAAGGAAAAACTATCTTCAAACGCTCAGTTCTAAGAATGATAGATTCTCGAAAGTCAAATGTGACAAAGGTGCTTATCTACTGCCTCTGGTTTCAGTGACTGGGAGAACACCGAAATGATGACGGATGATTAGTGATCGTTACAAGCTTCCCACTTCAACAAAAATACTTAAAATACCTGTGAAGCTACGTTAAAAGATCCAGTATACATAACAAAGAGAACGAGCCATAATTTACATAAAACAGATGAAAATTCTTAAAGGAAACTATCTTCAAACGCTCGGTTCTAACAATAATAGATTCTTGAAAGTCAAATGTGACAAAGCGACAAAGTGTTTACGTAGCAATAATTCAAATGTTGCCACTTAACATTCAGAACTGTCGCTGGCAGAACAATAATAATTGCTTCCATAGTGGCGCGACACGTCTATTGTTTTAGCATGATATTCGAAACTGTACAACGCAACAGTTTAGTTAGTTGGAACAAAGACGATTTGAAGCTACTTAACACTTTACGAATTCAACTTGTCAGAGGTTTTCAAATCGGAAAAGGACAGGTCTATACATCCATTATTACACCTGCCCTTTTGTATGGCAGTGAAGCGTGGTCTGTAGTTGAGCGACACAAGCAAGAACTCCGTGCCACGAAGTTGAATATGCTGCGTTGGATGTGTGGAGTGACGCGGAAATACCGTGCTAGGAACTCACGCATCCACGGCAGTTTTCTTGTCCGTGACGGAGCAGACAAACTGCAAGAGTGTCGCTTACGCTGGTACGGCCACGTTTTACGGAGACCGGCTACTTATGCGGGGAACAAATGTCTAGCCATGACGCCTGCGCCAGGTCTCGGTCGAAGGGGAAGGTCCAAGAAATGTTGGCTTTACGTTGTGAAGTATGACATGCGTCTCAAAACGGGGGATGATGAAGACCGCGCGAAGTGGAGTAGAAAAGTAGAAAAGTGGACCCTGGGCGTCAGAGTGAACGCAACCAGGATTTGACGCTCAGATGATGATCATTGTAGTGGCCACGTGGTTGAAGTTTTCTATCAGTGCTTTAAGTACAAATCGATATCCTTGAATTGGCTTGTTGCAGATCTAATTACTGGTAAAAATATATAAAAATTTCCATGAACTTTTAAAGAAAATTATTCTCTTGTCTAATTGAGAGATGCTTATGTCGGCTGTCTGAATTATTCAGTTAAATTATATGACATTTTTTTTAATCTGCATGCGCTCCATCCATATAATATTAGTTTTAATGACCGGGTCACGCAGCTGTAGCGAAGGGTTTAATGCGTTATTTGTATATGTTAAATGTTACAGGGTTGGTGACGTTAAACATTGACACAATACATATGTACACAGTCGCGGAATATTCTTCACCTTGAAGTCGAGTTTTGCTTGCAAGAGTACAATACACAATGACAGACCCTGGGATTAACAATAAGAAACAAAGAGCATATAATCATTACGCTTAACATAAATGTTAAAAGTAATTTTAAAAAAATATACGTCTAAACAATCTTCTTAGACAAGATAGATATTCAAATAACTTTGAGTACTACTCTAAGTAATCTTAAACTTTATTGTGAAATAGTTAAACATAATTTTGTATCTGTTGAGAATGTGCGCGCGGAACTGACTGATTTATTTAATAAATCAATATGAAAACTGGCGAACATTTTAATACCACGACTGTACATACATACACTAATTTAGCAAATCACTTACTGTATTTAAAGCTATAAACAAGACGCATTTGGTTATGGCCACCAACACTAACATAACTCCAGATGGAACAGGGACATAATAAGATATTGTTTCGATACATAAGCCATTAATTCTTGTCTATTGATATTATCATACAAAAACGCCACTAAAATGAAGCAATGCTATTAGTTAGACAAATATTTTAATTTCATTTGGGGATGTTCTGTTAAATATTGTCAAAGGAAAATGTCTGGAACAAAGTTCGTTACACGCAATACACTTTATAATTTAAATATCTTATAGCTTTTTAACGAGTTTTTGTATTGAGAGAAATTTGCAAAGTTTGGTTTTTACCTTTAAAACTTTTGCCTTTTTTACGTTTGTACTTTTCAAGTGGAGATGGACAGATGGACTAATATTTACTTACACTTTGATTTTGATTTGAGCTAAACAGGCAAACGATTCATTTCATTTCATTCATATGGTAGAACGAAAGACGAAGAAAATAATATTTTTCTTTTGAAGTGTTAAACTAATATAAAACTACGTGTTATCTAAAATAGACGTTAAAAAAACTTGTCCTAAAAGGTCATCAGTCTCAGCATAACCCTAGTCTGTCTACCAGTGCTGGTCTTCCGCTGAGCCCTAAGGGATCGTCACGGAAAACATTACACCATTACATATAAGCCGCGCGCAGAAGGTTAGGCGATGATTACTTACTGTTATCCTATTAATATTATAAATGCGAAAGTAACTCTGTCTGTTCAGTTTTCACTTAAAAACTACTGAACCGGTTTGGCTGACACTCAGTATATATATGTTTTCGACGCTGAGAATGAACATAGGATACTTTTTATCCCGAAAAATGGGATAGTTTCTGGGATAAAAATATATTTGTCTTTCTTTGTTATGCTTTTACGGAAGAACTAATAGGCCGATTTAGCTAAAATTCGGTACGTATGTAAATTAAATACTGAGGGTGGACAAGGGATACTTTTCATTTTGGCCTTTTTGGTGATTTTGGTCTTTTTGGGTAATTTTGGCTATTTTAGCCTTTTTACTCATTTTGGCTATGTCGGTCACTTTGGCCGTTTTGGTCATTTTGAATATTTTGGCCTTTTTGGTCATTTTGGCCGTTTTGGTAGTTTTTGCCTATTCCGTCATTTTAGCCATGTCGGTCACTGTGGCCTTTTTGGTCATTTTGACTATTTTGATTATTTTGGCCTTTTTGGTAGTTTTTGTCTATTCCGTCATTTTGGCGATGTCGGTCACTGTGGCCTTTTTGGTCATTTTGGCCTTTTTGGTATTTTTGGCCTTTTTGATTATTTTGGCCTTTTTGGTCATTTTGGCCTTTTTGGTTGTTTTTGCCTATTCCATCATTTTGGCTATGTCGGTCACTTTTAGCCTTTTTGGTCATTTTGGCCTTTTGGTCATTTTGGCCATTTCGGTCAAGCTTTGTAATTTATGTTGTTTACAGATAGACGGGGGATGGTATATTAGCGATATAAAATAAAGCGAATCTTCTGTGGGCAAATACATGAAAAATTAATATAATATAACCTGTAGCGCTTGCTCTATAATATAAATATAAAGAAGAGACACGCACTAGAGGTTACTTTAGTTGTATATGTAATGTAAAGTATATACAATAATAAATTACAATAATACATTAGAGAATACCGTTGAAGGCTAGTTTGTTACAATATTTTGTGCCAGACTTGACATCTTTTCATCATATTATCTTAAAATTAAGGAAATGCAATTAAGCTGGTTCCCAATTACAATTTGTAGATGTTTTTCTTCAGTAATAGTATATACCTAGTTAATTATTGATGTTTTATTTTGCGTCATTTGAAACTTTCAATGTGGCTTTATAGGACGACCGACTTTATAGTTGAATAATAAATATGTCATTCATTGCTAAAAAATAAAACAAGGAATAAGCTCATATAATTTATCAAAGTGGAAATACTGACCATGCAGCGTTTAAAAATAATCCAATTTTTGTATCGTTTATTATATTTTTCAGGTAAATAAAATTTGTCATATACGTGACCGCAATAAGGAACTTCGCTCAGAGAAGCTGATAAATGGCGGTGTTATTGCGTTTCAGGAGTTTATCTGAGTAAAAAATTATACTTTTTGTGAGTTATTTCGTAATTTCATTTATATATCCAAAGACCTGAGAATAAATTTTGAAGATATCTAAAAGTTTAAAAAAGAAGTAGTCCATTTTAAAAAATTAACCTTGTAGGTTAAATTAATAAGATGAAGAATGAAGAAAATATGTATGTGTTTTTTAGCAAATTACTTTGTTATAACAATGTTCCGCAGACAGACTCACATTGTATACAAAAAAAAATATTGCTGAAGTTCAGCAGACAGGCAGAGGGCCCACTGAATGGAAAGAGGTTACCATCGCCTATATTGATATTTGCAATACCAGAGGCCATACAAATGCGCTTCTGCTCTTCTAACGGAGACTGGAACCTAACTAAGTTAACTAAGGCCGGAAAATAATAATGCATATCCTTAAGTTAAGCAAGTTGCACGCTTGTGTTATGGGTAATATACAACAAACCACTCTGGGGCACATCCGAGACACCCAGGCCATAGTAAGTAACTGAAAATTCATTGACGAAATTGACCATGCCAGAAATCCCAGAGCTTCTGAGTTGTAGTGAGTTCGGCCGGTAAATGCTTAACACGCTTAAGCAGAGTGATCGTCGATTGTTTATACTGAGACAAGATTTACAGCGTTAGGTTAAGTGAATCCAACACTGACAATTTTGATGGATTTTAAGCCTATACTAAGCTCATGTCCCTCCTTCAATTTGGATGAAGCAATTGTAATACTTGTAACTACTCAGAAGGGTTTATTGTAATAAAAGAACCTAATGTATTTTTATTTAATTAATGCTTTGCTTGACATTTAATATTACGTATAGTAGTAGTATGGAACGAAATGGAGAAGAATAGCTAGAGATCGAAAAAACTGGAAAGAGTTGGGGGACGCCTACGCCGCAGAGGCGACTTCCATTATTTAATGTGTACACATATACTTATATACATTAAAAAAAAACTAAACTTAATGGTAGAAATAAAGGCTTTTTTATTAATTTTTATTATAAAAAAAAACATTATTCTTAAAGTTCTACATGTAATAAAACAAACCAAACACAGTACGCATTTCTCGCGTCTGCCAACATGAAATGAAATTATTGTAAATTATTAACACAGAATAAATAACGATATAACATCATTATTCAATTAGGGGAATGGTCAATTGTTTCGTTTAAAAATAAGAGGGTACATAACAAAATTAAGTATTAACTTTAAACGGAGACATGGCTAGAACAACTATGCTACTAAATAACTGTACCACAATCAAAGTGATGAACATAATCTTAAAGTATTCAATGTTATTGAAAGCCATCACGCCCTTTCAGTTCTTTAGCTTTCAAGCCGATTAATTCAATATTGTCGGTCCGTCTAGTATCAGCTTTAATATAGACAAATATTGATCTTGGTGAAACTTCTAGCATTTTAACAATAGCCTAGTTCGGTTTTACAAATATACATACCACAGGCATAAGTATACTTAGACTTAAAACAAACAACTTGTAGGTCGACCTAATGTTTGGTTACATAATTGAGTGATAACCGTTCAATTTAGAGATAATTCAAAATGAAAATTGAAAAATGAAACAGTAAAAACCGACACCTACGTAAAATAGTGTTTTTTATAGAAATAAGTTTCACCAATTAAACAAGTAATCTGAAAATAGAAACCCTTTTCGAGTAAAATAGCCAAATTAGAATAAGCTCTCGGCATTTTAAGGCAACTGAAAAATTTCTTTGTAAATACGTACATAAATACTTGTTCCTATTTAAGAAAAGAAAATTAATGTGTACGTAAAATTGTTACGAGCGTGGGACGCGAATTAAAATGCCGTTGGAATTACTATATAATTTATTAGAACTATACAAACACGTATGACACAGGTACAAATATAACTGGACGCAACCAATACAAACTGCACAATTCAATAAGACTTGCGAAGTCCGTCACTATTTAGTTTATCGAATGTACGTCTTGCTCGTATCGTAATTCTCGCTTGACTGCCGATCTCTCCATGCGGCTATTGCTGCATCGATACAATATGGCTGCCAGCCCGCATAGATCGGATTTGTTAGAATCAGTTCGACACACCTATCTAATGACTGCCATAAAACAAGTACAATAACATTAGAATGTTTTTCTTAATTACAAATTTTCAACACCAAGTAAACAAAAGAAGTCCTATTTAATCAATACTTTATTAAGTTTTCGCGACTTGATACATAATAAAATAAAATGGGAACATCAGAATGATAAAAATTAAATAAATTACCGCGCTTAAAACCGTTAAAACGTAGTTTTATTATGTATGTGTACAGTTCAGATGCAGTTGAAGTGAAATTTTACAGAAGAAACAAGCGAACATAATTATATCTACATCGCTTAGTAGACAAGTGTGAACTGCACACACAAATTTTCGCATTTCCATGATATTATTAACAGTACGCCTTTATTCTTAGGCACTTTAACCCTTATTCGTAATAATTCAATCTAAATTACACTTTAAATCACTATCACAAAGTTGAAAACGCAATGCACTGTTACGCAGAATTTTCTTTGATCTACGTATAAAAAAATCTGCCTTAAGCACGTACAAATAGAGCTAACATTCATTTAAAATCTTTTAAATTTAATTTAAAGTGAAAATTAGCACTAACAGGCAAAGGGAAATGTGTTTTATTTCGAATTGAATAAGGTTTTTTTTTCGACTTCAAGAAGTTTCACTTCAACAATACTTTAAAAGTAATAGAACAAACTGGTGAACAAACATAAAATAAACTGGTGTCGTTTTTTTTTTTTTATTGCAGGAGATCAGCAGACAGGCAGACGACCCACTTGTTGGACAGCGGTTACCATCGCCTATGGACATTTGCAACACCAAAGGTGCTACGAATGCGCTGCTGCTCTCTTTAGGGAGCCTGGAACCTGGTCACTGATGCCGGAACACAACACAGGGTTATTATGGCGGCATACTCTAGACCAGGGGTGGTCGCCATCCAGTCGGGCAAATGCCCTACCACCTGGCTGTGGGTTGTTTTGTCGCCTCTTACGACAGTCCGCCGGGCCGCAGGAAATTGTATTCTTTCTCCGTTCCTGCACGGATATGTCGTGTCAACTGTAGCATATATATGGGGAAATTATATTTGCAACGTCTTCTGAACAGAGAAGAAAAGGTACTTTACAGTTACCATTACAATAAAATAGAACATACAATAAAATTAATGAAACAATACATAAAAACAGAAGACATGGCAAGAGAAATGAGGCACATAAGCTAGGGCAGGGTTTGCTGCAGTACATTTTTAAAAATGTTACATATTTTATGTGTTAATATTATTATATAATTACGTATATAGATTTCTATGCACATGATTAAATACATAAAACATATATATATATACATAAACACATACATATACATAAATATAATATAAAATGAGAACATACAGAAAAAATGAATTAAAAAGTTTTGAATTTGAAAGAAATAGTACAAACAACTCCGCATAAACATACTCAGTTAAAAGTAGATAATATAGTTATTGGATACCGTGTGCGACTAACAAATTATGTGACTAACTACTACTAACTGCACACTACGTAAATATGCTTGAATATCTATGTATGAAATGAAGAAAAAGAAAATACTAAGTTTTAAAATGGCAACATACACAAAACAAACTAAATTTCGCAGTGTTCTTGTATAAGAAGCAGATATATCACAAGTAAAATAGAACCCAAAAAACGTAGACACTGGCGAGAAAAAGCATATTGTTTTAAGTTAAAACCCTGATTTTGTTCAGTCTAAAACTTTCCTTATTTCTTTGACCAATTAAAAAGTATTCTCGAAACAGAAGGCGTCCGTCACACTGTAAAGTAACCAAATTAGAAAAGGCTCTCGCCGTTTTTAAGGGTGGCTGACAAATCCCTATGTAACTACATTACGTAAGTGTACGAGGGTATATAAGCAAATTGAATTTGCTTTGCTCAAGGCCCGAGTATTAGGCGACCTCTGATGTTACTTTTGATTAATTTCTCCAAGATCGCTCGTTATCCCTTAAGGGACCCGGTATTATGTTGAGTTGTATTTTATTTGGAACAAGTGAGAATTTATACTAGGGTGTGAGGTTGTTTTGAAATAATTGACGCAGTACTAAGATTCAAATAGTGGGCAGATGACAACACCTTAAAAATAGACACGTACTTTTCGTCCAAAATCAATTCTCAGGTCCGAGATGATTTTCCCCTCAGAAAACTGAGTAGCAATTTTAACAAATATTTTATTAAAAGATTATAGACAAAAATTGACTCATCACAACAATTTTTTGAAAAAAGAAGTTAAAAGTCGTTCAGAAATCAAATTTAAGGTTAAGGAAGATTTTTTGATTTTTTTAGTTTTGAATGTCAAACTTTTCAGAAATCAACGTTTTTTTTATTTATTGATTCTGAGGCAGTACGAAATTGACCGGGTCAGCTATATACATATATACATTATTATATTTATTTCATGTAAGCCTCTAAAGAGCTTCTTGGTGGGGTTGTGCTGAGTTATTTTTATACATTTTACGTAATAAAAACAAGTGTCTATTTACTTACAAGTTCTCAGAAATATGTTAGATTAAAAGATGTAAATATTTCTATTATCTACAAAAGATATCTCGATTATAATATTAAAATTATAATTAAATATATTTTTTTTGTTAATGTTGAATGTTTCCAAAAATATAATATATTAAAATTAAATCTATATTTTTTAATTGACCATACCCGAATTCTTAAAAAAGTATTATTATTTCTGCGACTATGGTAAGTCGTTATTTTGTGAATATTATTATTCTAATATTATTAAATAAAATAACCTTATAATAATCCTTTGTTGACAACTCTTTCACGGTACAGGCTGTCCGTTTATGGAACTCACTGCCACTCATCATCAGACAAGCTAAGTCAGTATCCTCTTTTAAAATCATGGTTTTTAACTATTTTTGGTCCTCTCAGGTATAATAGTGCTGCTTTTCTGTATGTATTATGATATTTACTGTGTTTATATAGTATATAATTAAGAATTGTATTTTTTTATTTTTTATATTTTTGAATATTTTATATTATGTATTGTCTACATCGCCACTGTCATGTTTTAATTATTTTCCTTAGTTTAAGGGGTTGCCTGGAAGAGATCGCTTTAAGCGATAAGGCCGCCCTTTGTTCAGCATTTATTGTATGTAGTTTTTAAGAACGTAGTTTTAATTTTGGTGAACAATAAAGTGTTTTCATTCATTCATTCATTCATTCATTCAACTAAATTCATTTGATCGCCAGATATTTGAGTTATTAAACAACATGCATCACAAACAAATCGGAGATAAAGCGTAGAGAACCTCTCAAAACCGCCTCTGGTTATCCTGATTAGCCTTCATTACCATTAATTATCTCAAAATAGAATATTAAATATTTTACAAAGGAGTGAAGCGTTTTGAAAACGACATCACAGAAAATGAGACATTTTCTAGAAACAAATGTTAAAAACTTGCCCTTTCAGTGCTAGATTGAGTATTCTACAATAACTATTGACATGATAGAGCCATGCTTAAATCATAACTTTGATTTCACCTTTTAAGGCTGGCTTGATCAGTGTGTTACAATGCTCTCTGTGAATATCCGTGTGAAACAGCCTTAAGCTTATCGTGTTCTGACGATGAGTAAGAGTTCCCACGGCCAATTCTTCCTCCTCTTCTCCTAGTTTCTCTATCCCATCTCCCTATCCATCCTAACCCAAACCCTCTATCCCAGGATAAAGGCTAGCAATGCGTTTACTACGCCCTTTTTTGATGCGCTGTAGGAAAACGTTTCGTACCATACTGAGTCCCTCTCGGCTGTGGGGGTAGGACTGGACCAAGGTATTAAGCTCCGCGCAACATGTGCGAAGACTGGGCGGAAACAACTACTCTGCCAAACCTAAAACTCAGTGGCGGATTTGCAGTCTTGGCCGCCCTAGGCCCAAGGCCATATAGTAAGTACCAGCCACCACTTTCTCAGCACCCATCATATTCAGTACATAATGAATTTACTTGAACGAAATAATTATTTCACATTACATTATCTATATTTTATTTATAAAAAGTACAAAAGTGAGTTAGGAAGATTATTTTTATACGACGCGGTGCAGTGCGGCTCACCATAATGTGCGTGAGCCTTTAGAATATTTACGTACTTGAGTTATTTCTTGTTATCATCAGTAAATTTTTTGTCATGATTGGCTGCCCCTAATGATGATGATTGGCCGTCCTAGGCCCGGGCTCGTGGGCCTTAGGACAAATCCGCCACTGCTAAAACTGCATCCCATGTCCGGCGCTTGTGTGGAATAACATAAGATGACGAGCAAAGCTACACCGCGCAACAAGCTTAGGTCACCCCGGGATGCAGAGAGACCCACTTCACCAACAGAGATTGGAACCGTCACACCCCCACGATGCGCGGACCCCTGCGATGGTATCATGTTCACTATGCCCTTAGTGATGCAATCGGTTTAGGCAACGGTAACTATTTACGTTACGGGTGGGAGGGATTCTAAATTTCCTGACGTCACATTTCCGATATTATATCGTTATAATATATTTAGATTTAGTCGTGGTAGCGTAATGTCTAGCGCACGCGTCCCAAACTCAAAGGGCGCGGGTTCGATCCTGACTTGAACGCATGCAGCACTTAGTTTTCTGATCTTATGTGCATATTGTTACATGTACCACGTTTTAACAACGGTGAAGGAAAACACTGTGATGAAATCGAGATAACAGTTGAATGAAATGAAACTTTATTTATTTTCTCACACAACAATTTACAAGTGATATAGGACCTGTTGTGTGAGACTGGTGCCCATTGTAGATCTGTGCAGATCTGTATTACAGGTCACCAGTGCTCCACTCCATGGCGAAAAACAAACTACATACTAATTATAAGATAACCAGTGAGTGAGTGTGTGTATGAGTGAGTGAGTGTAGTTGGTATGCATGCATGCATGTGTGTGTGTAATAATTCTAATGGAAAAAGACATGTATAAATAGACGTATTAAATTGTTATACGTAGCAGACTTTCCGTTTCATCATAATTCAGTGATATTAACCATTTAGACAGTATTTGTTTACAAGTATCATTTAGTAGTCTAATACATAGACAGCGAACGATTTATTTTGTTGTAAAGATACGCGCCTAGAAAATAATAAAATCTTTGAACAAGAGATCCTACGTTTATTAATAATGACATCAGAATTGAATAAAATCTCGGAATGCTTTTTAAGGATTGATTGCAAAATAAAAATCTGTCTAACAGTTAATAAGTTGTGTCAAACCTACCAAGCGTGTCGGCTATACTATAATGGGAGACCCCAGCCCAGCAGTGGGAGATTTATGAGCTGTTATTATCATCATTTACATGAAAGTCTACCCCAGAAAAATGTTGCGGTCGGGCATATATTGAAATCCTTAACACGGCGTTGTCTATTTTTGTTGTATACCCAAAGTCAACACTATAAAGCGTTGGCTAAATGTATTGATTCCATATACACCACGCGGTGTTTTCCAAAATTCCAAAAACCCAAAAATCATAAAAATTGTTCCAGCCGTTCTATAGTTAAAAATAGTGTAACTAACACGACTTTGTTTTATATATATAGATTTGAGTGTTCGTCATAACGTATGTGATATATATCAATACATGATAACTGTAACTCTATCTTAACTTTTTAGTATTTGTGATGTGTACGCACTGTGTATGACTTGTATATAAGTTTAAATAATGTTTCGTAAATACGAAACAGTTTCCGAGACAATTGTCCGATTGGAATGATTGAAAACCTATCATTTTATCCTTGCAAGAACGGAGAAAGAATACATTTTCCTGCAGCCGGGCGGCCTGTCGTAAGAGGCGAAAAAACAACCCACAGCCAGGTGGTAGGACATTTGCCCGCCTGGATGGCTACCACCCCTTGTCTAAAGTATGTCGCCATAACAACCTTGGGTTGTGTTCCGGCATTAGTGTCGAGGTTCCAGTCTGCCTTAAGAGAGTAGCAGCGCATTTGTAGCACCTTTGGTGTTGCAAATGTCCATAGGCGACGGTAACCGCTTTCCATCAAGTGGGCCGTCTGCCTGTCTGCTGAACTCCTGCAATAAAAAAAACTCTTTAAGAGAATTTTCTATTTAATTTAGCGTGCGTTGTGGACATTAATTTAATTATTCTGTCCCAAGTCACGCTTTTGTTTAGTTTTGCGTTCTGTGTAAGACGGCTGCCCAGCTTCAATCCTAAACTTAGTCTTTCCTATTTACGTTTTATGTCTACTATGGGCTGTGATTTAAACTTTAATTGTCCTTGGTTCCTTCCTTATTATTATCTGGTGTCAAATTAAGTTTTGTCCTTGCTCTGATGTATTTATTTTTTTAATTCTACTTGTGAATTTTGCTAGTGCTCTTAGGTTATGGACAGTGGGGATCACTTCAAATAATTACTTTGTTCGTTGCGGTCGGGTATATTTTGAAATACTGTTACATGCCGTCAAAGAAATGCGCACACCTGCCTGTCGTAAAAACGCAATTTACTACATTTCTTCCATTCGGAGTTCTTTTGTTTACTTCGTGTTTACATTTTGCAATTAAGAAAACCATCCTATTGTTATCGTACTTGTTTTAGGGCCGTCATTAGTGTCGAATTAATCCTTGTTGTTATTGTATTGCATCAAAGCTTGCTAGGTATGCGGAATAAATCATTGAACGCGGTCCTTTCGATTTATTGCACAGTTTAGTATGAAACAATGTCCGAACGGAGGGGTAGGGCAGTCAAGCGACGACTACGATACGAGTAAGACTTACATTCGATGAGCGATATAGTGACAGTCTTTGCACGTGTTATTGAATCGTGCAGTTTGTACTGGCTGTGTCCAGTTCTATTTGTGCCTGTGTTATACGTGTTTGTACAGTTCTAATAAACTCTATAATAATTCCAACGGCATTTTAATTCGAGTCATGTGTAGCTCGTAAGGGCCCACCTACGAGGGCGAATCCTAAATCGGAAACTATACCCAATGTCAACACGGTCTCTGACGTCATAAGCGTTGTATGACGTTATAGATTCCATATACGCCACCTAGTGCCAAGTCTGACGTAGATTTCTTTTGGGGAAATTTATAGATTGATGTTCTAGTATATACCTAATAATTTTGATAGAATTTATGAACATGTAAAAAAATACCTTAAATAAGTAAGTATATGTAAGCGCATGTTTCAAAAAGCTATCTTGCAGAGGGTGAAATAGGGCATGAAAATTGTACAGGCAACCCGTAATCACCATCAACTTTGGAATATAAAAATGCAAATTTAGGCTATACTATAATGCTATAATATAATTGAAGACCTTGAAGAAAGGTAAAAATCACTCTAAATAAACGAGTATGTACGAAGATATGAATAACATTTTTTTTATTTATTTTTTATTGCCGGAGTTCAGCAGACAGGCAGACGGCCCACTTGATGGAAAGCGGTTACCATCGCCTATGGATATTTGTAACATCAACAGTGCTACAAATGCGCTGCTGCTCTCTTAAGGGAGACTGGAACCTGGTCACGAATGCCGGAACACAACACAAGGTTGTTATAGCGACATACTTTAGACCAGGGGTGGTAGCCATCTAGTCGGGCAAATGCCCTACCACCTGGCTAAACCTCACTTGATGAAGTGACAAGTGTTTGTCAGGATTATAGCATGTGAAGATCCATCAGCTCTGCCTACCAAAATGGGAAATATACGTGATGATATATGTTGCAACCTTAGAATTATAGAGATCTAATTAAACATATCAAGTTCTTCAATGTTATCTTTGGTATTAGATATTAAAATCTAATTACTCAAAATTTTGATTTAGGTCTGTATAATGTGAAGGGTGCGATATGTATGTATGTAGGCTATTGATAAAAAACAAATAAATACTTGCTTTCAGCCGTTAATGATAAGAACAGTAGCAGGGCCGTCATATTGGGCGATGGTGTGAGAAAATCAGCTTGTTTTAATGAAGACTAGCACTTAATATTTATAGATAGATAGATAGATAGATAACACTTTATTGTACACCATTACAGAAAACTTACGGACTACTAGTAATAATTTAATTGTGTACAAAGGGCGGTCTTATCGCTAAAAAGCGATCTCTTCCAGACAACCCGTGGCAAGAATACTGTGATTGGGAGTGGCGATGGTGGTATACCTAATTATTGTACGATTACATACATTTTAATAATAAATATATAACTATACTATATATACAAATATACACATAAGTTATATACATATACAAGATATTGTGATAATATGCAACTATTTAAACATAATAAACATATAAATATATGCAATATAATATCTATTAATTATAAAAAAATTACATATCATTATATTGCAGATAGAATTTTCTGACCAAGTTCTTAAATGTTGTTAGGGATTTTGCTTGTCTGACAGCAACAGGCAATGAGTTCCAAAGTTGGACAGCCTTAACCGTGAAAGAATTATTGAAGAATGTTGTATTATGGATAGGAGTAATAAGTCTATGTTGACTGGAAGGGCGTAGATTGTGAGAGCAAGAAATAAATTCGAAGCGTTCTTTAAGATACTGTGGAGTACTAGGGATGAATAAAATACTATAAAGCAATGAAAGAATGTGAGTATTCCGGCGAAAACGATTTATGTTTCGTTTCTAAGGTTTCCTTACCATTTTGTCTAAAACGGAACCCTTATGCATTCGTCATGTGCATCCATCCGTCTGTATGTATTGTACAACCTAGGCACCGACAAAAAAATGTCCACCTGCTTATCTGCAAAAACATATTTTATTATCTGTCGGTGTTTGAACTTCCTCTTCGTCTTCTTTTGTTTACTTATTTATTGGCATACGTTTCTAGAGAACAGCCCATTATTCTATTGTACTCGTTTATGGCCGGTTGCGACAGAGTCATTAGCCAGGTGTGGCGGATTAAGTCGACTACTATACGGGCACATTGCATTTGTGCAGTATAAAACGATGGCCTGATTGAGGGAGGGCCAGTCAAGCAAGAACCACGATTAAAGCGACACATGTGTACTACAATCAGGAATCTAATAGTGACAGACTTTGCGTGTTTTATTGAATTACGACCTTCTGCATTACGTTTGGATTTGTTGTGTTTAGTTATATTTGTACTTGTGCTAAATGTGTTTCTATAATTCTAATAAACTCTATAATAATTCCAACGGCATTTTAGTTAGTAACAGTATGTTTGTAACAGGCGCTTGACTAGTCTAAATTCAAGCGCCATTTATCTCCATGTGATATATCAAGTGACAGTTGGGAAAATCCTACATTACAAAGAAGGGAGTGGGGTAGTTCTATTGATAATGCTTTTGATGCCTTTGAAACGCAGGGCCTAAAACACTCTGACGAGCAACGCCTTATCGAAAAGAACCGCCCTGAAAATCTCCTACAACTACACTAACGACTCAATAGGACGGCTAAATTGCGCTCCTTGCAAAAGAACTTTTAAAACCAAATTTGGTTTCTTTAGCCACCCGCGCTCACACAGTCAGACTTGACAAGGTTGGCCGTTGACGGATACGTCAACGAAGACTCTATATTGAGTGCTTCATAACAAATGGGCGTAAATGCAAAAATACATTTTTATGTTATTTACTAAAATCTATGAAATGTTACAAGTTAGAAAGTGTTACCAGTATGCAAGTGTACCTAAATAGAAGGGTATTCCAAATTTCAGCCTTTTACAATCAACTAGTTTTGTTTTATTCACAATTTTGTCCGTCGTGTAAAACTGCACTTTTGTCTGTACGCCCATTTGTTATGAAGGCCTCGATATTTTTGAGGCATATTTTTGAAAACTACTGGGTTTATATCAATGAAATGTGACTAAAAGGTGTAGTGCATTTAACTGAGAGTTAAATATTTACATAGTCATGTGGGGTGTCGTTAGTCAGGTCTTGGAAAACCAGCATGTTTTTTTTTGTTTTTTATGTTTGCGTATAGGCAAACTGGCTGGGGTCCACTTTATGGTAAGTGGCTACCGTCGCCCATGGACATCTGCAACACTAAGGGAGCCGATGCGTTGCCTACCTCGTTGAGACTTTAAAAATCTGTTTATGCCCTTTTTGAAGAGCCCCATATTAGCGCTCTGAAAAAACCGCGGGAGGAGCTCATTCTTCTTTTCTCAAGTAGGATTTTTTCTTTAATGACTTCTTTTATTAAGGTCAATCGACTTGCGCTCCCTATTTCTCTATTTCCGGGCGCCACGCACCCCTTGCACCTCCGGGTAAAGACGGCCCAAATCAGTAGTTAAAAATATAAAAATAAATTTATACGAAGTCGGGGGTAAAACCTAGTAAGAATGTAATAACAAAAAATATTAATCTTTTTGTAAAACCTTAATTAAAACTGTCATGAACAGCCTCAAAGTTGTTTACTCCACACGCCCTAAAACCAATTTGCGTAAACACGTTGAATTTTTCAAGTCGGCCTCCAAGGCCATATCTTAATGATCATGAAATTGAAAAAAAAACACTCAAAGGAATCTCGGGCCGATTTTGAGGAAAACTAAAGTGAATGAATAAATGAGTATGCTTTATTAGACTGGCAAACGAGTGCCTTTTGGACCAACTTTTTTCAGCAGTCTCCGAAAATTATAAATGAGGTGTCATTCGATTCGGAATGGCATCTAGATGATTTTTGAAAAAAAAAGCTTTTTCTTCTTCTTTAATATCTTAAAATGCGCTTTGAATACACCCCACGCTTTTTTTTAAAGACTCCATTCATCAGAAACCAAATTAATTAATTTTTTTTTCTGTTTTTTAGTTGGATTTTTTATGAAAGCGTGTTTTTTTTTGTTTTTTTTAAACTATTATTTTAAAAAGCAACCACTTCTCTTAGTTTTCCGTTTGACATTCCTTCTCAGAAATTGTCCTGACAAGCCACACCATGACTTAGTGTCATAATGCAGTACGTGCTGTAAGTGTTGTTTTTTTTTCAAAAGCGGACTCGATCTGAGCTAAATTATTTTTCTATAATCTAATAATACCGCCTTAGTCTTCATCAAAATTGACCAGGGAACTTCGTGTAGCAAACGATTTGGCCATGTAGGTGCACTTAAAAAACTCACGTGTATATCTACACAGAAAATTTATCTAGTTATAATATTGTAAAATTCTAAAACAATCGTGTCTGTACATTGAAGCTATTTAAAAAAATGGACTATAAAATAAACGACTTAGAACACGATGCAATTTCTTTTAAGTTCGTTTGTTTGAGAATCACCTAAAAAAAGCTACGCCGATTTCGACGTGGTTTTCGCTGATCGGTAGCAAATTTTTAAACTTACAATCTGCGCTTCTTTTTATACCGGCAATCTTGCGGAAATGTTCCCCGAAGCGGTTTAAAATTGTTAGAGCACATAAAAATTTGCCTATCGCGACACGATTTTCACGACGATAGAAACCTAATTTAGTACAACAGATGTAGTTATCTATGTCTTTAGCAACATTACTTATACCGGTGTTTTACGAGACTGTTCGAAATTCGTGCATTCATTCTAAAATATCCGTTGACCCGTCGAAAATACTCTAAGATGTTTAATACTGGCAAAATAACTGTAATATTCGTTACCTGTTAAACAAGCGGAAATTGCGGGCAAATCCCAGTATATAATTATCTTAAAAATATCCTCAATTAAGAAATTGACCCTTCTCACTAAAAAACTACTTAAATATAAAAACCACAGTAACTCATGTGACCAAATCTCGTTTCGAATCATTTGGGCTCAAATCCTGCTCGGTAGTATGCACCACTTGGACTTTTTCAAACTTAATATACATATTGTTACAATTACAATGTGCTGACGGCGAAGGAATCATCGTGATAAAAACTCGAGATAACGGATGTGCGAAACCCGCCAATCCAACTTGGACATGCGTGGCAGGTATACCGGTCGTTCCCATAAAATTGAAAGGTCAGAGCTTAGTTGTGCTACGTTTATGGGCTTATAAACAATAAAAAATGACGTAATTTTTAATTAAATTAATTTTAAATTTAATTAATTACTCCAGACAGGTGATTATAACTTAATATTTAGTATGCTATTAATTGATGTAAATACAACTAGAAATTTGATTCTTTACTTTTAAAGATTAATGGACCATTATCTGACCATGAGTGTGGCAATAAAATTTAATTTAAAAATTCACAGCAGTATAATTAGTTCCCTTTAAATTCTACTTAAGTATTATTAAAATATTTTACTTAATCCCTTCTAAATATTAAGAATGATTTTTTTATATAAGTTAGCCTACAACCATTGTTATACTTTCTATTTGGCTACAAATTGAGCAAAATAGGTCAGCACGCGATATTCTGTTGAATGTGCTTTTAAAATATTATTAATACAATTCTTACCCCCAAACAACATCAAAACCGTAATGGAAAATATAAAAAATCCTTTTCTTCTCATTTTTAACTGGCAACACACACACTTCACAGTTTAAAAAAAATATACTTCATTATGGCCGAAAACATCGAATCAAATGTCATTTGAATTTAAAAAAGGAATGTCAACCGATAACTTAAATTCGAATATAGAATTCCGCGCGAAGATACGAGAGCGAAACGTCCTCCCTCTCCCTATTCTCGCGGGATACTAAACAGTGTCCTAACAGTCAGTACAATTATTTTTTCTTAGAGATTTTTTTGCGTTCTATTAGTGGGTAGGTATTGCAGTAGATGTCACTGTTCTCAAATTAATCACCAATTGAATGAATATAATATGTTTCTTTATACGCAGTTGTTTTAATACTTGTTTAAGAATATTTGATATGTTTTTATGTTTTTGCAAGCCATATCAGCTAATAAATATATTTTAAAGTGTGTAAATTCTAGTCCTCACCTTTTCAAATTATAAAGCTCTTTTTAACTTTAATTAATAGATTTTTGATGAATTGTCGATTTACCAAAACTTATTTCAAAATGTCAATTATGTCAAAACCAAAATGACATTCCGACTGATACAAGTTACATTCGTGAACGTATGTACTTTGTTTGTGTTTTGATTATTTTTCGATAACTTCGTTTGATTCCTGGACTCCAAAGACTTCGCTTATCACGTTTACTAGTGTTCTGTGATCACGTCGGACTTAATCATGTACCCTGAACACCAATTTGCCTAATGATTTGTTTTCTGATGACTTGGATTATGGCTTCTTCTGAAAGAGATTGTTGTGTGCCCAGATATGGTAAAACTTGTAAGTACATCATCTTAACGGCACCAGATTAGATGTGGATACAAATAATGTTATGAAAATGTATGCCTTTGAATATTTTAATAAAAGGAAACATAATAAATCACGCTACCGCTAAATTGTTGTTTTATTTACTAACAAATAAACATTTTTTGGAAAGGCTTTTGGGAATTGCAGGAGTTAAATTATAACTCCCGCAATTTCCAAAAATGTAATATAAAAATCAAAATAACACTAGACCCCCTGGATGGTTTTTGCCGTTGAATAATGCTATATACCGATAGAGGTCGTTACTATATATATTATAACTGTTGACTCTATACCAGTATATATAAAGTACTCTGTGATACTAAAGCACTGAAAGAAAATTCTTTGTATCACACTACTTGACTGTGTCAGATTTCAGCCAGTGCCACATTCCAGCAAATTAACACGTACGACACTTAGTACACTGGGGAATGGAGCTGTTTTTATAAGGGGTCGTAGTTAAGCTGTGCTTTACGAAGGTGCTTCGATTCATTTAGGGTCGGCTTAATCGTTTGAAACAACAGGTTTTTGTTTTAAATGTGAGGATATTTCCAGTTTTTTCGCTCTGACTTCCATGTATGTAAACAATTTATTTTGATTTGGTATTCATCAAAAGGGTAATGTGTCTGATAATCTTTTGATGTCCTTCGTATTTATTAATTTTATAGTTAATATGATTGCAAAAAATCTTCTCTAGGTGTTCTTTATAAATGACATATCGTGAAGACTGCGGGAGTTGCGTATTCTATAATACCCGTATTAAAAATATAGTAAACAGATTTTATAACTGAAATATCTGAGAAGCACATACAAATGCGTAATACAAAACCTAAATTTTTGAAAGGTTTATTTACAATTATATCTTTATGATTAGACATAGATATATTTATTTATTTATTTGGACAACACAACAGATAACAATCAGTAATTCATTTATATAATATAGTTTGTAAATTATTACATCTAGATTGAGATCCAAGCGTGCGGACACATCGGTGTTAAAATTATATTTTCGCAAACAAAATTATGTAAATAATGTCAGTAATAATAATTAAACAAATGATAAAAAGCTAGGATATCGTTTTAGTGATACATTATAAGGTTAATAGATCAAGGGCCGCTTGCATAAAGTTATTTAAATTTATTTAAGAAACACAGAACGTATTTAATACCCTTAAATACAATTAGCGTCTTCCACAACGCAAAATTTGCCGCTAAATATGTTTAAAGAACTGTCAATACGTTTTGTGTAAAATATATTTAGCCAGTTTAATATGATTAACTAATTTTATTTCAAGGCGATCGTTATGTAAGTGTTTATTGCTTTCTTTTTCTTAGGGCTCCTAAGAAAAAGAAAGCATTAAACAAATTACTAAACAAGTGAAGTGGTGTGATCTTTCACCATAGATATTATCATTTTTTAAAAGCTAAATTTTATTAAAATACAACCGTCTGTATTACTTTTGGATTTGTTGTTCTCGGTTATATTTGTACCTGTGTTATACATGTGGGGCATGGGTAAAGAATGTATGATGAAAGAATGACTAAACAGATATACAATGCAAAAGTGGATGGATGCAGAAGTCGCGGAAGGCCACGACACAACTTCCATAATCAAATTGATCGTGTATTAGCAGAAGGTGATGTCAGGAGCCTTAAGAGCAGACGAGCGTGCATGACAAGAGCTATGAATGTCAAAGAAGCAAGTGAGGTGTGTAAGAATGGGCCTGTGTGGCACTCTGTTGTTCGTGCCTACCCCGCAAGGGACCTGGCGTGAAGTTATGTATGTATGTATGTTACACATGTTTGTATAGTGCTAATAAACTGTATAGCATTTCAATTCGAGTCCCGCTAAACTTGTAACAATATTATACGATATACAATTACATAGATTATATTTTATTAATTAATAAACATATAAGTATCTTAAATATTATATAAGTAAGAATTATACTTAATAGACAGTGATAAATAAACCTATTAATAATAAGAGAATGAAGAGAGCTGGCTTTTTGAGCTACCGCACGAGTTTTGTGAATTAGTATCTGTCAAAGTAGACGCTTAATTAACCTACAGGTTAATGTTGTCGTTTTCATTTTTCAGAAAAACTGCCAACATCGCGTGCTCTCGACAAGGTTTCAAAGTTATGCAAAGCCTATGTTATTAGAATGAGTTGTCAAAACTTTATTCACTACTAGCAGTCTCGGCAGACGTTATCCTGCTAATTAAATTTAGAACCCAATTCTAGCGCCATTCCATTTTTAAACTGGTTTATTAAAGTCAACTTGCCGCACTAGTATAAAAAAATAACAATACTTTTGCTTTGAACCCTCCTGTACTTCAAAAGTACCAAATAGCCGTCAGCATTTTCAGCATTACTTTTCCACAATACATATCTTTGAAATAATAACTCTTAATTTGGTGAATACACTAAAAGATATAATAAAACAATTCTAGATAAAATATTTATTTTGACTTTTAAGTTACGTATGTGGTGCCTTAAAACTAAAGACTTATATAAACTAGCCTGATGCTACTGAATTTTAGATTCAGAATGAGTCGTCAAAATCGATATAAAAACAAAAAAGTTTGCTTAAACATCATAAAAAACTATTACACAAATTGAACATCCTCCTATTTAACAAACATACATACATACATAACTTTACGCCAGGTCCCTTGCGGGGTAGGCACGAACAGCGGAGCGCCATTCAGGCTTATTCTTACACACCTCACTTGCTGCTTTGACATTCATAGTTTTTGTCATGCACGTTCGTCTGTTCTTAAGGCTCCTGACATCACCTTCTTCTAGTACACTATCAATTTTAAAGTTGGTTAGAATAGTAGATCCAAATTAGCCCTATATAATCACAATTTAACTGTAACTGCGCACGCCTTTGCTTGCAGCTAATATCATAGCCGCCACGAAGTTTGCATCGATCTATACTAAGTACAATGAAGACAATTTAGCATATATCCTTTAGGACTATAAGTAGAATATTGAGCCCAGGTCATCGAAGTCAATAGGTGAGAACTTCAAGAAGACGTTACGTCGCTGGATCGCCATAGTGATCAGTATAGTCCGAGGTAGGAGCCGGACATCTGATTACCCGAAGAGTCAATGAGTCGTTTAAAGTCCTTGATTTAAAATTACAAGTCACGATTATGTTATCATTATAATGATAACCTTTTAATTGTAAAATACAGATAAAACGAAACAAAAACAAGAATGATAATTTTTAATAAACCACGTGCAGAAGAGTTTTCTAGAGAAAATGATAAAATTAACGAAATTGAGAAGGAGATAATTAGGACTTGCAACTTGTGAAAAGTCATATTTTGTTAATCTTAAATAAGTTTAAAAATATTATTTAAATACCAAGATCGAGTCTTAACCGCCATTGAATATAAGCGACATTTAGACCTAAGTAATTTTTTTGTTGCAAAAGATATCTTAAAATATTTTATTATTATTAATGTTTAGTTTTTTTCAGTAGGATCTAATCCAGAGCTTTCTTCACCCGATGATGAAGGGGATGTGGCACCCGGGAGCTAGATCCTAGGATCTAGGACTTGGAGGCTCCCTAGGGGAGCGCAAGTCCATCGTCTTAAATGTACCATGCATAGTATACTAGATTGAAACACACGATATCGTTACTGTTATAACTTCAACACCAGAAAATCTATACCTGTTTTTGTAAAAGGTCACCGTGAAAAGGTAAATTTCGTTGGATTATAATCTATCTAGCGAGATTGTAAATTGTCGAAATATTGTGAACTGAAAATACTGCTTAGAATTTAACGTATTATTTTTCGGAAGATTATAATTTATCGACGTGGAATCGTCAAATTGTGAAATGTAACGTACCTCGCATTCTGATTGTTTGGCGTTACGATAGGCCGTCGTGTGTCCATAGACTTAAAAATAAAACACAGACATCACTCAAATTAACTAATAGAACTTCAAAATTTGCGACACCAAGTATGTATTTATTATTTAGTAGCTAATTAGTAATTATGACATAATTTTAAGAAAATTGTATAATTATTTTACTAAAGTTTATGGTTGGCAACCAGGCCTTTAAGCTTTGAAAATGTTTAAATGTATTTTTATATTAAATGAATTTTGGGTGATTATAAAAATATGACAATTACCTTAATTACTTCTCCCTTCTGCAACCCTAACTAGGAAACTAGGACTGAAGTTCAGTAGTCGAGCGAGCGAAGTGTACCGCGACAGCGGTCAGCGAATGTCACAATAAATTGGTAACCATGATTTATAGTTATTAATAAATAAATGGTGATCAGTGTGTTCTGGTACTCACCGGCCGCTGCCGCGGCTCACTCGCTTCCCTCGCTTGACTTCTGCGCTTTGATCTAAAGTCTAACCTAACTCACCGTTCTAGTCACTTGTCGGGACTTTCGACTAAAGCCCACAAGCCGAGCGAGCAACGCGAGCGTGCCACTCCAGCGGTCAGAGCACTGCGAAGCGAAAAATGATCTAAATGATAGTCAATACTGTTCAAAAATCCGTGGAGTGGTTTAGAAAGAGTTAAAGGATTTATAGACATACAAACGGACGCAGAAACAATAAAAATAACCTTTTTTATAACGAAAAAATATTAATAGAGAAATAATTATATTCCCAAATAAAATGTTTTGTTTACCCTTGAGTTATTGCTTACTCCCAAAAGAGAACGTTTATTCATCCATAATCCTCGTATGCCTAAACTAAGTAAGAAATTTTAACATGCAAAGCTGTTAAAACCCTTTTGAAATGTATTCACACATGTTATAATGTGTACTTTATGTGAGTTCTACGAAGTATTGCCAGGTAAAATATAACGATAATCGATACTAAAATCGTTATATAAAATTGCGTTCTTATTGGTTAAATACTCATAACTGCTAATTTACTTTTGTTATATGAAGCTTGATAAATTTGTATACATTACTAGAGTTTGTACCGCGTCTACGCTACGTGTCAAATCCTAGGCAGTAAGTAGCGTTATTTATTTTACATATAATAAAAACATAAATAATAATAATACAAAAATCGAAGTCCATGTAGTGTAGATAAATGCTCAGTAAAATATAAAGTAGAAGCGAAGCCAACGCGATTCCAAGTAATATAATGAATGACATCTTTCTAACAACGTAGTATTTGTCAGTGAATTGAAAATGGCGATTGCAGCGCCTTCTATCTGACTAATTGGTTCATTCTAAGGAAACTACGTCATTTATAGGTATAAAATATATGTTAAGTGTTAACTCAGGTTATAAGCCAGTACGCGCGGGTGGGGCCTCTAGGAGTATAGAGGTTCTCACTCACCCGCACATGCCGTCGAGATGAGAGCGCGAGTGTTCCGCGCGCGCTCATCTCTCTTCCCGTGGGGCGCGTTACAGACCGCCCCACGCCGAAAAGACCCAGTCGTCGCCGGGGGAGTAGCTCCCCCGGCATTGGAAGAGGCCCAGTGAGCGGGGCCCACGCCTGCCAGGGCAGCGAATTTGGGAAAACCGCATACACGTAGCCCTGGCATAAGGCGCAGGACGGAACACCCAGGGGCTTTAGTGGATATCCCTAAGTGGGGAGTGGCAATAGCGTGGCACCGGTCCTGACCGGGCACGCTAGTGCCACCCCCGATCTGGTGAATCCCACACTATCTCACCGGGTCGCGAGCATCCCCCAGGCTTCTGTGCCTGTCGCGGCTTAGTCCTCAAACGGATTTCCCCTGGCCAAAAAAAAGGTTATAAGCCAGTATATATCGAGTTTCATTCATATCCGTTCAGTAGTTTCCAAAAAGGATGAGATCAATCCCACAGAAACGACGTCATTTATCGGGATAAAAAGTATCCTAATTTACGTCCCGGGATATAAGCTAGCTTTATGTTGAGTTTTATTTAAATCCATACAATATTTTTCACATGTTCCTCTGACATAAAAAGACACACAGAAAACTTCTAAAAATTGTATTTTTGAAATTTGCTTATACGAATTAGCCCCCTGTTTTCTCCACATTTTTGAACTCATTGTAACTGTTTATAGATTTACTATATATAGTATTGACCATCTTTTAAATATTTTTTTAATAAACGATTCGTAATTTAGCATCGAAATTTTAATAAAAAGGATACATATACATACACAATCTATAAAAAAATAGACTAACATTGTCCTATAAGAAACTTTTTCGAGTCTGCATAAAAAACTTGACACTTAGTTGTTTATTTGAAGTACTTGTTTTATATTAATTATATTATATTCTGCCTTAATCCGTTACATATAATATATTAGTGATTTTTATATCAGTTATATTCTACCTCAAACCATAGACTATAAATTTATTACTGAGCTTGAGACTGACTTCAAACTGAGAGTGACTGAGAGTCACTTTCTTCTATGAATAAAGTACACAGAACGCTGGCTACGTTACCTTGCTGGACTGGCCTTGAACCTCCCATAACTATATACATTTCCCGCAAAAACGTTACCTAGCAACACCAGCTTTGTGCGACCTCCGCTTTGTTCCTTAACATCAAAGGGATCTCACACTCGCTTTTAGGATGAAAAAGGGTCCGAGGTAAAGAACTACTGGAAATAAAAGATATGGACTGAATTGTTACCAATACAAGTAAATAAAGTAACTCCACACAAAATTCATTGATAAATTTGTTACAGCGATAAATAGTTGTATCGCTCAGGCGTTGCAAGTATGTAACCCTCAATGAAAGTCATATGTCTGTACCGTTTGCTGTTGAAACGCTTGGACTCTTAAATCCCGAGGGCATGATCTTCTACAAAGATCAATCAATCAATATCTTTATTTGCAAGAATGTAGTTTATACAGGAGCTAGTGCAGGTGTAGTTGTAGATGCACAGAACATTCGATTAATTATAATATTAAGAATTAAAAATAAATTAACACAAATATTCTAATAAAAAAAGTTATTTTTGGTTATAAATAAGCAATTGATGGCAAGAGAAAAAATAACAAATACAGTGAAAGCTCATTCGCGCTACCTTCATTCGCGAATTAAAAAAATGCGACCCCATTCCTATATTCGCTTCTAAAAATTTCTTTGTTCGCGGATTTAATAAGTAAATATGAAATAAAAGGATTCCAACAGTTATCTAATCCAATATCCTTTGTAAATACCGTTAAATGGACTAATAAAAATGTAAAATAGATCTTATTGCAACCTTGCCTAAAGTATGTTGTTAAATTATATCACCGAGGACTTGACATAAGCCGACTTCGCCGCGATCGGTGTTTTTGAGAATGTAAACAAACAGAATGGAAGCTGCTTTAAAAACTGCCAAGCAAAAGAAAATTACAAATTGCCTAAGCCTTAAGATAATTAATCAAAATTTTTAAAAACTTCAATTAAATTGTTTTTTTTTATAAATTTATTACTTTTTTGTCACCTAGGAACGTATAACCCCATATAAATTACCATTCCGTATTTACGGTGTCTGTATTCGCTGCATATTTATGGAACTATATCCCGCGAATAAAGAAAGAGCTTTTACTGTAGATCACTAATATTTTCTATATAGAAAATAACGACACGCACTTTTTTAAATAAGTTCATCTACAGTATAGAAACTCCTGATCAGCCACTTTTTTAATATTATTTGGCAAAGAGTTTTAAATAAGAAGAGCCATGTAAACACAGTTCCTTCTAAAAAGATCCAGAGGAGGCACAGCCATCTTTAATTTTACTTGCGTCACAAGTCTCGCGTTAAAATTATTAAATTCTTAAAACAAAGACCCACTCAATTGGATAAACTCAACGATTTTAAGTTTATAGATACTAGCCACAGTAAGGAGATTGTGAGATTTAAAAAGATCTGTCAAAACGACTCATAGACTCTGCGTGTCATCAAAGGGTTACAACGTATCATCAGTATGGTGACCCAGCGAGGTAATGAAGCCAGACTACTAAGAACCTACCCATTGACTGCGATTACTAAGGTTGCCAACCGTACAATAACACACAATTGGCTAAAATATAATATAATACTATATTCTAAAAAAATACTTCCTTATTTTTATTGCAAGAGTTCAGCAGACCGGCAGACGGCCCTTTTGATGAGTAGCGGTTACCATCGCCTATGGACATTTGCAACGCCAAAAGCACTACAAATGCGCTGTTGCTCTCTTAAGCTCTGTTTGCTGATAGTTAACCCATCTAATGGGAAAGTGGTACTCATTGCCTATGAATGCTTGCAACACAAGGGCGTTTTGAACCTTAAGACCTGTTTTGATGAACTTTGTAGGGTTTCTTTTAATGGTGTGGTACTTTGATTATGGTATTGGATAGGGTGACGTACCTCTGATGGTAATAATAGCATCTGTTTTCTTGACAAAATTTATCACGTACGGGGAATTGTCAAAGTTTTAACCTTGCTTTTTTATGCAGCTATAAATTAATCCACGTAACGTGACACCTTCTTAAATGACCCTATATCGTAACGCTTGGGGAAACCCTTAGCAAAGGGTTTCCACAACAGTCCGGTAAATATAAATAACACAAAATGCCAAAAATTCGTAGTAAACGGGTAGATGACATATCTGTAGTCTATAATTTATAATTTGCTGCGTGCTGTACAGTCCACTTACGAGGACTGTATGGCATGCGTGCGGGTGGACGGCAGCCTGTCGCCCTGGTTTGACGTCAATATTGGCGTCCGGCAGGGCTGCGTGCTGTCGGCTTTGCTGTTTGTCCTATATCTGGACAATTGTCTCCAGAGATTAAGATTGATGGATGTTGGGGTGCGGATGGGTGATCTAGTTGTTAGCAGCTTGCTTTATGCAGATGATGCCGTGCTTTTAGCCGAATCGCCATCGGAACTGCAAACGCTAGTCACAATGATGAAAGATGACTGTCAGGCGAGAGGCTTACGTTTGAATGCGAAGAAAACAAAGGTGATGGTGTTTGAAAGAGAAACAACCAGAACGAATGCAAGGATAATGGTCGATGATGTTATGCTGGAACAAGTGAATGAGTTTGTATATCTCGGATGTGCTTTTAGCAGGGATGGAAGGTACACCGCTGATATAGAAAGAAGAGTGAATTTGGGGAATAGTGTGAATGGAGCGTTAGGTAAACTTCTAGGCGCTAAGAACCTGAGCCAGAAGGCCCAGCTTGCCATACACAACGCGGTGCTGGTACCTACGCTCACGTATGGAAGCGAGAGTTGGGTATGGAATAGAGAGCACGAAAGTAGAGTAAACGCGGTCGAGATGCGAGCATTGCGCAAAATCTGCGGAGTGACGCTCGCGGACCGCGTTCGTAATACCGAAGTAAGAAAGAGAGTTGGTCTGAAAGAGAGTGTCGGGGTGAAGGTAAGGAAAGGAATGCTCCGGTGGTTCGGGCATGTGGAAAGAATGTATGATGAAAGAATGACTAAACAGATATACAATACAAAAGTGGATGGATACAGAAGTCGCGGAAGGCCACGACACACCTTCCATGATCAAATTGATCGTGTACTAGCAGAAGGTGATGTCAGGAGCCTTAGGAACAGACGAGCGTGCATGACAAGAAATATGAATGTCAAAGAAGCAAGTGAGGTGTGTAAGAATAAGCCTAAATGGCGCTCTGTTGTTCGTGCCTACCCCGCAAGGGACCTGGCGTGAAGTTATGTATGTATGTATGTATAATATTAGAAATATGTAGAGGGTTTGAGCTTATACCTTGAAGTTAAAAATTAGAAAGAGCTTATTCGGACCAACAGATTCGGAAAATGAAACTTATATAATTTTTGACAGTCTCTATATCAGGTGATACAACGAACGAGGTGATGAACAGATTTAAATAAAACTGGACATACAGCTATCTTACACCCTGAATCAATATTAAGTATATTTTTTGTCCGGATAATTGACGTTGTTAACATGGGATAGACGATTACAGCAAAAAAGGTGGCACTGCGAACGCGATTTTAAAACGTTACCATTGCAAATAACTATCAACTGTGTCGCTATAAAACTATGTTTTAACGGTTTTGAGCGCGGTAATTTATTTGATTTTAGTTATTCCAACGTTTCGGCCGCTTTTCAATTACCGTGATCACTGAAGATAAAGATGACAATTAATTGTCAACGAATAGTTATTGGTTTCTATGGTTATTATTTCAATAATTACCATAAACAAAATTAAAACTAAATAATTAAAATGAACAAGTTGGCGGTAGGCTAAATAAAACTTTAACAAAACCCGTTGACAGTTGTCATCTTTGTCTTCCGTAATCACGGCAACTGAAAAGCGACCGAAACGTCGGAATAACCAAAATCAAATAAATTACCGCGTTTAAAATTGTTAAACACAGTTATATAACGTATTCAAGTCGCGAAAACTTAAGAAAAATAAAACTATGTCATGGTAATGAACGAAGTGTTGTTGGCAAATACTGGTATTAAAATAAATTCTTAAATTACGAATGATTGCATACAACCGACCGGACGCTATACTACCATACTATCTTCTTACCGCCCTTTCACACTTATCGGGTTTCGGTTCCGACAAAAAATCGATTGCTCCAGTGGCAGAACTTTTTATATGTAGCTATTTACACTTAATCAACACCGTGTCAGCACCGACAAGAAATATTGGGTGTTAACTCTCTACGTCCGTAAAATATCGTCTCGTATCTCGCTCGCCCATGAATAACTATGAAACTGCTGTAACAGCCTTGCAGAGATTTGGGTAAGAATAAGAAAGTACCATATATACCAAATACTAACTATTTGGGCAGGGTTTCTTCTTTATTGTTCAGCTCTTGGTGTGACTATTTACACCTCACAGTAAGCAATGAACATCGTCTACAGTATCGTCTACACCGCCTTTTATACGAAAATGCTACCCTACAAAACAATAATATTGCATCATTGCTGTAAATAGTAATTACATCATAGTGTTGCCAGGATCATAAAAACAATTATAATAATTAGTTACTGATGCACTAAATTATCTAGACGATAATTTAGTGAGCTTATAAAATTAACTAGCCGGTAGACATAGTAATTTCATTATAAATCGAACTATCTGATAAATCGACTAAAATATTATTATCTATGACGATTGTCTATGTGATATTAATATAGTCTATGGTTCTCACGACTGCTATGATGGACATCACGTAACACTGCTCATAGTTGTGGAATGTCGGACCCATCAAAACTCTCCCCGCCCCCCCTTCTTCCGCCCGTCGCTAGTTGCTCTCTGTCGTAGCTCATGCACATACACTGACGGACTCATAAGCTGCACAAACTCTCGATGAGTTAAAAAACTAACCTAACAATTCTGCTAGTAACAATAATTCAATTGACAAAAGAATAAAAAATCAAGAAGAATCAATTTGAAACTTTGCTATAAATAACACGCAAATCTGATACTACGAGTAAATTTTCTTTTCCCAGCTATATTTATTTGTTTTACTGAAGTTCTATTTTTAAATTTTCCTTATTTTGAGATTAAGAGCCAGTCTCTCCATATTAATATAATTTAATCTAAAAAGTTTGCATACTTATTTAAAAAAATAATTTCAAAGTAATCCTGAACTTTGATGCAGTTTATGAGTCCGTCAGTTTATATATACATACATCTTGGTTCCAACTTTGATCGGATCCGATAACCGACATATGTGAATATAGACACCCGACAAGTGGGAACGAGCTGTTAATTATATAACATCATATTAATAATTTCAAATACTGATTAAACATTAACGGTCTTGTTCATATTGAGTTAGGATAAGTTTGTAGGCTTCTTAAGGTTTTTAAAGAAACCTACTAAGTGCGAAATTTTGTAAAGTTTTCAAAAGTGTCTTAATCGATTTCATTCATCTAGCCTGTCATAGAGTAAATGGTGATGGACAAAAGAACAATGAAGACTGTTTAGATCATCATCTCATCTATTAATCATCTCCATTTCAGGCCTACGTAGGAATTCTAAAGCAATCAGCTTTTGGTAATTAACAACTCAACCAGGCGAATTGACAATTTGACACCGCGTCGAGGAATTGACCCAATTTGTTTGAAACAAATAACATTTTCTGGGACTTCCGTTTCCGTTCTACAAACGGTCTCAACAATTGTTTGTATTTTTAAAATAGCTTTAATATTAGATAATGTAAATTAATATTATATACAATATTAATATAAAATCACTGCCCATTTTCAATAAACTTGTGAAGGATTATTATAGCTCAAATAGCTCAAATTAAAGATGCAGCCGTCATTGTCATATTTTTCTTGTCTTATATTTATTTATGAAAGTGTATTTTATAATATTTTATTTACATATATCGTGTTAGTATAATATTTATATTTTTATTAATGTATGTATATTATATTGAAGTGTGTATGTTCTTAACACTTACTATCTAGGAGTCTGGACATGAACGCGTAATGAAAGATGGTATTCGACTGAGAAATTTATTTATGAAATTTATATTTTTATTAAACAATCCTAATGACTCGCGCTAATGGATTGGCTGCGCGCGAGTAGGCGGGCTCAGATTAAAATGGTCGCCTAACTGAGACAAAGGGCACTGCGTCGGCCATGCTGCGCGTCATAGCGCTGCAACTAGTACATTGGCCGCTTATCGCCGGAGGCGTAGCTTGCGAACTTCGTCGGCGCATGGGCAGCGATGACTCATCCCATCGTATGATGAGTGACGTAGAAGTGGCGTGATCTTGTGCTTCGTTGTAACGGACTTTCGTTACTCGACCGTTTACTCGCCACAACTACTCCCCTGCTGAGCTCGTTACTACGGGCGATAGTGATCTGGAAATCGAACAGTGCGTCCACTTCTTGTCTTTTTGACGGGACTTTCATGTTCGGTAGCTGGATGTTCTGCTGGTTTGTCTTCCAGGTTTCCCGTGTCTTCCCTCGCCACATATGCTGGTTTGAGACGGTCGATGGTCACTCTTTGCGTTTTTCCATTAACGTCTATGTCGAAGGTTTTTACATCATGTCGAAGTACCTTGTATGGACCTTGATAAGGCGGCTGTAGTGGTCTTTTTATGGGTCCTTGGCGGAGAAAGACATGAGTCGCAGTGTTGAGATCCTTGGGCACGTAAAAGGGTTTGTGCAGACTAGTGTGCCACGATGTTGGTTGCGGTGTCAGTTTCCTCATGTGTGACCGAAGTCTGCTAACAATGCTGTTGGTGTCCACGGGCTCGTCTGGACCCATGGTGAGGAATTGGCCTGGCAAACGTAGTGGTTCACCGTAAACAAATTCTGCTGTAGAAGCTTGCAGGTCATCTTTCCATGCGCTGCGGATGCCTAGTAGTACCCAGGGTTGTACTTCTGTCCAGTTGGAGTCCGTGTGGCAGATGATGGCAGCTTTGAGTTGACGATGAAGTCTCTCAACTAGACCGTTAGCGGCTGGGTGGTAGGATTTAGTGGGGTGGTGAGCTGCCCCGATGAGCGCGGCGAGTTCCTTGAACGTTTGTGACTCGAACTGTCGTCCACGGTCGGTTGTGATGCGCTCAGGACAACCAAAGCGCGCTATCCACCCGGCTGTTAAAGCTGCTGCACAGCTCTCGGCAGTTATGTCCTGAAGCGGGAGTGCCTCGGGCCAGCGCGTGACTCGATCGACGATGGTCAGGCAGTATTTGTTACCAGAAGATATGGGTAAAGGACCAATTATATCACAGTGAATGTGTTGAAAACGACCTGATGGCGTTTTGAATGCTGCCAAGGGTGATGCTGTGTGTCTGGTCACTTTACTTCGCTGACATTCTTGACAATGCTTCGCCCATTGTCGGCAGTCCTTGCGAATACCAGGCCACACATATCTCTATGATATCAGTCGAACCGTAGCTTTCACTCCAGGATGACTGAGGTTGTGAAGCGTATCAAAGATCTGCTTGCGGAACGGTCGGGTGATGAAAGGTCGAGGACTTACCGACACGTCGCAAAATACCTCGCAATCTGTGCTTGCCATCCTACGCTTTTCAAGTTTGAGGCTTGACCCTTCTTTTAGCAAGGTCTGCAGCTCTTCGTCGGTTTCTTGGTCTCTGGCAAGGGACTGATAATCTAGCGGCAATTTAATTTCATGTATTCGTGACAATGAATCAGCGATTACGTTATCCTTCCCTGCTATATATCTAATGTCTGTTGTAAACTGACTTATATAGTCGAGGTAACGGAATTGGCGTGGTGAGCAGTTGTCACGTTGCTTGGCAAACGCATAAGTTAGTGGCTTGTGGTCTGTCATGATGGAGAATTGTTTTGCTTCCACCATGTGCCTGAAGTAGCGTATTGCCTCATAGATCGCCAACAATTCTCTGTCATAAGGACTAAATTTCTTTTGAGATGGGCTCAACTTTCTAGAAAAAAATCCTAGAGGTTGCCAATCGTAACCATCACGCTGCTGAAGGACTGCTCCGATGGCGTTATTTGACGCATCAGTTTGAATGGCTACTTCTGCCTGTTTATTTGGGTGTGCCAATAATGTTGCTTCTGACAACTTCTGCTTACATTGATTGAAGGCTTGCAGCAGTTCCGGTGTCATGTGAACAGGATGTGAGCCTTTGACCTTGGGGCCAGACAAGATGTTGTTCAATGGAGCTTGGGTTTCCGCTGCATTGGGTATGAAACGACGATAGAAGTTCATCATACCTAGAAATCTGCGCAACTCCTTGACTGTCTTGGGTGATGGGTAGTCCTGGATGGCTTGTACTTTGGATTTAAGTGGTTCTATACCTGCGGCTGAGACTTTGTAACCCAAAAAGCTTACCTCGGGTTGCCCAAAGACACATTTGCTAGTGTTTATCAACACACTGTACTCTGCTAATCTCTCAAAAAGTTGTTTGAGGTGCTGCTGATGCTGTGTAGCGTTGTTGCTAAACACCAAAATGTCATCTATGTATCCATAGCAGAAGTCTAGACCTCTCAGAACCTCGTCCATGAAGCGCTGGAACGTTTGCGCGGCGTTTCGCAAGCCAAACGTCATGAACGGAAATTCCCAATCCAAAAGGCGTGGTAATAGCTGTCTTCTGGATGTCAGGCTCGTAAACCGGGATTTGGTTGTACGCCTTCACCAAATCGATGGTAGAATACGTCGTAGTTCCCGTTAGTTTATGTGTAAAGTCTTGTATGTGCTTGACTGGGTATCTGTCCGGGATTGTACGTGCGTTTAATGTCCTATAGTCACCGCAAGGACGCCACCCGTCGTTCTTCTTGCGGGCCAGGTGAAGGGGTGATGACCAAGGGCTCTTGGAGGGTCGTGCAGTACCATTTTGCAACATCTCTTCAAACTCCTTCTTTGCGATGGTTAACCGTTCTGGATCCAATCTGCGTGGACGGCTGAATACTGGAGGGCCAGGCGTGGTACGGATGTGATGTACCGTCGAGTGTTTAGGAGCGGTAGGCTTACCAGCAGGTCGAGTTATTGTGCTGTATTCTCGTAGAAGACGGTGGTAAGCAGAATCCTCAGTGGTGGTGGTACGTACGGATGAAATGGTATTTGAAGTATTCTGGCGAGGTAAGTAAGTGGTGAGTGAGGTTACACCATCAACGAGGCGTTGGTTGCGTACGTCGACTAGCAGGTTGTGGTATCCTAAAAAGTCGACACCGATGATAGGCCTGGATACATCTGCTATCACGAAACGCCAGGAGAATACGCGACGAAGCCCTAAGTCCAAAGAGATGCTCATGTATCCGTATGTGGATATTACTGTTCCGTTCGCTGCAAACAGTTCGTACTTGGACTTAGTAGGTTGTCCTCGAATGGCAGACCTAGGAAACACACACAAGTCTGAACCTGTGTCAATGAGGTATTGTATCTTAGTCTTGCGATCCGTTATGAACAAGCGGCTTTTCTGACCTGGGCAGTCGTTTTCCGCCACTAATGACTGCCCTGGTGGTTTCCCGACTTCTGGAAGCTGCATGGCTGCGTGCATTTTCTCGCTCGTTCCTTAAAACGGTAGTGATACCAGCAGTACGGGTGATCACCGGGTCGCTGACGAGACCGGGAACGACTGTATCTTCGTGGATCTCTACTTCTGGATCTTGCTGTTGATCTCATACGAACTTCCATTGCTTCTAGCCTCTGGGTAATCGTCTCAATTTGTCGCGACAGTATCTCTACAGGTGAGCCAGTTGATATGCTAGTAGATGTACCTGTAGCTAAGTGTAGTCCAGTACTGGCGCAAGTTACTTGACTGTTCACTGGAACGATGTCGTTAATTTGGTCGGCTAGTTGTGCTAGCTCCTCCAGGTCCATGTTTCCGTGGGATGCCACTATAGTTTGCAAGTTCGTGGGGAGTCTGCTCGTCCAAATTGTTCGTATGAAGTCGCCTGGTGCATTAGCGCCAGCCAAGTACTGGAGGTGTCGCAGAAATTGGGATGGCTTCCGGTCACCTAGCTCAGCATGCGTCAGTAACTGCTTGATCTTGCGCTCTTGTGACGCGGAAAGTCTTCTGATCAGCTCGGCTTTTAATTTCTCGTACCATCCGGTACTTGGTGGAGATACTATGATATCCCGAACTTCGGCAGTATGTTGCGGCTCCAATTGGGATAACACGTAGTAGAATTTAGTATTGTCAGTAGTGATACTTGACAGTATGAACTGACCTTCCAATTGCGCAAACCATAGTTCGGGGTCGGCCGAGTTGAATGCGGGACTTCTCACTGCTACTCTGCATGATTCCATTGAGGTAGGCATCAGTCCAAGCACCGGCGGCACGTCCTTGTCCGTCTCCGTCATTTTTTTTATAGGGGTCACCAATGAAGTGTGTATGTTCTTAACACTTACTATCTAGGAGTCTGGACATGAACGCGTAATGAAAGATGGTATTCGACTGAGAAATTTATTTATGAAATTTAAATTTTTATTAAACAATCCTAATGACTCGCGCTAATGGATTGGCTGCGCGCGAGTAGGCGGGCTCAGATTAAAATGGTCGCCTAACTGAGACAAAGGGCACTGCGTCGGCCATGCTGCGCGTCGTAGCGCTGCAACTAGTTCATTGGCCGCTTATCGCCGGAGGCGTAGCTTGCGAACTTCGTCGGCGCATGGGCAGCGATGACTCATCCCATCGTATGATGAGTGACGTAGAAGTGGCGTGATCTTGTGCTTCGTTGTAACGGACTTTCGTTACTCGACCGTTTACTCGCCACAATATCATGTATGTATTTATAAGACATGTATATTTATAAGATACTGATTCGATAGTGAGAATAATGCAACATACCCCTGTTCTTATCAATTTTTTTGTCCATCCAAAGGTTGTCTGGAAGAACTCGCTAATAGCGATAAGACCGCCTATTGTATTGTAAAATGTTGTTTCTGTTAACTGTATTTTTAAAACACAATAAAGCATATTCATTCATTCATTAATATTTATACATTAAATCAGGCAAGTGCGTGTCAGACCAACTATACTGAGAGGTTGTATAGTGATAACGAACATCAATTCTTTAGGATATTTGCATATGGAATCATAAAAACAGAATTTAATCAAAAATAAACTATATCCTAAAATTTTCTTAAGTTTTTGCGACTTGTATATATACTGAAACTACGTTTTAACGCTTTTAAGCGAGATAATTTATTTGATTTTTATTCTTTATATGTTTCGGCCACTTTTCAGTAGCCGTGATCACGGAAGCCAAAGATGTCAAGTGTCAATGAGTATTGTTAAAGTTTTATTTCGCCTACCGCCAGCTTGTTCATTTTAATTATTTAGTTTTAATTTTGTTTATGGTAATTATTGAAATAATAACCATAGAAACCAATAACTATTCGTTGACAATTAATTGTCATCTTTATCTTCAGTGATCACGGTAATTGAAAAGCGGCCGAAACGTTGGAATAACTAAAATCAAATAAATTTTAATGATTAATTTTTAAATTTGTTTATTGTTATTATTTACTGTATGTGATCTTAATCGAATTTACCACCACTTCGCAACATGTTGCAGCTTGAAGAGAAGAAGTGAAAAGTGGCCGAAACATTTAAAAAAAACAATTAAATTACAGCGATTAGAACCCGTTAAAACCTAGTTTTATATTATATGTCCTTAAAATTACTAATTACCGTCAAAACCAAGTTTCATTAGGAAATGAGAAATATTTTTGATGGTTTTGGTGGCATATATCCCCCACCTAGTGGCTTAAATAAAAAAAGACTACAAAATCTCGTTATGATTTTTTAAGTAATATTCAATAGGATAAAACACTTTGAAAGACTCAATTTTTCGGTCATTTGTATGTTTTTAAATATTAACGCAAAAGGCGAAAGACATTTGTAGCGTTAAATTTTATTGGGCAATAGGGATGAAATTTCTAACATTATTTACATATTAATATAAATGAACAGGCGCTAAAATTTCTTACTTTCAAATTTATTATCATGATAGGAACATTTAATTACTATTTAAATAATACTGAATACGTTATTTGACTCGTTTAATTTGTACGTTTTTATGTAATATTGCTACAACCTAGCTACCGAAAAAGATAAATTCACACCTGCAGCCCTGCAGATTTTTTTTTATTACCTTTCGGTATTTGGACTTCTTTTGTTTACTTTGTGTTTAAAATTGGTGGTTAGTAAAACAGCCCATTATGTATTGTAATCTTTTATGACAGTCATTAGTCAGGTGTGTCCACGCGGCTGAGTAGATATATTGCATCCATGCAGTATAAACCAACGCCTCAATTGATGGACGAGGCAGTTGAGCGATGACCACAAGCGAAACAAACTTGTGTACATTCGGTAATCTATTTAGTGACGGACTTTGTGCGTGTTATTGAATCGTGCATTACGTTTGGACTGGTTGTGCTCAGTTATATTTGTGTTATATGTGTTTGTATGGTTCTAATAAATTCTATAGTAATTCTAACGGCATTTGAATTCGAGTCCTGCAACTCTAAACAATATATAAGGCAACAATAAAAAGTTTGGTTACAAAAATATGATTGCCAATATAAAAAAATCTACACAACTCAATAGTTTCTTCCTTTTATCCCGTATTATAATATAAATAGAATTTTTTTCCAACCACGTTTCGGGCACCCAAAACCAATTATTCTAATCTCTTATCGGTTAAACTCGAAACAAAACGCTCTTGAATTTACGTATCGCAAAGCGACTCCTACCTACCATTTACCTGTCTGCATGCATCAATCCATTGACATCGACTGATAAATATCCCTTTTCCATATACCTTTAACCCATTTCTCGTAGCCCTTTATGCCACAATTTATTTGGACGATGTATTGTCTAACATTGAAGCTTCTGGATAATGAATTACTTTATATATTTATTGGAAAGCTATCTGAAACCTAAACTACCTACATTCCGTTTGTAAATTTGCTGTCATTGAATATATATTAAAGTTGAGATTTGTTTATTAAACTGTAAAATAATATATCCATGTTGGACAGAAAATATAGGTAGGTGCATATCAACGTAGATACTAGTAAGATCTAGGCTTGAGCGGAATTCATCGAGTTTCGTAAATCCCATTAACCTACTACTAATCTGAGTCATTTTGACTCGCACCGCAAATATTTCTTGTTACCTCTCTCTAACGAAAGCATGGATGGATCGTCGTGATTCTTTAAACCAGCTCAGTCGCGGGTTAGACCTTTACGAGAGTTTTTTTTTTATTTGACTTTCTTTATATTGTTGGTCCGAAGACCTCGCAACTTTACCAGGGTTTTTGGGGCGAGCGCCTTCGGCGCTCGAGCCCGGGGGCAACTTGCTTGAGGAGCTCCCTAGGGAGTTTTACCTCGGCTGGACTGTTGCCAATTACGAGAGTGACGGCGTTATGTAGCTAAGTGCCGCCATTTTCGAAACACAATGCATCTCAGAGTCGAAATGACACATTATTAGTCTTTGCGAAAAAAACATCTGCGGTGAAAATAAGACTGAAATATGTGTTAACTGTGCCAAATTAATGTAATTTAAATTTTTTATAATAGATTAATTCTTATTTTATTATAATTAAGTAAAAAAATGAAGATTTTATCATTTTTGTTGTTTTATGTAAGAGTGATGATTGTGATCTCATTAAATATCCTATGAGAGTAAAACTTTTCTTATGGTAATAAATGTTCACTACTGTATAAACTTTTTTTCTTTAATACCTGTGTGAATATAGCGAATACCTATATTTAATAAAATATAAACATAAAATAGTATTTGATGTTTATTTATGAACTTATTCGTGTGTAGTCAAAATGACTCATGATTAGTATATAACGTTTGTAAAATATGATTAGTAGTCTAGGGTTAAGGATGAAGAAAAACACGTGGGCACTGAAAGTGGAACTGATTCACAAATCTAAAGTTGCTTATGGAGCTATGGAGCAATCTATATATACTGGTATATAATACATGAGTTGTTAATCTTAAGGACGAATATCTAAGGATAAAATAAACAATTTATCAATATACATACAAACAAAACTTCATGCCAGGTCCCTTGCGGGGTAGGTACGAACAACAGAGCGCCATAGGCTTATTCTTACACACCTCACTTGCTTCTTTAACATTCATAGTTCTTGTCACGCTCGTCTGTTCTTAAGGCTCCTGACATCACCTTCTGCTAATACATGATCAATTTGATCATGGAATGTGTGTCGTGGCCTTCCGCGACTTCTGCATCCATCCACTTTTGCATTGTATATCTGTTTAGTCATTCTTTCATCATACATTCTTTCCACATGCCCGAACCACCGGAGCATTCCTTTCCTTACTTTCACTCCGACACTCTCTTTCAGAGTATTTATTATATTATATTCACTTCTTTCAATATACATACGTAGCTATTAAATATATACTAAAGCGACTCTGCGTCTGTGACGTTAATCAAAACACCGATGACCGATGGCAACAGGGGACTGAGAGAAGACGTAGTGTCTGAGTTAAATATACATAGTATATACGTAGGTTGCTGGTTTTATGTATCTAAAATGTAATTTGGGCGATGTTTGTGATAAGAATCAAACATATACACGTAATGACCATGATGTAATACTTGCAACAACTCAAAAGTCTTTTTGGTAATACGGCTTAAATATATTTAATACACTGAACTGACGTATTCAACAGACATTTTTAGAACACCTCGCCATACTTTCAACAATTTTACAGTATAATAAGCTCAGCAAATTGGCACAACCGATAACGGATTGAAGTGCTTGATATATTTTAATTAAAAGGGACAAGATTTTTTTCAATTAGTGTTTGGAAATTTTAGATAATATTTCTATAAAATATGTTTTACGTGTCATAAAATAAATCTAACACACTAAAAATCTGTCGCGTCTGCCAACATAAAAATAAAATGTAGTGAATACCGTCTGTTACGGAGATAACCAGGGAATGATAGGCTACGGTATAATGAATATATTTAGTGTAAAAATGGTAAAATACAATGATTGTTGGTATGTGGCAGACAGAGAAAATATTGATAATTTGACAACTTCAAATCAATTAAAAATATATACATAAAAAGTTGAAATCAAAGGAGTACGCAACACCGTCTACCGTCCGTCGTTAATTGGGAGAATCTAAAGTCTAATCTACACAATTACCACATCATATTAGGAGATAAATATTGTTACATAATACATACATACATACATAACTTCACGCCAGGTCCCTTGCGGGGTAGGCACGAACAACAGAGCGCCATTTAGGCTTATTCTTACACACCTCACTTGCTTCTTTGACATTCATAGTTCTTGTCATGCACGCTCGTCTGTTCTTAAGGCTCCTGACATCACCTTCTGCTAGTACACGATCAATTTGATCATGGAAGGTGTGTCGTGGCCTTCCGCGACTTCTGCATCCATCCACTTTTGCATTGTATATCTGTTTAGTCATTCTTTCCACATGCCCGAACCACCGGAGCATTCGTTTCCTTACCTTCACCCCGACACTCTCTTTCAGACCAACTCTCTTTCTTACTTCGGTATTACGAACGCGGTCCGCGAGCGTCACTCCGCTGATTTTGCGCAGTGCTCGCATCTCGACCGCGTTTACTCTACTTTCGTGCTCTCTATTCCATACCCAATTCTCGCTTCCATACGTGAGCGTAGGTACCAGCACCGCGTTGTGTATGGCAAGCTGGGCCTTCTGTTACATAATACGTAACAATATTATAATTATGGTAAATTAAAGAAAACTACTTATACAAAACAGGTGCTAATCGCAGAATAAATAAATATATAACAAATCTACAATTCAATTAAGGAAATGGCCGATTGTATTGTTTAGAAATAAGAGGGTACATTACAAAATTAATTATTAGCCTTAAAAGGAACACGACAAGAATAAACATACAAGTAACTAAATGTAACATTAATACACAAGGTGGCTTTTCTGCTAAATAAACAACATCAAGCGATTTTTTGGTGTTGAACTGAGAATTTAGTATCAAAACAATAGTTTAGAACAAGCAAGTTATAATTCAATTTGAGATGCGAAAATGTCAAAGTAAACGAAGAAAATAACGATGTTTATTTAGGTTGTAAACAATCTTGGTCCCCTTCGTAGACGAACGCTTATAGCGGTTTAAAACAGCTCTCATCTTATAATGTATCTTAAGTATGCATTGAAAATCTTCCCAATTAAGAAATATTGCAAAGTTATCGAAAATTTAGGGTGTTTAATCCGCTGTCAAATAAGTTGAGACAATTGACAATTAGTTGCTACATCGGCCTTTGGACACTACAGCATTTTTATGTTCAATGACATAAAGAATGACCTAATTCTTAACTTCGTGTAGATATTCTATTTAATAATTTGCCATGCTGTGATTTTTGTGCTGTTTTTGTATATGTGTAGGGAGCTGGTTGATGACTCTCACTTCCTTATGGACAAAAACAAACAGGATGTAACGGTAGCCACTTCTCCCCTTTTCTTCTAGAAATTAACAAGTAATAAATAGTAGAGGCCATTTTACGTCACGTTTCATGGACTAAAATTAGCCCCATTTAATTTAGCATGATTAAAACTGTGAACGACTTATGAACATACTTCAATATAATATCTAAAGGTAATATCTATCACCTGTATTTATATTGAATCAATCACTCAAATACAAATTTTTGGGTTAATCACAATTTTCACCAGGCTAAATTACTGATAAATTATTCCACGACATGTGATATACAAAGTTAGTAGTGTATTTCCATTCAATATAGGGTCTAAGCCTGTATGAGTCTATAAACGCTCGTCTACTTAACATTGGCTGGTGATTTGATCAAACATTTTGGTAACAGTAGGGCCGTACTCTCGCTGCGCCGCCGCTAATGAATTGGACAAACAAAACTCCTTTTGCAATGTTATATTGCTCTTTATTGTTCTTTATATTGATATAAAGCCTCGTTATAGAAGTATACGACTTTTTAAATAATAAAGGTGATGTACAAAAGTGTTTGAACTCTCTTTTTGTAGTAAATCTAAAGTGTCAAATATCTTATTAATTATATATTTTGAACTGTAAAATTATTTTTCATCATCGTATATTTGAAAGTATGATAATAACAAGGTACTAAATACCCTTTTTAGCATATTATTCTTTTAAAATATATTGTACCCAATTATCACATAATTAAATTATCTCTAACATTTTCATATAAAAAATTTCTCGCATGCCGATAACTAACTATAAATCAACAGTATTGTATTTCAATTTTGTATAAAAGCGAATTAACTATGAGAAGTTTATAATTATGATCCTGTTATATAATCAGGTTACATCATTTTCGGAATCTCTTCTAGGTATTTAGGAGGTTAGACTTGCTCAATTTTGTTTGCTGTTTATATCAGGGGCGGAGCTTGCATTAGACAGGCCTGTATCAAAACTTTTTTTTTATTAAAGAAAGAAAAAATGCTCGATTTAATTTAAAATAATTATAATAATGTACTAGGGTGTAGGGTCTGTAAAGTTCCTCAACATCACTCGTAAATAAAAGCTTCATCGTTGTAAAAATTTCGTTGTTCATCTGTTGACAGTTTCTCACTAAAGTTTCAGCCAATTTGGACGCGCAGTTGTTGTGTGACAAACTTGTAACCATATATTTTATTGTTACAACAATTTTTACTGTCCATATTTTACATCGTCAAAAATATATCAGATAAAATGTGTATCTATATAAACATCTATGGGTCGGAGCACCAGCTTACCAGACTGACCCCTCGACTCCATCCAGCGTCGCACCGTTCTTATCGTCGACGATCCCATACTAACAGGCGATTTAGAATCGCTTAGCCTTCGAAGAGACTGCGTCCCTCAACTACGCAACGATTCTCTAGAACATTTATTCTGCGTACAATAATGATCTAGAGAGAACTTCCTATGACATGGGGTTCTTTAAGAAGGGCGTTATAAAATTTCTTAGAGGTCGGCAACGCGTTGACGACACCGCTAATGTTGAAAACGTCCATAGGCGACGGTAACCACTTTTCATCAGGTGAGCCGTCTGCCTGTATGCCTGCTGAAGGCAATAAAGAAAGGCCTTCACTTGGAGCGATGATGTAGACGTAGCTTTATTTTTACTATGTCCTACCTACATTTTACAGATAAAATTAAGAATGCACAAAAGCTCTAACACTCAGTTTAATGACTGCAAAGCATTTGCCATAAAATCTCCCCAACACCCCTTTGTCATAGTCTGGTAAAACAAATGTTTACTCCAACAATCTATTCATAAAACGAATATAAAATGAACACTATTCCGAAGGTTTGAGGTTGTAAATGCCTTGATAGTTTTTAATGGATTTGTAAAATCTTTTATTTCTTGAATTCGAAATCTATTACTTCAGTGCAAATGCGTGCTCCAGCGTTTGATTTGTCATCTCTATGAGAGTTAGTTTTAATGGGATTATTATACATGTACTATATTGGGGAATAAAATAAATTATACAATATTGTTGTAATAGTAAAGTATTAAAAATACGTCGAGTGAATGTGATTGTGAAGAATACGAATGGAAAAGTGGAATTGGCTCCAAAGTTGACGCTTCGTACGTAACCTAAAAAAAAATTAATTCCGAAGACCTGTGTTTGCAGAATTTGATTTTGTGGTGATATATTACTGTAATTAACATATTTGCACAGAAAAAGCGATAGTGAAGAGATTCACCAAGAAAAACAAATTGCGCATGTGCTTGTGTGTGTGTGTGTGTGTGTGTGTGTGTGTGTGTGTGTGTGTGTGTGTGTGTGTGTGTGTGTGTGTGTGTGTGTGTGTGTGTGTGTGTGTGTGTGTGTGTGAGAGAGATAGAGAGAGAGAGAAAGAGTGAAATTTACACGCAGTAGAAGTGGAACATAATGTGACAAGAGGTGGGAGAGATTCTAAATTCCGTGACTTCACATTTCATATATTATATCGTTATAATATATTTAAACTTCAAAACATGAAAATTGAAGTATGAACTCAAATCTCTCGCAGTTCATCACGCAGGGGAACTCTTAACGAGTCTGGGAAGATATTTGGCCCGTCAGATTTGTCTGGCTCATTGGAAAATATTTTAAAATATTATACTTGATAATATATATAAAATTCAGCCTTCCTAAAATAACGTGAGTTGACACATTTTTTTTAAAGTGTCTGTCAAAAGTTATGGCCCACAGGAACTGTCTGGCAACTATATATCTTTGTTTATAACAATATCATATATGACATATGTAAAAACTTCCCTTGCTACTTTGACGTAAGTTAGATTGTTTTTTTTCCACCTTTGATAACCAGCCTTTGAGAAACGGCCCCGCTTTCAGCTTAGCGAGTATCCATTCCTTTCTAAATTCATGTTAAATTACCGATCCTAATTTTATCTTTCAAAAAAAAAACTTTTTTAAAATCACGTAAGTCTGGGGTGACTGGGATCTCACTCTAAAATATCTAAAACTTTTATAAATATTACCGAGAGAATTTTAATCTGAGTTTTGTTTGAATATTATCTTTCTTTCCAGATACCACATAAAACAGCATATCTACTACTAAGGCCAAATAGGTCACTGTGTACTGAGATGATAATACATCTACATGACAATAATACACAGCTAAACAAAGAATATCAAACAATACTAAATTTAAGGTGATCTCTCACCGCGAGCATTCGCCTTTAATGCAACGTTGCATATCCGAGAATTACACCAGTGAAAGAGGAAAACCGAGCATTATATTACGCAACCTTTAATGATACAATCTGTAACATTTTGCTACAACTTGTAACTACCGGTTCATCTTAAATTGTGGAATCAGCTAAATGCTCAAAATCGAATCATATATCGTTACAGGCGAATGCTCGTCAGTCAGGGAGGCAATACTGTAACGTAATTGTATATGCCCGGCTTTTCAAAAAATACTTTACGAATGTAACCGGGCATCCGAATAAAACCGCTGGTTAGCAAGTAGTTCAACCTTGCGCGATCGTTGTGTATTTTAAAAGTAATAAATATGAATACTTATAACTTACATATCACGTAGGACATTTACATCCAGTAGCACTTTACACATTCACATAAATACAAGTCGAATAGTTCACTGGGCCGGCCTTTGATGTTGTTATTGTATAATATATATGTATGTTCAGAAGTTTAGAGTCCCAGGGTTCCGAGAGAAGTGTTGAAAACGCGCCGACGCCGTTGCCTTAGGGAGATAGATATATTAGTCAGAGAGAGAGAAGTGTAGTATCTAATGTATGAAAGTGTAAGGCTGGCAACCACGCTTAATAGTCCCGCTTAAATAATAAACAGTGAAGCTCGCAATCGATTCATAAATGTTACATTATGGGCGAATGCTCGCGGTAAGGGAGCATCTTTGCCTAAAATTAATAAAAAAGAAAATAAATAAAAGGCTGTTTGAAACATAAAAGACCTTCAGCATAATAAGGGACGGGAGACTAATTTGTAGAATCCAATAGAGTTTCGTTTATAAATTGGAAATGTATAAGAATCTTTTCATTAATTTTCTAATTGAAGTTTTGATTGGGCATCATTTTGCATTTTAAAATGTGTAACCATTTAAATGTTTGACCTTAAATCAAATCTTAATGACCGTTCATTTGCTTTAATATCGGTTACAATTTGACATAAGCTATACATGCTTCGCCTTCGGAGAGACTTCGCGTCTCTCTGCGTATTCTACCGACTGTACATTGGGGAGTGTTCCGAGAAACTGTTCAGAATGTTATTTTATTTATTGCAGGAGTTCAGCAGACAGGCAGACGGTCCACTTGATGGCAAGCGGTTACCATCGCCTATGTACATTTGCAACATCAAAGGTTTTACAAATGGGTTGCTGCTCTCTTAAGGGAGATTGGAACCTGGTCACTAATGCCGGAACACAACTCAAGGTTGTTATACCACCTGACTGTGGGTGGTTTTGTCGCCTCTTACGACAGGCCGCCCGACCGCAGGAAATTACATTTTTTCTCCGTTCCTGCACGAGGAGATGGTGCCTTCGTCCTCCTTTTATCACCGCACCGCTCATCGGCTGGGCGTTCATCCCCACTTCCTAGATCCGCTTCGCTCTAGTACGCAACGGTTCTCTAGAACCCACAACGCTACAATATGGGTTTTTTAAAAAAGTTGTCATAAAATTTCTTCGAGGCCGTCTGCCTGTCTGCTGTATTCCAGATATAAAAAAAATATAAGTAATGTCAAAATTCAACTTACGAAAGGGCAAGTGAATGACTAGTAAGATATAGGAATCGGCAATAGGTGTAACAACCAAAGCGTTGAATACTGTTACGAGCTACAGGACTCGAATTAATATGCCGATATATACTATATAATTTATTAGAACTGTACAAACACGTATAAAATAAGTACAAATATAACTAGATAAATCCAGTACAAACTGCACAATTCAATGACACGCGCAAAGTCCGTCACTATGTCGCTTATCGAATTTACATGTCTTGCTTTGATCGTGGTTCTCGCTAGACTGCCTCACCCCTCCCTTCAGGCATCCCTTTTATTTTGTACAAATACAATATGCCTCGACGCAAAACAATAACACCAAGAATCAATTCGACACACCTGCCTAATGTCGGCCATGAAACGAGTACAATAACAATAGAATGATTTTCTTAATTACACATTCTAAACACAAAGCAAACAAAAGAAGTCTAAATGCGGGAAAAGTAATAAACCAGGTTTATGGGAGGCAGATGAGCATTCTCTTTTTGTCGGCATGTAACAATACAGATTGAATAAGTATACTTCGATGACCTTTGAAATCAAAATCTAAGTGCTTCTTCTACAATGTTATTTCATAGAGTATATTCTACTTTTATAGTTCAATACGAGAATAAAATTTTATCTGTAATCCATAAATGTTTGTAGCAATCTAATATCGTGTATAAAAGTATACGTTTATGAAATAAGTTTTATATCTGTACCAATATTTTTTTATTTTTTTTTATTGCAGCAGATCAGCAGACAGGAAGACGGCCCACTTGATGGACAGCGGTTACCATCGCCTATGGACATTTGCAACACCAAAGGTAATACAAATGCGCTGCTGCTCTCTTTAGGGAGCCTGGAACCTGGTCACTAATGCCGGAACACAACACAAGGTTGTTATGGCGACATACTCTAGACCAGGGTGGTAGCCATCCAGTCGGGCAAATGCCCTACCACCTGGCTGTGGGTTGTTTTGTCGCCTCTTACGACAGGCCGCCGGGCCGCAGGAAATTGTATTCTTTCTCCGTTCCTGCACGGATAAAATTGAAGCCTTTATCTGTGATTTCAAAACGAATGCCAACATTTCAGTGTAAATCACATTTGCAAGTTGTCTAATCAACACAGTGTAAGTTAAAATTAAATAAATGGCTCTTAATTCTACACTATGATGGGACAGAACAATTGTTAAAAATGAATATATAACGTAATTAAGTACATCCTGAAATCCTAATTATTTCATTGAAATTGTTATCTTTTTTATATATACAAATTCACAATACACACATAACACGCACGCACACACACACGCACAAACACACACACTCATACGTATTTCTTTTAGCTCTCTTTCAAATGAATGTAACTGTAATAAATAATTTCACAATCAGCATTGTACCATTAGGAAGGAGGTCCCCGAGTTACAGGTCGACCTAGTTTTGGGACCAATGAGGTTAAAAAATTGTGGATTATGTTTTACTCAATAAATGATTTCTGAACACACTTGAGAACACGCCAAAATCGAATAAACATATGTACTACATTATTCGTGCAGGAATGGAAAAGGATACAATTTCCTAAGGCCGGGCGTCCTGTCATAAGAGGCGACAAAACAACCCGCAGCCAGCTGGCAGGGTATCTGCCTACTCTAGAGTATGTCGCCATAACAACCTTGAGTTGTGTTCCGGCATTAGCGGTCAAGGACCAGTCTCCATTTAGAGAGAGGCAGCTCATTTGTGCACGCTTTAAATTCCCGCGGGATTCCCGGGACACGAAGTATCGCAGCATTTAAAAAAAGATTGCGTTAAATTTGCTGTAGATCAGTAAAAAAAATCGCCTTGGAATTCGATTTTTTTTAATCTGGCCATTTCAATCACATCCAAAAACATTCCGCGCGATTCCTAGAATAAAAAGTAGCGCAGAGTTTAAGTCTAAGAATAAGCTTCCAATCAGCGAAAACCGCATCAAAATCGGCACAGCAGTTTTTACGTTCACCCCGAACAAACAGACAAAACAACAAACAGTTCTCCATCGTGTATATAGTCTACTAGCTTAGCTGTACCCGCGACGTTCGTCCGGGTGGAATTTGTTTTCAAAACCCCCCCAATTTTGAAACATTCTTCATTAGTGGTCCGCTCCTTGGTCTTAGCGTGAAAGAATTTTTGAAATCAGACCAGTTGTTCCTGAGATTAGCGCGTTCAATCAAAGAAACAAACAAACTCTTCAGCTTTATACGAGTATAGCTATATTATTAGTCCATACCAGTATTTTTTAATAGCTTCAATGTACAGACACGCCATTCTAAGAATTTATATTATATATACATATTATCTTTAGTATAAAGATACTTCAGACGGGAAGCAAAATGCAAATGTAATGTTTGTTTTTCAATCATTCATGGTATGCCAAACCTCATGGAAATTATATTTGCGCCCCAGTTTGCGGCATTGTTTTGACTCTAAACCATAAGACAGCTAATATAGAGGGGGATAATTAAATAAATCAAATGCCGTGCCTCGAATGTGCAGGGCGTGACAGATATGATAAAAGCCTACCAGGTTAATGGTTACTGCTCGTTCGTTATGTTTTCATATGAATTATTAATGTTGAGGGGAATCCCTCACTCTCTCGTGTCTGTATTAATTGATTCAATTTTCTCTTATTATACGGTCCAGTCGTTCCGAAGATTAGCCGGTACAAACAGACAGACAAACAGAGAAACAAAAATTTGAAAAAATCTAAATTAGTTATATTTCACTTCTTACTTCCCCCAGATTCGGTGTTTAGCAATTTCGCTTTACATAAGGGCCGTCTGATTATGCATAATAGTACTGCACCTGCGTTAGGCACTGCTGCGCTATGCATAATAGTATAGCCAAAGTGTAACTTGTGATATATATATATGTGAATAAGTGTGAATGTGAATATGTGTGTATGTGTAACTTTCAAATTATTTATTAATTTTAATCTGAATAATGTAATTTAATTTAATTTAATATGTATTAATACTATGGGACATGTTTTCCTGAAATAAAATTATAAATAAAAAAAATAATATGCGCTGAACTCATGCGATAAATAATTAAAAGATGCATGCCGGTGAACCACCACGCCTCATTTGGTTTTAATTACATTATATCTTAAAGTAAAACTATAAGCACGTACATTTTAATTTCGCAACAAAATTCACCTCTACTCTTATGAAAGTAATCCATCCAACATGATACGGCGTTGTGCTAAGCGACTCATAACATAATTACTTTAAAATATTAATATTTCATAATATGTTTGATATGAAACTACTTGAAATGATTATGAATATTCCAGAGAGCGTAGATATTTTAAATATATTGCGAAGTCTTTATAGATAGTCTACCATATTAATAATGTACATACCTAGTATTAATATGCCTGAGTATGGCAAATTTATCTTTAATATACTAATGGTATTCACAAAAGTAATTTTACGTTAATGTTTATGGATAATTTATTTTAGAAAAAATAGTTTATGTATTGGTTTAATATTAGCCTAACATAATAGGAGAAATAAAATTTCACCGCCTCCGCTGGTTCGGTCAAGAACGGATGGGAAAGGATCGCAGCGTGAGGAAAGCATACTTGGGACGGCCGGCAGGCCGGCGTCCGGTCAGCCGTCCAAAATATCGCTGGAAGGACAAAGTGGAGACTGACCTGTCGGAGCTACGAGCAATAAAGTATGAAATATCTGTATCAGAAAATTCCACTCTTCATGTTATGACAAACAACTGTTACCAGAAATTTATATATCTATTACGAAAAAAAGAGAAAAAATATATATTTGTGCGTTGTCTCTGTGTATGTGTGTGTGTGAGTTGGTGTGTGTGTGTGTGTGTGTGTGTGTGTGTGTGTGTGTGTGTGTGTGTGTGTGTGTGTGCGTGTGTGTGTGAGAGAGAGAGAGAGAGAGAGAGAGAGAGTTTGTGTGCTAATCCGCCATAGACAAGCGTGGCGAGTATAGTGTCCCACTCCAAGGAAGGTCGAAAAGTAGCTGTATGATGTCTATGGAATTATCTATACTTATAATAAAATTGTAGAGGTCGAATTTCTGTACAATTAAAAAAATGCTAAAAACCGAGTCAGGGGGATATAAGAAGTTAAAAAAAGAAATAATTTGGATTTTATTTTTAATTTTTGTTTCTCTGTTTATCTGTCTGTTTGTACCGGCTAATCTCCGAACCGACTGGACCGATTTACATGAAATTTTGTATGGTGATAGCTTATATCCCTGGTCAACATATAGGATACTTTTGATCCCGAAAAATTAAAGAGTTCCCGTGGGATAGTTAAAAAACCGCACCACGCGGGCAGAGGCGCGGGCAGAAGATAACTCGTTTATATGGCAAAACAACGTTTGCCGGGTCAGCTAGTATAATATAATAACAATGTTATTGAAAAAAAAGTGTATTTATAACCGTTGGAAGTATTAATTGAAATAAGTGAGACACAATACAAATAAGATTGGAAAATATCGCAATAAATTGTAAGATACAAACAGTTGGCAATTAATGATATTTAATTTAGGTGCGAAAACCTAAACTTTTATCTTACTCTATTACTAAGTATCATAACATTTCATATTTTTATGTTAAACATTTACAAAAAATACATAAAAGTACTATCTTCCCATCAATTGAGATATAAACAAACCAATGACATTCGTGCTAAGAAAAATTTATACTACTTAGTTATATAAACAATATTACTAAGTTAAGTTTTCTTTGAATGAAAGAATGACTAAACAGATATACAATGCAAAAGTGGATGGATGCAGAAGTCGCGGAAGGCCACGACACACCTTCCATGATCAAATTGATCGTGTACTAGCAGAAGGTGATGTCAGGAGCCTTAAGAACAGACGAGCGTGCATGACAAGAGCTATGAATGTCAAAGAAGCATGTGAGGTATGTAAGAATAAGCCTGTATGGCACTCTGTTGTTCGTGCCTACCCCGCAAGGGACCTGGCGTGAAGTTATGTATGTATGTATGTAAGTTTTCTTTTATTGTATTAGTTTATAAAGTCATTACACATTTGAAAAAAGTTTTCATTTAACACATTTTTAATATAAAATGTATTTAATTTTAGGAACAAGCAGGGTCATAATTAAATCACGGTGTGAAATATACATTACATTATTACAAATATCAATGTAAAGAATCAAAGGAGTTTTAACAGATTGGCTAAAACAACGCAGTTATGATGATATTTAAAATTTGTTCGTACTGTTAATTTAAAAGTTTAGTAATAAATGAATATTATTAAAGACACGTATAGCTAGTTACGAAAGCAAGTCTTAGTCTCTTAATCTTATTTTTACAAAACATAATATATAATTTTACCATTTTCTTTGGCATTAAACATTCTCTTTAAGACACTGAAAGGTTAGTCCCTTAAAACACCTAAAAAACAGGTTCGGCCTAGTTTAGGTGTTTTTTCTATGTAAAGAAAAATACAATTTTACGAGTAATTGTATATTTAAGCTTAATTTATGGTATTGTTGAGATTGTAATTGCAGACTTTACAAAATAATAATTCAATTAGTTTAGGTAGACTTTAAATTACTCATTGGTCTAATTTTTTACATTACATTGATAGTATTTACATTTTAAAATTGTTAAACAATATTATAATTCTAGCACTCACCCTTCAGTCCGGTACTCGTGATAGTTAATACAACAATGTCTAGTTATTAGCCAGTTGACAAGTGTAAAGGGTGTGGTGTTAATTCAATAATTGAAAATGTGCGAACTCAATGCACTGAAGAAAAACCATACTAGTCACAAGTGAAAGGACAAAATATTATTTTCTTTACAGTAATTTTTCGAAAGTATAAAGAACAATACCCAATTACGAATACTATATGTTGCTGGGGAGTTTCTTGCCGCTTCTTCTCCTATACAGCAATAACACGTTGCGAAGCGGGGTATATAGACTAGGAGGTAAAATTAAATTTTAACTTATAGGTGTGACCTTCAAAAAGTGTTCTCCAGTGGAACTTATTTTGAATAAAAACTTTTGAATTTCAGTTTATAAAAAATGAGAAAAGATTGATAGAACAAGCATATAATGGGAGAAATAAAAGTCATGTGCAAAAAATATGTTAAACTGAAATATTTATGGATACAAGTTTAAAGGGAGATTAAGACAAATAAAATTATTGTTCACTTTAAGATGTTTTAGATAATATATATTAATAATAATAGCTTTAGAAATAAGTTATTTTATACATTTTTACTTTTTGAAGTCGGTTTTTTAAAATGAAGTTTTTATTTTTATTTCTTACTTTTTAGTGTCTAGCTATGTATGGGTGGACAGACGAATGGTGCCGCGCTTCTTAAAAAATATAGGTCCCAAGAAACAGGAACAATTTTTTTTCGTAAAATGAACTGAAAACTACTGGGCCAAACTGTGTCAAATTTTTAGGGGACCACATGGCAGCTATTCCCCGTCGAACAATAAAAGAATCACGTAAATCGGATCATAAATCACGGAGTACTCGGTGAACATACATAAAAAAAATCCGACGAATTGAGAACCTCCTCCTTTTTTCGAAATCGGTTAAAAAAGGAAGATAGATTGTGTGAAGGATGACATGATGGTTTTTGGTGTGACATTGGACGTATGTTTACCAGTATAGAGTAGTAGGATAAATGCAATGTTCCAAAAATACTGAGCGAACAAGAGTCTAATATAAAAGTAAATTTTAACCACACTACACTACAAAAAATCATATTTACAAAATAACATAAGTCTACTAATATAAAAAACTAAATAAAATTGACTTTTAATTATATATAGAAAAAATATTTTTACAATAAATATGTGTTGTATTATTTTGACAACAAAGAAATTTAATTAATAACTGCAACGAAAATTTCAAAGTTTAAAATTTATATATCGTGTTGTAAATAAAATTGTGGACACTTCAATTTCAGCGAAATTCTCTAATAAAATTAAATGTTCATCGTACGAACGCCAATTATTTACTTCGGTAATATAATATTAACATATGCTATACTCCAAGTCATAAGTGACGACGGTCAAGAACATGTAAAATAATTACTATTGTAAATTATTAGGTCTTTAATATATTTTGATTGAAAGAAATGACGAAAAGATATTTATTTCAAATTACACACAATATAAAAAATAATTATAAATAAAACAAAAAAAAAACACGCTTTCATAAAAAATACAACTAAAAACAGAAAATAATATTTAATAAATTTGGTTTCTGATGAATGGGGTCTTAAAAAAAACCGTGGGGTGTATTCAAAGCGCTTTTTAAGATATTAAAGAAGAATAAAAAGCGCTTTGAATATACCCCACGCTTTTTTTTAAGACCCCTTTCATCAGAAACCAAATTTATTAAATTTTATTTTCTGTTTTTAGTTGGATTTTTTATGAAAGCGTGATTTTTTAGTTTTTTTTAAATTATTATTTATTTTTTAGTTGATTTTTTAAAAACTGTTTTTAAATACAAGCTTTTGAGATCCTGCATATCATGTAGCAGCGGAGTGCAAGCCAAGAAAAGTAAAACGAGCCCAAACACGACGAGTCTATCTTGTTAGTACAGGAGTTCCTTCCGACAGGCCACCTTCCGACTCCATCATCAGATCAGCTCCATGGTACCATATTATTGCACTGTCACGCGATATAAACATACGAGCCCAAACACGACGGGTCTATCTTGTTTAGTATAGGAGTTCCTATAGCCACCTTCCGACTCCATCATCAGATCAGCTCCATGGTACCATATTATTGCATTGTCATCGACCTTTGACAGGTGTGCAAAGTTTGAATTAAATCTGATCATTCAAAATAGGACAAAATCGAGCTCAAAGGGGTCGGTTACAAACATACATACATACATACATACATGCAGGTGAAGCTAATAAAAGCGTGTTAAAATACAACTACGAAATGACTAGACTAGATACTAGCCTCTTCTAATTTTGGATTAAGGACTGTTAGGTTGGTAGTTCATGGTTGGGTCCTTTCAGAAGTGAAACAGTTTTACGACTAAAAATGATTTAATTCGGACGTATTGCTGCGACAACGAGCAAATCGACTCTAATGGACAAATTCAATAAAACGTATTAGAAACGCTGAATATACAATTTTATAATAGGACGATATTCCTGTCGCGCTTCTCGATGTGGTTCGGTTTCATATACCATTTTTTACGTTGTGTCAAAAAAAAATCTATTCTACACACTACGATTCAAATCCATGTCATTATAATTAGTTACATATTTCTTTGCCGCTCCTGAGGACCTGAAGCGATTACTTTCACAGATTCGTATTATAAATATAACCTGTCAAAATAAAGTGGAGTTTGCTACTCTGCTTTACAGTTTAATGTAATAACAACAACCCGTAAATGTCGGTCCCACACCTTGGGTCAGGCCTCCTGTTTACAGGGGAAACACACAATATACCCGCCATGATTCTTCAAGGTGGATTGGTGAATTTGACACATCGGCTATCTTGATGTGCAGGTTTCATACTTATATTTTCCGTCACCGTTAGCGCGTAGTAAAACTTTAAGCACGTTAGGTTAGAACACTGTCTGAGTGCTGCGCGGGTAGCTCCCTGGGGAAAGGATTCCCCACCCACAGTTATGCCGTCGAGATGGGAGTACGCAGTGTTCCACGCGGGCGTTACAAACCCCCCGCAATGAGAGCATAAAGATGCCGGGAAACAAAATTAGTTCTTCATCAGTGTATGAGGCCGATGGGCCGCCGCTTGCCGAAAACCAACGGAGAGGCAAGGCAATATACCAGTGGCAATGGCATTAAGGGTAAAGGACGGAATACCGAGTAATTTTAGTGGGTATCACTAGCTTTGGTGTGGCAATAGCGTCTTTAGTACTGCTTAGAGGTGTTAGTGCCACCCCGATCTGCCAAATCTTCACACACCGGCCGCGATTATTCCCCTGAGGCTGATGGCCTTCAATCGGGTTAAAACGTCACTTTCACTTAGACAAGTGGTACATGCTTTTTTGCAATAAGTCGAACCCCGACCCCTTTGTGTATGGGTCGCGTGTGCGCTAACCACTAACCTGACAAAATTCGAGAATAATTTAAACGAGACTATAATTCATATAAAAAATGTGTTTTTTATTTAACTTACAAACGCTCACATCTTGATATCTAAACAAACTCACAAGTACACGCATCTGGGTGTGGTGAAAAAATACCTTCAATAAAGCTAACTCAAGGACACAGAAATACAATTTCATGAAAACATTACGACCATAATAATTGTTTTTTTCACCAGTAGTTTGCTGGTTAAAAAGTGAATATTATAATATTATTAAGTTTACGAAGGTAATAATAATAATATAGCTAAACATCTGATATATGTCTTAAGGGACCAAAATGCTGGTTCTTATGTCTTTATCTTAGGAAAAGCATTTTCGAACATATCCAAGTTGTCAAGCGTTTCTCAGTTCTTGTTTTAAACGAGTTTTAGCATGGTCCACAACACAATTTTAAACAGAAAGGAACTAGTAACCAGGGACTCCAGATTGCGTTTTGGAAATGTCCCAAAATTTGATGAATTTAACTAAAACTAAGCACGGACCTACCTTATATTTCGAGTCACTAATTCAAATACAAAATGATATTAAATGATACAACATACAACAGTGAATAGTTACAGCATATAATCTTAATCTTTATATATATAATTCTTAAATCTTCTGTATGTGACTAAATCCTCCTAAACGGTTGGACCGATTTTGATGATTTTTTTGTGTGTATTCAGGTGGGTTCAAGAATTGTTTTGAATCACAATTGGAGCCTGTAGGTGGCGCAGGAACCGAGTAATAGATTTTTTCTTATTATAAAACTACGTTTTAACAGTTTTAAGCGCGGTAAAATATTTGATATTTATTGTTCCGATGTTGCAGCCACTTTTCAGTAACCGTGATCACGGAAGACAAAGATGGCAAGTGTCAATGAGTATTGTTAAAGTTTAATTTAGCCTACCGCCAACTAGTTCATTTTAATTATTTTATAGTTTTAATTTTATTTGTGGTGATTATTTACTCTATGAGATTCTAATCTAATTTACACAGTTTTGTATCTTATCTTGTATATATAAATCTCGTGTCACGATGTTTGTCCGCGATGGACTCCTAAACTACTCAACCGATTTTAATCAAATTTGCACACCGTGTCCAGTTTGATCCAACTCGAAAGATAGGATGGATAGGATATAGATAAGTTTTTATACCGTTGGAACCGGTAGGTGGCGCTGAGATCGGGTTCTAGAATCCTCTTAACAACGGGGAGCGATTTTGTTTTTGTGTTTGAGTGGGTCCCCGGATGGTTTAAATCCACAATTTTAACCGGTAGGTGGCGCTGGGATCGGGTCATAGATTTTTATTTTTTCAGAGCAGGACAACGTCTGCTGGGGCCGCTAGTATATTTATAAAATACAAAAGTGAATAAAAGATTCTCGAGTATAGATAAATGGCCCACCTGATGGAAACCTGGTAACCATCGCTTATGGACACTTGTGATACCGAAGGTGCTACCTATCTGCCGCTCTCTAAAGGGAGACTGGAACCTGGCCACTAATGTCGGAACACAACTCAAGGTCATTATGGCAGGCCACTAATGACAAGCCGCTTGGCCGCAGCAAAATTATATTCTTTCTCCGTTCCTACACTAGTAAATACGTATTGTTACGAGTTACCCAGTACTCGAATTAAAATACCGTTGGAATTACTATAGAATTTATTAGATCTATACAAACACGTGTAACATAGGCACAAATATAACTAAACACAGTACAAAAAATCCGTCACTGTACCACTTGTCGAATTTACACACGTCTTGATAGAATCGTAATCGTAGCTTGACTGCCCCACCTCGTCATTCAGGCATTGTTTTATAGGAAACTGTATAATACAACATTCGACTGCGTGGACCGAGTTTTTCCAAGAAAACGTAATCTGCACACCTGGTTAATGATTCCTGCGAAGGGCCATAAACGCAAACGATAACAATAGGCGATTGTCTAATTGCAAATTTTAAACACAAAGTAAACAAAAGAAGCCCAAATGCGGGAAGGTTAATAAACCAAATGCGCATTTCTTTGTCGGTATGTAACAGTATACTAAAAGCGTATACCTCAACACGTTAGTAGTAAAGCCCTATTCAAAAATGTTTTATTGCTTTGACAACCTGTGGCCGACCGACCCTTAAGGAGTTTAGTGGCGTTGTTCGTCATTTATCTGACCTAACCCTTTGCGGGGAATGTTTGCGTACCCACATATGTCACATTTGTTACACTACGCTGGTAAGGATTGAATAGATCTCTACGCATTTAGACAGGGATTTGTAGCCTTTTACATGGATGTGTTCATTTCTGTCTTTCAATTTGTAGAAAAAAAAAATAGTCTACCCTTTGAATTTGCGTCACACACGTCAAAAAGTTTGACGGCCTCTGTGGTGGAGAGGGCTATGCCTTTAACGGCCTATTTCACTGCAACGAAGAGGCTCCAGGTTCGATACCTGGTATCGTAAATTTCGGAAACGTATTTTCTCCTTTATTTACTTTGGTCTGGGTATCTGGGATCGGCCCCAGTGTAGTGCGTTGTATATTACCCATAACACAAGCATAACTTGCTTAATTTGGGGATATACAATGTGTGTTTGTCTGCCGATGTTATTATTATTATAACATTAAAAAGTTATTTTGTTATTATCACAGACAATATTGTATATTTTTTTCTCTTTAATTCTGATACAAAATAAATGATACCAAATATAATGAAGAAATTTACTGCAAATTAATTTATTTATAAAATTTATTTTTAAGTAGGTAGTTATTATCTTCTTATATATATAAAAATCTTGTGTCACGATGTATGTTGTCAATAAACTCCAAAACTACTGAACCGATTTCAATCAAATTTGCACACCGTGTGCAGTTTGATCCAACTTAATAGATAGGATAGCTTACATCTCAATGGACCCTGTAGATGGCGCTGCAATCGGGTTCTAAATTTTATTTCTTCAGGGCAGGACAACGTCTGCTGGGACAGCTAGTATTTATCTAAAAAAATGTCTGATGCTACATTATGCTACATTATATAGGGGTCGTCAAGCTAAGGTTAATCACTGAAGCCAGTATTAGATAGTTCATTTCTGTCTTTCACTTTGGATGAGTCGTGTACATAAATATTAATTGAATCTTTCCATGTCATTGAATACGTCTGTCCTTTCCGTTCGTTTTAAATTAGGAATACCAATCACAGCTGTATCAGCTGTTGACATTTCAGAATCCGAGATTTGAGAGATCCCCAGGTTTCCACAGGCGCGAGGTCTCAAAAGCCACTATTATGTATCTATTACCAATGGACCCCTAATTTTATTTTAATACTCCGAAAATAAACATGAACGAACAATGATATACGGACTGTAGATAAACTGCGAAAGTTAGAAAGTTAATTTGAACATTTTTCTTTCATGTTTAATGTGTGTGATTGCCTTAAGATGAGCGTTTCAAAGTCTATATGTAGGTCTGTTTTGATGGATATGTCATTTATATCAGTACGTGTTTGAAATCAGAAATAAGTTTTAGTGACTTTATAAACGAGGGAGTTGGTTAAATAGAACTCTTTAGAGCTAAGCAAATAGATTCAAAAAATTTCTAAGATAAATTCCATTGATTCCTATATCTGTTTACCGATAGGGGACCGAGGGGTGAAACTACCATATTGTTGGCACCCCAGTATTATATTTGGCAAACAAAACCTTCTACAATCAAAACACAATTTATCAAAATCTGTTTGCTATCTCTGTTGTAAAACTATCTACATTCAAAATTAATATCTGTTTCGTACAAATGCCTTCAAACAATATATTAGTAGTGACATAGACATTTTTTAATTCTTCTAGATTTCACTCTTTGATTTTTTATTAATTATTAAGGCTTTGCAGCATAGGCGACCATGCTGCCTGGTAAGTACAATTATGATATAATAAACAAAACATAACAAAGTAATCAATGAATTCTTATGTCAAGTATATAAATATATAGAAACCTGGGGTATGCTAAGATGGGTCCTCCATAATACAATAAATTTCACCTACTATATTGCTACTACTAAATTGACACCACTTGACTTTATCTAAAAATTATTGATATATGCAACACCAAAGGCTCTAGAATTGCGCTGCTTCTGGAATCTGATTACTAATGCCGAAACACAACTCAGGATTGTTATGGCGACATACTCTATATTAGGATTGGTAGCCATCCAGTCGGGCAAACGCCCTACCACCTGGCTGTGGGTTGTTCGCCTCTTACGACAGACCGCCGGTTGCAGGAAATCGTATTCTTTATCCGTTCTTGCATGGATACCACCGCTTCGGACATATTGTGGCTTGAAGAGAAGAAGCGGCGAACTTTCAGCAAATATGCCTATCTCTAATAATTTTATATGGTATTAAGATGAGTGGAAGGAAAAGTAAAAGAAATATCAATGAAATTGGTTTATGTTCCGGTGCACGCAGAAAGAGCTCAGTGTCTTGAGGTCTGGCAGTTGGTTTATGTTGGGTTTGGGGTCTTAGTAGTGTTACGCGTTTGTGGGACTCGAATTAAAATGCCGTTAGAATTATTACAGAATTTATTAGAACTACACAAACAATTATAACACAGGTACAAATATAACCGAACGCAACAATTCCAAACGTAATGCAGAATGTCGTAATTCAATAAAACGTGCAAAGTCCGTCGATATTAGATTCCTGAATGTACACACGTCACGCGTAGTTCGTAGTTATAGCTCAACTGACCCCCTCTCTCAAGCAGGCCATTGTTTTATACTTCATAAATCTGGCCGCCTGGCAACGTCGACATAATTTCCTAGAATTAACTTGTACTTATAATCCGCAACACATGGCTAATGATGCAATTTGTAAGCGGCCGTAAACAATTACAATAGGACAGTAGGCTGTTCTGCACAGTAACTAGATACGTATGCCAATAAATAAGTGAACAAAAGAAGACGATCGTAAAATGATTACAATTAGTACAAATGCCGATAGCTATATTGTGGCGAATGATGGTAAAACCATCTTGTTAGTTTAAGAACTTTTAGAAAGAACGTAGAACATTCGGGAAGGAAAAGGCAAGGAGGGATACATTTCAGAAAGGGATAGACGATGAACTATTGTTCTAGAATAGAGAGTTCAGGAAGGAAATGACGGAGATAGATGATGTTTAGCAAGGGATAGATAGTAAATAAAAGAATAACGAAATTATGGGTTCTATAAAATTCTCCCGGGTATATAAGCAGCGTAAGGCGCGCCAACCGGGCAATTTAGAGTTTAGTTCAGTTCAAGACGGTAAAGCGACAAGTGCGATACTAAAGAGTTGGAAGAGAAGGTTAATAGAAGGCAGTGACAAGTTAAGTGGTGAATTTGGTGACAAGATTAGTGGACAGTTAAGTGAAGGATGAGTGTAGCGTAGTTCTAGAGATGAACCAGAGTTCTACGCAATCTCAGCGACGGTTTTGTGAGCGAGACATCTTATCGGGACTGTGCATCGTCAGCCGTGCATATAGTGGCAACCCTGCAGAGAGGTATTACGTGCGGCTGTGTAAGTCAATAAAAGCGTTTAGTTAAAAACTGGTGTTTTGTTCCAATCCATAAGAGCTTACCCCCACTCGCACGTAACAATATGTAATATAGTATGTAATACAGATCTGTACGTGGAATTTGTCTTTGTTGAAGCCTAAGTTGAAACAGTAGTTTTGATGATCGGATCCCAAACAGCCATCTTCTCTAGTCTATAGATTTTTTAGAATTTTATTATATATACAAGTCGCGAAAACTCAATAAAATGCCATAGACGTGTCTACAAATCAATTTAATTTGGCAATAATACGTGTCTTCTGGTCATCAGATAGGTGAAGATCGATCATCAGTGTCTCTTAGACTACCTATATAACGCGGTCCAATTCACTAACAGATACGTCAGCATGGCATTATTAGTGTTTTAATATTCCTATATTATACATGTATCTTATATCAGCAACAATTCAAAAATATGACATAGAATTTCTAGAGAAAGAAAGCAAAAAGAAAGACTTCAATTGAAGAAATCAGTATTAGTATTATAATCAGTAGACTCATAATAAGTAATACTCGTATATAACGAAATATATATATACATTATTAAACCGACTTTAAAAAAGGAGAAAATTCTCAAGTCGTGGGAATATTTTTTTATAAATTAGCCATAATTGTTTTTGTAGAAGCTTAGCTTAGAAGATTTTATTTTTATTTTTCGAAGCAAGGATTCAGCAAGCGTTATCTTACTAGCAGAAGGTTAGTAAGACTTGGTAAGACAGTTTTCTGTCAGTGACTATTCCTAAATTTTTGGATGAAAGAAAGAAAATCTTTATATGAAGAAATAGCGAATTAATTACCTTCTTTATATATTGTTATACACAGAGCATATTTTGCAACAAGGTTTGCACTCAGCATATTGCCATGCCGGAATTCTATCCTAATTTTCAGTGTAAGCCTTTATCTTTGGCGTAAAACCAAAACGACCCTTTTATTAAATAATGATAATAATTAATGAAACTATTTCTACTTCTGTAATATTTTATTATAAAATATATTTAAATAAAACAAACAATAAATAATTTTGTTACTTTAAAATCAAAATAAATGGCCGTGTAACAACTAGTATCGAATCAACTAATGAAATCTACTTCATCTCAATATTTGTACACACAAAGAGCTTCATAAGCTTGTTTTTCAAATATCTATTCCTAGTACAATATTTTTAACTTGTTTAGACTAGATTTTAAGAAGCCTAGGTGATGAATTTAGCCGGATAAAACGTCTATATAAAAGAAAATATTATAATGTTGTATTAAGGATAAATTGTAACAAATTAATGGAAAAAGTTTATTCTGTAGGAGGCAGTTCTTTAGAAATTCTCTAGAAATTTTCCTTGTCGTCGAAATTCCAAAGATATCCAGAACTAGCTTTTGAGCAAAGGTCTGTTTTTTACACTTATAAAGAGTAAAGTGTTTACATATATATTGACTGAAATTCGGTGTAAATTTAATGCCTAGGATGGACAAGGATACTTTTCATCCCGGAGTGTAGTATAAATGTATGTAAAGGTTATCCCAGAAAATATGGTAGGATTTTTTAATGGCAGTTTTTTTTTCATTTTGTTAATTTCAGTCAATTTGGTCGTTTCGGTAATTTCAGTAGTTTTGTTAGTTTAGTAATTTTGGTAATTGTGGTAGTTTTGGTTACTGTGGTAGTTTTCGCGATTGTGGTAGTTTTGGTTGGTAATGTTGGCTGTTTTAGTAGTTGTGGTAGTTTTTAGTAGTTTTAGTAGGTGGTTTTGGTAGTTGTGGTAGTATTGGTAGTTGTGACAGTTTTGGTAGTTTTGGTAGTTGAGGTGGTTTTAGTAATTGTGGTAGTTTTGGTTACTGTGGTAGTTTTCGCGATTGTGGTAGTTTTGGTTGGTAATGTTGGCTGTTTTAGTAGTTGTGGTAGTTTTTAGTAGTTTTAGTAGGTGGTTTTGGTAGTTGTGGTAGTATTGGTAGTTGTGACAGTTTTGGTAGTTTTGGTAGTTGAGGTGGTTTTAGTAATTGTGGTAGTTTTGGTTACTGTGGTAGTTTTCGCGATTGTGGTAGTTTTGGTTGGTAATGTTGGCTGTTTTAGTAGTTGTGGTAGTTTTTAGTAGTTTTAGTAGGTGGTTTTGGTAGTTGTGGTAGTATTGGTAGTTGTGACAGTTTTGGTAGTTTTGGTAGTTGAGGTGTTTTAGTAATTGTGGTAGTTTTGGTTACTGTGGTAGTTTTCGCGATTGTGGTAGTTTTGGTTGGTAATGTTGGCTGTTTTAGTAGTTGTGGTAGTTTTTAGTAGTTTTAGTAGGTGGTTTTGGTAGTTGTGGTAGTTTTGGTAGTTGTGGCAGTTTTGGTAGTTTTGGTAGTTGAGGTGGTTTTAGTAATTGTGGTAGTTTTGGTTACTGTGGTAGTTTTCGCGATTGTGGTAGTTTTGGTTGGTAATGTTGGCTGTTTTAGTAGTTGTGGTAGTTTTTAGTAGTTTTAGTAGGTGGTTTTGGTAGTTGTGGTAGTTTGGTAGTTGTGGCAGTTTTGGTAGTTTTGGTAGTTGAGGTGGTTTTAGTAATTGTGGTAATTTTGGTTATTGTAGTAATTTTGGTTTTGTTAGTAGGTTTTGTAGTTTTTGTATATTTAGTTTTATGTAGTTTACATATAGATAGACGGGGGATATAAAAATAAAACTACAACAGTTTGAAATAGGGGATAAAAGTTTGTATGGGAGACTAAACATTTCTGAAAGTTATGGATATAAACATTCAATGCAATAATAACTGAATCTGTCTGTGTGAATACCGAAAATTGATATAAATACTTTTCATGTCGGGAGAGGTATAGTTTGTGATATAAAATGAAGTAAATAACCCCTGAATGAGTCTTAGCACTAGCAATCTCCACTCCATGCCGGCTGGCTAAGGCAAGCACTTATAAGTGATATAGGTAATATTAATATATCACTCCCTTAGAACTATAGAGATAACTAATTAACAATATCAACTTCTCAATTTAATTAATTACTAACAGATACCGACAGATATTGTTCTGCTCTGCGGAAAAATAAAAATCTAAGACCCGATCTCAGCGCCACCTACCAGTTCCAACGGGATAAAAAGTTTCATATGTCCGTTTCCTGGTTCTATGCTACCTGCCTACCAATTTTCACCCAAATCGATACATTCTTGAGTTATAGTTTAACTAACACGACTTTTTTTACATATTTAGATTTTCAAGTATTTAAATCCAATTACTGCAAATTTTGATCAAGATCTGTACAATATTTAGGGTGCGATATATAAAATTTTAAGCAAAATAAAACTGGCAAAACGTATACCCATATAAATTTTAAAATATTGTATTCCATGTTACACCCCTTAATACAGATGAAGCCCTATGACAAGCCGCAGAAAAGGGACACCCTTTCATCACAAGCTACAAATTAAGTAATTTCTGTTTTAACAACTTTGACAGGAGTTTTATTATATTTTTTCGGTCGTAAAATTAAGATAACCCTTTCACGCCGTCACCAGACGTGAGGAATGTCAACCCACACAATTAGGTTAGGTGGGGTCGTTTTAGCCCCGGCTTTAGTATGAATTTAAAGGAATGTTTGAACAGTTTGAACATTTTTGGGTTGAAATTAGTTTTTAATTCTACGGACGCTTACACATACAACACTCTTTTCACGGTTTTACTTGCATAGATGTCAGGAGTCTTTGGCGGAAAGAGATGTGGCGCTGTGCGGTTTTATTTTCTAAAAATGTGTAAAATTACCCTAACACGAACAATAGTTGTAGGATATTGATAGGTTTTGAGTAGTAATTATGTGTTTTGTGAGAAATGCGAACTGTATAGTCAAATGTGGCCTTTTGAGTTGTCACAAGAACTTCGTTGAATGGCACTAGCTGATTACCTACAGTTCAGCTGTGCTATACAGAGGCTTAAGAAAATGAAGAAACTATATTGTAAACTAAGTTCTGGCTTAAAGGCCTAGCTGCCAAGCCATAAACCTAAATAAATAAAAACAAATTGTATAGATGTTACTTTAAGTAATTAAATTTTTGGCTTTAGAGGTAGTATCCGCGTCGTATGAAATGACGTACTCCAAGGTTCCCATCCTGGACGCGTAAAGTCTGTATACATCTTTATATAGTCCTTTAGACATGTACTTTTACATAAATATTATAACTACCGCATACTATGTTGATTGTGAAGGAAAATATAGTAAGCAAACCTGCAAATTGAGGCCACTAATTTATGAATCCCACCAATAAAAGGTCAGTTATATTAAACTGGCAAAAACCGAACCCAAAAGTAAAACGTTATAATAATTCGTACCATCTTTATTATAGTATTTTCTAAAATAAAGATAAACATACAAACAAACTAAATTCGTTTACTATTATTTCTTTTACAGTGCAGGCTGTGAAACTATGGAATGCGCTGCCTTTTACTGCCAGAGAGGTCCAAACATTGCCTATATTTAAGAACACATTCAATAAATTTGCCAGGTGGTAGGGCATTTTCCCGACTGGATGGCTACCATCCCTGGTCTAGAGTATGCCGCCATAACAACCTTGAGTTGTGTTCCGACATTAGAGGCCAGGTTCCAGTCTCCCTTAAGGAGCAGCAGCGCATTTGTAGCACCATTGGTATTGCCGTCTGCCTGTCTGCTGAACTCCTGCAATAAAAAAACACTACTTTTCTTAAATAATTAGAAGATATAAAAAGTCATCATCTATAAAAAAATGCGATAGTAACTCGATCCCTCTGTTAACCTTTCACGGAAAATCTACCGCTGTACTGAATCGGTTTTGGTAATTTTAAAACCGAAAATGAACGTAGATAATTTTATCCCAGGATAAGATAAAGATTAATAATTGATTGCTAGATACTCGTTAATTCCGCGATTTATATAAGATATTTTGACGTGATTTAACAATCAAAGATATGTTTTGAAGAACGAAATATTCCATCTGTAAATGAAATAATGTACCCTGTTCTCAGAATTTGCTCTCAAAATTCATTAGGCCTGTCACCGTTCACAATTAAGTTACGTTTTAATTATGACCGGAATTCTGTGTCCATCTTAATTTAGGCCTATTGGGTTGTGAACACGATGAAAGTATGGACTACCCTCTTCAAGCGTTTTCTGACATTTTTAAAAGTACTTTTCTTCCTATCTTACTCATTTAATTTCAATTTACTCGCTTTGTAACGAAATGAATAATGTAGTCAAAATATTAATTTATGCATTAATTTCATAAAATTCATTTATTCATGGCCACAATTATTATTATTATTTGAGATATGAAGTGAATTTTGGATGACTTTGAGAAAAAATACCAGGAAGTAATTCTAAACTATATTAAAAACGTCGGATAAACCAAAATAAAATAAATTACCGCGCTTAAAACCGTTAAAACGTAGTTTTATTATGTGTACAAGTCGCGAAAACTTAAGAAAATATTATATTAAAAATGTTTATGATAAACTAGCTGCGCCCCACGGACTCTCCCGCGTGGTGATTGAAAATCGTCATAATTCCAAAATAAATATTTTTTCTAAAATAAAAGTAGCCCAAGTTACTCCTTATTACATCAGCTACCTGCCAATAAATTCCCGTTAAAATCGGTCCAGCTATTTTAGAGATTATCCGGAACAAACAGACAGACAAAATTGTAAAAATGTTATTTTGGTGTAAGTACCGCATATATATTGATATGCATGTAGTAAAAAGCGGTTATTTCAATATTACAAACTGACACTCCAATTTTATTTATATGTATAGATATATATAATAAACAGAGAAATGTGCCCTGTAACTATACCCAACCCGGACTTCTGCATTTACTTTTCTCCTAAATGTCCAAATCTGTGTGGAGTGGCTAGGCTATAGGCCATGGCCCTCGCATAAGAAGAAGGAAAGAACACCGTAGGGTTCCAAGTTAAACTATACTTGAGTAGTCGAATAGTGCATTAATTCTTATTTAAATAGGAATCAATATTATGTCAATAGAATATTTTATTGATGTGTATTATATATATCTATCTGTACATATCATAAAATTGTAGAGGTCAAATTTCTGTACAATAAAAAAATACTAAAAACCGAGACAGAGTGATGTAAGAACTGAAATAGACCTAATTTTGTTTTTTTTCAATTATTTTGTTTCTCTGTTTGTCTGTCTGTTTGTACCGGTTAAACTCCGAAACGAATGGACCGATTTATACGACATTTTGTATGGTGATAGCTTATATCCCTGGTAAACAAATAGGATACTTTTGATCCTGAAAAATTAAAGAGTTCCCGTGGGATAGTTAAAAAACCGCACTAGCTATTAGAAAACAAACATTATAATTTAATTTAATGCTCATAAGCAAATCGGGGGGACGATTGAATTCCTTTGCTTCTTCTCCCGGGTCCCTTTGCCTTCTACCGGCCATCGCATCGCGCCCGCAGACAGCTCATAAGTTTTAGAAAGTTGTCTTATGATCTGTGCTCAGTATCCTACAAAAAGTATTCTTAGAAATATTTTATATTCAAACTTCTATAAGCTTCTAGATTACCAATTCACAAGTAAACCTAAGGTTAAGCCACGACAAACATCTTAACAAAACCCCACCAAATACTAAGTTTTGTGCGTTTGCATAATTTATACATTTACCTAACGTCAGTCCGAAGGTCCCGTCATAACCGTACAATGCCGATCTCCGGGGTAAACAAGTTATCTAAGCGAAGAATCGCTAACTTAGTTTAAGATACTATAACAAACTTCTATTTGTGGTGAATGATGTGTAAATTCGGACATTCTATGAAAATACTGACAAATATTTAGTAAATACAATAAACTTATTTAACAATATTTTTTTCATGAACATGTTCATTCAATCAATACTCAGAGACTTTCATCTAAGCGATGAATCACTAGCTATGAATGAACGAATTACTGAGTAATTTATTGCTAAAATTTACCACAATAAGCGTTGCGGGCGCGATGCGATGACCGGGAGAAGGCAAAGGGACGGGATGAAGCAAGGAAGGACTTACCTCGCCACCAGTCGGCCGCCATACTGCACTCGTCCCCCGGGGCTCACAATCTCGGGTGCATGTTATTTATACATACATACATACATAACTTCACGCTAGGTCCCTTGCGGGGTAGGCACGAACAACAGAGTGCCATACAGGCTTATTCTTACACACCTCACTTGCTTCTTTAACATTCATAGCTCTTGTCATGCACGCTTGTCTATTCTGTGTTATTTATATATTTTATAAACAAATACAGGCGCAATGCGATGGCCGGGAGAAGGCTAAGGGACGAGAAGAAAAAGCAAGGAAAACTCACCTCGCCGCCAGTCCGCCTGTGGCGGCGCTCGTCCCCCGGGGGTTCACACTCTCACTAGGTTTGTGGCTTTGATAATTAAATGTTATACAATTATATTATAATAATAGGTTATACAATTTATTTCTATTTATTTGTGTTCCAACAATATCATGGTACGTAATTTATTGCGGTGACAGCTGTGACAGTAACTCTATGTCTTTTGTTTAGCGCATTCTTCATTATTATTTTTTTCCATTCTTGATGGCGAGGATGAGGAGGATGAATTTACAAGGTATTCCTCGGCGCAACCAAGCGTTGTTATTACATTAAACAGTTGCTGAACAAACATCTTATACAATTGACATGTGTTTGGATAGTGCACGCCTAATAAGTTGTGGACTGTCTGAATACATGTCAAAATATTTAAACTCAATTATATTATAAAATATATAAAATTCTCGTGTCACAGTTTTCGTTGCCATACTCCTCCGAAACGGCTTGACCGATTTTGATGAAATTTTTTGTGCTTATCCGGTATCTATGAAAATCGGCCAACATCTATTTTTCATCCCCCTAAATGTTAGGGGTAGTCCACCCCTAATTTTTTTTTTTATTTTTTAGAAAAATTTTTAATTTCTATTTTTTTATGATACAACATACAAAAATACATACAACCCTAGATTTTCAACCCTCTACGATCAACCCCTATTTTTTACCGGGCAGGACGACGTCTGCCGGGACAGCTAGTAAAATATATGTTATAAGATAATGCAATAACATAATAATATGTGTATTGCATACACTTACTAGAGGATACACCACTACATATGGCTGGTTATAAAATATTATTAGTCATATCTTTTCTATCTTCTTTTTTATATTTTATTCTGCCCGCGTCTTCGTCCGCGTGGATTTTTTTCATAAAAAGTATCCTATGTTACTTCTAATATCTCCAAGAGTATGTGTACAAAGTTTCATGATGATCGGTTGAGTAGTTTTCGCGTGAAAGCGTAACAAAAAACTTAGACTTTTACAATATTATTACTCACTTCACATTTATAATATTAGCAGGGATTTAAGAATTTCATTTGAGTCAGGTTGCCTGGCAGAGATCGCTTTTAGCGATAAGACCGCCTTTTGTTTTACCAAATAACTATTGTCTTGTTGTGCATTTTTTGTTTTCGTAAACAATAAAGTGTTGCATATGTCTATATCTATGTCATTCTCATATTCATTTACAGTTATGTTATTCGTTTACAGTGTTCAATAAAATTTTCTTAAGCTACTTTTCAAACAAATTTCTAGGCTGAGCTCGTAACATTTCCGGAAGTTTATATAATATGATAGGCGCTATATATTAGATACTTTTACGCATCATGGCCGCTATTGAAGAGCAAATACAGACTCTATGCCAATCCCTTCTATCCAAACAACTTAACATACCATAAACTTTTATCGGTCTTAGATAATGTGTGAAATTCGACATTCTATGAAAATATCTTTATTTAGTATTAAACAAGATCGTTTTCGGCGTCTGTCTGTCTGTATATCCTTTAATTCATCATCCGTTGGGCTCATTCCACCGCCATAGTTACGACCATTCTTGAGCCAAATGGTCTGTGCCGAGATAATGGCAAGAGACCGAACAGGATGTCTTTGGTGCCGGTGAAGATGGGTCAACCCTTAATGTGGGACGCTACGTGTGTCGTCACTTGGGTTGTTTCCCATTTCCCAGACAGGTTCAAGGTGGCTGGCATAGCAGCCGCACTTCAGGAGGGTCTGAAGCACCGCAAACATGCATCCATTAGCAATGGATACATATTTGTAGCTTTCAGTGTAGAAACTCTAGTACCATGGGGTCCCGAAGCTCATCGACTCTGTCAAAGACCTAATAACTTGTTTTATAGAGGTCTCACGTGATCAAAGGGCTGGTCTGTATTTGGGGCGGCAGCGTATTAGCGTTGCCATACAGGGTGAAATACGGAAAATTGATGGTGATATTCTTTGTAATATTTAATTTATATTTTTTTCATTAAAAGTAACACCAAATATCTACAATATAACATATGAAATACAAAGTTACAATAAGATCATAATAATAATGAAGCCAACAGCGTTGTCTACATGAAAGCTTTTACAAGATTATTAATAAAAAAACAAGAGTCACGGTCTGCCAATTTTTCCGTGTTCCCCGAACATTGCGACGGGCATACGCCATAGTCCCCATATTTGCATACCCCTAGTACCACTAGCAGTTCACCCCTTCAGCCCGGTACATTTAAATTATCATTTCCCACAATAGTCCTACACTGGCCGGTACTAGACCTTGGATGAATTAGTGTATAGTGTAGACAGCGATAATCGCCAGTCAGTGTCACGTCACATTTAGATTCAATTTGTAAGGGGTCTCTACGTGTTGGCCTTCCCATGGTCCCACGCAAGCCCTCCAAGTCCGGACCATTTTCATGGCCCATGGTCTTAGAACAATAAGTAAAAATAGGGTTATAAAAATAATTCATAGAACACATATTACAGAAGAAAAATAAATGTTATACATATTCTTTTTTTAATGACAAGAGATATAACAAAGTTAGAAAATATAAAATAAAGTTATTCCATCTCGAATGTACTATCAAAGTCAGTAAATACAGGAAAAATGGACTGTTTAAATTTGCCAAGAGAACATCCAAAAATATCAACATCAACATCAACCATGCGACGTATTGAACAACGTAATCCCGGGTAAGTGCGAAATGTACCTAGTGCAAATAGCTTCTTAGATCGTATCTCACATTGATGGAACTTCTAGGTACGTGGTAACATAGTTCATTCACTAAATCAATACAATAAAAATTCACAATTTTGTACAATGTCACGGGCTCTAAATACTCGCGTCTAAATGAGAGACTCAGGAGATTATATTGTTACATGACGTCAAAGATAGGCGCACACCTGCCTGTCGCAAAACGCAGTTTATTACCTTTCCTGCATTCAAAGTTCTTTTGTTTATTTCGTGTTTAAAATTTGCAATTAAGAAAAACATCCTATTGTTATCGTACTTGTTTTATGGCCGTCATTAGTGTTGAACTAATCCTTGTTGTTATTGCATTTCGTCGAAGCTTGCCAGGTGTGCGGATTAAGTCAGTGAACGCGGCCCTTTGTTGTATTGTACAGTTTAGTATAAAGCAATGCCCGAACGGAGAGGTGGGGCAGTCAAGCGACGACTACGATACGAGTAAGACGTACACTCGATGGGCAATATAGTGACGGACTTTGTGCGTGTTATTGAATCGTGCAGTTTGTACTGGCTGTGTCCAGTCATATTTCTGCCTGTTTTATACGTGTTTGTACGGTTCTAATAAACTCTATAGTAATTCCAACGGCATAGTAATTCGAGTCCTCTGTAACTCGTAACAATATTTAGATGGTCTTTGTATATAAGATATGATTTATATAATAAGTTAGTATATTTTTGATATAAAAATATAACTTTGCCATTTAGCTTCAAAACTCCTATTAGTTTTTTCCTCAAAAGTCCTTATATAATCTGAACAATAACATAACACCAAGAGTTAACTTCAAAGAAATATCGTGCGGAAAATCCACTGGAGTGTACGGTCGTTACTAAATTTTGCACACAAACTGAATATATGAGTATGTTATTTATATATTATGAGTTTGTAATACCACGTCAGTAACTCTGGCACCAAGTTAATCGGATGGAATCATTAAATTAATGCAATTGCTTAAATCATACTATCATCTGTAGATCGGTGAATCATATCTGGCTCGAAGGTCCAAAAAGAATATGTAAAACACGCAAAGTGCATATTCGTGTGTATTTATGTAGTAGTTGTCGTTCCGTGCTTGCTAGATGATTTACCGGTCTAATTTAGGTTAAGCATTACACTAAAAAATCTGTAATGTTGTTACGAGTGCGGGACTCGAATCACAATGTCGTTGGAGTTACGATATAAATTATTAGAACTGTACAAATACGTATAACATAGGTACAAATATAACTAGACACTACCAGTGCAAACTGCACGATTCAATAACACGTGCAAAGTTCGTCACTATATCGCTCGTCGAATGTACATCTTACTCGTATCGTAGTCGTCGCTTGCGTCCCTAACCACTTCGTTCGGGAATTGTTTTATGCTAACTATATAATACAATACTCGACCGCGTGAACTGGTTTTTTCCAAGAAAACGTAATCTGCACACTTGCAGACATAAACGTGTACAATAACAATAGGCTACTGTCTAATTGCAATTTTTAAACACAATGTAAACATAAGAAGTCCAAATGCGGGGAAACGTAATGAACTGCGCTTTATGACAGGCAGGTGAGCATTTACCTTTGTCGGCATATAACAATATTTTAACAACAATTGCTCGTTTGAAGTTAAGATAACAAACAATAATATTACACTTACGATACACTGTCCAAAACAAACACTTCGCAACTTGCTAATCAATATCTCTCGGAGGAAAGATGAAAGGCTCACTTATTCCTCGTAGCGTGGTATTGAGTTTCGCTTCAAAGATAAAATACATCGAGGCAATAACTTGCTGGAAATACTTATGTAATTCAATATCGTGTTACATGTAATATCATTGTTACTTTTGTGAAATTTTAAAAATATTTTCATTCCCTTGTACACAAAATAGTTACAAATCTTATATATAAAATTCTCGTGTCGCGGTGTTTGTACTTAAACTCCTCCGAAACGGCTTGACCGATTCTCGTGAAATTTTGTGTGCATATTGGGTAGGTCTGAGAATCGGACAACATCTATTTCTTATCCCCCTAAATGTTAAGAGTAGTCCCCCCCTATATTTTTATTTTTCTATGATACAGCATTAAAAAATATACAACCCTAAATTTGCAACTCTGCGATCAACGCCTATTTTTTATTTATTAATTATAAACTTTAAAGCTGTCGGTATATCGAGTGAAGCTTTTCCGGGGAGGACGACGTCTGCAGAGACAGCTAGTAAAACTATAAAATAATAGTGATGTACAAAGGCGAGCTTAGCCCTGAAAAGAATTTTCTTGCAGCAAACCAAAAAGAGTGGGAAGACAAGAGGCAGGGTTGTGGACATGAAAGTTATTACATAAAGTACTTATTGAAAATAAATATAACATTATAAACTACATACACATATATCGATGCATACCTATTATACACATATATAAAATACATATACGTATATAATCAGTTAATTAGGATAGATAGTGTTCTTTAACTCTTCTTTTAAAAATGGTTTCCGACGGACCATCTCGTATCACATTTTTATTAGTAGCTATGTATATTCACCGCTTCGTTGGTCTGGAACTTGTACTTAACAAATTATAAGTGCGCCCGGCAGCTTTTAGTTTATTTAGATTATATTTAAATTACATATAATCAGAAATATTTTTAATTAATTTAATTTTTAAAAATCTGTAATATTAATAATAAATAGTCGTATAGGTAAAAAAAACAGAGCTGATAACAATAGTCAAAGGACGTATGCAATACAAATGTCGACTTTAACATAGTGCTCGCTTCGGTGAAATTTTATGGTCCCATTCTTGAATGTCCCCATGTCGTAGCTCAAAGGGAGCCCTCGGTGCAAAGTTCCCTTCAACCCCTTATTGTATGCCGAATAACATTGTCACAAATCGTTTTGATGTTAGGCGAGGTGGCTTAAGGAAATGACGGTGGAAATCTTATACCGCTATAGGAAAAAAACATTAATATATGATTTTTCCAAAGTAGGGGAAACAGGAATAATGGCGCTCACTGGGTAATGCCAGTCACAAGTATAACTTGGCACACTCAGTGCGTTGGATTACGGAACACAGGTTAAAGCTTGAGCGGTATAATGCGAGAGCAAATAGTAACTAGTTTTACGAATACGCTAGGGAAAGAGAAGTACGTCTGTTTGTTTTCGGTTCCGCTAGCAACATTTTGATTGAACGCTTTTACTTGTTAATTTCAATATTTGATTTTTTATTGCCACTGCTATGAATTTAAATAATTACTTGTGTTGTATTTAGCAATAATTAATTAATACATTAATAAACATTCATTATTTTTTATATATCTTTATCACATAGGTTCTGGCGTCAAAATGCTTTTTAACGCCAAGTAATTAGGAAAAATTACTTTTTTTATATTTTACTTAATTAAGGAAATTCTCATAAGTTTCGCATCAAAGTAGTGATTACTGAATAAATGAACAGTTGTACTATTTTGTCCAAATTTAAATATATTTTTTTTATAGAATAAATATAAAATGATTTCTTTAACGGTTTTGCCCTCTAATTCCTCTTGTAAACGATATGAATTTGCTACTTTCATCAGAATGTGGCATGTTTTATTGTACCAAAAGTTTGTTACATATACATTATCACATCACATTATATTGACTATGAAATATTTTTCACTGTTCTTTTTTAATTTTGATAACATTTGTGGGTATATTTTTAATGTTAATAAGCTTACAAAGTTGCATAGATAATTAAATATATTAGTAACGAGTATATCTAAGTATCTATACATTGTTTTTCTTTAGAAGATCATTTTCACAGATAACAAACAAATTTTTTGGCTTGAGTGAATTTTGAATGAATTACTTTAGACGGCCCACTCGATGGAAAGCGGTTACCATCGTCTATGAACATGTGCAACACCAAAGGTGCTACTGCGCTGCTGCTCTCTTGAGGGAGACTGGAACCTGGTCACTAATGCCGTAACATAACCCAAGGTTGTTATGGCGACCTACTTTAGTCCAAGAGTGGTAGCTATCCAGTCGGGCAAATGCCCACCTGGCTGTGGGTTGTTTTATCACCTCTAACACTCCACCCGGCCGCAGGAAATTGCATTCTTTTTCCGTTCCTGCACGGATAATAGTATATGTTTTTATATCAAGTTGTAGGTGACAAAGACTCTACTAGTCTCTACTCTCTCTAGTACTCTACTACTAGAACCTACTCTCGTTTATATCAATCAACAATTTCGATTATGTCGTACGCGGCATTTCGTATTTATTAAAATATATTAAATTCATGACTAAATATGAAGCAAATATTCATTCCGAGCACAACAACGTTTGCTTATAATAAAAGGAAAATGTATTTTTATAAACATATTGCGGAGGTGTCTCGGGCGAAAGTCGAATACTAAGTTGCATAAGTAGGCACCTTCTTCCATGTGGCGTTGGCAAAATTAAGTTTGACTGGCTACACGCCGATCGGTAGGGCATGTTGCATGTTGCTAATGAGAAGTCACTTAGTGTATTTAGTCTTTGACATTATATACATATAGAAGAAATGCGATTTAGCTAACTGTTAATATATATAATACGACACTGTTGGATAAGAGTGTTGGCACCTGCAATATTTAATAAACTACCAAAACCGTTAAAAACAGTACAGTACCAACCTACTAGGCAAAATGGAACCAACCCACATACTGACAGTTTCGTGAAAAAGCCGTTTATATTAAATTTTTGCAATCACGTAACATGCATATAAAAAAAACTCCTATAGAAAGTATAACACTGGCATGCATATTCAAGCGTTTTTTTAAATAATTTAGGAACACTGTGTTTTATAATAAGGGTTACGCCCGACTTCCCTGGGATCCTAAAAAAATTGGAAAATCGGTTAACAATTGACGGAGAAATACAGTAACGAACATAAGATAAAATACCACACAGAGGAATTGAGAACCTCCTTCTTTTTAAAATTGGTTAAAAAAGAGAATATGCACAAATAAATTTGAAAACCGTGCGAATCTATATTAGAGAAGAAAAATTTCAAATGTTATCACTTATATGATACCAGACCCAAAGATCGTAAATGTGTAACTCATACTCTCAACCGTAAGGAACATTTGAAGATATGTAACTGAAAATGTGGAAACCGAGTGAACTTATCCAATGGAGATGAGGCAAGTGTCTTTACTACAAACTGTTCGAAGTTATGATGCTGACAAACTTGTTAGTCACAAAAACTGTCATTTCTCGTAGCTACCGAAGCGTGTAGGTACTAAGGAGTCACAATATTCAAAGTTACTGCACAAGTTGAAACCTCGACCAGACTCAATTCTTTATAGTTGTTACTGTACAAAGGGATAAGGGAACGTTTTGGATTGCAAAAAGACCGAATAACAAGAGTTAAGAAAAGAATTTTAAGGTGATTTGGGTATGTAGAAGGAATGGATGAAAATCGTCACATAATCACAACACACGTATATGACAACATTGTGATTCAGACTTGGTGCTGGCAGACCACGACGTAAACAGTATAATCAAATAGCAGAAGTGTTAAAGAAAGATTAGGAAAAAGCACTTTAAATAAACGTGCATGATATACGAAGATTTTAATGAAAGTAGATGAAGTGAAAGTTGTTTGTCAGGATCGTTGAAAGTTCTCTTTCTATGTCATGAGAAACAGACGTGAAAATATGTACAATTATATACATAATTATGGAATGTTTTTGTAATATTGTAATGTACTTACAATAATCCGCCTTTGAGACCAGCAGCACATTGGTAGTACCTTTAGTGTTAAAAATATCCATAAATAACAATAACTACCTTTCATGAGGCAGACCATCCGCCTGTGTGCTGACACGCACACTGAAAATAAATACTTTTTCCAAATTACTAAAAACAGTGGTCATTTTCGTCTACCGCTGTCTGCCTATCTCGTGTTTTTCATTGTCGTAATAATTCTATTTATAAACTGTAAAAAATCAGTTTTCTGCTTATAACTTTTGTGTACTCTTTAGTAGCTTTTTGCAAAGGATTTCTTCAAGCAGTATTTCTTTTACTTTATTCAGTTCTTCGTAGTATAAAAGTCAAGAAGTCCTTTTTAAACCGAATTTGCTCCATTTAGAAAGCTGAATAGAAATCAAAGAAGTATTATATTATTATAAATATAAAGGTTCCATTATGCTTAAACCTTATTTATTAGAACTAAGGCTTCACACTCATACAGGTCACACTTCATTATTTTTTTAACCTTGTAGTTATGTATAGCAATAAATAAACTATCCCATTTTTTAGAATAGAAAGAAAGAAGAAACTTTATATTATTTTCTCTCACAACAATTTACAAGGTATATAGGACCTTCTGTGAGACTGGGGCCCATTGTAGATCTGTGCAGATCTTTATTACAGGTCACCAGTGCTCCACTCCATGATGAGAAACAAACTACATACAAATTATAAGAAAACGTGTGTGTGTGTGTGTGTGTGTGTGTGTGTGTGTGTGTGTGTGTGTGTGTGTGTATGTGTTGCGTGCGGGCATATATGTGTCTGTACGTAATCATTTTAATTAAGATAAGACATGTATAAATAGACTTATTATATTGTTAAATGCAGCAAGTAAAATAAAAACTATCTTATATCTAGTCCAGATATTTCCATTGGATATTGAAACTACATAGTATGGACCAAATTTAAACAAAAACGGTCTAGTCCTTTTTCATGACAGCGTAACAGACAGACTGACAGTGACATAGTATGTATATAAAACATTATAGCTGAATTTCAGCTGCGTTCAGAGCGACCTACCTTATGGAAAGTGTAGCCATAGTTTGTGGACATTTGTAGCACTGAAAGCGCTACCAAGCTTTCTAAAGAGAGACTGGAAGCTGGCCACTAAAACCAAACACAATCTGAAGTTGCTAAAGCGGCATCCTCTAGACAAGGGGTAGAAGCCAGGAAAGATCCAGAAAAACCCCATCACTTAGCTGTGAATTACTTGGTTGCCTCTTACGACAAACCACTCGACCGCAAGATTGTATTATTTTCCAGTCCTGCACGGAAACATTTAACATAGCCATAAATAATGTTTAGGATTATAATTGTAATCTACCCTGATCATTGCATGTTATTTCTATTCATACAAAATCCTAGTTTATATACCTATAAAAACTCTTCGGATATATGTGTAAACATATTTGATGTAGGCCAAAATTTAGCATTAACGTACGTAGCATTAAAATAATCTAACTGAAAAGAAGAGTTCTCTCCTGAAACAAATCCTAGTTACTTAAACCTTTAAAACATTTAACGAACCTTGTAAAAGCATTATTCATAGAAGTGAAGGGTAGGCATTATTGTTATCTCAGACATTAGGCAGATAACGTCGGGGGAAGGGTATAATAAAGCCACGAGTGAGTAGTGTTGCCAGCGAATCCTATTGCCCAAGATGATCCCATTTTAAAGTATGATTTACGATCATATTATTACTGAATTGAATATATGCAGTTTAATTAATACATCACAGCTTTTAAGATAGACTTAATCAGGACTAGTTCAGCGATAATTTACGCAAAGAAAGTTATACTGTACAATTTTCACGGCTTTCTGTTACCTTCATGGGAAGCATCATTTTCATAGTAAAATGTCCTCTCTGAAATCTTCGTTCTGCCATTTCGAAGTAGGTGCCAAACTAGTAAACGTGACCTGATCAATTTATGTAGTGTATGTGTCAAGAAAGGAAGTGTCAATACGTTCGAAATCCTTTTTTGCCCCCTACAGAGTTTCATTTATAGTGGCTATTGAATTCTATTTAGTTACGCTACAATTTTCGAGGCGACATCAGATTAAACGTAGAGCCAGGTGCTGAGTACTTTGACTCAGTAGCTATTCATATCCGTCTAATAATAAATATTTACATAAACATCTCAGCCAAATCCTAAAGTTTACGAAATAGCGAAAAATATTAAAAGGAATCGTTTGAAATATTATTTAACCTAGTTAGGAATCAAATCCGCTGATTATAGAAAAGAAAAACAAGCTAAGGACCTGAAAGTGGAGTTTGTCAACAGGATTATTAGGCAGTACGCGGAAGCCCACTAGCATCGGCTTCATCATCACGTGAATGTCGAGGCAATCCAGCTCCTCGACAACACGGACATAACGAGAAGTCTCAAAAAGACAAAACCATTTGAACTAGTGCTATAAACAATACAAAAGTGTAGTGTGCTAGCTATTAATAAAGAACACATGAAGAAAGTGTCTTCGCCTTAATAGAGACAATAAGAAAAGTGTTAATGGACACTTTCTTAGTAAGAATACTTTTAGTTAATTTCAATTACTTATTAATCTTTTTTAAAAAGGTGTTTCTTTCTAAATACCTTATTTATAAAAAAAATGCATTTCAATATTATAATTGTTTCGAACCATACACATTGACATTTAAACCGAACTCAATAACGTAAAGAACAGTTTACCCTATCAAGAGTCGAATCCGGAACTTCTATTAACGGCAAACTCCGGATAATAAACATAACAATGTAGTATATATATAACATAATTATATGACACGAAACAATTATTTCAGTCCGCATATTGGTAAAATGTACTTTTAATTCAGTACAGTCCGCCATTGTATTCTTTGAGCTGGCAACACTAGTTATAATAAAGCCAGAGTGAGCCCTTTGTTAAAGTAATGGTATCAGCAACGGGCTTGGCGGCATTCGAGCATGGTCCATTGGTCTAAAGATATGCACTGTCACACTTAAAGCTTTGTTTAGTACTTTCTGGAAAGTTGCACAAATACCTGTGATTCGAGGTGGGTCGACCAGGTTACGTCATCGTGTTGATATAACTTACTACCCGTATCTACATCTCCGCGCGTCCGAAACAACGATGGATCGTTCTAAAACAGACATAAGAGCAAATTAACTAACAACATGAAAGAACATATAATACACACTTGTGTGTTTCTAATTACAAATTGTAATCATTCATATGGTATTTAATTCTAATCCCGCAAGTCGTATTGCATCGTGTGAGTTGGGGTACGCACTTAGGATTGGAAGGAAACACCAGTTCTTTTAACTAATCGCTTTTATTAACTTACACAGCCGTACGTGATTCTTCTCTGCAGGGTTACCCCTAACGATCCATTAACGACGCGCTATCCCGCGATAAGATGTGTCACTCACATTATCGTCGCCAATATTGCGTAGACCACCCCCTGCTACTGCACTGCTCCCCTCCGAATTTACCGCGAGTAGCTCGCTTTTGCATCTCCTCTTAAACTAGGCTATACTCCTGCTTCACTGAACTGTCCGCTAAAGTTTCACTAAATTCACCACTAAAGTCGTCACTGTCTTTTATTAAACTTCCTCCATCTCTTTCGTATCGCATTGTCGCTTTGGTATCTTAAACTGAACTCTCCGGTAGGCGTGCCTTACGCTGCTTGTATTGCTTACCCGGAAGAATCTTCTGGAACCTATAATTTCGGTCTTCTTTTCGTTATTCTTTTATTTACTATCTATCTACCTTTCTAAGTATCTAGCTATCTTTGTCTTTTTCTTCCTGAGCCTTCTAATCTATATTTTTTGTTCATCATCTTTATAAAATATATCTGTCCTTGTCTTTCCCTTCCAGAATCTTTTAGCTATTTCTAACAGTCTTGAGACCGGTTTACGCTTCTAGAAACTTCTACCCTCGGTCGCCACAGTAACTATTAATAATTAGTTTATTTTATAAGAACACAATCTACTCCAGCAGCTCCATTATTTTATTATTAAAATATTTATTATTCGTGTTAATAAAATCTTTTTCATTTATCTCTTTTAGTTCATCAATGAAATTGAGCTGAATTCCTAAGAGCCTTTTAAGCACTTTGGTAAATTTCCGCTTCTTGAAAATTGAGTAGTCCTAATTTTTGTTTAAATATGAAATCTTTTTCCAAGCTGATGGATCAATATTATTTAAAGTATAACTAATCCAGTCAATCAATTAATTGCTAATTCAGTGGGTAAAAACCCCGCGTTATTAATAGGGCTTGTTTTAATCCTGACAGAGGGCATGTAAAGAATATCTGTATATACCCTCATTCAGGAGGAAATTTCTTACCCTTCTTATCCTGGAAATGGGACAATTAGTATTATATTGCATATGGCTATATCTTTGTGGGGCGCTATAACGCACGGGCAATATGCTGGTTCAGTAATTGTGGACTGTATAGGAGAGATATGACCTTGATCCTTGCACTAGAAAGCAAAAGCTCCACCAACCTTGAGACCCGCCCTCTCCTGGCTCGGTTCAGGTTACGTCGCTGAATTCCGCTTTTAGAGCCAACACTTCGTCCTTCGTACAAAGTTTTCAAAATAGTTATTGTTCTTGGCACGGCCAGTAATCACAATAAATTCATTAGTTTTCGAAAAGGTATTAGCGCACGGCGCGGTGTGATTCGCACCAAAACGTTAACTCAAGTCGAAAATGGCTGCCATTCCCTGCTCTGCATTGGCCGTCGCCTAACACACAAAGAGAGCAGACAGCAATATTAATGGAGCGATATTCTACCCACTTCATACTAGGCAAGGACCGAACAAACTTGTATATACACTTATGTGTACATTTGTATAAATGGTATAGTTATATATTTATTATTAAAATGTAAGTAATCGTACAATAGTTATGAATACCACCATGACCACTTATAATCAGCAATATTCTTGCCACGGGTTGTCTGAAGAGATCGCTTTTTAACGATAAGACCACCCTTTGTATATTAATTAGAATAAAACTCATTCTTAAATTCTCTGTAATGGTAACGATTAAAGTGTTATCTACCTATAACATTTCCGTGATAAACAGTATCTTATTGGTCAGTATCCATGATTGGTTTTAGAACAACATATATAACAAATTTCAGCAAAATCGGCATGGTGGCTTTTCTGTGAAAGCATCAAAGAGAATCAATGTACTTTGTTATTTATATTTTTCCCCTTGGAGACGGAGCTATCTGTAAGATATCGCTATAGACCAGTGTTTTCCCCCTAGGGGGTCGCGACCCGCACGTTGAAAAACACTGCTATAGATCATACCGCCGCCTAGGATTCAATAAATACTATTTATTCTTTGTATAATTTTAAACTTATAGTGAACAATAAAGAATATTCACTCACTTCACTTTCAAATATATAATATAGTTACATGCCGACAAATCGGATGCACACCTGGTTTTAAAATTTTCAATTAGACAATAGCCTACTGTTATTGTATTCGTTTATGGCCGTTCGCAGGAATAAATAAGTAGGTGTGCAGATTACGTTTTCTTGGAAAAACTCAGTCCACGCGGTCGATTATAAAACTATGCCCGAACGCAGGGCTGGGGCAGTTAAGCGACGATTACGATACTAGCAAAACGTGCTTACATTCGACAAGCTATATAGTGACGGACTTTGCGCATATTATTGAATCGTGCAGTTTGTACTGGTTGTGTCAAGCTATATTTGTACCTATGTTATACATGTTTGTATAGTTCTAATAAATTAAATAGTAATTCCAACGGCATTTTGATTCGAGTCCCGCACTTCTAACAATATTAAATATGGATACATAAATATTCCAAAAAGACTCGCTTTCAATTATTTTTAATTAATAAAACAGGTTCAATAGTAGACTGTTAACCACAAATCTATGAAATGTACATATGAGCCTGATGTAGGAAGATAGTGTGGCTGGAATTAATGCAGACATGTCGGTTATTTCGCCAACGTATTATGTTGTTACTCCAGCACACTGGCCTAGTTTCGGAAATACCGTCGGCTTAGTAAATAATGATATACATTATGTATTTCCCTGCTGAGTCTTCAGGAATATATAAGAAACTTCCTCTTGAGACTTGAAGCTAATTATGATATGAGCTAAAATAGTATTGTAATGAGGTTCTGGAGTCGATCTTGCTTCACGTTGGGCGACAGATTTAATGGGTTTGTGAGGTTGGTCTCGTTCAACGTTGGGTGCCAAATTAAACAGAATTGAGGAGTCGGTCTTGCCCCACGTTGGGCGCCAGATTTAACAGGGTTGTAGAATCAATCAGTCTTGCCTCATATAACGTGTTTAAATGTGCCAGATGTAACGGAGTTTGATCAGAGAGAAGAGCAAAACACTCAAGTTCAGAATATATCATACTCTTCGTTCCAACCAACTTCTATTACGGCATTAGGTAGTTAATTTTTAATTTGTTAGGATGCCACTAGCATTTCTGCAAGATCATGTCTGTCTATGTTTTGTATGTATATAAGTCATAAATAGTGTCAACGTTTCACTTTTAAGACGCTTTTACACCCAATAATATACTATGTTATTTTGTTGCTTCTTACAGGATAGAGTAATTCATCATCATTATCCGTGCAGGAACGGAGAAAGAATACAATCTCCTGTGGCCCAGCGGCCTGTCGTAAGAGGCGACTAAAGAACCCACAGCCAGGTGGTAGGGTATTTGTCCGACTGAATGGCTACCACCCCTGGTCTAGAGTATATCGCCATAACAGCCTTGAGTTGTGTTCCGGCATTAGTGTCCAGGGTCCAATTTAAGAGAGCAGCAGCGCATTTATAACACCTTTGGTGTTGCAAATGTCCATAGGCTATGGTAACCACTATCCATCGAGTAGGTCGACTGCCTGTCTGCTGAATTCCTGCAATAAAAAACATTAACACTTAAGAATTCAAAAATATTTAAGAAGTTAGCGATACATAAACCCGAGAAATTAAAATGAAACCTTTTCTATGTCCAAGTTGGAACAAATCCAGCTAAATAAAAACATCGAAATCGGTTGAGTAGTTTCGGAGTTCATCGCGGTCAAACACTGTGACAAGGTATTTTTATGTATAAATAACATTATAACAACAGCCCATAACTGCCCCACTGCTGGGCTCGGGCCTCCCATTGTAAAGAAATGGACAGTATACCCGCCACGATTGTCCAAGGCGTCTTGGCAGGTTTGACACATCGGTTATCTCGATGTGCAGATTGCATCACGATGTTTTCCTTCACCGTTGTTAGCACGTGGTAACTGTAACAATATGCACATTAGGTCAGAAAACAGGCTAAGTGTGCATGCGTTCCGGCCAGGGTCGAACCCGCGACCTTTTGAGTTTAAGACGCATGCGCTAGCCATTACGCTACCACGGCTTGTAAGTATTTTATGTATACAGATTATTATTATTTCTTTATTTACCTTCAGTCATGTCCGGTTCCTACATCTTAATATTCATTCGTTTGCCTTACCAATTGGTTAAATTTTGACATTACTTGTCAAAATTTATTAAAATTTAACTAAATAATTAAAATTTAATTAATTAATTAAAGTTATTTAAGTCCCAAGGTATGTGTATGCGATTCCAAAAGCAATTTAAACTTTGGAAATTAAATCCAATTCACAAAACACACAATTGCACCAAAAATTCACGAGCAGGTTAAAGTTAACATAAAATGCTTTGAGTTGTGATATCACTTAAGGCGACATCAAATTTGGCTGAGTTAAGAGTATGAATTTAACCGTAAGATTAAACGCACACTTGACGACACAATTGCAGCGACAGATTTGAGATTTTTTGTAATCTGTCCGTTATGGTGTTCTATTGGGGGTGTTACCACTGTTCGGTATTGATTCTCTTCTGACTCCAATTAGGTGTGTCGGGTAGATGGAGATTAAATAAATAAAAGGTAAATTATATAACTGTCTTTAATTATTTGTACGTACGACTCAACTCGGAAGGTAACGTGGGGCGACTAACGACAGTGCCGCGAATATCCACACATAACATTTTTTTTACATTTTTGCAACTGTCGCTAGCCGTCACACCGTCTAATCTAATCCCCCTAACCTAAGAGCCCCAAGCTCTCTGAACAAAGCTGTTTAAAGGAAGCAGTGTTGAATAAAAACTCGATCGCGACGCAATGCATTACGAGGACTTAATATTGAATAAGTACGGATGAATTCAAATTCAAAAGTTTTTATTCAAAATAAGTTCCACTGGAGAACACTTACTAAAGGTAAATTATGTCATTCAAAATTTAAATTTATTTCCTCTTCTATGTACACCGCTCCGCAATGTGTTATCGCTGTTCAAAAGAGAAGAGGCGGCAGAAACTCCCAAGAAACATGTCTAGCTAAAAAATCTTTTTCTTCATCATAATTATTTATTTGTTATCTCAGTATAATTAATATTTTAGTTAATGATTAAGTTTATCTCAACCCCTCGAGTAAGGAGGCTGGGTTATTATTTGAGTTTTTCGCTAAAATATTTAAAAATAGAGGTAGTTGTATAATTATAAATATTCATACATAATAACTTAAAAAAATGAAAATTGTCCATAAGGCTAATGTCATCACTTGTGACGAAGTCTCGATAAAAAATTTAGTTCACATGAACATACCAATCCAAACTAGCAATTTTATATTATTTATTTAATATATTAAGCTTAATAAACAGGAATAATGTTAATTAAAATTATTAGTTAACGGAGCAGTCTTACTTAAAAACTCGACAACTGTCGCGGCGTCTATGTCGTCGAGTGTGCGTCAAGCCTAAGCCGTTAAATAAGTTGAGGCGACATCGATATTTGGCCAAGGTATTGCTGTACATTCACCTCGTAGCTTACAACAGGCCATCAATTCTGTAAGTTAGGCATTATGAGTTGGCTCGGACCGCGACCGGCGATTTGTGGTCTCACACGACCACATTTATCGGTAATGCCAAACATTGGCCGTTTGTATAACCCCTTTGGAGTGCCCGGAATGTATACACCGCTTAATGTTTCACAACGTAACGGATGCCTTGCTTAAAATTTCCAATATTCAGCGCTTTCAAGAATATATCATAACTAATTGTTATTTAAATTATGTAAATATTATATACCTACAAAGTATTGGACAAAATGCTCAAAATGGAAGTATCTGCTCAGTTATGGACCCTGAGCCCGTGAGTCCTTCCAGCTAAGGATGGTATTTAGCCCCATGCCATTTATAATAGAAGCAACTTTTTTCTTTGTAAAAACCAACTGTACTTACCCACCTGGAATCAACCACTGATAACATTAGCAACATTTCCTCTTTGTTAAAGCCAACTGTACTTACCCACCTGGAAACTGCCATTGATGTCAGTGGCAACATTTCTTCTTTGTCCAATTTCAATGTGGTAAGCCAACTGTACTTACCCACCTGGAATCTACCATTAATAACAGTAGTAATATTTCTTTCTTGTTAAACTTACTTTGTCAAACTGTTTTGTATTTTTTGTTTACTTACTGTACTTAACCTGGAAACTGCCATTGATAACATTAGCAACATTTCCTTTTTGTTAAAGCCAACTGTACTTACCCACCTGGATACTGCCATTGATAACAGTGGCTACATTTCTTCTTTGTCCAATTTCAATGTGGTAAGCCAACTGTACTTACCACCTAGAATCTACCATTAATAATAGTAGTAACGTTTCCTCTTTGTTAAAGCCAACTGTACTTACCCACCTGGAAACTGCCATTGATAACAGTAGCAACATTTCTTTTATGTCCAATTTCAATTTGGTAAGCCAATTGTACTTACCAAATTGAAATTGGACTGCGTGTGACCGACCCTTTGCTATTAGAGGTCAGTGCACTATGTGTGACTGTGTGGAATGTGAGTTTTACAGTGTATATAATGGGTTACCAGTGGTCGTTTAGTACAAGCACAAGTCGACTGACCTTTACTTGTTCAAAGCGCCGTTTTCAAGGTCCAAAGGTAGACTAGTTAGTTTTTCCGTTATTACTATTTTTAATGAAGCAGAGACTGAAGAATTAGATTCTCAAAGACTTCGAAAGAAAATAAATTAAAATTAAAATAGCTGTCTGCTGTCAAAATGATTTTGCATATCCATTTTTTTTTAATTATGATTTTACGACTCAGACAATTGCGTAAACACAGTGTATAATAAAACTCCATTATTCGTATTAAGCACGTTGATTCCAGTAAAGTGATCCATGCGTCTTTGCTCACGGTATTCAATTGTTTATTATTATAATAATAAGATTCAAAATTAGTCTGTTTTTCACAACTACACCACCGCTTATCCCTTATATTTTTCGATACGAAGTAAAAATATTTCATCTAATGTCAAAAAAAATCAAATCATGTCAAAAAATAACACAGAAATATTGCTTTCATAGGTTCCGCACTAGGACTAGCTTGTATCGCGAACACGAAGTAAGTGTGTGACTGACTAACTTAACAATTTATCTCTAAAATTAATTTGCGTGTCTATATGCTTGTGTGTGTGTGTGTGTGTGTGGTGTGTGTGTGTGTGGTGTGTGTGTGTGCGTGTGTGTGTGTGTGCGTGTGCGGCGCGCGTGTGTGTGTGTGTGTGTGTGTGTGTGTGATGTGTGTGTGTGTGCGTGTGGTGTGTGTGGTGTGTGTGTGTGTGTGTGTGTGTGTGTGTGTGTGTGTGTGTGTGTGTGTGTGGTGTGTGTGTGTGTGTCAGCGTGTGCGTGTGTCTGTGGGTATGTTTGCAAATGAGGGATTACAAGGTATATTTGTCTGTTCATTCCAGCGTCCAGCAGCACGCTAACGCCTACATCACTTCGGTACGAAAATAGCACCCTTAAGAATATGTGTATATACCTATATTTTAAATACAAATCAACAATTATTTTCTAATATCGAGTGCCAAGAAATGTTCGCTTGACGTTGTGAAGCATGAAATGCGGACCAATGGTCGCACAATAACAGACGCGTGAATTGTACAATTATAAATAAATAAGAAAGCCCAGGCTCCGGAAATAATACTCTGATTTTACGCTACGATAATGATTGTAGGGGATACTGGTGATATTTTAAATAAAACATCAAAAATATGGCTGCCAGGATTCGGGGTGTGTACACGGCGTAGAAATGTACAGCGGTTGCATTTGCTTCTAATGGGAACTCGCGTGACACTAATTTTCAAATGTAACCAATATAGTTTAAGTCCCAGTCACCCCAGTCTTACGTGATTTTAGGGAAGATGATATTTTTAGGTTTATGTAGTTTCACATAAACTTAAAAAGGAATGGATACTCGCTAAGCTGAAATCGGGGCCGTTTTTCAGATAGCAGGTATCAAAGGTGGAAAAAGACCATGCTAACTTACGTCAAAGTAGCAAGGCTACTTTTTACATATGTCATATATGATATTTATAAACAAAGATATACAGTTCCCAGACACTTCCATGACTATGACAGAGACTTTAAAAAAAAGTGGGAAGTTACGTCATTTTAGTAAGGCTGAATTTTACATATATTATCGAGTATAATATTTTCCAATGAGCCAAACAAAACTGACGGTGCCAAACATTTTCCCAGACTTGTTAAGAGTTGCGCTGCGTGAGAGCATTATTCAAGTCAATTCAATATTATTTATATTTAAATTTTATATATAAATCAAATCAAATTATTTATTGCATAAAAACATGGTTACAATAGATCTTGTTATTTTATTTACATAAATTTTTTTGCCGGTTGGGCGTACATTTTTTTTAAATTTATACTTATAAAAGTACATACTTATTAGGTTTTAATTATTCTCACTAATATTTTAATCTTAAAATTATGTATAGCTTTAAATTTAGTAAATACTAAATGACACACAATTTAAATTTAGGTATGTTCCTAATGATATTTGTATGGTACAAATATTATAATATATTTAAACACTTAATGATCTAACATATCACTTATATTAAAACTTATTATTAAGGAACTCAGTTACACTGTAGTAGCTTTTTCTTATTAGTACTTGTTTTAATGTGCTTTTAGCGAATCGCATCGAATGCAAACACTATCACAATGATGAAAGATGACTGTCAGCGAGAGCTTACATTGAATGCGAAAAAAAAGTTATGGTTTGAAAGAAAACAACAGAAGAATGCAAGATAACGTCGATATGTTATGCTGAACAAGTGAATGAGTTGTATATCTTGATTGCTTTAGCAGGATGAAGTACACGCTGACACAAAAAAGAGTAAATTGGGAATAGTGTGAATGGAGCGTTAGTAAACTTCTAGCGCTAAGAACCTCAGCCAGAAGCCAGCTTACCATACACAAGCGTGCTGTACTACGCTCACGTATGGAGCGAGAGTTGGTATGGAAGAGAGCATGAAAGTAAGTAACGCAGTCGAGATGCGAGCACTACGCAAATCTGCGGAGTGACGCTCGCGGACCGCGTTCGTTATACCGAAGTAAGAAGAGAGTTGGTCTGAAGAGAGTGTCGGGTAAAGGTAAGGAAGGAATGCTCCGGTGGTTCGGGCATGTGGAAAGAATGTATGATGAAAGAATGACTAAACAGATATACAATGCAAAGTGGATGGATGCAGAAGTCGCGGAAGGCACGACACACTTCATGATCAAATTGATCGTGTATTAGCAGAAGGTGGTGTCAGGAGCCTTAAGAATAGACGAGCGTGCATGACAAGAGCTATGAATGTCAAAGAAGCAAGTGAGGTGTGTAAGAATAAGCCTGTATGGCACTCTGTTGTTCATGCCTACCCCGCAAGGGATCTGGCGTGAAGTTATGTATGTATGTATGTACTTGTTTTAATCTTGATTTAAATAATTTAGTTTCCAGAGCTTTCAGCTCTTTTGGGATTTTATTATATATTTTTTGGGCCATGTATACTATACTCTACAATAAAATTATTTTTGCAGTGTGCATACAAAGTTTTACTTTATTACGTATATTCCTAACCGTGACTCGGATGTATTTGGAAACAAATATAGATGTTTGTGTACAAACATTGTGACATCAAATGTATATAGCAATGGCAGAGTGAGTAAACAATATTTGATGAATAGCGGTTTACAGCTTTCTGTTGTGTATTTTGAACATTGCTCGTATACGGCGTTTCTGCATTAAGAATTATTCGTATTGGATGAATTACCCCAAAATATGATATCATATCTTAAAACAGATTCTACAAGCCCATAGTAAGCTGCAAGCAGAGCGTCTGTATTGACTGTCGGTACTATTTTGTATAATGCATATGTAGAACTACTTATTTTTTTGCTTGGCTTATCTATGTGATTTTTCCAATTCTCTCGAGTCTCTTCGAGTCTCTTAGTTTATTTTATATATAATGATAATTTCATTCTCTTGAAAGCTGAAACTGAAGCAACAACGTTAATTCCAATCCTCACAAAGCAAGCACGTGTGTAATATGCAAGCAATTATTTGGCCACAACACTGGGTGCTAGTCAGACTATGCATATGCAAGTTATGTTAATCCACAGACGGTACGTGCAGGTATGAAACGGGGTAAACGTGAGTAACGTGACGGATCATCTATCAATAGTGGCGTATTAGAAGAGAATTTCATTTCTGACTTAAATTTTAAAAATACGCTTGGTATATTCCATTTTATGTTTTTGAATATAACAAAAAATAAATAAATATATATTATATTATATAGTAGATTTATTTTTAGGTTTTTTTTAAATATTATATAATTTGTAAATACGGCAGAAATATTATGTAGTGGATACACTTACCATGTTCATATTTGTAGATACTTTTGTATTCTTTATATTGCTTAATATACCATGATCCTGGTTACCACGCGTTCGGGTTTCCAACTCAATTATTCACTTATACATGTCTATTTGAAACGTTATCAATAAAATTAGTAATCTTACTACTACAAAATAGTACTTACTATTTATTAAGTAGTAGCATCGGTAAGACGGACTCGGAACTATCGACTACCTGTGAAAACCATCGAATCGAAACAATCGATTTGAACATCATCGCGAATCGCTAAGCTCGATTCACTCTGTGCTGTTGTTACGAGCGAGGGTACGCTCTTATGGATTGCAAGAAAACAGCAGTTTTTAACTAAACGCTTTTATTGACTTACTCAACCGCACGCAATACCTCTCTGCAGGGTTGCCCCTATACGCACGACTAACGATGCACAGTCTCGACGATAAGGTGTCTCGCTTACAATACCATCGCCGATATTGCTTAGACCACCTCCTGGTTCCGCAGTGCTCACTTCCGATATTGTCGCGTGTAGCTCGCTTAGGGTTCGTCTCTCGAACTCCGCTAAACTCCTCCTTCACTTAAGTGACCACTCAACTTGTTACTAAATTCACCACTAAACTCTGTCTTCTATTAAACTCTTCTTCCAACTCTTTCGTATCGCACTTGTCGCTTGACTGTCTTGAACTGAACTCAACTCTAAAACTGCCCGGTAGGCGCGCCTTACGCTGTTTATATACCCGGAAGAATTTTCTAGAACCCATCTAACTATCTCTGTCTATTCCTTCCCGAACCTTCTGTTCAGTAACTTTCGTTTATACATCTATCCCTTTCTAACATCTATCTATCTCTTTCTTTCGTTCATCGTCTATCTCTTTCTAACATCTATCTATCTCTGTCTTTCGTTCATCGTCTATCTCTTTCTAAATATATCTGTCCTTGTCTTTTCCTTCAGGAATGTTCTAGTTTTTTCTAAAAGTTCTAAAACTAACCAGATGCTTTCACCATCATTCGCCACACTATTTTAAGCGTGCGAAAAATTTAATTAAATCCCAAACGCGGTACCAACTATAATCCACTTTAAAGCTCTTTGTGTGCATCGCAATATGATGTTGCTAACGCGAGAATACTTTCCATTGACTCCGTCCAATCTGTACGAGCCGTACGTGATTATCCCGAGTACTGCTTTCAACCAGTTCTCATGCGAAAGTAATGAATATGCACGAAACACGATAGCGGGGCACGTTAAAAATATATGAGATCTCATTTTCTAGTCATCCTTTTGTTTCCCGGAAGGGGGTAGAGCGTGTGAATGTTATCGGCACGATCTTACGGTTGGCGACCTCTGTAAAGTCTGTGCGCACCATATTTTATGCTTGGCTTGGATTTTATTATAATCCTGATAATAACATATTATTGGGATAGATTAACAAGATATTAAGTCTAAAATTAGACATTTTCAAAACAGATATCTGATATTATTAAAGCAATTTCAATAATTATTTGAGTAACGTTTTCTTAAGTTTTCGCGACTTGTGTACATAATATTTGGTTAATCTCATTAATTTGTTTCAAACTCATTTTTGAAATGATAACTTCTTATGAGAGTAAAATTCTTCGTTACGTAACGCGTTACGGCGCCAATCTGTCTGATTTCCCTTTCTCTCACGCATGCGGCAGCGGTAGGCTCCTCCTCTCTCACTCTAGCCACAGCACTAGGCCGTATTTCGGTAATTAGATTATATAATAATATCAATAATATACAAACATAAAATTCTAATGTACGTATTTAAATAAATTAAGAATTGTAACTAAGAATAATAATAAAAATTTCAATCGATAAAAGATTTTATTAATAAATAACCTTTCCTTACATTATTATATTAATATACATAAAATTCAAGTTATAACTTAAGCTTTTCTGAAGTTAAACAATTTCAATATTAAATAGTTCAACTTAGATTATTTTAAGTTATCACTTCTGGCGGGCGTCCCGAGACGCACTTCATCTGTTTTTTTATATTATAACATGTAAAAAACTGCCTAAAAAATAAGACTATACGTTACGTATCAATGTCGTGCCTATTAATATACATTATAAATACAAAAACAACTGTCTGTCTGTGTGTTACACTTTCAGGAAAAAACTACTAAATCTATTTGTTTTTAATTATCACATAGTAGTTTTGATACCGAGTACGGGGATAGAATACTTCAAAGAGTACATTGAATATATAAAACGTATACTTTTAATCCCGGTAAACGATATAGTTTCCGCAATAAAAATAAGTAAAGAAAAAATTATTTTTAAATTTTAAATATCAAAGATGGCGGACATTAAAAGAGTCAAAAATACCGAGAATTAATAATTGCAAGACGAGAAAAAAGTCGTGAATTTCGTATAAAGAGAACTTTTCGGTGTTCTCGAAAATTTATTTAAGCACAAAAGAGAAGAACTTATCACAAAAGTCATTTTGTCAAAGCCCTAAATTAAGTAGGCGATTATGCGTAGGCCTAAAGACAGAGACGCTTACAATTTACCGCATATTACGCGAGCATGCTCCCTTAATAAAAAAGTAACTTAGCATATTAGATGAAATTAAAATACTAAAACAACAAAACTCAAAGTAAAACCGGTGAGCTATGAATTAAAACCTTCCTTTGAGCGAAGGGTAGACAATCGACTCGTTCGATTAAAGTATTTACGAAAGATTTTAAGCATGGCATGCCAAGTAACAACAAAACATTGTTTAAACTGTGTATATTATTATATATAACTTTATGAAACGCTGTTTCTTACTGTCTACATTCGCGCTTGTAATTCTAAAAATCACCATGTCTGTTACATTGAAGCTATTACAGAAAACTGGTGTAGACTATGTGAATAGCATGTGTACAATTTTAAACTAAGATGTACATAAACAAAGAAAATTCAATTTTGTATGAAAATGAATGAATTTAAATAGATTTAACCTGCATACAATGATAATTTGTAATGTCGCGGAAGGCCACGACATACCTTCCATGATCAAATTGATCATGTGTTAACAGAAGGTGATGTTAGGAGCCTTAAGAACAGACGAGCGTGCATGACAAGAGCTATGAATGTCAAAGAAACAAGTGAGGTGTGTAAGAATGGGCCTGTGTGGCGCTCTGTTGTTCGTGCCTACCCCGCAAGGGACCTGGCGTGAAGTTATGTATGTATGTATGTATGTACAATGATAATTGGAACATCGGGATATTTACAAAAAAAAAAAAAAAAAAAAAATTGGAACATCGGGATATTTCAATAATCGAAAATTGTTTCATTTATTTAGGACTTATAACTAAGATTTTTCGCTGCTTTACCCTTGGAAAATCCCAATTCATCCGCGAAATCTATCCCATTTTCTGGGATAAAAATTATCCTACGTCCATACCCGATCTTAAGAGTACAAACATACCCAGATTTAAACAAAATTCGTATGGTGATTTTTTCCATCTATTTGGCAATAATTAATTTATATTTTTATAAGATTGTATGGATGAGTTCCTTTGCCTGCTTATTGTGTGTACCTTGTTTGTAGCCCGGCTGTAAGCTGTCACTTCTTTCCCTCTATTTTGTGTGTATTTAACAAAAAAAAATGCTTTTAATTCAATTTTTCATCTATATAGTTTCATACACCATCGACAGCCAGAAAGAAATACTTTTGCATTTATAAAATCCGTATGAATTATTTATTCTGTAAAGAAATAAAGGGTTTTGTATTATCTATGTATCTACATATTTTGTTTATTACACAGGATAAAATCAATGTAGTTTAATAAACATTAGGCAGTTTGAGTACCTTTGCTCCAGCTATTTGACTATGTTAACTTCACTCTAATGAAAATCCGTAACAAATTTCAAATGAAATCCTTTCATATATGAAACTATGACGGTGATCAAACAGTTTAATATTTATATTATTAGTAGTACACCAATTTGTTATGTTATTAGTTGTTAGTTTGTAGTATTTTTTTTTATTGCTGAAACACAGCAGACAGACTGATGGCCCAACTGTCATGAAAAGTGGTTGTCGTATGTCAGAAGATAAATAGAATTTAGATTTTTTCAAATTTTTTGTTACTCTGTTTGTCTATCTGGTTGTGTCGGCTAATCTCCGAAACGACTGGACCGATTTAATGAAATTTGATATGGTGGTAGCTTATATCCCTAATCAACACAAAGGATACTTTTGATCCCGAAAAATTAAAGAGTTATAAAAAATAGTTAAAAAACCGCACCACGCGGACGAAGTCGCTGTCATCAGCTAGAACCAACACAACCTGCTAGTTTTCAACAGACAATATCATTGACAAATTTGCACTGAAAACTTTAAAACTTAAAAATCAGAATATTTATTTCGATATTTATTTATTATTAATGAATGAATTATGATTAAGACGGCTGAGTCGTTACGTACTAAATGCGTTTATTCTAACCCCATCATGTAGATTTCGAACTATTGTGAAGCTGTCGTGCTGTTTCAAAAAAAATTAAACGTGCATACATTGCAGTTAACAAAAGGTTTGAACTCTTTCCTAACAATACGCAGTACAGAATTAACATAGCTCGCATACTAAACGAGTAGTCTAAATACCAGAACGAATACGTTTTAATTCTAGAATTAAATAAGTGTGTACAGTAGAATCCGTTTATTGTGACTCTGCCTATGTTGACCAACCGCTGAATACCATTATATTTATACGTGATAGAAAAACTTTTTAAAATTTTCACGAAAATTGCACGGACGCAGGAGTATGAAATTTCGCACACTTATATGTTACTAGCTGTCCCGGCAGACGTCGTCCTGCCCGGTAAAAAATAGGGGTTGATCGTAGAGGGTTGAAAATCTAGGGTTGTATGTATTTTTGTATGTTGTATCATAAAAAAATAGAAATTAAAAATTTTGTCTAAAAAATAAAAATAAAAATTTAGTGGTGGACTACCCCTAACATTTAGGGGGATGAAAAATAGATGTTGGTCGATTCTCATAGATACCGGATAAGCACTAAAAATTTCATCAAAATCGGTCAAGCCGTTTCGGAGGAGTATGGCAACGAAAACTGTGACACGAGAATTTTATATATTAGATATAGAGAAGTCTGCAGAATGCTTATAATGAGCTTATCGATAATAAAAGTAAATTATAAAGTAATTAAACTTAAAAATTAAAAAATAGGTATTATTGAAGTTTTAAGATCCAAAGTTACAGAAATCCGAAAGACGTGCAAAATACGAAATTAATTGTAAAAACATTGAAAAAACTCAAAATTCAATATGGAATATTATAATAATAACCAGCGGTGGCCAATAGCCCGGTACTTTTGTCCTCATTTCCCACAATAGTCCTACACTGGCCGAGGCTTGTCCTTGGGTGCATTATTATATGTTGTAGACAGGAATAATCTCCGGTCAGTGTTACACCACATTTACATTAAATTTGTCAAGGGGCCTCTACGTGTTGGCCTTCCCATGGCCCCATGCGAGGCTTCCAAATGTCCGGGCCATTTTCATGACCCGTGGTCTTGAAAGACCAGCGGTGGCAGCGAATGTTCCTTTGCCATGACGACGTGTTTGTTAGTGAATTTCAACAAAGGCACTATTGGAGCACGCACGGGTGGAGACGCGCGGATACCACAGCTAAGCCGCAGGTCGCGACTGGCGTGGGTTCGCTGAACACTCGCGGGAAGGCTAGTGCAACGGACCTATACTGCAGTAAATTGTATCCATAATGTTAGCTACGCAATATCATATTTATTTAATGTTTAAAATATTCTAAAATCATTGCGAAGACGGGCGGTAGAGGGCGCGCGCAGGACACAACAGGGTTTTTGCACGATGCGGGAGTGGGTGGCGTCGGTTGTCGCCCGCGCACGTCCGCGTGTCGCTTCTTTTCGGTTTAAAAATCTCTGTTTTATTTGCTGGAGGCACACATAGCTTCGAGTTAACCAGCATCGTATATGACGGAGGAGGAACCTCCGTAGTGTTCATAAAGAGTGTGACGCCACCAATGCTGATGTCACGATTGTTGGCTTCTTGGTGACGACCCATATTTGAGTCCTCGAAATAGAATTTTAAGAGTACTCGATGTCGTTTATTCCAAGAGCGTTACGACTTTCCAGAGAGGTCCATCCCGTTCGGCGACTCGAGCAATAATGACTGAGTTTTTTTTTATTTGACTTGACTTTATGCTGTTGTCCGAAGACCTCACAACTTACCGGGTTTTGGGCGAGCGCCTTCGCAGGGCGAAGGCGCTCGAGCCGGGGCAACTTACTGAGGAGCTCCTAGGGAGTTTTACCTCGCAGGACTGTTGCATGAGAGGGAGATGAATCTAATGATGCCGCCAATGGCGACACAATGAACTAATGAGAACGGGCGACGGGTAATACAAAGCCGAGAAGAAGGATCCGGCGGACGCGATCGGCGGTTCGCGGCGGCCTACGCTGTCTTACTGCCGTTTCGCAACGTGTTATGACTGGGAGAGAAGAAACGGCGAAAGAAACTCCCCAGCAACACGCCTAGTCTATCCTGTGGGGGGCTATGTCTCCTGGCGTCCCTCGCGAGGACGTGGAGAGATCGTGATTGGCGTTGTCTGAGACGCCGCCGTCTATGTCTGTCTGTCGGTGCCTGCCAGCCTGCCGTCCTAACCGCGGGCGGGCTGATCCGGGCCAGCCGTTTTGTGATAGCGTCGACCTTGTCCGTAAGGACATTACGCGGTCGTCGCACGAGAGCCTTTCGCCGAGGCTTGTAATCGGACGCGGACACGAGGAGCGGATTTCGATGGTGCGGCGCGAGATCGAAATACTTACGCGAGAGCGACGTAATGTAGTTTTTGATAGAGGGAAGCTCCAGATCGCGGTGGAGGTCGACGTTACGCATATAGAGGGGAGCACCGACGGCTCTGCGCATGAATTTATTCTGCACGATTTGCAGTTTCTTTAAATGGGTAGGCTTGGCATGGCCGAATACCACACTCGCGTATGTCATGATCGGCGGATGCATGTTTTATATAGAGTAAGCTTGTGTCTGAGGGACATTTTGCTTCGGTTATCTATCATGGGTGCTAGACGACCCATCACAAATCGCGCTCTATTTCGGACTATAGTGATATGCTCGTTGAAGCGCAAGTTCTGATCTAAATGACTGAGTGTTGACAGTGCGGCCGTATAAATAGGGCTCGGTGCACGTGATCACAAACTTTTAGGTTACATATTGAAATTACAATAAAGTCTTGTTATTTTACGTCAATTTCACATTACAGTAAACTCATGCCAATTAAATAAATTATTATTGTTTTTGTAATACGTTAATTGTTGTATTTGTGCCGTCATATATATGTGAGGGGTGGGTGTGGTTGATGGAAATTGGCTCGCTTCGAATAAAACAGATCTTCTTTGAAATAAGCACTTTGATCTTCCTTGAAATTCACCTTAAAAACAATTTCATCTTACAACCTACCACCCTCTTTCGCTTCCGACTAACGACTCCTAGCTCTGTTCATTCCGAATCAATCAAACCTTTATCATTCATCTATCTCATTCAATCTACACTTGCGTTCCGTTACACATCAAACATTCTTTATATCCTACATACATACAGTCCACAATTAAATCTTTTCCCGAACATTTTTTAGAAGTCCAACTTACCTTCTTGATTTACCAAATCTTTTTGTTGACTGATTAAAAAGGGTAAGATTGAAAAAAAATTGCAGTAAAAATAAGAACATATTTACTTCGTAGTCAATATTTCATAGCTTCAAGTTGCCACGTGCTTCACTTAATTGACGTTTAACAAACCAAATTGGTTATTAACCGGCTCCTCGAACCCATAAGACGTAATATGTCACGTGGAGAACGATTAGCATAGAAATGTGGTTTTGATATAAACAAATTTGTGGTAGTTATATAAACCAAAGTTAAGGTCCATATTCATACAAGAACGGAGAAAAAAAAGTAATTCATGTGGTCGAGTAGACTGTCGTAAGAGAGGACTGAACAACCTACAGCCACAGAAACACTGTCAAGATAATATACACATACATACATACTGACATAACTTCACGCCCGGTCCCTTGCGGGGTAGGCACGTACAACACAGCGCCATTCTAGCTCATTCTTACACACCTCACTTGCTTCTTTGTTCACTTCATTTCATTCAAAGTTCTTGTCATGCACGCTCGTCTGTTCTTAAGGCTCCTGACATCACCTTCTGCTAATACACGATCAATTTGATCATGGAAGGTGTGTCGTGGCCTTCCGCGACTTCTGCATCTATCCACTTTTCTATATCTGTTTAGTCATTCTTCCATCATTCATTCATTCCACATGCCCGAACCACCTGAGCATTCCTTTCCTTACCTTCACCCCGACACTCTTTCAGACCAACTCTCTTTCTTACTTCGGTATCACGAACGCGGTCCGGTTCAAGATAATATGACCACTAGGAAAGGAGAGTTGGATGACAGAGTGGACTATAAAGTATCAGTAAACAGATAAGAAATTTATACAACAATAGAAATGGACAAACATATGATTATATATTCAGTTGCAGATTTCGCCTGTGACTATAAAAGTATAGTCTTTGAAATTAATTATTACGGTTGACTTTCGACCACATGCGACCAGTAGTTATAATAAATGTATTAACATGATTATATTGTTAATCAGACAGCTATTTGTGGGCAAATGGTGTTTTAAAATAGTGTTATTATTTGTACAGGCCGTTCATTCCATTCATTCACTCCTTCCCGTTCCGTATTCAAAATCTCCCCCTCTACCCCGCTACCGCACAAAAAAAGAAGACGTTGCAAATCTCGCTCGCTACGCACGCACACCTACTAAAAAGTTTCAACTCAAAATATTTAAAATAAGTGCTCAAAATCAATCCATCCGCGCCGCGACGTGTGTAAAACATTAATATTTTTAAACTAGAAGATGTGAGAGAGTGTTATACTGGTGCCTGCTCATTAAGCTATCGAAGGACACGAACAATTTGTGCAAGGTGCGTACCCTTTTATCTCACATTATTAATAATTCAAGGACCAGTGATAATGTCTGTAATTAATTCATACTTATAACTGTCTTTTTACTTCTAAGTTCAAGTCCTTATATTCCTCTACTTATGTATTGACAAAATATCTTGTTGGCAATTAAAAATTGTTTAAATATTGTTGTCGAAAATTTACTTTTCTTTTATTACCATAATTAAATATTGTGCCTAATTAGTTGATTTAAAGGCGGAGGCGTTTTAATGACTGCCCATAAAATAGAAAGATTGTCTGTATTCTGAATGAACTGTCTAAAGAGTAATTTTGAAGACGCTTTAATTCGTAAAATTTCGTGGAAAACAGCAATGTTACTATTAATGAAAAACTTAATTAAACAATTTTATGTTTTCTCATTTAAAGCTCGAATTACTTAGCTTTACGAATTTCAATGATTTTACTAACGCTTGTTGATTTTGTTGTTGTTATAAATATAGTTGATTAAAGTTTAATTAAAAGTTTACTTAACATGAAATGTGGTGGTATGTGATGTTGTTATTATAAAGTAGACAAAGTATTGTTACGAGTTGCAGAACTCGAATTAGAATGCCTTTGGAATTACTATATAATTTATTAGAACTATACAAACACGTATAACACAGGTACAAATATAACTGAGCACAACCAGTACAAACGTAATGCACGATTCAATAACACGCACAAAGTCCGTCACTATATAGATTACCGAATGTACACACGTCTTGCCTCGCTTGAGGTTATCGCTTGACTGACTCACAAATACAATATGTCTACTCGATCGCGTGGACTGAATTTCCAAGAATCACACCTGGCTAATGACTACCATAAAGATTATAATACACAATGGGCTGTTTTCCAATCACAATTTTTTATCACAAAGTAAACAAAAGAAGACGGTCATAAAACAGTTTCAATGTTATTAGCCGATGGGTAATAAATGTGCTTTGTTTACAGATATGCAGGTGGCCCAAATTGTAACAGTATAATAAACTTTCATTTAATCAAAGTCACTCGACATAGCTAAGGTACGTGGTTAGGTATCTATTGGAGTATATACTCCAGATTTTCCCCATATTTTTGCGGAGGAATTATTTCTTACCCTTCCTACATAATTTATCAATCTCTCAGAGTTTTTCATAACCGCTACAAACAGCGCTATCTACGTTAAAGCAGCCACCCGATACATTATTGTAGTAGGAAATTATTTATGCTGTGACGAACAATCGATTACGTGAAAGATGGATTTATTCCCAAGGCTTCTTTGGCTCACCTTCACGAACAAAATGTTGGAAGTAAGCCAAATATACATTGTTTTTGAACAATATATTACAAATGTCACAATATAGAGGAGTTTAAATTTATAGCTATTAAATAAATAGCTTTAAAAAGTTGATGTTAACAACAGTAATTGTTGTTGGCTTTTTGGAATTAAATAATTATCCGTGCAGGAATGGAGAAAGAATACAATTTCCTGCGGCCTGGCGGCCTGTCGTAAGAGGCGACAAAACAACCCACAGACAGGTGGTGGGGTATTTACTCGACTGGATGGCTACCACCCCTGGTCCAGAATATGCCGCCATAACAACCTTGTGTTGTGTTCCGGCATAAGGGATCAGGTTCCAGTATCCTTTAAGAGAGCAGCAGCGCATTTGTAGCACCTTCGGTGTTGCAAATGTCCATAGGCGATGGTAACCGCTTTCCATTAAATGGGCCGTCTGCCTGTCTCCTGAACTCCTGCCATATAAAAAAAATAACCGGCAGACAAACACACATATTGTACATCTCCAAATTAAGCAACTTACGCTTGTGTTATGGGTAATATACAACGGGCTACTTTGGGGACTAATCCCAGACACCCAGACTATAGTAACGGAGACAATTCGTTTCCGAAATTTATCATACCAAACTTACATTAAATGTAAGTCGTGGAAGCTTAATAGCTAGCGCACGCGTCCCGAACCCTAAGGGCGCAGGTTCGATTCTGGCCGGTTCGCATGCACCACCTAGGCAGTTTATCTGACCTAATGTGCAGATATTGGTACAATTGCACATCGAGATAACCAATGTGTCAAACCTGCCAAGCCGCCTTGGACAAGCGTGGCGGGTATACTGTCCGTTCTCCCTTATAATGAGAGGCCCGAGCCTAGTAGCGAGACATTTATGGGCTGATGTTATAAGTAAAAAATGCGGAAAAATTAGCGAATAACAACTAGTTCTGTTTATAGTGTAGATTTTATACAGACTGTGATAACCCAAGTTTGGCGAAATTGTGTCGTAAACATTGCTTAAAATTACATAAGCGCGCTTAAGTTTTATTCCTGCGCAACGTAAAATACTAATATAGTTAAAATTACTTAAAATATCGTTTACAATTACGTAAATCCGTCTAAATTTTGTATACACCCATTATGAACAAATGTGCCTAATTACACTTCACGGGAAAGCTTCTAACATAAGTTGGTTACACAAAGTACAAGGACGACTTTAGCTTAATCATACAAAATTAATAATGAAATTATATCACAGCGAGTTTTCGTTACTCTGTATGGAAATGTTGGAATAACATACCGCCGCCGATATTCTTATCGGCGGCGGTATGTTCAGACCAAAAACACAGACTGCAGGTTTCTACCTGCAGTCTGTCTTTGGGTTCCGAAGTAACTTAAAAATTCTTATTTGACCACCAAATTCACCAGAGAGACTTTAAATACGACGCAAGTATTTTATCTTCTAAATATATATAATTGTAATCCACATACAGTGAGTTATCATGATATTTCAGGAACTACAATACCAATAGACTTGAAAGGGATGGACCTTCCTTTCGTCAAGTCAAAGATTTTACGGCACTCGAAGCGGGCGAGTATCCATCCGCTAATAGTATTATGATAAATCGATTAGTACAAACCATTACGAATTTATTATTTCTATCTTGTTCGTCACCTCTACGGTTTAAGAGGAGTTAGCGAATATAAAGAAAGAGGCAGAAAGCAACTTTGTTTTATACTATGTATGTACAAGAGATAGCTAGTTGGACACAATTTTCACAGCTTTAGAAGCAAGCATTTTGCATAGAGATTGATGGATTGTCTGCAAGTTGCCTACTTTTTAATACACTTTTATTAACTCCATATGTATGTTAGTATTTAACGGAATCTTTCCAGTTAAATTTGATGGACTTCCCGGTTTCCGATTGAGCTGAAATTTTGTACGTATGTGTATGACAATGCAATAATATGGTACGGTAAAGCGGATCTGATGATGGAGTCGAAAGGTGGCCATAGGAACTCCTGTACTAAACAAGATAGACCCGTCGTGTTTGAACTCGTTTTCGATGAATTCATTTTTTCTTACATTATTATTAATTCAAATTTATTAAAAGAAAATCACTTTTTTGTTGCATTTTCTATAAAAGCGTATTTTTGTAGGTTTTTTTAAACTACTATTTATTGATAAATTAGGGAACTAACTAACTCCGTTGACTCAGCGACCCAAAATGTGTCCTAGCCTCCGAGCCGATGTTGCTGGCCTCCTGCGGACCTGTTCATGTCTTGTACAATTTCTTGCGAGTTGTGGGCTTGAAGCTCACACGGATAAGCCTCCAATCTGTCCTCCACCGGTAATACTATCCGATCGTCCTAAACAGGCCCTCTTGTCGATCCCCTCCCATCCGTTTCACGTGGCCGAGACAACAGAGGCGGTAAGATTTTATCTCTCTTATAATGTTCGGCTACGAGGGTTTCAATGCCGATGTTGGTTCGGACACTCCAGGTGCAATCGTCACTCCTTGCTGGGTCCAAAATCTCACGGAGAACCTTTCTTCTCAGGGAGCCACTAACAGTTGGTTCTCTGTTGACGATTTTATAAATCCTGATTTTAGTCCTACTTAGAACCGAGGACATCATAACCCTATGTAAAGCTGCACAGCACCTCAGGGCGTTCTGAATACTTGCATATATTTCATCCTTTTGGGTGTTTTTATCGGAAACTGTGTAGCCCAGATATTTAAAGTAGGCAACGGAACCGTAAAAAGAATAATAAAGCTATATCTCCCCAAAATAATCCTGGACAGGGGATAAAGTTAAATTAACTGGGCGTCCGCCCTGAATTTGATTACAAGGAATCATGGCGAACGAAATACTGTTTGTAACTCAATCCAACATTCGGCCAAGTAATTGCGTTGATCCCGACTTCTTCTCTTTCTACGAATTGTAATTATTTGTTTGTAATAAATGGAATCTGTTAAGGAAGATTATATACAGGTCTATTTTAAGTGACTCTTCGTTTAAACTAGCTTCTACCGGCGACTTCGTCCGCGCGGAAAGTATTTTTATTATAAAAAGTATTCTATACGTTGACCAGGGATATAAGCTAAGACAATGTAAAGTTTCATTTAAATCGGTCTACTCGTTTCAGAGATTAGCCCGTACAGATAAACAGTGAAACAAAATAAGAAAAAAATCTGATACCTGACTCAATTTTTAGTATTTTTTCATTGCACAGATATTTCGACCCCTACAGTTTTATTATATGTACAGATTAATATAAAGTATGTAACAAATTGCGTTGCTCGAATACGAAACAGCCGTCTGATCACGGGTGGTATCAAAGAGTTCGTTTGAGATGAGCTTACTTTGCCGATGGACCCCACGTACCTAGTTTCAACTCCAACCCCTTAATAATAACCCCTTCCTATGGTTCCGTATTTTACGCCGTTTCAGATCTTCAGCTGTTGAAGCAGCGTTGCCAGCCTGTATATTTTTTTCGTTTTATTGGAACAACAAACAGCTACATTAGTAAAATTAAACACAAAATTACAACGCTGTCCACAAATTAAAATACAAATATATTATTAAGGGATTTTGGTAATTTTGGTAATCGCTAGGCTTAATATTAAATATTTATATACTTATTGATACAAGAAAGGAAAAGAAAGTTAGTAAAAAGAAGAAGAGCAAGGAGAAAATAGGAATGGAATTACTGTTGTATTAGTATTTTGTGAACCAGGAATTTGAATTTAGAAGGTGAATTGGCAAATATGTCTCAGTGTTCAAAGAGTTTATTATGGATGTCGACCATACGTGTGAGAGGAGAGCGAAGGCCAGAGTTAGAAAGAATGTAAACTATCGTTTTAGTGAAAACTGCGTAGAAATAGCTCTGGAGAACATTTTCACGAGATTCCCGGGATAAAAATATCGCATTTTTTATTATATAAATTCGGGACTTTCCCAGGAAACAAGTGACGCAGATTAAAGTCTAAAAATTTACCCAGTGGTATTCACGTGTATGCCGAACAAACAAGAAATAAATTTAAATAAATCTTGTTCTCCAATTTTTTATAATGTGAATTCCAGTTTTTTTTTTAATGTCTTTAACCTACAGACGTAGTAGCATTTTTAGAATATTACAGATTAAATAATTCTCATCTCTATTACTTCAGTAATAGGTCTACAGTTGTATGCGGAGCTTTTTGTTGGAAAGTCGAAGTCGTCTTTCCTGTTTTTACCAAATCACTATTTTCGTGTAAAAACTTCCCGGGGGATTAGCCAATATTTCCCGTTAATCTAAAAAAATAAATTCCATAAGCTCATCGTTTTCCTTTATTTGAAAAACAATATTTTAGCCTGAAAATAGAAATTATTTCCAGAAGAGAGGAGCGCCGATTAATGATGGCTTTAAGTGCTCCGAATTTACCTACTTTGAGTAGGATCACCATGATTTATTAAGGATAATAAATCTTTTTAAAATTACTCATTATTTTAATTATACTTTTAAAAAATTATCACTTTATGTTTAATTCATAAGTCGTGGTGGCTCAATATAAACAGAAGGAAATCTCTAATCTCTCTTCTTATTGCTGTAGCACACTAGATAGGCTCATGGCCTAACTGTGATGGAAAGTGGTTACAGTTGCCTATGGCCATTAGCAATAGCAAGAGTTGCTGCCAACGTGCTGCCGGCCTTGAAAGAGAAACTAGAACCTAGCCACTTTTTTTTCTATAAATAAGGTATTTAATAAGAAATACCTTATTAATATTACCATCTAACCTAAGAAGATTAATAAGTAATTTAAATATAACCTAAATTAACTAAAAGTATTATTACTAAGAAAGTGTCCATTAACACTTTTCTTAAGGCGAAGACACTTTGTTCATGTGTTCTTTATTAATATTTTTTTTTTTTTTTTATTGCAGGAGATCAGCAGACAAGCAGACGGCCCACTTGATGGACAGCGGTTACCATCGCCTATGGACATTTGCAACACCAAAGGTGCTACGAATGCGCTGCTGCTCTCTTTAGGGAGCCTGGAACCTGGTCACTAATGCCGGAACACAACACAAGGTTGTTATGGCGACATACTCTAGACCAGGGGTGGTAGCCATCCAGTCGGGCAAATGCCCTACCACCTGGCTGTGGGTTGTTTTGTCGCCTCTTACGACAGGCCGCCGGGCCGCAGGAAATTGTATTCTTTCTTCGTTCCTGCACGGATAAAATAGCAAGCACATTACACTACACTTTTGTTTTGTTAAACCACTAGTTTAAATGGTTTTGTCCTTTTGAGCCTTCTCGTTATGTCCGTGTTGTCGAGGAGCTGGATCGCCTCGACATTCACGTGATAATGAAGCCGATGCTCGTGGGCTTCCGCGTACTTCCTAATAATGTTGTTGACAAACTCCACTTTCAGGTCCCGATGGAGATCGCTCGATCTAGCGTACCATAGCGTTTACAATACCTTTCAGCACTTTATTTTGGAAGCGTTGTATGATTTCTACATTACTTGGTACAGCCCCACAACTGTACACCGTAGGTCCAGACTGGCATCAGGACTTGTTTGTAAAGAAGTAACCTAGCCACTGATGCAGAAACACAACTCAAAGTTGTTATCGCCGCATACTTACAACAGGCCGCCCGGCCGCAGAATGTATTATTTTTCCATTCCTGCGCGGAGGAAAATGTTGTTATGTTACAATTACCAATTTGCTGGCGGTTGGATGTCAATAAGAATGCCTGTATATCAAGATATCTTCGAAACTCATCAATCCATCTTACAAAAGCGCGGCGAGTATACTACATGTTTCTCTGAAATGAAAAGGTCTGACAATTGAAATTTTACGAGTTGCAACTTTTTTATTTCCTTCACATTTCCCAAAAATTTGCCGATGTTGCGTTACAGTATATCTCTTACTTCCATGGTCCTCAATTCTGTCATACGTCATCCATCAACAATTCTTCTATCAACTTTTTTTGTTACATTAGGTACCTTTATTGTCATATGTCTTCAAATTTCGACACTTTTTTTAAGACTATGGGCAGCCTCATTACTTAAAGCAATCTCTTCCAGGTAACCTTGTCGTTTTATTCTTTTACATCACAGCACTGTTATATACTACTATTTAAAAATGCCCTCAACCAAATAACAACTCTTGAGAGGTAAATGGTCGGAATTGGATTAGATGGTGTTTTGGCATATCACCAATCATGCTGCTGATTCTATGTATATTATGATATATCTTACTCTTGGAATGTTTCTTATTATTTATTGTTTTCACCGCCACTGTTGTTCTTAATTAGTTCCTTAGTTTAAGGGGTTGCCTGGAAGAGATCGCTTTAAGCGATAAGGCCGTCCTTTGTTCAATATGTACTGTACTTAGTTTTAAGAACGTGGTTTCAATTTTTGGTGAACAATAGAGTGTTTTGATTCATTCATTCATTCAATCTATCCTGGTGATATGCCATAACACGAGCTTGGTGACGCACATATATTAGGAGAACCATAACATACCTAATAGCGAATTTTGATTGATGAAGGAAATTTTGTAACTACTCACGTATACATGGGCAGCAGTTGTGCCAGTTTGTAGGATTCTATTTTGAAACTTACAAGTAACATATTATGTCCTTTGAAAATCATTGGTAGTGTCACCCTTTTCAAAAAGCCTATACTGTTATTTGAAACTTCAGGTTATTGATGACTTGAAGTATCAGCAACATGCCTTGGTATTCTTATTACTTTTTAATGGAACCAATCAAGCGATGAAATTCGGTACTTTAATCATATTTTTATTTTTTACCTGTATTATTAATACACGAGTAAAGCTTTGTCAAGTATTATCATGTCTTTCGTACTTATATTTAATAAATTCCAAATACCCTGTACATGATAAGATAAATTGGAAAATTACCTAAACGGTGCGTGGTTTCAAGTTAGGATTTGAAGCAAGGTCATTAGAATGAGACGTGGGTGCGTTCACCTCTAGCTACCTCGATTTCCACCAAGCTGTCGCTATTTCTATTAGACTTTTATATAGACAAAATTCGATTGAGGACCATAGGCCGTGCGAGGGGGAATGATCGCGGCTCATGTTTGGAAATAGCCAGGTTGGAGTGGCACTAGCACCTCATGTATGCAGTGCTATTGGCACGCCGCAGTTAGGGATAACCACTAAAACTCCTGTCCGATCCTCAAATGCCGCTTGTCCAGGCTGTGGACTCGGTCTCCCATTCACCTCCACCCCAGATGGACAACAGCTGACCCCTTTACGGGCTGACCCCACGATTTGTTACCTCGAGTCTCACTTCGAGGTGAGTGAGGGCGCGCGTATCGGCGTGGGTCCCTCTTCTCCGGCCTTTATGAGCGAGGAAGACTAGTTTTCCCGCCGATCGTCCGCACATCCGTAACCTACGGCGGCTGGAGGTCATCTCGAACGAACCTCCGCCTTATTTTAATCCATAGTAAAGGACTCGGCAGTGTGCTAAACGCCTTTTCCCCGCGTCAAAAAAAATCATCATGCCGTGTAACTGGGCCACCCCGAAGAGCAGAATGATGCGCGTAGCTGTATCTACGACCACCACTCCATCTCCAGTTGACGAGGTCCGCGGACACGTCCTCCTCCCTGGGTCTTTCAGCAGCCTCCTGCGAAATTTCTACTAATCTACCACAACTTCTACTACACCACCGCGACTTTTCCTAACTCCCAAGCTACCACAACTTCAAGTATAATTATTATATTATATTATATATATATATATATATATATATATATTTATACTGGTATAGTAAATAGCATAGTAGTTTTATATAGATTCTTAATCACTCCTTTTTAATTTCCTGTATTTGCTATGATTTACTAATAACACCGCGCTCGAATAAAGTGTAGAAAGAAAACTTTACCTAAGAAATAAGGCCTATTTAGCTGACTTTAACATTTATTATTCGTTAAAAAAGTCCAAATAATGGTAATAAATCTTGCATTGTTATGGTGAAGGTTAAGGCTTTGTGCCAAACAACACAAAAATATAAATGGATAAGGTTTCAGAGAGATATTGGTTCATTCGCGTAGTTTATTTACTTATGACGCAATTCGTATCTATATATCATAAATTATGAATGATAAACATAATGTTGGTGAGGCTTGCTTATACTAAGAGCTTAAGTAAACGAGTAAATGATACAACTAAAGATATCTAATGATATGTTCAGATAAATAAGAGAGAAGACTGCGATACAAACGCAGGTCGCCAGTTAAGGCTGCTTCTACATTATCTTTAACTTATATAGAAATTTTATAAAGAGAAGAAAAATGACATGATGTCACGATGAAAGGGAAATATCTCAACTATCCTTTATAATAGCTAATGAATGTCTGGATGATGAATGAGCTCCACCAATGACATTCCGACCCGGCACGCTTGTCAAAAATATTAATTATACTCATCTCCCAACATTACGATGTCATTATAAGTCCTCAGATATTATTCATTGAGAGGCGTAAAAAATTACTCGGGCCGTTATTTTTTAGGTCATCTTTATACGATATCCTCATTTTTAAGGCTCCTCAGATATTGCGGCGACAAAGGGAAGCCTTAAAATCGTCAGTCTCTCTATCTGTATGTCAAAGGAATTTTACTCAGAAACCACTTTTTTAACAATTCTACTGACTCTAGCTCCGTATACTTTTTTACAACTTGATTTAGAAAAAAGTTTTTAGATTTTAAACACACTCATTTGTTATTTTTGTTATTGTGTATGACATAACAAAAATAACAAATAGACCCAAAAGTTGGGTGTACTCGCTAAAGTAAGACAGGACTTCACGTCGAAACAACTGCTGAACTTATACCAAGCACAATTTCGGTCTTGCATGGAGTACTGTTCTCATGTTTGGGATGGGTCAGTCAAATACCAGTTTTAGGCTTTCGAATCAATTGAGAAAAGAGCCAGGAAGCTGGCAGTGATCGTCTTTTTGATGCTCGACTTCAGAGTCTAGAGCATAGACGCAAGGTCGCGGGGCTGACTGTCTTCTATCGGATACATTTCGGGGAGTGTTCCTTAGAATTGCACGAGCTGATTCCTCCATTCCTTTTTTACCATCGGACAACCTGTTGGACCAGTTTGCGCTACCATTACTTGGTGGAAACTCCACCAGTCAGAACTAAGCGTTTCGCTTTACGTTTTCTGGTGCGCGCTGACGAAGAGTGTGTTTTTCCTGACAAATACAATCTTGAAGTCTTCAAGTCACGAGTAAATAGGTATTTTCTAGGTAAGTTCCACCCTAGACTGCGTCATCACTCAACATCAGGTGAGATAGTGGTCAAATATTGTGTTGTGTTGTGGTGTACACCTTACGAATAACTTATTATATTAATTTGATCTAATTTTAAGTTAGGTTTATTTATAGGATACTAGCTGTCCCGGCAGACGTCGTCCTGCCCGGTAAAAAATAGGGGTTGATCGTAGAGGGTTGAAAATCTAGGGTTGTATGTATTTTTGTATGTTGTATCATAAAAAAATAGAAATTAAAAATTTTGTCTAAAAAATAAAATAAAAAATTTAGGGGTGGACTACCCCTAACATTTAGGGGGATGATAAATAGATGTTGGCCGATTCTCATAGATACCGGATAAGCACAAAAAATTTCATCAAAATCGGTCAAGCCGTTTCGGAGGAGTATGGCAACGAAAACTGTGACACGAGAATTTTATATATTAGATTTTAGTTTTTGTTAATAGTTGTTAGATTTAGGTAATTTCAATTTATTTCTAGATATGTCTATCATTAAAATCTAATTTTAATACCAAACTTATACTAATGTAGAGTGTATCTGTTACATGCTGGTGTTGTGAGAAAGTGCATGTGCAGTGTGTGCCTTATGTATATACCTATATATATTAACCTAACTAGTTCCATGTGTTGTTTTTCATTTCTGTGTCTGGGTTATTAATATTTAAGCTCTTTGTGTGTCTTGGTTTGTTTGTGAAGTGTGCGTGTAATGCAATGCCATGGTAGTGCGCGTTGGTGTGAGTATGTGTGTAACTTACGTTCTTGGTTGTATGTATGTGACTTTGTGTGGACAGAAACCTTTTTAGGGTCTTATTCATATTGTGTTAAAGTAAGTTTGTAAGCTTCTTTACGGTTCTTAAAGAACTCTAGAAAATTAATTTAACTGAATAAATATAAGAGAAAAATGGAAAGGTGAAGTCTATGTATAATGTTACGGGCAATTTGATAAATCACTGTGAATAATGACCGGCCTGTATACATAATGCCCATATCAAATGAGCTATATAAATAAAACTGCATGATTAATCACGTTTCCTATTCCATATGAATAATGACAACATTTTCTTGGACAATATAATAAAATATAGATGAATTGTAATTTTTTGTTTATTAAATTAGGTAAAGGACTAATTACATGGTACTGTTATTTATTATTTGAGATATAAAGTTGATTTTGGGTGTGAAGTTAGTGTGAAAGAGGGTTACGCGCTACGCCCCTTGATAGCGTAACGCAGCGTAGCGTTCCTCGTAGCGCGTTATCTTTAACAGCTGGGAACCCTTATTTGCGACCACTTTTACATATCGAGGGCTTTATAACAAATGGGCGTACAGACAACAGACAGAAAAAAATAGCTTTCACTTTATATATAATTTATTTTAAAAGAAGTAATTTAATTTTGCCCACGATATCAAATATTATTTCGATTAAAAATACTAGTACCCACATTTTTATAGGCAACCTAGCAAAAATGTATTCCCCATATATAATTACATATTATACAGCGTATTTCAGACCTTACGACAATAAATTAGACCACGTTTTCTTCATGACGTACTCTGCCCAAATATAAAAACGAATCAAGGTAGCTTCTTTGGTTTAGCCACTGGACCTCATTTATCATTTCAGAATTTTACAACAACATGTATCAGTTATTGTGTCTAAAACGGTAGCTTAGTGACCAATGTATCATGTTGCCAGCTCGTCTCTTCATCATTAAACGCGGAAGTTGTTCAATCTTACGCTCTCGCTCGCGAACCAATATTTACAAGATGTTCTGTTTTTATTCATTTTTTTTTCGTAATTAACTTGTTCGGAAATTGTTTTTTTTTTAATTTTGACATTACGGTTGATTTAATAGTACCAAAAACTTTGTTTGGTGTCAGACTACTAAGATTATGGTTTATTGTCATTTGAAATGAAACACGTTGTATATAAAAAATAGATTTTAATTAAATAACACATGAACGTAGTAATATTGCAGTCGGATCGCAGTCTATAAGTACCATGGGCGGCCTTATTTCTTAGCATTATCTTCTAGGCAACCTTTCGATGGAGAAGGAACTTATTCAAAATAATTTGTTAGTTAAGTAAGTTTTGACACATAAACCTGATTTACATATGAGTTATACTTAGTTACTTGTAAAACTGACATGTTAAGGCCTTATCATTATTCGGACAGAAAAATCCAGTTAAGTAATATAAATTATTGATTAAGCAAATATCCGTTTATGAGGACTTATTCAAAAGTTAATTAATAAGCACTCAAGTCATCCGTGCAAGAATACAATTGGCACAGCTAGGTGGCAGGGTATTTGCCCATCTGAATGGCTACCTACCACCCGTGGTCTAGAGTGTGCCACCGTAACAACCTTGAGTTTTATATTAGTGGCCAGAGGGATGTAAGTGTAGTATGTAAGCGTTTGTATTGTTTATTGTTAGGGAGGCCAGCGCACAATAATTATTTGCACACGTAGCAATAATATATTATATAAGGTTTTGATTTTGTTAAAACGTGATCAGAATAAAAACATACGCATCGAGACAATGTAGTTTTACTACTGCAACCACCTCAGTCCGCGAGCAGCCACCGCTCATACCACATGGCGACCCTGCCATACCACTCATACCACATAAGAAGAAGAATAAATGTAGCATGGCTAAAGTGGAGACTGGCAACCGGTGTGACGTGCTACAAACTTATGGCACTAAAACTAAAAGGTCAAACATATAAATCTGTTATACGACCAGTCATGCTGTACAGGTCGGAATGTTGGCCTAATAAGTAAAGAAAAACCACAAACGTCTCCACTTAGCTGAGATAAGAATGTTGATGTGGATGTGTGGTGTTACGAGAATGGATAAGGTGAGAAATGAGTACATAAGGGGGATCTTTGAAAGTTGCACCTGTGACTGAAAAATTGAGAAGAAGAAGTTTAAGTTGGTATGGGTATATAATGAGAAGGGATGTATCACGTGATAAAAAGAATGTTAAACTACAAGATGGATGGGTACAAAAGTAAAGGTAGACCAAAAAAAGATGGATGGATTGTGTGAAGGATGATATGATGATATGTGGTGTGACAGAAGATGTATGTGAGAATAGAGGAGTGTGGAAGGAAAAGGCATATTGTGCCGACCCCAAATAATTGGGATATGGTGAAAGAAAAGAAATTCGTGGCCAAGTTCCAGACTCTTTTTAAAGAGCGGCAGCTCTTGGTAGTACGCTTGGTAGTAGTACATATGTCCATAGTAATGCCAAAATTAAACCAATAGTAAGGCAAGTGAATGAATAAGTTACACAGAACCGGCCATAAGCCGGTACTGCAGTCACCTATTCGCATGCCAAGCGTGATGACTTAAAGCACAACATTATACATCCATTGGCTAAAATAAAATTAAATAAACAAGACTACATAGATAAACAATCTTCCTCATAAAAGCACATTCTGTTTACTATATATACTAAGCTTTTAAGCCGACATGAAAACTACTCCAGGCTTACATTAACCAAATAAATTACCCAACATTTGTCACACAACATTACAGAAATTCTACTCATAATGTACATCATTTACTTAAGTAAGGGTCAGCATTATAATAAATTTCGACGTCTGTAAAGTTTCTGTCTAATATAAATGTTATAAATGGCACTACATACATTTAACACATTAATCAGAGAGCCTAAAACGGCCACTTTTTAGAATCTCGTGTAGAATATTGGTAATCGACAGTGATCTGGCTTTTATAATAGTTAAAAGAGAGAAGATTTATTAAGGACTAGCTTCTGCCAGTAAATTAATCCACGTGGAATAGTAAAAAAAAAGTTTAAAAAACCCACTCATTTTAAAAAATTCTTCATTGGTTCCGCTCCTATTGGTATTAACCTGAAGATACATAACCTATAGCCCTCCTCGATAAATGGGCTATCTAACACCGAAAGACCTGAGATTAGCGCGTTCAATCAAACAAATAATAAAATAAATATATTAATTAAATAAATATATTAGTATAAAATAAAATAGACAGAAAAACAATTGAATCGTTAAATATCTTAGTGTACACAACCTTGCCTTTTGCTCCTCTTCTCGCTAGTCGCATAGGTTTGTAGGAAGAAAACTCTTTTAGGGTTAAGCTCGCCTGTATGCATCTCTCCTACACAAGAAAGAACAAATAATGCAATAGCATATAATTTACAAAAATAATTAAATATGACTTGATGTCTAAGAAGTCGTGATTTTATATATGTTCCGTGTTTGCTTAAATACCTACGTAGCTTCAATATATTCAAACGATTAAACAGTACTGTACAGACTATAAATAAACACAATACATAAGAAATTGGTCTATTGAAGGTTGGTTGACTGTTACCAATTGAACTATTGTATAGCTATGATTAATTGATATGGCGAATTGATTTACAAATTAGACATAAGCGATATGCGAACATTCAAAGCTTTTAGGGAAAGAAAGGAAGATAAAGCATGTCTAAAGATGGATGTGTTCTTTCGTTTAAGATTATGATCACAAATCCAAATCAAATCACAAAAGATTGTGATTAAAAGGATATACGTCTCCTCTAACTTTAAAAGTTTCATCTAGTCTGAGCCGAAATATAACAGTTCATATCAATAGGCAATTGAATATTCATAGTAATTAAGATTGATAAGATATGAATGGCTACTTAGCCGGAGCAAACCCTGATCTCTACTAGACATGATGCTGCCTATCAAATCCTAGTGAATCAAGTAGAAAAAAATGAACGCTTACCGTCACTGGAACTGTGCATGGTGGTGCACTAAGCATCCACCATTTTTATCCAAATTAATCATAATCATGTAAATCCATTCTCCATAGCAACAACCCGAAGACGGCCCTGCATCAAGTACGGTCCTGCACTGCGATGACTCAACGGCATGGGCCACCTGCGTCGTCAACAACAGGCGAAGCAGTATATAAGGGCGCCCTCGGCATGCAGGGGATACATTTCAAGTTCAATCTCGAAGCTTCACGCTGCTACGTACTCGCGTCCCTTCAACGGTGTCACTCTGCCCGTTGAAGCCCTGTTGTATCTCAAAGAACCATTCTCAAAGTCCAACTTGTATCCTTCAAATAACATCAAATAAGTACTCCGTGATACTGTATAGTAATTGTAATAAATAACATCTGCAACGAACCTACGTATCACTTCAAACCTGGGACGGTGGAGAAGTAAGAAGAGGCTTTGCAATACTGCACGCAATTGTGGATGTGATCAGAGATCACACCTATATGACAACTCTGATCTCCCCCCACATGTGTATGGAATTATGCAGGTTCTCGGCCGGATTCGCGAGTCCTGATATTACACGAACACTACACAGACGTCCGGAACACAGTTGGCACTTTAGGGAGCGGTTTAAGGGCACAATGCAGCAGTTTTCCGACAGTTTTAGACTATTTATCGGCGAGCGTGGCGACGCGACCATATTTAGGCAGCCATTGTAAGATTCGGCTCGGCCAATTAGGTGCATGTGTGTGCGCAGCGCCCTCTGGTACAAACCGGCCGAATGAAGGTGAAAGAGGAAATGTTCCCGGGAAAGGGATGCTTTCCGGGAATGTGACGGGATGTCGTAACAAAGATATTTTTAGATCTAACGAGATGTCACAGCCTTGTAGATTTTTATCTCCCGGTATGTACCACGAAAGCGTGGACGAAGTCACGGGCATATCTTAGTTAATTATAAAATTATTTTCAAGCATAAGGTCATCTAAAAGTCGACAAAAATCAAAGCCAATGACATAAATTAATCAATAAAAGCCTTAAGACGTGTAGCAACGCCAACGTTCTTGAGGATTTTTCAATACTATTTTTCAGGTGACAGCGGGCATTATTGTGAAAAGGTAAATTATTTAATAAAATTAATAAAACTACGTTTTAACGGTTTTAAGCGCGGTAATTTATTTGATTTTGGTTATTCCGACGTTTCGGCCGCTTTTCAGTGGCTGTGGCCAGACGACAAATATGACATTTCTTTAAAACATAGTTTTATTATGTATCCAAGTCGCGAAATCTTAAGAAAATATAAATAAATTATTATTTAAAAAAACATATTATTTATATCTCTTTTATAATGATGTAGATATTTTTTTATCCTGTTTTGATAACAACTAAAAATAATTTGGATTTTGGTGATTTTTTCTCTATTTAATATAACTATAGAATAATACGACAATAACTACGTTAGGTCTCATATCGTGAAGATTTAGTTAATTTTGTGGTGAATTATTGATCAATGAATACCAAGGAAAATTTGTTTCCTTTTCAAACTTCTGCGGCAACAGGAGCCTTCAGAGAAACGGTTTATTTGAATACGTATAGGGTGTGGCTGTGCCCCAATATCCTTGTATGTTTCTACTTCAAGCAAACAAACTTTCCACACAAAACCACGCCTACCAAGAAGCTAAACAAAAAGGTACTAGTAGCTGCTCTGCTAAATAGCAACTTAGTCGAGAGTTGAGTGAGAAGTTGTAACAACATAATGCTTTTAGCCGAAAGTGGGTCTTCGAGTGCCCCAGGTCATTCATTAACAGATTAATTATTCATTTAGAATGCTTTTAATTAAGCACTTGTGACGTCGAGCTTCAGAAAAATACAATGCAGGATAACAGCACTTTATGTAACACAACAATTCCAATCACCGACTTTACACTACACTTTAAGCTTTACTGGTACACTAACTTCTGCCCGCGACTTCGTCTGCGTGGAATAGTTAAAAAAAGTAAGTTAAAAATACTCCCCGATTTTGAAACATTCTTCATAGATACTCCGCTCCTATTGGGCTTAGCGATATGATGTGGCCCAAAGCCTTCCTAGATAAATAGGCTATCTAACACTGAAAGAATTTTTCAAATCAGTTCACTAGTTCCTGAGATGAATGCGTTCAAGCAAAGACACGAACTCTTCAGCTTTTAATATCTAATATATAAAATTCTCGTGTCACAGTTTTCGTTGCCATACTCCTCCGAAACGGCTTGACCGATTTTGATGAAATTTTTTGTGCTTATCCGGTATCTATGAGAATCGGCCAACATCTAATTTTCATCCCCCTAAATGTTAGGGGTAGTCCACCCCTAAATTTTTTATTTTATTTTTTAGACAAAATTTTTATTTTTTGTTTTTTTATGATACTGCATTAAAAAATACATACAACCCTAAATTTTCAACCCTCTACGACCAACCCCTATTTTTTACCGGGCAGGACGACGTCTGTCGGGACAGCTAGTTAGTATATAATATATATCTAGAGTAGTTAGTATATATCTAGAGTATGTCGCCATAACAACCTTGAGTTGTGTTCCGGCATTAGTGACCAGTTCCAGGCTCCTAAGAGAGCTGCAGCGCATTCGTAGCACCTTGGTGTTGCAAATGTCCATAGGCGATGGTAACCGCTGTCCATCAAGTGGGCCGTCTGCCTGTCTGCTGATCTCCAGCAATAAAAAAAAAAAAAAAAATATAAGATAGATCGCGATCCAATAATCGTTTCCAACAAACACAAGCCGTTTTTACATTTTTGGGCTTAAATTTAAAAACGTCGGCATCTCAAGTGGCGCTATATTTAAACAGTGAATATTGGCGGGAACAAGATTTTGTTGACATTGGACAGGTTCGCGTTTGTCCGACGATGCGTCTGATGTCAGGTGGCAATGCAGTCTAAGGTGGAGAACGCGTTCCTAGAAAATTCTCCCTGTATGTTTCAGGAAGAACAGATGACGGTAAAGATGTTCACTCTTCAGTAGTACGTATGATAAAAGTGGAAGCATAGCGTTTCGTCCGCTTTGTTGGTATATCCACCATACATTGGTGGTGTGACCTCGTAAGTCTGCTTGTCCGGTGGCAAAAAGGTGAGGGAGTAAGTAATTCATGTAATTGCATGACATACTCGCCGAAGTGTACCCTTTTCATAATAATACAATTAATAGAATATTTTCAACACGATTCGAGTTTGTACATTGCGTTTAAAAATATTTAAAAAATCAACAGGGATACTACGGACTTGGTTGTCTGTTAGAGCATCACATGAAAACTAGTGAAAGGATTGAAATGAAACTCGAAACAGAGCTAGCTTATATCCCGGACTATAACTTAGGATATTTTTATCCCGATAACTGACGTCATTTCTATGGTATAAACGAAAATAGTGAAGTTTTGGAAACTACTCAACCTATATGAATAAAGCTAAATATAGTGCGAGCTTATAACCCGAGTTAACACTTAGGATACTTTTTATCCCGATATAAATAATCACGTTTCCATTGAATAAAATGATTATCCAAATAGATTGATGGAACACCTATTTCCATTCATTTTGGAGAGAGTGCAGCTGAGCTCTTCGATCCGATCCCGCCATCTCCCTTCTATCATCGGACAACAATCAATTGTGCAACGATTATATCTTATATCATTAATAATAATAGACTTTGATACCTTAGTCACTAAACTATAATGAGTTGTCCTGCCATAAGACTCGTTTATATGTTAATAAATGTAATTAGTTTTATAAGTAAGAGATACGAACTGAGAGTTTTATAAAAGTTGATCATTTTCTCTCTACCGTGGAAAACTTTCTTTTTAATTATGACTAGAGCTTTGCTAACTATTCAGCTTCAGGCTAATAAGGGTCCGTGAGTTTGCTGAGGTGATTCAGGAGATGGGAGTTTTCATTGCTTTTCGTGGTAGTGTACAAAGAAAACTTTGTCTGAAATATAGTACATCGAGATTTATGCATAATTCGCAGTGATCAGTAAACTTTTCAGTTTACCCGATAGAGGATTTATACGTTGGGCGCCAATAAGCTTTTTTCAGAGGAGATCACTTACAATGATTGGTATGATATATTCCGCGCGTCTTGTCACATACACGTTATCATATAGTGTCCATCCAAAATAATTGGTTGAAGGTGAAAGAAAAGAAAGATGTTACTTATCTCATGATCATTGTAATTAAAGAGCGTCTGGCGTGACCTCTCCAAACGTTTAGTAGACGTCACACGCGATCAGATGGCTGGCGTCTATTTTGCTCAAAGATTAAGCTTTGTTATACAACGTGGCAACGCCGCCAGCCTTCTGGAGACGTTCCCGGAAAGTAACAGTGGTTTGAGACCAATATTTAATGTTCAGCTATTTTCCCTTTTTTATTTAGTTTAAGTTTTTAATATAGTGTGACAACCTAGGCACCGACAAAGATAAATTCCACGTACAGATCTATAAAAGCTCATTTTATTACCTCTCGTCATTTGAACTAATCATTTTATTTAATGTAATCAATTTCTCGTTATTGTGGAGAACAGCCTATTGTCCTATTGTATTCGTTCATTAACATAATTAGCCAGATGTTGCGGATTACAATTACAAGCTAATTTTAGGAAACTGTGTCGACATTGCCGGCGGGCACATTTGCACTTGTGAAGTATAAAACGCCGGCCTGATTGAGAGGGGGGGGGAGGAGTTGAGCTACAGCTACGATACGGGCGTGACGTGTGTACATTCGGGAATCTAAAAGTGACGTGCTTTGCGCGTTTAATGAATGACGACCTTCTGCATTACGTTTGAATTTGTTCTGTCGGTTATATTTGTACCTGTGTTATACGTGTTTGTATAGTTCTAATAAACGCTATAGTAATTCTAACGGCATTTTAATTCAAGTCCCGTTAACTCGTAACAATAGTATACTTAATATTGTATTTTTGATTAATATTTATAAAAAAAAACTAAAGAGCATTTTCTAAATGAGCAAACTATAATAGAACAGCAGATAAAATGCAAAACATTTTTCTGTGCTCATTAAAATTATTAAACAGAAAATATGAAATTCAACCAGCGTTATTCAAGGAACGAATAAAAAGAGCCAATAAGGTGTTGCTGAGGCCACCTAATGAATGATTAGCCTTCCTAAAGGAATTTCTTTTGATTTCTTTTCACCTCTGCCCGTTATTTCTTCAGTGAATAACTGAAGAAGCCATTAGTTAGTAGACATTGTATAAATAACAAAAATTTACAATTTTCGAATTCATTTTGAAATACAGACAGACATTTAAAATTTATTTATTAGTAGTATTTAGTAGTATCTGCCTGCAATAAACCTGTTTTATTACCTAGCCCCGCATGAAAACTTCTTTTGTTTACTTTGTGTTTAAAATATGTAATTAAGAAAAACATTCTATTGTTATTGTACTTGTTTTATGATAGTCATTAGGCAGGTGTGTCGAACTAATTCTTGTTGTTATTGTTTTGCGTCGAGCCATCTTGTAGTTGCACAGAATAAAAGGAATGCCCGAACAGAGGGGTGACGCAGTCAAACGACGACTACGATACAAGCAGGACATGTACATAGTAGCTACATAGTGACGGACTTTACGCGTGTTATTGAATTGTGTAGTTTGTACCGTTATACACTTGTTATACGTGTTTGTATAGTTCTAAGAATTCCATAGTAATTCCAACGGCATTTTAATTCGAGTCCTGTAGCTCGTAATAATACACACATTGATTGTTCCGGTGTGCATCTTGTTCAGACGCATCCGACGGATGCGTCACATAATGCGCAGCCACCTTTACTGTCTACAATAATTTAAAGAGACCACAACGCGCCGTGCGCTCATCCTTTTTTTTGGATGACATTCATTCTATCTATTGTGATTAATGGCCGTGCCGAGAAATTTTACTTTACTTAAGACATTGTTAAAAGTGTCAACTCTAAAGTGAAATTTAATACTGTGTGTGACATGCGCCGAGCCAGAAGACGGGCGATCTCAAGGTTGGTGGCGTTTTACTTTTCTAGTGCACGGATCTAGGTCATATCTCTCCCAAACAGTCCATCACTAAACCAAACTAAATCACCAGACTAGCATAATATAATCCGTCGGCTAAAGCGCCCCACGGTAGCCAAATACGATAATAAAATATTTCTTTTTCATCATCTAATCAGGGACTTGTATTCATACAAAATTAAAAATATATTTTTTCATTTATTCTGCAGTTGTTAAATCGAGAAAACAATTACTTTTCTCGTTCTTTAACACTTGCGCCACAGAGTAGTGCATTGTAGGAACAAAGCCCCGTGCCGTGCAAACGGCAACATTCGACCTCGTGTCAAACCAAACTGCAGTGTCCAAACTATCAGTGTACAGAGGATAATCTCAATGATACTCTGACATAGTGGAATAAGTAATCAACGTAGTATCTAGTAACTATTTTTTTTAATTAATTTTACCTAGACGTAAGTAGTTAATAAGTGTCCTCTCGGTCAGGTTGCTTGGAAGAGATCGCTTTAAGCGATAAGGCCGCCTTTTTTCGTTTTTGCCGTTTAATTATTATAATTATTTGTTCTGTAGTTGTTTATTTTGGTGAACAATAGAGTGTTTTCTATTCTATCTAGTAACTACTAGTAGTACTCTGGTTAAGTAGAATCATCATCATCATAATTATTATCATCTGGTATACATTCATCGTTTTCTTGAACGAACTAGTCTCAGGAACTACTGATCAGATTTGATAAATTCTTTCAGTGTTAGATAGCCCATTTATCTAGGACGGCTATAGGCTCACATCATCACCCTAAGACCAATTGAAGCGGAGCACCAATGAAGAATATTTCGAAATCAGGGTTTTTTTAACTTACTTTTTTTTACTATTTCACGCGGACGAAGTCGCGGATAGAAGCTACTATATAATATAACTTGGTTAGCGTCTTAAGGATAAGCATAAACTGGATTTTGAAGGGATCAACCTTGAAATAATTTGTACCCACTACTAACGCTTATTTTGTATTAATTAGGAAGTTCAAAATTTATTTTAAAAGTGTGTGTGTGTGTGTGGTTCACACGCAGTAGCAACCTAGTGTAACAAGGGGTGAGAGGTATTATAAATTTCGTGTAGTCACATTTCATATATTTATAATATACTTAAGCTTTTAAACACGAAATTTGCAGTATTGACGAAAAACTTCAAAACATTCCCAACTCTACCGGTACGAGCATAATGTTTTAATGATTAAATATTATGTATTCTATCTCTTTTTCTTGCAAGCTTATTCCTATAGATTTATGTGTTTAACTCATTTTAGTGTCGGTTTTTCGTTTCATCGAGTTTCAAATCACACGATTCTAAAGAATTTTCACTTTTTAAAAGTATTCAATGAAAGTTTTTAAGATTAAATGAACAACTTCGTGTTCAAACTAATTCTACTGAAGATTTTTTAAATCATCTATCTACTTTATACTGTCGTCGTTATTGTTTCTGTTGTCTTCTTCTTTCTATATTCTAACCCATGTACGCCGTTTCACAACTACGTTTCGTTAAAATGACAAAATGTTAGTCCAGAATATTGACCAAATTCATAGTCACTCTACTCCCGACTAAGTATAACAAAATAAGTGTTATTTCAAATTTAATCACAGGCTTCATTTCTGCAGGAAACAGGCCACCCCATCAAGTTTTAATATTTAACATTTTGTATTCAAACTTTTTACTTACAGTTCATATTTTGACTTATACATACATAGCTTATATATCCCATAATATTTATAAAGTTATAGGTTTTAAAGAACCTTTCCAAATTGCAACCCTAGGCCCACTGATGGAAAGCGTTTACTGTCGCCTATAGACACTCGCAACACCAAAGGCGCTGCAAATACGCTGCTGCTCTATGAAGGGAGACTGGAACCTGGTCACTAATGCCGGGACACAACTCAAGGTTATTGTAGCGGCATACTCTAGACCAGGGGTGATAGCCAACCAGACGGGCAAATACCCTACGACCTGGCTGTGGGTTGTTTTGTCGCCTCTTAAGATCGCCCGCCCGGCCGGAGGAAATTGTATTATTTCTCCGTTTCTGCACAGAAAAAATAATTTTAATGCTAAAGTAGTGGACCAATACAAATGTCATAGGCTGCGGCCGTCGTGACGCTGTACGCGACTAACGACACGATTGATTATAGACACGAAATAGCATTATAGGCATATAGGCTCAATATAAGACAAGCAGAAAATAAGTAAAAATATATAAAAAGTAAGCATATAAAAGCTTTGTCCAGTGAGATAGAGAATGGAGGATATTAAAAACCCTGAATCTAAGTCCATAGTCGCATCTTACGACAAGCTTTATTCTATTTCTGTTCCTTCACGGTTATGTATAAGATAGTGCTAGCTTGATTTGTGTTACATGACGTAATCAATCTCAGACACACGATAACGTTAGTAGAGCCAATGAAGTCTGTTATCTAATATTGCGAACCTTACGTAACTACCGAATTCAAATGTTTTGCTCCACTTGATCCTGGAACACCGGTTGATTGAAACACTATTAACTTGTGGGCAGTGAAAGGCCCAGTGGTGATAATTGGCTGTCACTATATTGGGAGTTAGATATTTAGTTTGTAGTCATGCTGATTCTCTTAGGACCTAGTTGAAGGCTATCGCACTAAGATTAGCTTTAGGGTTGCTAGTGTTAGCTAAACGTAATTTACATGTGTTAACAGATAATATAAATATTTAAAATCACATGTTGTCCTAGATAACGTAATTAACGTAAACACTAGCACTAAATAATACAATTATTAAACTGATGAACTGGTTTATTAAACTGAAGTTCGAATGATAGTCTAAGATCCCGCTATACAACGACCTTCACCGATATAATTTTTAACATTTTTATTTTGATATTACAAACAGACTTATCAATTTATTTATCTGTATAGATTGGAATCTCGGTAGCAAGTGTAGAAATTTTAACATTGGCCAGATACAGAAAATTGCGAAGCATTTTCGCGAAGTTATTGAAAATATTTATTTAGTTACTAGCTTTGAAGTTGTGCAAAAATTTCCAACGGCTTATCCTTTCACCGAGGAAATTTCAAGCGGTAGAAGTTCATACTTACAAATTGTTTCAAAAGTTTCTGTACAATAAATATACGTAGTTCTTCTTGTATTTTCTATAATACAAAGTAAATACAGGTTGCGCTTCCCATAATTTTTCAATATTATTTCATTTAATCCATCAACGGCTGTACTTGAATGGAAATTATCCCGAACGTTTGCAAAATTCTACATGCATTTGGGATCATATTATGAGGCACAAATTTAAATACTTTTGTTGCGGCGGGGCTGGGTTTAGCAGGAAGCGAACTGTATCAATTTTGCGGGAAAATAAGTGTGGGACAATTTGGACGGGAATTTGAGAACGAGCATGCACTTACCTGGGAATGAAACGCCGCTGCTCCACAGCTCCTCAGTCCACTTCACTTCACTTTATTGTACTTTTATATCTATAGTCTTTAATTTTATGTGTATTTATTTTTAGTATTTTTTGTTTATTATATATTACAATGGGGATTGTTCACAAAAAATACCCTCTGATTTTATATTTTTATTACATAAAATAGGGTATTTTAAGATACTTATTTGAATATTTTTGTATTTTAAGCGTTAGTTTTTATAATTCGATTTTAAAATTATTTCTCCGATAACGTCATAAGGGACAAGTTTACAGTGAGTTCTTTGTCTAGAAAACAAAAGTAATAAAAGTAAGTTTTATCCATATATAATCATAGTAATATGTGCTACTATTTAAATGTCACTGTCATTACTCATTACGTATCGTGATCATTTTAGTGTTTTTTATCGCTAGGCTTATAATTTTTCGTGTTCAACCATTATTATTTTCTATAGTTATCGTTAAACTTTAAAAATGGTCTTTAGGGAAAATCCATGTTACAGAACTTAAATCAAATAATGTACAGCTAGATTTTTTTTACACCTGAAGCAGGCAAACAGGAAGACAGCCCACCTGATTGTATTTAGTAAGGTCAAATAAAGGTCAAACGCATTTCTTACAAAATACAAGAAGATCGTATGTTTTTTGGAATTTTAACTAGATAGAAATGATTAGGGACACTATTCCTCGAAATGGTTTTTCAAAAAGCTAAATTGAAAAAAAGTGAACAATCCCAATTGCAGCGCGGAGCGGGTAATTTATAAGTTATATATATATATATTTATAGTGTTGCGGGCGCGGTATATATTAAGTTATATTTTGTTATTTTATTTACAAGGCGGAGCGATTTGATTTATTTTATGATATAATAATGAATGAATGATGGACGTGCAAAAGTGGAACGCGCCGTCACATTACAAGGAAGAATTTAAATATGTCGATGAAAAGTATGAATAGGTTGAAAGGAGGTTTACATGGCGGTACCAACTTTAATATAATAATAATAATTAAAATAATTATAGGGGGAACGGACAGTATACCCGTCACTCTTGTCCAAGGCGGTTTGGCACATCGGTTATCTGTATGTGCAAGCTTGCATCACAATGTTTTCCTTAAGCAACTTCGTCCACGCTCACTTGAAATTCCCGATGGATTCCGGGATAAAAAGTATCACACATTTTATTACAATAAACTTGCTATGATCAGTGAAAAATCGCATTCAAAATAATAATTTTCAACCTCGCCATTTTAAATTATTCCCAGAAAATTCCTGCGAGATTCCCGCGATAAAAGTAGCGCAGATTTAAGTCTAAGAATTTGCTGTCAATTGTCAAACGAAAACCGCGTCGAAATCGGCTCAGTAGTTTCTACATGAATGCCAAACAAACAGAGAAACCGACAAACAGACAATAAATTATTTATTTTGCATATATTACTATTATATTTATATATGTATTAAATTTATAAATTTGCGTAACTATGTATATTTAAATTGTACAGTCCTATCATTTTTCTGGTCCACCTACATCTCCAGATTAGTTAAGAATTTCTTTAAAGCTGGATTGCCTGGAAGAGATCGCTTTTAGCGATAAGGCCGCCTGTTGTTTTGCCAAGAAGTATTGTAATTATGCATTTTGAATTTGTTTGTTTTGGTGGCATAAAGTGTTATCTATCTATCTATCACATTCTTCATTGTTTATATAGCCTATTTCAGTTGGTATTTGAAATAACATCAATATATTATAGAATAATCTTTTATTTTTTAAAGATGTCCCTCTAAATTGATTGAGCATATAATTTTAAGGTTGCCAGCCCTGACACTAGGTGAAATTGTAACTACTTAAAGTTAAATTGATCAATTAAAACTTGTGACGTCTCGCAAGATAGCTTTGGAGTCGAGTGGAATAGATAACATCGTGGTCAGCTTTTCATTAGACCTTTATTAGCTTGTAATTGTTATGAGCCAACAAATTTTCCTTTGGGATTCTTCATACTAGTCGTATTTACAATACATGTAGTCTTTAATTATTTCTTAATTGTTTGTATTTGACCAAGTCTCTTTGTTCAGGCATATATACTTTATACACCAACATAAAATACTACATATCTACTGGTACCGCCATGTAAACCTCCTTTCGACCTATTAATACTTTTCTTCAACATATTAAATCTGACGGTGCGTTCCCCTTTCGCACGTCACTTAAATCATTCATTGTCATATCATAAAATAAATCGTTCCGCTATTGTAAATATATAAAATAAAATAACTTAAAACATACCGCGCCCGCACCATATAAATATATATAACCCGCTCCGCACCGCAATTTAATATATAATAAACATATCATATACTAAAAATAAATACACATAAAATTAAATGCTCTAATTATAAAAGTGCACTAAATGTGTGTGAAATGAATAGTGGAGAAGGGCCCCTCTTCTCCATTTCGTTCCCACTAACCAGGTAAGTGCGTGCTCGTTCTCGAATTCCCATCCAAATTTTGTCCCACACTTCTTTTCCCGCAAAGTTGACATAGTTCGCTTAACGCTAAACCCAGCGCCGCCGCAACATCTACAATAAACAATACATTATTATATAATAATATTATAATGTATATTCTAGTTTACTCTATCTTAGATTGTTATCTGCTGTCCGAATACATCTTTTTTTTTTATCACTGTGCGTTCATTTCCTTTGAGTCAGATTGCTATGAAGAGATCTCATTTTTTTTTTATTGCAGGAGTTCAGCAGACAGGCGATGGTCCACTTGATGGAAAGTAACTATTGTTCTTGTTTAAAAATTGTTTAAAAATTTAACAACCCAGGGTGTTAAATGAAATCCCATTAAATCAATAAAAAACATTACACACACTACATGTGTATTTGACACACACGCATACTCTTTTGCTTCTTGTTAAAGTCAAATTAACAGTGTAGTCTTGGCGGAATCTGTGATTATAGAAGTATATAGTCTTTGACAACAGAACCTTAATAATGTTCAAACTTATAATTTAAATTAATTATTATATCAAATTTCGACCACAGGTGACCTCTAGTATAGATAGATGTCTAAAACCATGTATGTCAACAAAATTGTTTCATTTATTTAATACGCATTTTTACATTCCCAGTAAAACATAAAGCAACAAAAATGTACAAGGTTCTCATTCAAACATTTGCGAAACATCCAAATAATGTCGACATCGCTAAAAAGCGGAATTCAAATGAAACACGAATGCAATAAAAATTTTATGACAAACGCTGAATATTTCACATTCTTTCAAAGCAGGTAGTCTTTAAAAACGAATTTTATATATTTTCAATTTTAATAGACTACTAGAATGGCTATAGCGAACGTAATTTGTACTTTTGTCTCTATATTCTGGCCAATGAATTGCACTTCTGTGTCACAAACAAGTATCATAAACTATGGGAAACTGACACCGAATAACTTTGAACTTAACGTATCGGATGTTAATCTACTAAACAGAAATGTGTTGAACGAACCGAAGGCTGGCAGCCCTAGTACTGCAAACCCTATTAAAATACCAATTTCTTTTAATTGGACAGATCATGGAGCAGTGACACCTGCAAAAGACCAAAGAAAGTGCAATGCTTGCTGGGCGTTTACAGTAATCGGTAAGAATGCTTATATTTCTGATCCAATCATACCTTTGCATTTGCAAAGATTTGCACAGAAAATCAGCATTGTGTTGGATATAATTTCGGCACAGCAATATGCTGAGTGCAAACCTTGTTTGCTGAAGATGCGGCATACAAATTCTCAAAATATCCTCCAAGTATAAAATCTCCTGATCCGAAGTTTCCCCTGATTTTTTTTCATATTTTTATTTATTTAGGTTATAGCTTGGCAGCTAGGCCTTTAAGCCAGATCTTAGTTTACAATATAGTTTCTTCATTCTCTTAAGCCTATGTAGCACAGCTGAACTGTAGGTAATCAACTAGTGCCATTCAACGGAGTTCTTGGGACAACTCAAAAGGCTACATTTGACTATACAGTTCACATATCTCACAAAACATATAACTACTACTCTAAAACGATCAATATCCTACAACTACTGTTCGTTTTAGAGTAATTTTACACATTTTTAGAAAATAAAACTGCACAGCACAACATCTCCTTTCAGTTCCCGCCAAAAACTCCTTTCATATTTTTAAACGCATTGTACAAAATCGAACCATTTACAAATATAGTAGTATAAATTAAAGCGGTTTTACGCTACGCTAGTTTTCGAACTCTTTTAAATCAGGTTGGCGTGATGATGGCGTCTGATGTACATAGTCCCTAAATAATAAATGATTGACAAGCAATAACGGACATTGTATTTATATTCCCAAGCTGAGTTAGTTACGCAGGGCCGTCTTTACCCAGGGGCTCAAGGGATGCGTGCCACCCGGGTGCAGGGACCTAAGAGGCACAATTGACTTAACAAAAGTATCGTCTTGATCTTTCAATATCTGACTAACGACACTTAAAATACCAATATGTAGCACCATATGCGTATGTTTGGGATTAAAGCAACTCTTTCATTCCATCAGACCTCATCACATTATAATGTAACACACAATAACAAATAAATCATACATGCCACTCGCCTTACATAAGTCTAACATAAAATATATAATATTGCCATACAAAATCTAAAATACATAAAAGCTGTGGAATATCTAAATATAGAAACAGAAATCAAAATCCAGTTTGTTTCAATATAAAACCAAATCATTTGGTCCTTCGAGTACACTTTTATTCCATCCATACAAACCTAATAGTTTCTCTAAAAATGACTTTGACATACAAAGACAGACGGACAGACGAATGGACGGACATAACGGAATGCACAAGGGTTCCGTTTTTATCAAAATGCGTAGGGAACATAAAATGAAACATAAAAAATAAATGCCATTTTTACTCCTGGTAAGGGGGGCGCTAACTGATTTTTCACCACGACGCCTAATATCCTTAAGACAGCCCTGTAATTATAGAAAACATTGTAAATAATGGAAAGAACACTTAAGAAGTTTAGTTGCCTAGGAATGGAACTCGGAGCGTCGGTTTTGCAGTGGTATCAATAAAATATGTATAGCGTAAGAAAGAAGTGGACACTGGAAATCAGTGCTGTGATAATTTAGCTTTTGGCACGGCAATATACCAAGCCAACCTCATTTGCCCAATTGTGGCATGCAACTATAAAATTAATTTGCTTCATTAAATTAATATCGATTTTATGTGTGTCGCCTTTATAAATAAAATTTTTCTTCCTTTCAGTGAGTTAGGTCAGCATAGGCTTAGCGCACTCAACCACAGAAGCCATCGTGTATGAACAATTGTCGTCTTAAGCCTATTTGGAGCCGGGGTGCGAAGATTAGTTTTTGTTCCGCCCCTCCTCCATCAGCAATCAGAAGTAGAAATTAATTTATATGTTTCACACCTTATCACTCGTCATATCCATCTGTCTGTTTGGTTTTGTACGTCAGGACCACTATTCTCAGCCTTCGGGGATTATAAGATAATCTATTTATAAGAAAAATCAATTTCAGCTATGTAATTTTTCATTTTCGTTTCAGCCTTGGAGATGATCTATTACATGCTACATTTGACTTAGCGTCGTTAGTCAGATCTTGAAAAATCATAATGTTTTTTTACTTAAGACTTTTTTGCTGAAGTCAATTAGGTTCTTGCGGCCCTATGTATGAAATTGATATATAACAATACAGTCAAAATCTTACGTAAACAAAGTCGTGGGCACAACAAAGTTCAGTGTGATGTTAACGCTAGAAAATAAGTTTATTGTATTGTGTTAACAAAGTAATCCTTATTATATTCCAGCAAGCATTGAGAGCCACTTATTAATACATAGAAACCAAAAGGAAATATTATCGGAACAATTTCTTATTGATTGTTTGACACGACGGAAAGGGTGCGATTCAGATAGCTTACAGAAGACATATGCGTGAGTTCAAACTCTATATATTATCATCCATGCAAGAATGGAGAAAGAATCCTATTTGGTGAGGCCAGGTGGGCTGTTTAAGAGGCGTTAAAAACCCACAGCCAAGTGGCATGGTATTCACCCGTCGAGATGACCACTACATCTAGGGCCCAATTCTCCTATTTCGTTCTTTTATATCTTGGCGTTGTGAAAATATTCAAAGAACAATTCCATTGCGATTGTCAAATTCGTATTCTACTAAATCCACATTATCATCTGGATACCGTGGCGTCGGAATACTAAAAAAAATTGTATCACCATTGGTAGAAATGGCGTTACCCGAAATGAATATTGAAAAGCTGCTGCAATTTTTAACTCTTTTTTGGCGATTTTGTTTCAGTAATTCTTTTGGTGTTGCAAATGTCCATAGGCGATGATAACAGCTTTCCATCAAATTGGCCATCAGTCTGTTTGCTGACTGAAATTAATGAATTCAATCAGCGACTTCCTTCTATATTTCATATTACTCGTAGAATAGGTAACATAAATGATTTCATCTTTGTAAGAGTCAATGTCTCCTGTTGTCGAATACTATACAAGAAAAAACCAAATGAAATGAATGAATTACTGAATTTTGTAGACCCCTAAACAGTATTAACATTTTTACAGAGATATCGTGACAGACTATGGTGGAGTAATTCGTGAATCTGATTACTATCCTTATACTGCTAAAAGAGAAGAATGCAGATGGCCTACATATAGTAATATCACAGAACCATCGGGCAGAGTACCACCAGGAGTTATTCCTGTTGTTGGATTTAGGAAAGTACGTCAGAACGAAGATGAAATGGCTAGACACTTATATGCAAATGGACCACTGGCAGCTGGTAAAATTTAATATATATTAAACAAAGCAGTCATCAAACTGCAAAGCAAAAATAAGTATTTTCTACAACATATTGAAGTTGGTTTATTTTGCAATTTAGCAATTGTTTTTAATTTAAACGAATATAATTCATTTAACACTAATGCCACTTGTCTACAAGACATGAACCGAACAAGATCTTTTTATGAAACATGAAAATTTTCAATAAAATCATATTCTTATCCCTAAAATGTTCATTGAAATTCATTGATACCCATTTCGCAGCGTATTCGAGTGAAACTTTCAGACAGATTAACAGACAACAAATCTAAAAACTACTATTTATGTAGCATTCTATCCAAACAGTGAGCGTACATTCTTAACTAAAATTGGCTTAATATGTCTCTATAAACCACATGCAACGCACATGCACACATTGCCAAAATCAGAGCTCTTATATGAACAATGTACCTACATACATAGCTGTCATATAAATGAAGGAATCAGAGAAAACAATTTTTAGCAATACACAAAATACGATTACATATTCATTTCTTGCTCCAACAACCACTACAAGACATGAAAAGACCAGTGATCCGTGGTATCGATTCGATCCTGTACTAAGTTTGCCGGAACATTACTATTGGTTCATTGATCAATCCAAAGCATCGTGTTCTCCATCGTTTATATAGTCTATTCCAATTGGGTTTTTTACATAGCTTCGGTGTACAGTCACGGCATGTTTAGAAATTTGTAATATTATAGATTCTAAACATGCCATGAGAATCGCATCGTGAAATTAATTGTGTCCACATATGCCGTTAGATGAAAGAAATGACGAACGTTTCCATATAATTGTTGTGTGAGCGAGGGTAAGCACTTAGGATTGGAACCTTCAGTTCTTTTAACTAAATGCTTTTAATAAATGCAATTTTAACTAAATGCTTATATTCTTCTCCGCAAGGTTGATCAGTCGCACTATCCCGACGATAACAAGTCTCACTCACAATACGGTCTCCGATATTACGTCGACTACCTCCTGATGCTGCGGTGTTCACCACAGAATTTGCCGCGCGTATCTTGCTCCTGGACCTCCTTTTAAACCACGATAAACTCTTCCTTTGCTGAACTGCCTACTTCTCACTAAATTCATCACTCTCTTCTATTCAACTTTTTTCTAACTCTTTCGTATCGCACTTGTCACTTCGCTATCTTGAACTGAACTTCTCTTTCAACTCTCTCGTAACGCATTTGTCGCTTCGCCATCTTTAACTGAACTCAACTAGATCGTTCCACCATCACTCGCCACATTATTTTTGTCCCTTGACTCATTTGTAATAAGAATCTGCGTGCGGATATTTTAATCTATAAGAGGACCTAAAGTGGCTACTTTTGAAGAATCACTAAGTGAAATTGACATGTGTCTAAATATACTGGTGTATGACATAGCATAAAGTTTCACATTAATTTGATTCTTGTCATGATCGTTATACGAATATGCGAAAGCTGCCGCTTTTCGAGAACCGCTTAGTGAAAATAAATCAAGTCTAGATATATACTTGTATATTTAACACATAGCATAAAATTCCAGTTTAGTTTGATACTTGGCAACTGGCATATTCGTGATTTCCCCAAAACACTCCTGACCGAATTTAAATAAGTTACTTTTGTTTCAGCAATAAATTCCGCATCTATGAAGCATTACCGCGGCAACTACATTGATGAACCGACGGAAGATGAATGCGATCCGAAACATTTAGATCACACAGTTCTTATTGTGGGATACAATGCATACGGTTAGTTATAAATGGTAATAAGGTCATAGTAAAATTATAAATAACAACCGCGTTGCATCCCAGTGACGTAGGTCCAAATAGGATGTTTACATTTTGGTTTAATTTAAAATCCAAAAAAATCTTGAGCACAATTAGTGTACAGAATATAAGAACAAGAGGACTCCTCAAATCTCTTTCAAATATTTAGCATAATGATACAGTTCTTTGTTGTTGTATATTATATTATGTATTATAGAATTAACAAGTCTGACAATTAATTAAGATATTATTTGCATCATCACGCAATAGAGTTTAAATATTAATTTCACTTGCACATGAGCTTGCGCACAGAGTTCAATTGGACTACCATTGATTTTCTTCAGACCCAGTGAGTAATATCAATACCACAATCTGTTTGTGAAGTGTTTTGATTGTTACTTATTTTTGAAGCATATAAATCATTTTATTATAATATTTTATGTCTCTCAAGACTACGTGCCATAAAAATTTGCCGGAATTTTGGAGGGCTTGCGTGGGGTCATGGAAAGGCCAACACATAGAGGCTCCTTGACAAATTTAATGTTAATGTGGTTTGACGCGGCGATCATCCCTGTTACACCAAATAATAATGCACTCAAGGACAAGCCCGGCTAGTGTAGGGCTATTGTGGGAAATGAAGACAAAAAGTACCCGGGCTATTCGGGTGAACTGCTAATGGTCTGGAAATATGGTCTGGGAAAATTGCGTCTGTCCGACGCAATGATCGGGGAACATGGAAAAATGGACAGACGGTGACGCGCCACTCCCTGCATGGGCCCTAAAAAATCCTATGGATGTATAGATGTAGGCTACAGGTTCACTGAAGCTACATCCGACGTTAGGCTTTTTATTACTTCCACCCCTGGAGCTTGAGTCTTAGCTCTAGCGATCTCCACTCCGCGCCGGCTGGTTAACGCAAACACGGAGGTGGGGACCTTGCCTTTGTCCCCGGAGTCAGGTACGAGGTGTTGCTACTCACCTAAGGCTTCGCCACCCCCCTGCGGCAGAACGAAAAGATACAGTCCTGCGGCCTGTCGAAGGCGACAAACAACCCACCAGGTGTAGGCATTGCCCTGGATGCTACCCCCTGTCTAGTATGTCGCCATAACCTGATTGTTCCGCATAGGACCAGCAGTCCCTTCAGCAGCGCATTGTAGCATCTTTGTTGCAATGTCCATAGGCGATGGTACCGCTCTCCATCAAGTGGCGTCTGCCTGTCTGCTGACTCCTGCAATAAAAAAAAAAAAAAAAAAAAAGTACAAAGTCGATGCTGATTATTATTATCCAATGTTAATAGAATAAAGTAGTTATGTACCGCTTATGATCGTTTCTTATCTAACTATGGATTCATCTGCCTTACATACATATTACATATCTTACAAATTCTGTAATACTAAGGCCAATTTAGTACTAGCAGTAAGAATAAAATAATGAATAGTAAAATTGGAACCCAGCTTCACTTAATGTTTGTCATGAATTGCAAATCACTACATTTACTACAGACTAACGACGAAGGAAAGCGCCACATCGTGAAGAAATCTGGAAGCTTTATATATATTTTCAATACAAAGTATCTGATTCTTATCAAACGTCCATAAATACCTATTGACATAGTATACCATTTTCTTTATTATCTCGGAAATATTACAATTTTGATATAAAGTGTGTAATATTTTCTAACCGTGAACACTATAGCCAATATTATAAAAATGTATTATATAATTTATTAGTGTATTATTATAAAAATTACGTTTATAAAAAATATTTGTTAGCTATAAATTTTTCCGCATTATTTAAAATTGCTAAAGGAAATAAATACGCAACTGTAACACTGAATCCCGTATTTTCGAAGTAAAAATTCTTAAGAATCGTTGTGAATTGAAACTCGATTAAACATCTTTACTGTACAATTAATTTATTATTCAATTTATAGGCAAGAGTTCATCTACCTGCAGTTGAGACAACACTTTCGGAAATAAACCTTTACCCAGAAAAGGTCTGTTTCATTAAAAAAGGACCTCATGGAACCACCCGTCTAAAATTATCAAGAGACTGTTTGTTTGTTATCAAATACATATTTTATTAAGCAAAAAGCGCAAAAAAATCTAACGCAAAGCTGTGAAAAATTGTCTAAATTAGAAGTTTATAACATCATTTGCAAATGTTATTTCAGATTTTTATAATTAAACTAGCTGTCCTGGCAGACGTTGTTCTGCCCTGAAGAAATAAAATTTAGAACCCGATCTCAGCACCACCTACCGGTTCCAACGGTATAAAACCTATCCTATCTTTCAAGTTGGATCAAACTACATACAGTGTGCAAATTTGATTTAAATCGGTTGAGTAGTTTAGGAGTCCATCGCGGACAAACATCGTGACACGAGATTTATATATATAAGATAATCTACAAAAAACATCGTGTGAAAAATTTCCTAAAAAATTAGATAGAGTTATTTGGTTAGCAAAATTAAAGGTAATTAATACCTTATTTTAAAAATACCCTCCACCGTTAATAGTTTGTTTTTTTCTTGTTAATTTTTTTGTGTTCTTGTATACAATGAGGAGAAATATATTTTTTCTTTCAGTGGATACTAAAACTGGTCACGAAGTACAGTATTGGATTATCAAGAACTCCTGGGGAGAGAGCTTCGGTTACAATGGCTACTATAATTTGGTGCGGGGGCGCAATGCTTGCGGAATCACTTCAGACGTTTCGTTTCCAGTAGTCAATTAAATTAAACTATACAACAACATATAAATAAATTTCAATAAACAGCTGATTTTCTTCTTCTTCAGACCATTCTACCCTCCTTAAAGCAAATGGCAGTACTTGCAAGTGGCGACTTCGAGAAAAACGCGGTATATATCATTATATTAATACGTGAAGCAAAAACTATGCACCCCTTTTACGAAAATTGCGCGGACGGAGGAGTATGAAATTTCGCACACATACAGTTTACTAGAGTTTACCCTAGTGCGTATCTCTTGTTGATAGAGCAAGCAGTACAGGTTATATTGTATTAAATTTTTACGTATTTGTCCACGCAAAATTCACTTCATTTTATATCGCTAACTATACCATCCCCCGTCTATCTGTAAAAAACATAAATTACAAAACTTGTCAAAATTACAAAAGAGATAACATGGACCTAGTGGTCCAAGTGGACTAAGTGGACCCAGTGGACCTAGTGAACCAAGTAGAGCCAATGCACCCAGTGGACCAAGTGGACCCAATTGTCCAAGCGGACCCAGTGGTCCAAGCGGACCCAGTTGTCCAAGTGGACCCAGTTGTCTAAGTGGACCCAGTTGTTCAATTGGACCCAATGGTCCAAGTGGACACCATTAGACCGAGTTATCCAAGTGGACCTAGTTGTCCAGATGTCCAAATGGCCCCAGTTGTCTAAGTGAACCCAGTTGTTCAATTGGACCCAATGGCCAGAGTGGCCCAAGTGGACACCAGTGGACCCAGTGGTCCAAGTGGACCTAATGGACCCAGTAGACCAAGTGGACGAAATGGACAAAATCACAAACCTATCTTAGTTTCCGGGATAACCTTTACATAAATCTATCCCAAAATCTATCCCATTGTCCGGGAAAAAAGGTATCTCTAGTCCACCCTCGGTATTAAAATTACATGTATACCAAATTACAACTAAATCGGTCCGATCGTTTTTCCGTAAAAGCATAACAAACAGAAAGACAAACATATTTTTATCCCGGAAACTATCCCGTTTTTTGGGATAAAAGTATCCTATGTTCATTCTCGGCATCGAAAATATATATATACTGATTTTCAGCCAAATCGGTTCAGTAGCTTTTACGTGAAAACGGAACAGACAGACAGACAGACAGAGTTACTTTCGCATTTATAATATTAATAGGGATATAGAAGAGTAAGAATGCTAATATTTTTTGTTGTCAAATATGTCATATGGATAACGATCGCCTTTAAATAAAATTAGTTAATCATATTAAAAAAACATTACACACGCGGCCATGTATTTGAGTCATACACGCATATATACTATTTTGTTTATGGTTAAAGTCACATAACAGTAAGCTTTGGCGAAAAATCTGTGATAATAGGAGTATAGCCCTTGACAACAGAACCTTAATGATGTTCAAACTTATAATTTAATTAATTATTATGGTCGAATTTTGACCACGGGTGACCACTAGCTAATAATAAATAATCGTTCCTGCACGGATCATGTGATCATGGGTTAAAAGTATTATTTTTATTATATAAGTGTAAAAACCATGAATAGTATTAAAGTACTGTAGTATAATGTTAATGCAATACTTTTACCGGAACTTGGGTGCTATTGAAATTTTAAACTACTAAAGTTTTCTCTAAACTAGAATGTTAACGTATAAACTTTATAAGTTAACTTTTATAGCTTCCTCTCGTGGTTTTACTTTTTAGTTATTATTGTTCAGCAATTAGTTTTTGTCGGTTGAGTTGAAAAGAAAACTTTACACATTAACGTAACATGTCAGTGTGCAATTTCTAAGACAATTATCATATCAGACTACATCTTAATTAAAACTGAATCTTAACATCACTTAGCTAGCTAACTATGCATTGTCATACAAACCTAATGTGTACGCAACTTTTCATCTCAATGGAATTTGGACATACATGCTGTTACGAGTTACGGGTCTCGAATAAAATGCCGTTGGAATTACTATAGAACTTAATAGAACTATACAAAGACGTATAACACAGGTACAAATATAACCGGACGCAATAAGTCCAAACGTAATGCACAATTCAACACGCGCAAAGTCCGTCATTAGATGTACACACGTCTTGCTCCGCTTGTGTTTATCGCTCGACTGCCACACCCCTCCATTTAGGCATTGCTTTTTATACAAATATAATATGTCTCGACACAATACTTGACCGCATGGAATGAATTTCCAAGGAAATTTTCACACCTGGCTAATGACTATATACATAAAATTGGCTATTTTTTCAATCACAAATTTTAAACACAAAGTAAACAAAAGGAGACAGTTATAAAAGCGCTTCAATGCAGTTAGCTCAAACACCGACAGCAGGTAATACATGTGCTTTGTTTAGAAATATGCAGGTGGCCCAATTGTAACAATACATTATATTATGTACATTTTTATATGTAACTGTTAGCCGATTGCTACTTCGAATAAACCTAAACATACCTGTTCTCTCAAGTTAGGGTGCCCTCGCAATAAAGTTCGGTCTTGGCCTAAGGGAGCGTTTGCACCCTTATCATCCGCAGTAAGACCCCCAGGACGATCTGACTTTGCCAAATAAAGATTGATATTAAGATGTTTACCGAACTATCAATACTTGGAGCAAAACCGTGTAGAATTTTTCCATTGATTTCGATACTTCTACGAATGCCTACTAAATACCTTATACAATTTTATGTTTGAACCAAATAAATAGCAGATTTTTTAATTATATTGTGTGCATTTTTTGTTATTTTAAGCCAATGCTAGACGATTCAATTATATCCATTCATTTGGATAAATCAATCATAATTATCCAAATAAAGTTACATCATTTAATATTATACATAATAATAAAACTACGTTATAACGGTTTAAAGCGCGGTAATTTATTTGATTTTGGTTATTCCGACGTTTCGGTCACTTTTCAGTTGCCGTGATAACGGAAGACAAAGATGACAAATGTCAATGAGTATGGTTAAAGTTTTATTTAGCCTATCGCCAACTTGTTCGTTTTAATTATTTACTTTCAATTTTGTTTATGGTTATTATTTACTCTATGGAGCCTAATCTAATTTACCACCGCTTCGCAACATGGCTTGAAGAGAAGAAACGGCGCAAGAAACTCTTCAACAAACATGCCTAGCTCTAAAAATTGTATATAATATTAAAATGGGTGGAAAGAAAAATAAAAGAAATTATTAGTAAAGTTGGTTTGTGTTCCGTTGCACGCAGAAAAAGCTCACAGTGTCTTGAGGTCTGGTAGTTGGTTGGGTTTGGGTCTTTATAGTTTTGATGATCGGAGGTGGTACTTGCCAACCATCTTCTCTATTGAAATTCGGGTGTTTTCTGATTTCAATAGCCTCACGCATCATTCTGAAATGAAAATGATTTATCCAGCGTGTGTTTCCCCTAGAGCAGGGGTAGCCATCCGACAGGCAAAAACTCTAGCTGTGGGTTGTTCTGTAGCCTCTTACGACAGGCCGCCCGGCCGCAGGAATTAGTTTCCATTTACGTTCGTTACGTTCCTTCGCGGAGAACAATAGCCTATTTATAGGCTAAGAATATAGGCTAAGGTCAAAACGCCATAGCCAAACCTATCAAAATTAATAAGCCAATAATCCAGCACACCTGACTCGTTAACTTCTTTCATAACCTCCATACATTTCAAATTCTTCCAACTTTCCAAACTTAGTTAACTCAATAATCCTTTTCACGGAACCTAATATGAGTTAATAAAAACTTTTCTTCTTTCTCTAACAATTCGCAAAAGGAGGAAAAGGACAGTGAGCAAGACCGTTTTTCATTTTAACAAATGGACTGTTTTTTATTAGAAAAGTTCGCGTCGCCTTTCAATATTTTAATGTCTGAGCTTTGCGGCTTATTGGATTCTCGCGACGTTGGTCCTTTGGTATGTTTCGTTAGTTTTCCTTGTAAAAAACTTTTGATAGGTACCTATTATTGAAAGAACATGGGAGATCTTGAAATGAAATATTAGATTGTTACACGAACGGTGAATGTTAATCCATAGGTCGCTGGTTCAAATCTGGCTCGAAGGACCATATGTAGGCTCCTCCTGGATCGTTTCTTGATCATGGTGCGGTGCTTCAATGATTAGTGGACTGTCGTACTATGATTATATGAACTTTATTGCAATATAATTACACGTATGTGATTAGTGTATGCGTCGCACTATATGTAGCGGACTGCATCGCTTGCGGCGCTCCCCATTTTCCCCGACAGAGCTTGTTGGCATTTACAAACTTATTTAGGCATGAGTTTTTTTTAATTGCATGAGTTCAGCAGACAGCCAGACGACCCACTAGATGGAAAGCGGTTACCATCGCCGATAGACATTTGGAACTCTGCGCTGCTGCTCTCTTAAGGGAGACTGGAACCTGGTCACTAATGCCGGAACACAGCTCAAGGTTGTTATGGCGGCATAATACTCTATACCAGGAGTGATAGCCATTCAGTCGGGCAAACGCCCTACCACCTGGCTGAGGGTTGTTTAGTCACCTCTTACGACAGGCCGCCCGGAAATTGTATTCTTTCTGCACGTATAAATTCTTCTTCCAAGCTAAGTTTCTAAAAATCGCTTCAAACAAACAAACAATTTTAGGGCTAAACAGATATAAAAAAATAATCACACCCTCAACCTTCTTTTTTAAAGTCGGTTAAATAAAATAAGTATACTTCGTTATATACGAATATTACTTATTATAAGTCTGCTGATCATAAATTGGTTATTTTGATACTTTTATATGGTAGAAAAACAACATTTGATAAACAAAGAGGCTTAGAGCATAAATAGAAGGCTTACTGTACAATAAACACTACTTAGTGGTTATTATTAGAACGATACTTATCCCTCTAGTCTAGACAAAAACCCTCTCAAAATACAATGCTCTAAATCAGAGGTGCTAAACCTTTTCTAGTAATATTTGTTCTTTATGTTGTTTTTAAATGAGCAGACAGACACACATCTTTTATATCTCCAAGCTAAGCACGTTACCCTTGTGTTATAGTTTATATATAACAGAAAACAGACCAATCTGGGATCGATCCCAGGTACCCAGACCATACTAAATATCAGAAATTTCATTTACAAAATTTACCAATTCAGAAATTGAATCCGGAACCTCTGCGTCTTTCTCAAACGATATCGTTAAAATCATAACGGTTTCTCTAACATTATAATTAACATGTGCTGAAATGAACGAAAACATCGTGAAGCTGGACATGGAGATTACTGATAATATGTAAACCAGTCCATCCACTTGGATAATCATCATCAGCCAATGGCAATCCACTGCCTAATGTAAGCCTCCCCAAGATTATGATACATCCCGATCTTACGCTTTCTTGATACAGCGCCTACAGGCTACATTACGCAGGTCATTGGCCTACCTGGCTACAGGGCCACTTACTTGAAATGTACTTACAGATATCTCACCATGTGGAGATCACGGTGAGGACGTGTGGAGACTCGTCCCAGACCCACTAAAACTCCCATATTCTTCCCAGCCACCTATAGCCACGGCCGTGGGAAATGGTTATCACCTGCCCATGTGAGTGTCACCGCAGCGTAAAGCACTCCACTAATCATTGAAGCACCACACCACCTCCAGGAGGAACCAGGAGAATGGAGAGCGCGGAACATCTCCACTCCCTCAACCAGCGGTCTTAAGTGCAGCTGTACTGTGGAGGCCCGCGACTTCGAGCTGACCGGGATCTTCAATAAAGTAGACTGATTCAGAGAATATATTCTTCATATTATCAATCAAGAAACTTTTACACGTGTCCCGTGCGCGGCCCGATACAACTCTGATGTCGATGTGTTGTGAGGCATTCTTGTATTCGAATTTAAATAATTATATTTTTTAATACATATGACGACTAAAAAGGTTATTCGTTACAGTACTCTACTCCCCTTCTCCCCCTGTAATCCATCGACCATCAGCCCCTTTGGATTCTGACCAACTGAGGCTTTTCAAATAAATTTCATTAATTTTTATTAATATCCTTTTTATCCAATGTTTATCTTTTCTGAACAAGGCAAATTGCGTCATCGTAACCCTTAGTGTTACAGTATATTTAGTTTTTCATTGTCAAACCTTTCATAGCTTTTTATGGATTTCGTAAAAACAAAATAATATTAAAGTAAGACTTCAAAGAGATCGTTATAGCATTTTGCTTTCTGTTAGAAAAAGTAGCGATTTATTCGAGCTAGCGCTGAAACTCCTCAAAGTCATTACTCAAAGACCGACCATATAGACTTTAGTCTGATACAACCGATACGGAGACCGGCCAATTTGTTTTGGACAAGCATTGCAGTATCACAACCCACAACTCTAAAACGGAAGAGCTAAGTCAACAAGTGAAATGTTTATACGCAGACAGAGCACCTGGTGCTAAGTGGCTCCCATCGCCCTCGGACATTTCAACCTTAACCATTATTTAAACTTGAATATTTATGAATACTTGAAACATCTTCTGTTTCAAGTATTCATAAGAATAGAAGAAGAATAACAACTAATGTTAATATTAAGTTAACATTATTTTAATTGGAAACTTGAATTTAACCCTAGTCGTTAGCGACATCTGAAGTCTGCGCCAGACTGCACGGGATCCACTCAAAGTTAAATTTATGTAAAAGCTGCCCATTCAAATTCAAATTCAAAATTCTTAGTCGTTTACGAATTCTACCATGTCGGGAATCAAACCTGAGACTTCTGCGTACCAGTGAAGTATGCGGACAAAGGTTTGAACCACTCAACCACAGGGGCCGTCAAATTAAATTGAGTGAATATTCATTGCCTTAGTACTTATAAACAAAAATCGAGAATTATATTTCTAGTATTTAATACATCTTAATATTATTGAAATTGACTCCAATATCATCTGCAATATCTGTCTTCGACTACTAATTGATATTGTTTATACACAAAACAAATCACTCGTCCCCATGGCGCCAAATGACAAACAAAACATCATAAAACAGTGCTAAATTATCAATAATGCAGAACCCCTTAAAATCTAAGGCATTAATATAATATCAGCACAATAAAATAACTGGTGAAATACAGCCCCTCTGAGCGCTCTAACTTTGGTAACGATTCATATAAAGTTTATTGTCCCCGTCTGCACCGCCGATTCTTGTTTTATTCCCAATATTTCCTATGATAGCCGAAATACAATAAATTTGATAAGTAACTGGCTATATTTCTTTTTGAACCGCCATACAGATACCGTTTGAACACCTCTGCGGTATGTTAAGGAATGCTCATATTTATCCGCGTCATTACGTTCAAGAAATAATGCAGGAATAGGAACAATTATTCTGATATAAAACGTAACTTGTATCTGAATCAAAAAGAAACCCATTATTATTACTTCATTTTTGACTCTTTTACGAACTTTAATACCTCTTTGGAGCTTTTGAAAAAGGTGTAGGTAGGTACGATAGATACCCTTGGTATTGCACATGTAGATAATCAGAAATAACCAGTGCACACACTTCGTATGTAAGCGTATGCGAGTAAGATGTCCGTCGAAACGTTGGTCAAAAAAATCCATTTATTTTTATTTAAAAATCAAATATCAAGACCTGGCACCATGAAGAGTAGAATTAAAGTGCTTTTCAAAACCAAATTTTTGCTGGACGATTTCTGAAAAAATGTCTGTAGGAACAGTACTATTTAAAATATTCACAAGTCTTCTACGTAAATAATTATACATGCAGTACCTAAATGGTCACACCACCGAAAAATATCCTTATTTTACGTAATCCTGAAGCCACCTCGTAAACGCATTGTGTGTGCGGAATCCGCAGGTAAAAAATACCCGGGATGTTCCGTATGTACGAAGACGCTGAACTAAGAGTATGGTATAGTAGTAGTAATTCAATTTGTTCCCTTCAGTTGTTATGTAAATGTTTGTCGAATAACAATAAATAAATGGAATAGACTATTATATAGACTTAGACTATACCCCGTCAACTTAAGAACGTGCACATTGACTTCATAAGTAAATATTACACATGCATGGAAACTGAAACCCCCTTAACCAATCTATCAAACAATAACAATCAATTTTCAGGTGGCCGCCATTTAATTTGTTTCAACAATTTACTGCACTTGTCAAAAATCTTATTATTTTTTACATGTCTATTTTTTAACACCACAAACAACCCCGACGACCAAAATGGCGACGTCTTCCAAGTACCAAGAAAAATTGGGGGGAAAGCGATAGATATAAATACATACAATTATACAAAAAGAGATAGAATATGTATGTATCAAAAATGTGTATTGTCGTTTGAACAAGAGGTGGCGGTACCATGACTTGAAAACTATAGTTTAACATTAAATAATAAACATGAATAATAAATATAATATGTATGTATACAATTAATTACATGCATTGTACGGTAGGTAGTTTTGTCCTATTGTTGTTGAAGGAAAAGTACTTCTACTTAAGTTTTTGGAAAATTTTATTTGATAATTACAAGGGTTTTGTTTTTGTAAAGATTCCAACGAAACAGTAAACATATTAATCCATTTGTCTAATCAAATGTAGATAAGAATAGCCCAGTATTTCAATGCTAATCAGTAATAACCCAACAGGTGTGTACATTCCCTAATAGTCACGTACATATATTTCTAGCGTAAAATATATTGCCTTGTTTACTAAAGTGTCTTACATGATCATTATTTTCTTAACAGATAAGAAAACATGTTTTTCATTTGGCCATGTAAAAAATATCTGAATCCGCCTCTTTTAGGGTTCTTTTTTAATGCTTGCGTACAGCAGGCAGATGGCCCTCCTAATGGAAAAAGGTTACCATCGTCTATTATCATTTGCAAGACCAAAGGTACCACCAATGTGTGCGGGCATCGAAGAAGAACTGGAACCTAGCCACTAATGCCGAAACACCACTCAAAGTTGTTATAGCGACATGCTCTAGACTAGTGCTTTTCAGTCTTTTTGAATACGTGACTCCTTTACAGGTTGAAAAATTTTGGTGACCTCCTTGGGTCATAGACGGCAAAAAAATAGTAATTTAAAACACAACGTTTATATTTTTCTCTATTTTGTTGCCTATATTCATTATTAGGACCTATATAGTATATACTCTACAAAAAGCTGCTGAGCGTAGAAAGTACCTAAATACAAGGTATAAATTTAAATAGCCTTTTGCCGACGACCCCCGAGCAAGGCTCTGCGACCCGCCTAGAGGTCGCGATCCACAGATTGAAAACACTGCTCTAGACCAGGGGTGCTAGCCATCCAGACGGGCAAATATCCTACCTGGCTGTGGGTGGTCTTGTCCCTCTTATAACAGGCTGCGCGGCCTTCTTATTGACATAATATTTTGTAAGATGAATAGTATTTATTGTGAAATTGTCATTTTTATAGTGGTAATTATTAACTTTTTATTTAGTGCCTTCTGTCAAAATTTCTTCAGTTGTCAGCTCTGGTTGAAATGCACCAAGAAATCTTTGTGAACCATTAGGATGCAATATAATAAAGCATATCATAACCCAATGAACGTGCCTCGATTCTGTAGTGTTTCGAGCATGTTCACCGAACAGAAGAGGATTGCAGTTTTCTTTGCGATAAGGAGATCACGTGTCGCGGGGCTCTGTGCTCGTCTCCTGACTTTCTTCACTGTAATTTCTTTAATGATCGATAGCAAATTTAATGGAATAAAATGTGTGTTATTTTTTAACCGGCGAGTGGTGTGTAGTTGTTAGGGTGCGTCAAAATTGGCTTATGCAGACACAGTTTTCGCTTAAACGATAGCATATATTCTTTTCAAATGCTGGAATATTTTGTGTCCCAGTAATCCCGTGGGAATTTCAAGTCAAGCGGAGATGAGCTCGCGGGCATATCCTAGCGAAATACATTGTTTCATTAAATTTAATGCGAAGAAAATCTTTGTAAATCCAATTAGCTTCACAAGGACTCTGTTTAAACACGAGACAAATAATAATTAAAGAAATAAGAAAATGGAAAGACAGATCTCAAGCTTTAATTGAATTTCTTAACTATTGCGACACAGACTCGTGTGTCATCGAGTATAATTAAATCATGAATTTATTTCTTGCCAAACCACATCGTATATATTAATAGAGATTCAGACAAATATATTCAACGAATTATATATATTTCCAGACACGAAAACACGAAAATTAATTTTATATAAATACTTTATATTTTTAACCCATACACACCAAGCCCAATAAAGTTAAGAGAACATACATTCCAACAAGCAGAAAAATTTGGAAATCTAGGCAGCATCTTTACATTTTTTTAATCGCCTCCTCCTACGCCATGTTTTAGGATTCTCTTTTCTTCTTTCTTTAATTCTTTTATTTATTTATTCTACGCTTTATTACACTAGATTCTCGATGCACAGATAACATAATAACAAGACTAATCGTTGCAAAAAAAAACAATAAAAACTACTTATTTAGGACTAAAACAGCAAAATCTGTAAATAAAAGTTTAATTAAAAAAGTATATCTGGTGCATTGTATTATACGGGAGTAAAGTATGGAAACTGACACAATGGGGATTGGAAAAAACAGAAGACCTGAAGAAGTATTAGATATGGTAAAGGAGAAGGCCATAATGTTCAAAATTCTGGAGGAAAGAAGGGGAAAGATATTTGAGCATTTGCTACGATACGACACCTTCTTATGCACGATGATTCAAGTCAAAGCGGAAGCAAAGAGAGGGAAAGGAAAGCCAGTTCGAGCATTCATGGATCAAATCAAAGAAAAAGTGGGTGTCGTGTCGTACAAAGAAGCACAACAACTGGCGCATAATAGAGAAGATGCAAGGAAGCCCCACGTAGAAAAGTTCATACAGTTCATGAATAATAGATAGATAGATATACTATGTTGCTAGTTTCAATACAATACGTAAATGTTTCGCAGTCCGCTCGCAGCGAAGTGCTTCGTAAAAGTGACACACCTCATCCAGGGGCCTAAAACTACAACAGAACTTTGAAACTCTTTACGGACTACATCATCTGTAAAGTTTTATCCACATAGACCCAGTAGTTTCTGAGAAAAATGACTGTAATATCCACAGACAGATGGATAGCCGGTGAAGGCGATGATATATGAAGTAAAAATATGTTGCTGGGAAGTTTGTTGTTGTTGAGCAGCTTCTTCTCCTTTAACATTGCCTAAAACTGCTTTGGAGGTGGTGGTAGACTCCTGACTTACAACAAGTAATTTAAGATTCCATTTCGAAGTAAATTCATTTCTATAAGGGTATCTTTTGCCAATCTGGCTACAAAACCCTAACAGGAATTGACTATAAAAACATATTGGTAGCGCATGTGAATAATATGAAATTGGTTTATACACACATACACAAAAACAAATTTTATAACCATTTTACACCAACAAGACTTTTAAATTGAATTGTACAAAAGAAAGAATAGGAAACCAAAATCAAAAGAATCCCCAAAACAATTAAATTTCAAAGTGGGTGACAGCTAGTAAAAGGATTAAGAGGTAACGTCACGAAACAAAATCTTAATGGAGAATTACTTGCCTGTTTTAATTAAAGCGAGTAAAGGGTAGGCGTCCAATTTAAAAGCAATTTTTCAGTTAAAGCCCTTAGAAAGAATTTTTTGACGAATTAATATTGAAATCTTGAATACTTCTGTATAACTGAATGTAGAAATCATAAGAGAACAAAATAGGTCGAAAGTTTCAAAGTTTATTTGAAGGAATTTTATTGAGATAATTTCCATAAGGACTATACAACTATTTACAGATCGCAAGAATCATCTTTGTTTTTTATTGATTGAAGCAAACAAACAAACACAGCCCACCTAATAGAAATTGTTACTGTTGTGGTCGTTGATGAGAGATATAATTATTTTTAATGGAAATATCCTGCTTTTTGTATTATTTCTAATCTATAAACTTAATAAATACAACAATGGATATTCATTCGTGTGTATCTCTCAATAATTTTCACTCGACATAACAAACAAAAAATTTGACATATATAAAATTACATTCAAAATTCTATTCTATAGGAAAAAAGGTTTAACACCAATGAGACTGCAACATCTATCGTCGCCTATAGACAACCTATATATTTGGTCCTTCGAGCCGAATTTGAACTAGTGACCTATGGATAACCTATATAGGTTTGAAATATGGCCCAAAATGGTGTAGCGTTCTTTTTCATTAGTAATAACTCACCTGCAATTATTTTAGTGGCTTTTTGACCTGTCTGAAATGCGAACGCACATCTCTGTCCAAAATGGGATATACAAGCCACATGCGAGAATACGGCCGGGTTAGAAATCAAAGTTGACTATGTAAGTCACATTCAAGAACACTGCCGCTCTAAATTAGAACTCTAATTTTGCTGCCGTTGTTTGGTCGTATGAGAAAAAAGGTAACGCATCTTGCAAAACTTCTCTCTGTTTTCTCCATCAATAGCCTAATTTGAACACTCACACCTTCTTTCCAATGTTTCAATTATTTTAAATTTAAATAGACATCGCGACCGAGTATATATTTCGATCTTCTTCCAAAGATTTTGAGTAGAACTTCGTAGTTGCGTGAGAGTTACTGTTGGGTAGTGTCTCTTTTTTCCAGAAACGGAAGAGGCATGGAGAGAGATTTTCAGTCAGAAATAGGAGGAAGCGAATGAATGATATCATATGGGTGCCTCACTGTAGGCCATAGCCACAGGACACAGCTTGGACAGCATACATTACGGTTGTTATAACGGAAATCACTTTAAACCGTAAAGTAATAACTTTAGTAAAAGTACTTTAACTACGAGTATGCTTACTTACTTTAAGTATTACTATGCCCATCAAATCTGCTAAAATATTACAACGTATATTTCCACAGTCTTGAGTTATAAAAAACTTCATAGATTGATCGGAATTTTGCGTGAACTCTCACTGGTACCATTAAACTCTACTCAGGCTGAATACAGGTGGAATTACCAAAGGCTCTGAAATTTCTCACGAGCGCCGGAAAGTTAAAGCGATATTTCAAATTTCCAGTCTGATGTAATATTTATGGCTATAAACCAAATATATATATATACATGTAATATATACATGGTTATATGTCTAATATAGGGGTAAACAATGAGTTTAATAATGAAAAATAAATCAAAGCGGCTAATTCGACTGATATTGACATTAGATAGGTAGATAACACTTTATTGCTCACCAAAATATACAAAATCAAAATGCATAATTACAATACTTCTTGGCAAAACAACAGGCAGCCTTATTGCTAAAAGCGATCTGTTCCAGGCAACCTAACTCAAAAGAAATTCCCAACTAATCTGGCGATGTAGATGGAGCAGAAAAAAGATAGGATCGTACAATTTAAATATACATACTTAAACTAATTTATAAATTTAATATATACATAAACATAATATTAATAAACATACGTGTATATAAAATAAATACACGATACACAATCAATATATTTGTTAACATTATATTTGACAAGCATTTTATATTAACGTATATTATATATAGATAAATAAGTAAATGTTTAATATATTAGACATCTAAAGAAAAATAGTAAGTACTTTCTAAGCGCGTTCCGAAATGTAGGTAATGTTTTGGCTTCTCTGACAGCAAGAGGCCACGCATTCCAGAGTTTGGCAGCCTGCACTGTAAAAGAGTTATCATAAAAGGATGAAGTGTGTGCTGGTGTTAGGAGTCTAAGATATGTATCTGATTGCAAATTGTGAGAAGTGGAGAGGCGAAGAAATTCAAAACGTTCCTTAAGGTAAGGAGGACTATTAAGATTAAACAGTATATTGTAAAGCTGGCGAAAACGAATAGGAAGCCACTTGAGCTTCGTACGAAATTCAGAAACATGGTCGTCATATTTTCGCAAATCAAATATGAACCTGGTACATACATTCTGAAGTCCATCAAGTAATGCGCGATATTGCAAATTTTTAAATTTGTATTGCTTTTGTTTACATAAAAATATATATAAATTATAAACCAGTACAATGAAGGGAAATTAAATTACATTGCATTCTACAATTAATCTATTAACCATGCAAGTACAACACTTAGTCTGGTTCATTGAAGTCTATGGGTAAAGTTTCCAAAAGGCTGGCTACGCTACCTCGCTGGATCGCTATACTGATGATAAACAAGGTTCAAGGTAGGAACCAGCCTTCCGATCACCTGAAAAGTCAATTACGCGTTTTGAGAGTTTTTTGTACAGGCTAATGTCTTCAGGACAGGTGTAAAGATTTTTTGGTATGTCTATTAAAACATCACGTGAAACCTATTGAAAGAATTTCAAAGAAACTCGACACAGATCTAGATTAAATTTCGGGTCAACATTTAGGCTACTTTTTATTTTTTCACGCAAATGTGGCGATCGGTAGAATACGTTATTTGTGATGTTATATTGCTGTTAATTTTTAATTTATAGTAAAACGATCTTTTTTATGCTCGACTTCAGAGTCTGGAGCATAGACGCAAGATCGCGGGGCTGACTGTCTTTTAACGGATACATTTCGGGGAGTGTTCCTTACAATTGCACTAGCTGATTCCCCCATCCCCTTTTTACCATCGGACAACTAGACCATTACATGGTGGAAACACCAACAGATTGATCCAAGCGTTTCGCTTCATCTTTTCTGGTGCGCACTGCCGAAGAGTGGAGTAATTTGCCGGAGTCTGTTTTTCCTGACAAATACAATCTTGCAGTCTTCAAGTTACGAGTGAATAGACTACGTCATCATTCACCAACATGTGATACAGTGGCCAAATGCAAATCTATATTTTCTTTAAAATAAAATAAAATATCTTAGAGAGAGTAAGTTTATACGCTTCTTTATGGTTCTTATAGAAATCTCTTTTAATACCTAAGACCGTAAATCTGTAACATTTTCATTATCAGATGTAATGTATAACCTGTAGAATAGACGATTATAGGCCAAAAAGGTGACGCTGCAGACGTCTTTAGGTACCACTATTGCAATTCTCTAACAAACCGGTCGTCATAGCAACGCGATACAAGTTTTGTTGGCACTAGTCTGTGTTTTAAGATAAAGCTATCTTCATTTCAATTGTTTGAAGAGTAACGTCTGCTGCAATATTTCACATACGGTACTTGTCTGGGTAATAAATTGCAGAATATTTGGGACACGCCGCACCGACCACGTACTCAGGCCTGGACGTTACTCAGGCGGAATGTATTACATAATATATTATATGCCAAGATAACAATAATATTGTTATAATTCGGGCCACATGTATATTTGTAATCAAAACACATTTATTACCCGTTGGTGTTTTGAGCTAATAACATTGAAGCGCTTTTATGACCTTTGTTTACTTTGGGTTTAAAATTTGTGAAAATACCCCATTGTGTATTGCAATATTTATGGTAGTCATTAGTCAGGTGTGCGCACAGTATAAAGCAATGCCCCAACGGGGTGAGATAGTCAAGCGATAACTGCAAGCGAGGCAAGACGTGTGTACATTCAATAATCTATATTGTAACGGTCTTTGCACGTGTTGTTGAATCGTACATTATGTTTGTACTAGTTGTGTTCAGTTATATTTGTACCTGAGTTATGCGTGTTCGTATAGTTCTAATACATTTTATAGTAAACGGCATTTTAATTCGAGTCCCGTAACTCGTAACAATATAAATAGAACACAATAACTGTACGCTGTAAACGTATATGATTTCATCTACTTTTGACATATCTCTGCTTGATTTATGTGTCCAGACAATCGAGTATCCATGAATATTTAACATTTAGAATAATCTTCAAGTAGAATCCTCAACCAAATTGTAGGTATTTGACTGACGCTAAACGAAGGTTCTAGAAGCATCTCGAAAAGGCACATTGTGATTTACAAGGAATTGCATACTTTAAGAAAACTGTAGGACAACTTATTTGAACGCTTATTTTTCTATAAAATTTTAACATGGATATAACATTGTTGTAATGGAAATAATAATGATTTGGGTGAACTTTTTTGGCCTATATTGTATATTCTGTGCCCTCCACCACAGAATACATACATACATACATAACTTCACGCCAGGTCCCTTGCTGGGTAGGCACGAACAATAGAGCGTGAATGGCGCTTATTCTTACACACCTCACTTGCTTCTTTGACATTCATAGCTCATGCACGCTCGTCTGTTCTTAAGGGTCCTGACATCACCTTCTGCTAGTATGCGATCAATTTGATCATGGAAGGTGTGTCGTGGCCTTCTGCGACTTCTGCATCCATCCACTTTTGCATTGTATATCTGTTTAGTTATTTTTTCATCATACATTCTCTCCATCACAGAATACATCGTGTATATAAAGCTCTCCACAAGTATCCGCCAAAACTTTAAATTTAAAGAGAGAAAGAGAGATAACACTATTGCACAGCAAAACATACAATTACAAAAACAGACCATATTTACAATATTTTCTAGGCGATACAATAGGCGGCCTTATCGCTCAAAGCGATCTCTTCCAGGCAACTTAAATAAAAAACAAATTTGAATCAGGCGATGTAGGTGGTGCAGGAAAAAGGCAGTGGATACATAAATACTCAAACTTAAATAAATAAATACATGGTAAAAAAATATTTATTTAAATACTTTTTATCCGTGCAGGAACGGAGAAACAAAACAATTTCTTGCGGCCGGGCGGGCTGTCGTAAGAGGCGACAAAACAATCCACTGCCAGGTAATAAGGTATTTGCCCGACTGGATGGCTTGCCTTGATTCAAATTTGGTTTGTGTTCCAGTATTAGTGACCAGGTTCTAGTCTCCCTTTCGAGAGCAGCAGCGCATTTGTAGCATCTTTGATGTTGCAAATGTCTATAGGGGATGGTAATCGCTTTCCATCAAGTGGGCCGTCTGCCTGTCTGCTGAACTCGTGCCATAAAAAAAGATAAACACTAAAGTACTTCTTAGTGTGTACGTCTTGTAGGTATCCCGGATTAGACTTTATAACCAGAATATCCACACGAACTCATCTTCAACTATTTCCTGACAGCAAAGGCGTTACACCCGGGCTATAAAGCCTTAATCCCGCCCATAAACATAAAACGAACCAAAAGCAGAGATCAATAAAACTGCAAGATATTTAAGTAATATAAACCCCACAGGATTTAACTTATCCCAAAATAATTGGGATACCAATCTGCAATATTATTATTGGCACGAATTCCATACAGTGGATATTTTATTACGGAGTACCGTGGCTTGCGATGTAAAAACGAAAATGTATCTTATTTGTTTTTAAGGTTTTTTATTCAGGATTACTAAGCATTCTCTCTAAGCTATTATGGTGTCTTGGTTAATATTACAATGCATTGGTTAAAAATAATATTTTTTCATTTTAACGACGCAGTAATCTTTACACACACACCATTAGCACACGCATTCTTATTTTATTTGATTAGATATTAGCTTCCGCAGTCGATTTCGTCCGCGTGGAATATTAAAAAAAAAGTTTGGTCTTAGCGTGATGCTATATATAGTCTTCCCTATATACCCTTCCTCAATAAATGGGCTATCTAACACAGAAAGAATTTTTCAAACCAGACCTGAGATAAGCGCGTTCAAGCAAACAAACAACCAAACTCTTCAGCTTTATATATTAATATAAGATAAGATTTTCATAATTCTATATTTTGTACTTAATGAATACATTTAAGTGCCCTAAATATTTTTCCAGTAATTTAATATTTTGTACTTAATGAAAATTTAGTACACCAACTTTATTTTATAATATAATTATATATACAATTTATAATGAAATATTTTTAATATCAGTGTTCTGTCCTCTATAACATGAAAATATTTTAGAAATTTTTAAATACTATATAATATTTAAGGTAAGTTAGAGCGGAATCTTCAGATACAAGTCAAATTTGCTGAAGATTCCAGCAACTGACTACAAATTGTGCATGTGTTTCTTAAGAGATAGATATGTTCATTTTCAATAGTTAAAGGATGAATGAATGAATGAATATGCTTTATTTTGTTTTAAAGATACAGTTAACGGAAACAAAATTTTAAAATACAATAGGCGGTCTTATCGCTTAAGAACAGGGGTATGTTGCATTATCGAATCAGTATCTTATAAATATATATATATATATATATATATATATATATACATACATTTATAAATATATTAATGTTGCTTTTAGCAGAGAATTGCGTGTCTTTTCTGACAGAAAGTACTGTTTTCTCTTAAATATTAAATGTTAGAAATTATTAATTAATTATTATAATTAGTAGAGATTTGCTGGAATCATTATCTTAATTAGAGCTCTTAGGGTCGGCTTGATCGATGTGATACCATGCTCTCACAGCATATTATCGTGAGCAGAGGTGGCTCTAGCCCATGTACTCTTGCACGGTCAAAATAGAGTACTTAGAGAGAGAGATAACAGTTTATTGTACACCATTACAGAAAACACAGAAAAACTTATAACCTAAAAATATTCTGATGTGCACAATGCGCGGTCTTATCGCTATGAAATGATCGCTTCCAGACAACCCGTGGTAGGAATAAAACAGATTCAATTTGTCAAAGGTGGTATATATAAATATATATATTTTTTTATTCCTAGATAAAAAAATTGAATTTAAACACGCTTATTAGTTATTTTGGTTTTTGTGTGCGACATTAATTTAGTAATTTTTGTGTTGAGGTACACCTCACGAATAACTTATTATATTAATTTATTCTAATTTTAAAAACTTATAGTCATGTACAGTGTATCTGTTACATGCTGGTGTTGTGAGAAAGTACACGTGCAGTGTGGGCTTTATGTGTGTACTTCTATAAATATATTTTATTATCCTATCTAGTGCAATGTGTGTTTTTTTTCTTTTCTGTGCCTGGGTTATTAATTTTTAGGCTCTTTGTGTGTTCTGGTTTATTTGTGAAGTGTGCGTGTAATGCAATGCGGTAGTAGTGCGCGTTGGTTTGAATATGTATAAAAGTTTTGTTGATAGTTGTCTGTTTGTGACTTTGTGTGGTGTTATTATAATTTATTGTTTAAGTGTATACATAAATATTATAGGATATGCTGTTAGTCACATTATATTTTGTTTAATTTGTAATGTAATGTGTAAGACAACCTATTTGTTACACTTATTTTTCTATATAATTTTAACATGGATATAACATTGTTGTAATGGACATAATAATTAAAATAATAAACTTGCAGGGGTACTTTGTGGCGAAGCCTTAGGTGAGGTGAACAAGAAATAATACAATTTCCTGCGCCCAGAGCGGCCTGTCGTAAGAGGCGACAAAACAACCCACAGCCAGGTGGTATTTGCCTGGATGGCTACCTCTCCTAGTCTAGAGCATGCCGCCATAACAACTTGAGTTATGTTCCGGCATTAGTGGCCAGGTCCCAGTCCCCCTTTAAAATTTTAATTGGTAATACCTCTGGTGGTACAATCCATAGGCGGTGCTAACTGCTTTCCATGAGGTGGGCTGTCTGCCTGTATGCTGAACTCCACAATAAAAAAGCCTTTTTTATTACAAACTCCCAGACAAACCAACTGACGTTCGTTTTATAGGTCCGCTTATTTTTTACGAGGGGTATGAAAATCGAATAAATCTCGTGAGTCCTCATCATATTTAACTTACTTTTTCCGTTTTATTTGGCAAAATGATTGATAGTTACGTAAACGGTATCTATGCTTTCCTTCTATTACAAGATGCTCAGACTGGAAAACTTTCTCCATTTTTTTATCTGAATCATACAAATTTGGGGCAGGTCAACTTTTATCTCTAGGTTGTAAAAATTCGAGTTCTGCTTGTCTATTGAACTCTTGCAATAAGAAGAAACAAATTTTACATTAATTTTTGTCTGTCTGTCTGGGCATCAAGTGAAACTACTGAAGGGAGTGAAATAAATCTCGACACAGAACTAACTTTCACTAACACTTGGTATGCTTTTTATCGCTATAGATAACCTAGACGGATATGCCAAAAGGATGGCACTATCGATTATTAAATAAATCACTTATGCCCGGTTTCTGAGGTTACCAGTTATGAGTTCAAAAACAATTGATTCCATAAAGTTTATTTAAGATAAACTTAGATTACCTGTTAACCTACAACTAGTACCAAAACTCGCCACTAGATGGATATATTTAAGAAGGAATATCTAATATTTATTTACATCAAACAAAAACTTCAGCAAAAAACATCAAACAAAAGATATGGAATAGACAAACGCCTAATAATGGTCAGTGAAGTTAAACCAAGTTTAACTATCGTACGAAGGTGTGTTCGAAAACACAATTTTGTAAGTTGTCATGTTTCCGTTTAAAGTTGATAATAATTATTTTTTATTGTCCCTCTTATTTCTAAACGATACAATCGGAATATACTCTGGCAATTTAGTAGGTTATAATTCAAGGTCCCTCAATTGTATATAGACGGTAGTCATTACATTGCGTTTTTATGTTGGCAGACGTGATAGATTTGTACTGTGTTCGGTTTGTTTTATTACATGTAAAACTTTAAGTATAATGTTTAATATAATACATACATACATACATACATAACTTCACACTAGGTCCCTTGCGGGGTAGGCATGAACAACCGAGCGCCACACAGGCCCATTCTTACACACCTCACTTGCTTCTTTGACATAATCTTTAATATAATATCTTGTGTAAAATATTATCTGGAATTTCCAAACAGTAATGTATTTAATTTTTTCATTCATAAATAGTTTATCAATGACTTCAAAACGCTATCGGTTGTGCCAATTGCTAAGTTCATGTACTGTAAAATTGTTGGAGGAATGGCGAGGTGTTCTAAAAATGCTTATACAGTGTGAACAGTTAGGGTATTAAACTTGTTTTGGTACGTTTCCATGCTGCTGTTCTTTTATTACCATAAACCCTTCTGAGTTGTTTGCAAGTATTACAGTACCTCAGAAACCGGGCATAATTTAGTGTACCCATTTGTACTTTCCTGTAACAACGCGGCACACCTTCTAATTAGTATCTTTGTTCTTGAAGTACATAGTTGTTGTGATTGGCGACGTTTAATTTCCTGCACAGGGCGTTGCCAGTCTAGACGACAGTGTTAAGAATTCGCACACTACAATATTTAATTAAGATGTAAACTTGAGATATTTCAGGTGAAACATTACCTTACCGAGTCATTTGAACCCGTGTGAAGATTGTCTCTAGAGACATACTTTATCGTATATTGTGTGTAAAATTCTGTTCAATAGTAAATTGTTTATTCTGAGAAATAGACCAAAAAAAAGATGGATGCATGAAGGATAATATGATGATTTGTGGTGTGGCAGAAGATGTATGTCAGAATAGAAGAGTGTGGAAGACAAAGGCATATTGTGCCGACCCCAATTAATTGGGATATGGTGATAGAAAAGAGAGAGATAAATTGTTCATTCTTCGTGGCTTCACCTGAATAAATAATCCATATTCAATAACATAGCATTTTAGGAAATCTATAATATTGTTACGAGTTGCAGGGCTCGAATTAAAATGCCGTAAGAATTACTAAAGAGTTTATCAGAACTATACAAACACGTATTATAACACAGGTACAAATATAACTGAACGCAACCAGTCCAAACGTAATACACGATTCAATAACACACGAAAAGTCAGTCACTAAATAGATTACCGAATATACAAAGTCTTGCTCCGCTGACTCATCTCTCAATTATGGCATTGCTTTATACTGTACAAATGCAATATGTCTTCGGTCGCGTAGACTAAATTTTCTAGAATCACACCTGGCTAATGACTACCATAAACATTACAATACACAATGGGCAGTTTCTCTAATCACAATTTTAAACACAAAGTAAACAAAAGAAGTCCAAATGCCGAAAAGGTAATAAATGTCTGCAGGTAAGCAGATGTGAATTTGTCTTTTTTCGGCGTTCAGATCGTAACAATATAACAATATATATATATAACATTCTAAACAGGCCGTGTCTGACATTGAAGCTATTAAAAATACTGGAATAGACTATACATAAATGACGGAGCAATGAATTATTTTTTTTGATTTATCCCGCGGCTTCGCCCATACTCGACTTGAATTTCCCGTGGGATTCCCGTGACACAATGTATCACAGCATTTAAAAAATAATATAAGCTATCGTTTTAGTGAAAACTGTTCTTAAAAAGGAAATTTTATGCACTCAAACCGCTCCCGGGAAAATTCGAAAAAATTTGCTATATAAAAAAATCGCTTTGGAATTGCGATCATTTTTCAATCTGGTCATTTTAAACAATTCCCAGATAAATTCCCTCAGGATTCACACGATAAATATAGCACAGATTTTAAAGTATAAGACTTTCTGTTTCTGTCTGTTTCTGTCTGTTTCTGATCAGCGAAAACAGCATCAAATCGGCCTAGTGGTTTTTATGTTCATCCCGAACAAACAGACAAGAAATCTAAAAAAAATACATAGTGTTTTCCGTCCTTTATATAGTCTATTCCAGTTGGGTTTTTTTAATAGCTTCAATGTACAAACATGGTATGTTTAGAATTTTATAATATTAAACATAGAGAAGTTCTATCTATGAGGTGAAATCACTTATTTGGGAGTGGTTGCCAGGAGGCTATCAAAATCACAATTCATCGCTTTGATAAAAGTAAAACAAACGTTAAATTAGTTTTGATTTCATGAGATAGAATTGTTATTTGCGCAACAGAAACATTATTTTGTTACTCTAGAAGAGTACAATTATAGCAGTTCACAAAAACGTATACACGCCAAGCTATGACAAATTCCAAGCCCTCCCTAAGCTTATTATAATACAATAACAGCCCGTAAACGTCCCACTACTGGGCTCGGGCCTCCGACTGTAGGGAACAGTCAATATACCCGCCACGCTTATCCAAAGCAGCTTGGCAGGTTTGGCATGTCTTGATGATGTTCAGGTTGCATAACGATGGTTTCCTTCACCGCTGTTAGCACGTGGTAATTGTAACAATAAACTCATATCACTCACTAGTTATTAAGATTGACATTATTTGTCGTTGATTTATATAATCCATAAGTTCCTTCAAGCTATAGAAGGTGTGCTTTTTACGACTTTCTAAGCTTACGTATTCATTTTTATCCTCACCCTTTAATAAACATATATAAAACAAAAGGGATAAATGCTGGAAATATTCAAAACTGTGTATCTATCGGCAGGGCACAGCACCGTATAATGCTAATGGAATTTAACGTCCAAAAGCATCCTAGTATAATGAGCTCGTCGCTCTATGCACGTTTCGTTAATAAGCAGTGTGAGGTGGGCGTTAGGGCCCTTTCAATTTTGTCGTTCCGCGTCGGACTGCTGCCGAACGTTTATTGTATCGCTTCAACATCCCGCAACAGAGGGCTTCCTCTCGAACTTCTTTCGTTGTTCACTTTTGTTTTAGAATTTTTTTGCTTTTTTGTATTTAAGACATTTTACATTGTATGTTTCATTGATTTTTTTGGAACGAAGTTCCTTATCGCGCGTTGCGAAGGGGGCTCGACGGAAAATTATTAAAATTATTATATGTATATATATATTAAAACAAAAGTTGTAACGACACTTTTTGCTATAGTTGTAAGCCGTGCGGAGTTATCAATGCGTATGTATTTAGCAAGCCGTGCGAGAGTATAATATATATTTGTGTTATATAGAGTAATACTTGCAACAACTCTGAAGGGTTTATGGTAATAAAAGAACATCTGCTGGTCACCACATTTATAATCAGAGATCCTTACGGTTTTAATATATTTTATACACTGCCTTTTCACACTCGACAAGCATTTTTAGAACACCTCACCACCCCTCCAACAATTTTACAGTATATGTAACTTAGCAAATTGACACATAGCGATAGCGGATTAAAGTCATTGATAAACTATTTTAATTAAAGGGTTATGAATGAAAAGAACTTAACACATTGTTTGATCATGTATTAGCAGAAGGTGATGTCAGGAGCCTTAAGAACAGACGAGCGTGCATGACAAGAATTATGAATGTCAAAGAAGCAAGTGAGGTGTGTAAGAATAAGCCTGTATAGCGCTCTGTTGTTCGTACCTACCCCGCAAGGGACCTGGCGTGAAGTTATGTATGTATATATGTATTATTGTTAGGAATTTTTTATAAGACATTACAGAAAATACTATAATTAAAGTTTAACATATAATAAAAATAAACCGGACACAGTTTAAATCTATCGCGTCTCCCAAAATGAAAACAAATGTAGAGAATACCGTCTATACACAATTGAGAGATTTGGAATTATAATCTGTACACAATTACCACATACATATAAATGAATCGTAGAAATGTATGTATGCGCATAACTCGAGAACGACTTTAACGATTTTGATGATTTGGTTTTTGTATGTTTGAGTGGGTTCCCGGATCGTTTAGATTCACATTTAGAGCCGGTAGGTGGCCCTTAGGTAGGGTTCTATAATTCGCCTAATCACCTGGACTGATTTCGGAGATTTTTTGAAATTGTTGTTAAGTTGTTACATGAGTTTTATTTAAATTTGAAGTAACGTATTTATCGTTGGTTTTGTTAAAATTTATTTACTTGTTTTACTAATTAAATATTACAATGTAGATTTAGTTTTATTAATTATTACCATTAGTTATTATTTAATTAACAAAATTCGGTCGTTTTGGTCTTAGGCCAACACGTTTGCACTGAAAATCAGCGCTGAGTCGGATATAATTCCGGCACAGCTATATGCTGCGTGCAAAACTTGTTTTCTGAAAATGTGGCGTACAAATTCTCAAAATATGCTCTGTGTATAATTTATAAGGAATGTACTTACTTTTTTCTTTCTTTTCTTTTAAAAATCAAAGGGACATTGCCGTTGCGCAACCAGCATTCATAACGTTGTGACGCAACAGCACTCCGACACGAAACGTTTCAATTGAAGTAGCCTTAAGCTAGGCTGAATTCCCATTATTCGGCATGGGGTACACACTATTAGGATGCTTGGTGCTTGAGTGTGCAGTGTGACTATTCGTCTATGTGTATGGGCTATATACATACATATATAACTTCACGCCAGGTCCTTGCGGGGTAGGCACACCAACAGAGCCCCACACAGGGCCATTCTTACACAACTCACTTGCTTCTTTGACATTCATAGCTCTTGTCATGCACGCTCGTCTGTTCTTAAGGCTCCTAACATCACCTTCTGCTAATACATGATCAATTTGATCACGGAAGGTGTGTCGTGGCCTTCCGCGACTTCTGCATCCATCCACTTGGGCTATATAGGTATTTATATACTGTTTTTCTTTAACAGGAAGCTTCCCAAGGTATCAGTACTTTGTGGCTAGCTTACTTGCGTCCCAAACTCAAAGGGCGTGACTAGAATCATGACCGGAAAACTTACGCCACTTAGTTTTCTGACCTAATTTGCATACTGTTACAATCACCACGTGCTAGCGAAAGTCTGATGAAACTTGCATACGTCGAGGTAACCGATATGTCAAATCTGTCTTGGACAAGCGAAGCGGGAACGAGACCAGCAGCAAGTTGGTAAACCTTTGGTGTTGTAAATGTCTATAAGCGGCGGTAATAACTTTTATTGATTAACTAAAATAAGCTTCGGTTATTACTTAAATTTTATGTATTTAATATGATAATGTAAGAAAAGGTAATTTATTAATAAAATCTTTTATTCGTTATAAAATATATTTTATTCTTAGTTACAATTCTTGAATATGTACTTATGCTTATTACCAAAATACTGCTAGCGCTGTGAGTTAGAGTGATAGAGGAGAGCCTGCCTACCGTTGCCGTGAGAGAAAGGGAAGCCAGACAGACTGACGCCGTAACGCGTTATGTAACGAAGCGGTTTACCCTCCTATAAAAGGTTATCACTTCAAAAATATTAAAAACAACGATTTAATCTCTTTACAATGTAAAACGCCTGATTCAATAAAACAAACTGAAGCTGAAACTCCACTCTAAGTGAACATCTTTCATAGGTTTACGTTGCGTTTACGGAATACTGTAGACGACAAAGCTTTAAAAAACTTTTGAATTATTTTTGACAGATATGAAATCTGTACCACATTCCATTGTAAATAATTACATTAAACTTGGGATTGAGCATTCATAGTTTGTATTTATAAAAGAAAATAAAGTAGTTTAATATTTTATTATTATATTATATATTTAAACATTTATTAGCCGTACATAGTAATAATATACAATAGTTTTCAGAAAACTTGTGGGAATTTTAAAAATTCTAAATTAAATGCAAATGCTTAATTAGTTCAAGTAATTTTATACTTTTTGTTTGCTTTATTCTAAGAAACAAATTTGTAATAAAAAATATTATTGATTTATTGATATTATAAATTAAATAAAACATATTAAGAAATTAAATGAATGAAATGTTGTACGATTCTCCAAATGGTAAGTTGTTATCTCTACCAATGAATTCCACTGCAGACGAGACGAGAAGAAGAAGACACCAATATCTTCTAGAGGTTAAAATATAGTGTAAAATTACACAAGTAAACGCTGTAAAAGCTTGAAAACAGAAAAATCAAAAAATCTCTCATATTTCATATTATTATATTTTTAAGCATTAGAAAAATAATTTTTATAACTATTAAATGATTTCTCCTCACCAATTCATTTAAATAAGAAATATCGTTATTATTTTTTGATATCTGACTAAACACTGAAAATTAGTTTTAAGCTACCTCTTATATTCTTATTTCGCAAATTTCCTTTACAAACGTGTCGCAACATAGAGGATACATATTCTTGTCAAATTTTATCTATTGTAAAAACCCAGTAATTTTTAGCATAAGTGTGACATACAAAGACAAGTGATCAAAGACAGAGAGGAACATGAAATGTTATTAAGATTCTATTTATAAGTACAATCATCCTCCAGATTAGCTTCTAACTATAAGTAAAATCAATTACATTCAAAGTGAAGGTAATTTTTTTAAAAAAATATATATTATACAATTACTATTAATAAATATCTTGCAAACAAATAATTATACCATAATAAATTCTGACTGGCAAGTATGGTTTTTTGATATATTTTTTTACGTTTTATTTTTTGATATTGACTAGGTAACAATGTTAGATTTATAAATTAGTTTCAATAGTGTGATTTTGTTCTATTTTTTTTATAAATAATATAAAAATGTAATGAGATGATAACATTACATGAAATACACTAATGACCAGGCAACATTATATAATATTATTATAATGTTCCTATAAAGAACGTAGGCAACATCTTCTCTATCTTTAATTACATGTATGTGATAGGTTATATAATAAATGATATTCTGTTTTATACTACCAAAATTGTTTTTGGAATCCAAAAATCACATTACTTCCAAAGACTACATGATAAATTCTGTAGGATATGTGAAAAATTCTAAATTTCTAGAACATTTCAAGAAAGCCATGGAAATGATGACCCTGTCATATACAGTACGCCACAGTAGAATAGCAGGTTTGGAATAGTTGAGCTCCCAGTTCCAAATCCACAGTTGATTTCTTCAGCTTTACCTCAGCTTTGTTAAAAGTTACCCCTTTGCTCTCCGAGTATACTTGAATGCTTTATTATGCAACTTTGTTGGTTGCCAGTGTAAGTTTGGAGAGGGTATTTTTGAATTTGAATTTTTAATGAAGGGAAAAAAGTTTTTGAGTGGAATAAGTTAAAAGTGTTAATACTTTGAATGTAAGGCGCGAGATGGTGTATTTGATTGCTCACAGTATTTTAAGCTATGGTAGAACGAAATACTTCGTGCACACATTATATATCTACATATTACCGTGAAACTTGGTTAAGTGGGACCTGGTTAGTGAGAAACCTCCATAACTAGAACTTATGCTGAGTTCCCAACGCTTTGGAACTGAATTACCCCTGTTAGTGAGTGGGACGAAGCAATCTTCTATATCTGGGATTCGTTCTTTCGATGTATCATCATAGTTACCTCTGTAACTGAGATAACATCGTTTTGTTTGTTTACTTACTTATTTTTATTCTACCCGCAAATTCCGCATTTCACAACGTCAGTAATTGTGAGCCTCAATGACCTCCAGTTTTACGGGTGTTTATTAGAAAAAACCTGTATTCTCACATTACCTGTATTCAACGGTCAGGTAGCGTGCAGCTGTTATGTTGTGTCCTGTTCTACCACACGGACCTCGGACGCTCTATTTCTCTCTCGCACCTATCAAGTGGCTAAAACTCTAAAAGTTTTTAGCTTGGCAATAGTACTTTAAATACGATTTTTGAAGGCAAGTATATGTGACTGATTTTGTAATAAAATAATCTAAAATTTGATATAACTTTCGATAAGTTAGCAGATCGATGGAGTCACCTATATTGACTTACCTGTTCACATCTGCTTGCCAGGTAGCCACAGAAATGAGTAGGCAAGCCTACCTAGGCATATTCTGTGTGTTAAAAACTATCAGTAAAATAAAATTCATTTGGTTATCAATAGAATGAAAGTGATGAAAAAAAAATCGATTAAAGTTAATTTAATTAAAAATAGCCTTGAGCACTTTTGGATAGGCAAGTAATTATAGGCATATTTGTCCATAAAATATATTTGATAAAAAAATACGTCTCATCTGGTTATCAGATCGGTGAAGGTCGATCTTCAGCGGCTCTTAGACTTTAACTTGTATGCCCTTCAAAAAGTGTTCTCCAGTGGAACTTATGTTGAATAAAAACTTTTTGAATTTAGTTCTCGTCAAAATAGGCTCCAAGACTCCGTCGTTGTTTCGCATAGATTTATTCTTTTTTTTAATGGGTAGACAAATACACATATTGTATATGTGTAAATTTCCTCACAATGCCTTTCTTCATTGTCACCGCATGATAATTGTGAAATTTTCCATCATGCTGTAGGTACATAGGCAGTGCATGCTTCCAATCCAGGGATCGAACGACTTACACTGCTGTTAGATATTCAAATTCAAAAGTTATTATTGAAAATAAGTTTATACATTTAATTTTACTTCCTCGTCTATACATAGCGGTGTACACACCGCTTGGCAACGTGTTATAGCTGTTAAGGAGAAGAAATGGCAAGAAACTCCTCAGCAACACGTCTAGCTAAAAATTGGTTTTCTTTATATTTCTCTTAATGTATTTATATCTCAAGTTCTTTTTTTAGGTAAAGGTAAGGAAAGGAATGCTCCGGTGGTTCGGGCATGTGGAAAGAATGTATGATGAAAGAATGACTAAACAGATATACAATGCAAAAGCGGATGGATGCAGAAGTCGCGAAAGGCCACGACACACCTTCCATGATCAAATTGATCGTGTATTAGCAGAAGGTGATGTCAGGAGCCTTAAGAATAGACGAGCGTGCATGACAAGAGCTATGAATGTCAAAGAAGCAAGTGAGGTGTGTAAGAATAAGCCTGTATGGCACTCTGTTGTTCGTGCCTACCCCGCAAGGGACCTGGCGTGAAGTTATGTATGTATGTATAAGTTCTTTTTTATGAGTTTATACAGAAGTATGTTACAGTATGACTTTAGAATAATTAATGGACTTGTAGCTAACAGTGCATATTCAATAAGACAGAGACACAATATGTATATGCCGAATTTCAAAGAAATACTTATGAACGTATCGGCATCGCATAAAACGCTGTTAGCAATAGCTCAACTTTGTGCGTCGTGCTGTGTATTTAAAAGTAATAAATATGAGTAATATAATTACATAGCACGTAGTTACGTCGCTAGCACGTTGCACTTTGCACCACAGAGTACTTTATATACTGGTACTTGCACAATCACAGAAACAGTCGAAAGTCACTGGCGCTTGATATTGTATTGTTTTAATAGTATTAGTAGTTTAGAAGTAAAGTGTCCAGGTCGAAGAGAATGGTGCAGCCGCCGTCGCGCTGCATTTCGCGCGTATTCGGTGTTTTGGGAGAAGGAGATAGATATATATACATACATAGTAAAAGAAAGTATACTATGTAATGAATGAAAGTGTATTTGCAACATGCTCAAAATCCGCTAAATAAAAACAAAAAAAAAAAAAATATTACTATAGTCATAATAAAGACATGACGTAATACATTTTTTTTATTTGTTTTGCTGCATCATATCTCCACAAATTCCATACAAGATTAGCAGTATAAAAACGTTGTACAAAATATGGTATGTAGAGGTTAGAGCGAGCTGCTATGTAAATGAAGTTTTGTCATTTAAGTATTCTTCAATAGTGTAGTCCCTTTTTACCATTTTTAACTTAGATACCATTTTACCATCGAGATAATACCTATGCGTTATGACATTATATCAAAATTATTAATTCAAATTCCCAACCTTATCGAAAATAAACAACAACCACCATATAAATAAGTAGAGGGAATTAAAATAAATTTAAATATACATATTTATCTTCCCAGCGGATTGCTCTGAAATCTCATTACGTAACAGGCGCAATACATTAATTGCATTCGCACTTTTTAATTAGTTTTTTCAACTGAATTATTTTATTGAGAGGAGAACACGCAATGGGTTGGTTTGAATATTTGTATTAAAACCACTGTTAAGTATTTATAAAGACTTTAATTAGAACACATAAGTAGACATGTTGCGTCATGTCAACCACAGACAATTCATCCACCAATAGAGCTAGCCAGTAACTAGTGAACATCACTAGTTACTGACAGCTCTATTGGTACACTACTGGAGTTTTAGGCGGAAACTGAAAGGACACGTTGTGCTGTGCAGTTTTATTTTCTAAAAATGTGTAAATTATAATAAAAGTACGTTTAACGGTTTAAGCGCGGTAATTATTCTATTTAGTTTATCGAGTTTGGCGCTTGAAAGGCGAAACGTCGTCGGTTTTATTGTACAAGTCGCGAAACTTAAAAATATAATGTGTAAAATTACTCTGAATGAACATTGTGGGATATTGATAGTTTTTGAGTAGTAATTATGTGGTTTGTGAGAAATGTTAACTAATAATATGTATAGTCAAATGTGGCCTTTTGAGTTGTCACAAAACTCCGTTGAATGGCACTAACTGATTACCTACAGTTCAGCAGTGCTACACATAGGCTTAAGAAAATGTAGAAACTATATTGTAACTAAGATCTGGCTTAAGCCTAGCTGCAAGCATATACTAATAAATATTGTACTACTATAAATATTTTTTTTGTATAGTGAACTCAGACCGTAAACTCTCTTCAAAGAATGTAGATCGTATGCCATAAGGAAAAAGAAAACTAATCTTGCGTAAATATAGTTGCCGGGAACTTGAAAAATGTTTTACTCTGCAGTTTTACTTTCACTAAATGAACTATAGTTGTAAAACGTTGATAATATTTAATAAGAACTGTAAGTAATTAGATTGTTGAAAAAAATAAAAATAAATGGAAACATCTTGTATAACTTTTATCGCTGTAATTAAAATTATATAAAAATTAAAAATATTTTCTTTACCCGTAGTAGGTACCCGAAAACACGCCGACAATTCCCGAACAAACCCGAGCGCGCGTGTGACGTCACTGTGGTAATTCCTCATAATAACTCATCCTAGCTTCATAGTACAAGGCTGATGTATTGTCGGTGTTTTCGGTACTTGGGTACAAATATTTTTTTTCATTTCATATAACTTTTTTGTTATACCGAAAAGAATAGTTTGTCATAAAACTTGTTTTAGAATCTGTCCATTTACTACAAAAAAATGATTCAACATACCAATTACGTAATTTTATAAAGATTTTTTTTATTTAGGCTTGTACTTAGCGTCTTATATATAAAAAAGCTGATAGCCATTTGGCGCACTGTAGAGACTCTATATCTACCATTTTAAATTAAAATTAAGTCAGATTACGCAATAACAGTGTTGCCCACTTACTTTCCAGACTACAGTCGTTTAACTGACTGTGTAGTTGGTTTATTGCCGAGTAATCTCTACATAATGCCGGTATCTATTCAGGTTAATCCTGCATAATTGTACTGTTGTATTCTGAGGAACGATTTGAACACGTTTTAAAGACGGTTTTGTACTGAATGTTCGCTGTCTCAAGTCATGAACTGATTATCGTCTTGCAAAAACCCTTTCTCTGAACATCTCCTGAAGCTTATATGACTATAAGTCGCTACTGGTAGTTTTTCTTTAGCTTTTTGGTTATCTTTCAAAGCACTGTTTTAAAGAAAAAGGTAAATTTTATTTGAAGAAATAGCGACGTACTTACATCGCTAAGATGTATCTTAAAAATAAAAAAATATTTTGAGAATTTGTACTCCGCATTTTCAGCAAACAAGGGTTGCACTCAGCTTATTGCTGTGCCTCCATAATATCTGACACAACGCTGATTTTCAGTGCAAACCTTCCTTTTAGGGTAATACTAAAACGACCCGAATATTGTAATGAGTTTAATTCGAAAACTAATTAATTTGGCGATCCAGCGAGAACATGTAGCCAGCCTTCTGGGCACCTTGCTGAAGGAAACACAGCATTATGCTGAGACCTCATTTGTAGGAAATACGATGTACAAAATATCGAATTAAACCGTAGAAATGTATGCATAAATGATTTCTACATCCTTGTATTGTCGCTTTCCAAGCAAATAAATTCTTCCTTTCTTCTTTTCTTTCTATGTATTTTACAAGTGTTATAATAATGTATTTATCCTTGTAAGTGAACTATATTGTTTCTTCTTTGCGAAATAAACGATTTAAACCTATTTTTTTATATACAAGTATCGCTTTATTCTCGTACCTCAACATACCAAGGTCAGGCCTTATTAATGTGAAGGCGGTAGCTACTTGTCTAAATTTAGCATATTTTCCTCGGCAGTTAAGGGTAGCTGGTCTCAGGACGGTTAATTGCATGCTATTTGTGTACGATTTCATCCCTCCCATCCCATCTACACTGGAGCCTTAACAAATAGTGTAATAATGTCAGAGATGTAAACATATTCGGGTATTAAATTACTTTTATAGCCATTTAGAACGTACTTGTAAAAATTAAGGTAATTTAATTGGTAACAATATATAATCTAATATTTTCTAAATTTTCGCGAGTAGCATACATAATAAAACTCTGTTTTAACGGTTATAAGGGCGGAAATTTGATTTTTATTATTCCGACTTTTCGGCCACTTTTCAGTAACTATTATTACGAAAGACAAGAATGTTAAGTGTCAATAATTATTATTAAAGTTTTATTTAGCCAACCAACTTTTTTAATTTTGTTTATGGTTATCATTTACTCTATGAGAGCCTAATCTAATTTACAACCGCTTCGCAACATGTCATTATTTGAACAGAAGAAGTGGCGTAAGAAACTCCTCAGTAAACATACCTAACTCTAACAATTTCATATATTATAAAGTTGCTTTGAGGTGGGTATAATTTCGGATTAAATCTTTTACTTATAGATATGTTTATAATAGTGTTTAATTTCTAAGGTTTTTTTGTAGTGTAATTTATGATTTAGTTTATTTTTAAAGTATATAGTTTTAATTCAATAAATAAATATATATCTTATACTAATATATAAAGCTGAACATTTTGTTATTTGTTTGATTGATCGAGCTAATCTCAGAACTACTTGTCTGATTTGAAAAATTCTTTCATCGTTAGATAGCCCATTTATCGAGGCCATAATATTATCACACTAAGACCAATAGGAGCGGAGCACCAATGAAGAATGTTTCAAAATCGGGGGGTTTTGAAAACAAATTACACGCGGATGAGGTTTCGGGTACAGCTATTAATAAATAAATAATAATCGCAACTAAAAACTAAGTGAATTCTGTAAAAATCATGAGGGTCAGATTTTTTGTGGGGATGGTCGTCCAAGCAAGCTTCCACTCGCTTATGAATGAGAAGAGCCCCCCGGAACACCTGCGCGCCCTAAATATGGAGGCCCAGCAGTTTAACGTTTATGGGTTGATATTATTTTTTATACCATAGGCATCTATAGGTATTACCGGGAAAGTTTGCTCGCGTAAAGTTCAGACCCATTAACCATGGAAGGTTTTGCCAATATCGCAGCTACCGTTTTCTCACGGTTTAAGATGCAAAATTAAAATTACTTTTTAGGGTATTTGGTAATTTTGTAAATTAAATTAAGTATCTAGTAGCTTATAATTAGACTTATTAATGGAATGCATAAACGGTTTATGTAGAGTTTAAATACACTAATCATACTGACCATTTTGTTTATGTAGTGTTTCGATGATATATTTAGTTGAAATTTCAGTTGCGATCTTAATAATATATTTTATGGATTTCACAAGTTTTATTTGGTTTTAGATTATATACAATTAATATTTGTTGTTGATGGTTAGACGTATGTAAGGCGAGTGACATGAGTGATTTTTAATAATATAGGTCATGTGTTGATGTAATGAGGTTTTATGGAATGAAGTCGTTGCGTTAATCGCAAACAGTATGTATGTATGGCACTTTAATTTGCTCTTGTGCTTAACCTAGTTTCTGCCCGCGACTTCGTCCGCGTGTTGAAACATTCTTCATTAGTGCTCCGCTCTTATTGGTCTTAGCGTGATGATATCTATAGCCTTCCATAATAAATGGGCTATCTAACACTGAAAAAATTAGTCCAGTAGTTCCTGAGATTAGCGCGTTCAAACAAACAAACCCTTCAGCTTTTATAATAAGTATTAGATAAAATGTATAGCCTATATCTGTGTACCTTTAGCCATTACTTGTTTTGTGTAACACAAATATTTAATTTATTAAACTGTTGTAGAACAGCAGACGGGATACTTCCTTAACTTCAACTGTCAAAAAATTTCATATAAGTATGTAACAGTGTCGCGAATTCGTATGCATCGCGGAAAAAAAGGGTGAGATAGGGTCCATCCACGAAATCACATAATGATTTAAACCATATTCCAGAAAACCTAATATCGTATTCGGTTTTCTTAAGGTCATCTAACGACCAAGATTGACTAACCTCTTTTTCATTATTTCTTATTCTTCGTACTTACTCCGTTGGCTCAGCGACCCAAAGTGGGTCTTGGTCTTATTCTTCTTATTATTTGTTATACCGGTTTGGCAGCCTTTCATTTTGCGGGGTCTTAACGGTCTTATTCATACTGAATTAGACTAACTCTTTAAGAACCATAAAGAACTACCAACTTACTCTATCCCCAATACTTACACAATTGAAGACATGAGTGGATGAAGGTGATAAGTCGCATAATTCCAATTCTGAGTAAATCGAGATAAAAGTTTTACTTTTATTTGAAACTGAACTGAACTTATCTAGGCCAGGGGTCGGCAATCTTATGGGTCGGAAGAGTCAAAAATACAATTTACGAAATTCAAAGTTTTTAAAGAGGCACAAAATTAACTGTTTGATAATAACAAACAAATCTATTTATTCATATATAAGTAGTTTTTTTCATAACAAAAATATAATATTTATGTTACATTATTAAATAATTAGGTATAATTAATTTACAAAATGAAAACAATGAACTTATAAGACTTACTTGTGCTTGAATAACAAGCAATTGAAGACATGAGAGGATGAAGGTGGTAAGTCGCATAATTCCAATTCTGAGTAAATCGAGATAAAAGTTTTACTTTTATTTGAAACTGAACTGAACTTAACACCTTTAGCAACGTTATGCCTTATATCTATGGTCTAAGGTCTGTAGTCATTTGGTATCAACTTATAACATTCATCTACGCAAAAAAGCAAAAAACCGAATATGCGACATATCACCTTCATCCACTCACGTCTTCAATTATATTACGAAGCTCAAACTATTTCAACAAAATAGTAGTAAAATTGAACTTAGACTTATATACTAGTATACTGCACTAGTATAAATTCGGTCAAGCTTATACTGGCTCAAGAATTTTTTGGAATGACTAAACTTAGTAACTATACTATCAATAGAATCGTGTATGTATGTATGTGTTGTTACCAATAGATGGAGGCTTGTTTTTTTTTTCTTTTTTAAATACTACTTTTTACTATACTGATATGTATTACTTAAATAAAACAAATAAATCACAAGTCAAGAAGTCGTGACTACCAAAGTGGTGGTTGCTCCTTTGGTGCTCCTCAGCGTTGACCACTTCAACCGGATGGGCAAAATTGGAAATCGTAGGTGTGTTTTTAGGATGTTATAGGGCTAAAGATGTTCTTGATGTATCGAATAGCTTTGACGCTCCGTTTAATACTGCTAAAACATTGCATAGTTACACATTATAATACCAATACAACCGTTAATCATTATTACCGTTTTTATAGTACCTATTTTCTATCCATAACATTGTATTCGGGATTTGTTTGTTTTTATGACATTAGCCTAAGCTCGAAATCTCGAAACAAAACTTATTTGACTTCATTTTATTTTACCATCACGGAATGTTGAGGCGATCCAACTCCTCTATAATACGGATATATTGAAAAGGCTTAAAAGGTCAAAACCGTTTGAACTAGTGATATAAACAAGACTAAAGTGTTAGTGTAGTGTGCTAACTTATTAAAGAACACATCAAAAAAGTGTCTTCCCCTTAATAGAGACAAAAGAAAAGTGCTAATGGACACTTTCTTAGTTAAATACTTTTAGTCAATTTAGGTTATACTTATATTAGTCCTTTTAGATTACATTGTAATATTAATGTGGTATTTTTTAAATACAACATTTATGGGAAAAAAATAATTTGCATCTAAATAGTTTAAGCAGGGACCTACAGTAATCGTTCACATGAACTTCTACGCCGCGTCATCTTGAAGAAATATCCGAGCATGACTAGCGCAAGGAAACTGGGGCAACGGCGGTGTCAATAAAAACGCGACAAACCAAACTGCGAACAGCTGTTCTGAATCGATTTTACTTGACATATTTCAAGCTTTATCGTTGTATTTACTTTTTAAAGAGTACTTTAGATTATGCTCTTCGTTTGGCCATCATAGTTAGCCTTTAAACTACAGATCCAGATACTAAATAATTGGTGATGATGATGATGAAAGACACTGGATGTAATAAGAAATATAGTTTACTAGCTTCTGCCCGCGACTTGACCGCTTGGAATAGTTATAATAATCATTCTTCATTGATGCTCCGCACCTATTGGCCTTAGCGTGATGATATACAGCTTATAGCCTTCCTTGATAAATGGGCTATCTAAGACTGAAAGAATTTTTCAATTCAGACCAGTAGTTCCTGAAATTAGCGCGTTCAATCAGACAAATAAACATACAAACAAACTCTTCAGCTTTATATATTAGTATAAGATTACATAGTGGCAGAGCCCAAACCATTTGAAGTAATAAAATCGGTCAAGTATAGGTAAATTAGTTTCGAGAAGTATTTTCCAGTCATCATCATCATCATCGTCTTCAGCCAAATTCAGTTCACTGCTGGACGTAGGCCTCCCCAAGTACGCGCCACATATCCCGCTCTCCTGTCTTCCGCATCCAGCCCCTGCCGGCGATATTGCGCAGGTCGTCAGTCCACCGGGCTGGCGGTATTTTCCAGGGCGGTAATATATTAGTTTTAAATAACAACCCAATTTTCTTCCACGTAAAAACAGAGTAAACAAAAAACACTACAAAAAAGCCACGTTTTCACTTTTATCGCGAAATTCTATAACAAAAATAACCCTCAAATATCCTCATATAAATATAAAGAAAACATATTATAAATCAAGTATCGACAAACACGCCTCTGAGTTTATACACAATACAAATAATGCTTTTGCCGAATGGGTTGTGACAAAAAAATATTTGCGCCGTAAAGGCGGCAGTACTGAAATGGTGGACCTAAAAAAGTATTGCCATGTAAATGAATCTATAACAATAAGTAAAATTGATGTCGCGATTCCCCATGATGGTAAACTCGCGAAAGCCGAGAAAGAAAAATGATCTCGCTCACGAGGTTACTGCCATGTGGAACTTGGACTCTACAATCATAGTACAGATAGTGGTGCCAGTGAATGGATTAACAACGAAGAGCCTTGACCGCCACCTTGAAAGACTTTCGATTGGTACCTGGGTAAAGGGTCGGATGCAGAAGGCAGACCTGCTGGACACGGCCCGTATCGTGAGCAGCCTTAGTTGTTTGTTGAGTTCCTGTCTCTGGAGCCTTAACCACGGACATCGATTTACAATTTTTTTTTAAATATATGTTATGTTTGTATATAGGTAGTATGTGTATATAAAGAAAAATGTAAAAAATTTGAAACAAAATAAATATGTAAATAAAATTGAAACGTCTCCCTGCGATTTCAAAATAAACGCAAAAACTTAAGTGAAAACTGCTATTTATCTTATCTATACAGTTATGTATAACAACTGCATGCGACATAAAACTGACAAAATGAGAGGAGCTTGCTATGGAAATGAAATCTTGGCGATCTTTAAATAAGCTTTATTTTTTAGGTTTTTGTATGTCACTTTCCAATCAGATATTTATCGGGCAATATTAGTATATTGCAAGATATTAAAGCAGCAAATGAGTAGGTATTTTATGCATAGTAGATATTTTAACAATGGTTCTTGGCAACCCCGATCTCACTACAAATGTCGCCGCTGAAAGAACTTCGTCCTATGTTATTCCATTCCAGAATTTTCAAGGTCGCGAATTCTTCCATAATGTTTCCTCCCTTGAGACGAATACAATAATCTTTCAAAAGGCCAATACGCCTATTGAATATCGGAAATTTTCTTACTTCTCCATCTTTGTAAAGGTTACTAGAATTCTAGGGTTACGTGAATTGAAAGTAAAAGTTGCTTTATTAGAAATATAATAATCTTTTATAATAATCGGCAGACAAACACACATATTGTATTTCCCCAAATTAAGCAAGTCACGCTTGTGTTATGGGTAATAATACAACGGACTACTCTGGGGCCGATCCCAGGCTCCCAGACCATAGTAAAGAACGGAGAAAATACGTTCCCGAAATTTACTATACCAGGTATCGAACCCGTAGTCTCTGTATTGCAGTAAGGTAGGCCGGCAAAGGCTTAGCCCGCTCAACCACAGAAGTTGTCAAATGAATCGGGTCTAAAACTTTCGAACCTAAAAGTATGATATTCATTGTTTTTGTTTTTTTTATTGCAGGAGATCAGCAGACAGGCAGACGGCCCACTTGATGGACAGCGGTTACCATCGCCTATGGACATTTGCAACACCAAAGGTGCTACGAATGCGCTGCTGCTCTCTTTAGGAAGCTTGGAACCTGGTCACTAATGCCGGAACACAACTCAAGGTTGTTATGGCGACATACTCTAGACCAGGGGTGGTAGCCATCCAGTCGGGCAAATGCCCTACCACCTGGCTGTGGGTTGTTTTGTCGCCTCTTACGACAGGCCGCCGGGCCGCAGGAAATTGTATTCTTTCTCCGTTCCTGCACGGATGGAATGAACGGATGTTTATTTTGCAGTCTTAAAATGCATCTCAATTGTGCTATTTCAAAATTTAGCAACTGGCTTGTTTAAAATCATGAAAAGGGGAGTTTTCGATAATATTGTTGCAAGCCGACACTAATCTTTTGCAGGTGTCTTATTATCCCTTTGAATTTGAGTGATCTATTGTTCGCGCTAATCTGTTTGTTCACGCCGCCGTAAGATGTCACAAAACCTTCTTTCTTTTATAGGTATTTTGTATGAATTCATGGAAGCCGTTAAGCTAAACATTTATCGATTTCAAGAACCAATAGGTGCCATTGCAAGGAGGCCTAATGTCTTATTATAAATGGATGAGGGTCGGTCAGTCGGGAAATGCGTCAGTCGTGTTCTGACTGCGAATGAGGCGTATCCTAGTGCGCTTTTGGAGCGAGTATTTTATAACGACGAACTTTGCGCAATTTGTGTTACAACTATTTTCTGCCCTACGGTTTCATCTTGTTGTTCTCGAATATACTTGTAAGGACTGTAATATCGGCAACAATTCCATGCCTCATCAATCCACCTGGGCTTTGGTTCGCATAGATTTTTTGAAGTAATATTTGATAAAACGATTTATATCTGATGCTGGGTAGATTTAGTAAAACAGTTGAATGGTGCTCTATTCATCAACAATAAGTATTTGATTTTAAAATGTTTTTTTTCAGCGACGATGGTCTTACCTAGACGGTATGTATAATAACAATACTCAATTTGAACATCATCTATAATATTGTTACGAGTCGCAGGACTCGATTTACCGTTAGGATAACTATAGAGTTTATTAGAACTATACAAACACGTATAATACAGGTACATATATAACCGAACACAACAAGTCCAAACGTAATGCCAAAGGTCGTAATTCCAAAAAAACGTGCAAAGTTCGTCTCTAAAAGTTTCCCGATTGTAGTATACACGTCTTGCTTCGCTCGTAGTTATCGCTCGACTGCTCGTCCCTCAATTGGGGTATTCGCTTTATACTGCACAGATACAATATGTCGGCCACGTGGACTGAATTTCCTAGAATCAGTTTGTACTTTAAATTCAAGACACCTGGCTAATGACTGCCATAAAAGATTACATTAGTTGCATTTTTTTTGTCTGTTTGTTCGGGATTCACGTAAAAACTACTAAGTCGATTTCGATGCGGTTTTCGCTAATCGACAGAAAATTCTTAGATTTAAAATCTGCGCTACTTTTTATCCTGGGAATCCCGCGGGAACATGTTTGGGACATTATTTAAAATAGCCAGATGAAAAAAAATCGAATTCCAATATGATTTTTTCACCAATCAATAGCAAATTTTATGTATTAAAATGTGTGATCCGGAAATCCCGCGGAAATTTCAAGTCAAGCGTGGATTAAATCGCGAACATATCCCAGTATTAAATATAATTGTGTCAACGTCTGCCTAATGAAAATGGTGAATAAATCGACTTATTTATAAAATACAGGATGCTTCAAAAAAATGTATACACACTTTGAACTTCCATAGAAAATTTATTTACCGTTCTACAAAGTTAAATTTCAGGAAAATAGAAAGCTGAAAGTCCAATGTAAATGAAACATAAATAACAAATGTTAATACTGTTCAAATTGGTGACCGCACCACACATTTACACCAGGCAAATTTACAGCTTTTTCAATTGTAATGTGAGGATTTTCTTCACCCCAGTAAACACAATTGTGCCTATTGACAGTTCCATTAAGTTTGAATTGGCTTCATCCGACCAAATGATGCTACCCATAAATCCCGGTTCACGTATCACCATCTCCTGAATCCATTCACAAATTGCAACCTTCGATCTGGATCGTCGTCATTTAGCTGTTGCACCAGCCTTGGAATGTAAATACGATACTTGCCTCTCTTCAGAATGCGTAGCACGCTGCTAGCACTTACATCACTTTCACGTGCCCTTGCCTTGAAGATTTGTTAGGAGAGCGTTGAAACAGTTCCAAGACTGCCGTTGATGACTCATCACTTGTAGCTGTTCGAGGCCGACCTGAATGACCTTTATGCACATCACACACTGTTCCATGAACTTCGAATTTGTCTCGTATGCGTGTAATTGTTAATCTGAAGGTGGTTCTGTATCATACTCCCTTCTCCACTGTCTTTGAACTTCATTTACATTCTCAACTTCCAGTACCACTTAATAACCTGCTTACGTTCTTCAAACTCAAACGTACGTCCCCATATTGATATTACAAATTCCAACTGATAATATAACATAGAGGGACGATTATGCTGGCACCTGGCGAAGTAATATAACATTAGCCTTGTAGAGCGGGAAAACTACAATAGTTTAAAGTGTGTATACATTTTTTTGAAGCATCCTGTATACTGAGTAACTGAGGAGGTATAGGTAGTATACTTTGGCGATTTGTCGCCCGCGATTTTGTGTAGCTTCGGAGCTTGAGGACGATGAAATAAGAACACTGAATTCTTTTAGTGAGGTTTTACTGGTCTTCAAGTTATCCTGGTACATTAAGATTTATAACAATAATCATTACAATGGCATTCTTTTGTAGACAGAGTGTCTGCGTCAAAGAGAATAGAAGGCAGTTTTTTTTTTAAATTTATTCATGACCATAGAATCAAAGTCTTTCAGTCGGAAACATGTTAATTAATAGGTCTTCGTATAGTAAGCGCAGTTGTATTGCAGGCTACAACCGACGCCATTCAATGGAGTTCTTGTGAAAACTCGAAAGATCACATCTGACTATACAGTTCACTTTTCTCACAAAAACACATAATTTCTACTCAAAAACTATCAATATCCTGCAACTATTGTTCATTTTAGAGTAATTATACACATTTTTAGAAAATAAAACTGCACAGCACAACGTCTCCTTTCAGTTCCCGCCAAAAAACTCATAGAGGGCAGTACTATGGCAATGTTGCCAGTTTTGAAATATGTTGATCTGTCGCAGACAGGTCATAAAAATGACTAATAAAGGTGGAACGCCACAATACCATCACCTATACAGGTTAAAAATACTGGTAGATTAGTTCCAGTTCCTCTCCAGCAAATGCGGCTATCGAAAACAATTTCTTATTTGTTCTCATTTCTGATGATGCAAAATCCATAAGCGACGGTAACCGCTTTGCATGAGGCCGTCTGCTTCTCTGTAGTAGAAGAAAGAAAGAATGAAAATAATTTTATTCAGGCCAAATTACATTGGTGTAGTTACATTTGTTTACAAAAAATAATTAAAACTAACAACATAATCTTGTCCTGAAATGGGCATCAGACTCAGCATAATGCTGGTCTTTTAAAACCAGCGCTGGTCTTCCGCTGAGCCCATAAGGTACTGTCACGGCAGACATTACATCATTGAAAAGCATCGCATCTTGAATAATATACACATACATACATACATATATACACATAAATACACACATCATACGTAGTATATCCAAAAAATAGAGAAATAAATAATCATGAATAAATATATAAGTGCTGTATATACGAGTATTGCAAATAAATAAATTAAATTAAATTAAATACTCCAGCACTCTTTGTACTCCAGCTATAAAAAATATAAACACTTCCAATGCATTAAAACTTTAAATAAATTTACATTTTTATTAAATGAATGTATATTGTATTTTTGCCATTATAATACATAAAAAAGCCATAAAAGAAATGAAACCATGTGGATTACACATATGCAAATCATTCTTGCCTATTATACGGCTCGTTTTGTTTCTAACTGACTCTCGTATTTGCTTACAAATTGCGTTTTTTAACGGTTGAAGTACAATTTTTAAATGTACACGTAGATACTTTCGTTTTATTGTATGAAAACGTTTACATAAATATATTTTATACGAGCTCCTCTTTTACTTGTAAGGTTTGGACAACGAGTTGTTTTCAGAACAAATTATGAAAAAATTGTTTATGTTGTAATCTGAATATTTTTTTGCCTTTTATATAATTACTAAAATATCGTCAATTTCTAACGAAGGTTGCAACCGTTTTATAACAATCTCGCCACATTACGCTGCCAGGAAGTTCTACCCTCGGTCGCCAACGAGGGTAAAACTTTCTGGCAGCGTAAGCCGGTCTCAAGAGTTTTAGAGAAGGGTAGAATATTCTGGAAGGAAAAGACAAGGATAGATATATTTTAGAAAGTTTAAAAGAAGACAGTGGCAAGTTTAGTGGCGAACTGTCGAATATTTGTAAGTAAATCCAAATGTTTTATCTGTTGTTAGTCTTCGGTCCGTTGATATATTTTTTATTTATTAACCCTTAAATGCATGATTTTTTGTATTACTTCCCAATAAATTGAAATAGATGGGAACAGTTCCATAGATTATGGGAAAAATAAAGAAAAAAATCATAGTAATAAAAATACTATTTTATTTCGAAAAATATTGTTGATGTATTTCTACATCATTATGCAAAATAGGTTCCAATCAGCTGATATGTCAATTAAATAATAAAGGAGGTATAATATCTTGATATAACTAATATTACAGGTGAAAATCTCTAAAACAGTTATTTCTTGCATTCAGATAAAGAGGCACGTTACATTTAGAACATGACCATTGTGTAGTACCTTTGCAATTAGGTATTTTGCACCTAAGACGATTAGAAAAGACAGGCCAATGATCAATACCATCTTTCCTTACATCAACACTTGGAATTGGATGACTAGGACCTTTTTGTTTCTTTGTTCGCAATTCCTCGTCAATAGAGGCATTACTTGGCCGTCCTCTTTTGCTGCCATTGGTTGATCCCATATTGCAAAGGGCATCAGCCAATTCGTTACGAAACTGACCAAGATTTGGAAGTTATTTTTTGGGAATGCCCTTTGCAATGCGGTTCATTTTGAACAACACCCAGGAATTTATAACTGCTAAGTCTAAAAGGTGGTAAAATAGCCGAAGGTACCATTTGCGACTCTTAACCCGGATGCGATAGCGTCCTAAGAAACTCCGAATAAGGTCCACTCCGCCCATATGCATATTGTACTCCTGTACAATTTTGGGACAAGGCACTTCTACCTTACGTTTCTGTTTCTTGTCGAAACGCACGACTTTTCCCATTGGTTGAGGGCCTATGTAATTTGAAAATAGCGTTACTACTTTATTGTCCTTCCATACAGTTGCTGAAAAATCAACACCGTCGAAGTGCGCTGTCCTTTCCTCGTGTGTTCCTCTAGGGACTGTTGCCTTCAATAAGTCATTCTTGTCTGGGAGACGACAGTTCGGAAGTCTGTTTTGCTGGACAGTGCCGACGCAGTCAATACCCTGTTTTGCCAGGTAATACACGAGAGGCAAGGAAGTGTAGAAATTATCAAAAAATACGATGTGGTTTCTCATCCTCGGAATCACCCTCGCCAAGCGTAAAACCACATTGTTCGTTACTCCTAAGTCCGGTTCACCTGCTGGTTTATCTTTCTTGCTATCTTGCCCAGAATAAATTTCAAAATCAAATTTCAAATCTTCAATGAGAGGCGGATCGCTGTCTTCTGAAACTTGTCCAACTTCAGGAGTAAGTTCATCACTAGCTTCATCGTCGTTGGCAAAGTCTTCTCCCAGCAAATCCTCCATGACTTCCCTGACGTCATTATAAAATCCTTCTTCATCGTCATTCTCATCATCCAACCCATCTTCAGACACATTACCATCTTCCAATGCAGCCAATAAATCCTCGATGTCCCTCTCTTGTAATCGCTTCGCCATCCTTACAAAAAAAACTGTATTGAAAGATATATTTATAGAAAAAGATTCTATAACTAAAAAATATATAAATGTTTACTAGTATCACAGCACTGTTGCAATTTATACAAAAATAATAACGAATACTTCTCAGAAACTAAGCATCATGAAGCAAAATATTGAATTGCAATAGTACTGATTTTTCATAGTGATGTATTTATACATCACCAACAAAACAACTGATATTTCGCAAAACATACCGTTATTATCAAAACCATGACATAAATACGTTACACTTACCTTTACTACTTTACTTATCCTTTTCAGAAACAATTTTTCGTTACAGTTTTCACAAAAAAACGAATTTGTAATATCCGCGGTAAACAGCGTAATTACTGTTAGGCGCCAAACTTATGAAATACTAAGTTTAAAAAAAATTAACTGTCAAAAGTTGGTTTTTGCGTTCAGAAATCAAACGTGTAAATATCAAATTTATTTAAAAAGTTAAATAAATTTGAAGTCAAATAAAATACAACTTTGCACACAGCATATTGAGCCATGGGCTATTTATTCGTACGATGTAGATCTACATCATTATGAATTTAAGGGTTAACTATCGTCGTGTACACAATATTGTTATGTCAAAAATAGGAGCAGAGGCGAGTAATTGTTATCATCATTCTAGTGTTTAATTCTGATTTGATAATAATAGCGGAGTATTATCATTCTAGTATATGGTTCTCTTTTAGCCCCAGGTCTGCACATGTGAGCATGATGGACCGCTTTGGGAATGTAGAATCTTTTTAGATGATATTTAATTGATTGATTGGTTATTATTGTACTTGGATTGCAGGTCCTCTGGGAGATCATTTATAATAATTGGTCCCATATATTACTAGCACCTTGTCCCATACACATTATTATATTTAGGAATAATATATTTACGTGAGTCAGATCTCGGTCGCATGTAGTTAGGTCTAGTCTTCTTAACTAATAGTTCAGGGTTACATTCAGTTAGTATTGAAAATTTAACCTTGTCAAATATACTCATGACTTTACAATATTTGAATAATTCTTTAATTATCTTGATGTTTTATACACTGCTATTCACTGCTAGACGTAAGCCTGCGCTTTAATCTTCTACTGGCTTGGTTGTGTAAGACTCGACTCCAGAACTCATCTACTCCATTGGCCATCGGTCATGACTGAACGCGTACGTGCACATTGCGATAATGTGCATGGTGATGGAACCATACCGTACCCGCTTTTGGTCTCACGCACAGGCAGATATATGTTTATCACAAGACCTCTCGCCTTCATTAATTGCAAAAACTATACTAGGTAGGTTCTCTCCGTGCAAGAACGGAAGAAGAACACTAATTCCTGCGGCTGGGCGGCCTGTCGTAAGAGGCGACAAAACAACCCATAGCCAGGTGATTGGGCATCTGCCCGACTGGATAGCTACCACCCCTGGTTTAGATTACGCCGCCATAACAATCGCCATATCAGTGGCCAGGTTCTAGTTTCTCCCTCAAGGCCGGCAGCACATTGACAGTGGTATTGCTAATGTCCAACGGTAACCACTTTACATCACAGTTGGGCCGTTAGCCTGTCAGCAATAAAAAAGGTAGTCGTAGGCGTTCATAGATAAATCCAAGCAATATGTCAAATATGGTGGTAGTCTTACACCAAACGTACGAATTATGCCAATGTAAATGTGTAGTCAGGCCCAAGGCCATCCACAGGAACGGCGTTTGGTCCCCTCCTAACCAATCAACCGAACTATTTTTAGTATTATCCCTCAGTGGATATTCAGCTAAAAATTCCATATTCACTCTGGTCCTAAACAAACGTAAAAACGTTACTTTGCAAAACGCACCCTCATTAAAATTCATCTAAGGGTTGGCGTATATGTAGAACTTTTCGTCGCAATTTAGTAACCTAAAGATTCGTAGACACTTGGAATTATTGATAGTCGAATATCGAAAATCATCTTCTTCAGCCAGTTTCTGTCCACAAGACAAGAAATCTAAAAAAATTGCATCGTATTCTCCATCATTTATAATGTGCATTCCAGTTGTTTTTTTAACAGCTTAATCTTAAACAACAGACACGGCAACTTTAGAATTTTATATTATTTTTGTACTTTATAAAAATAGAATCTGAGATCGACAAATAGAAGTACATACATACATACATAACTTCACGCCAGGTCCCTTGCGGGGTAGGCACGAACAACAGAGCGCCACACAGGCCCATTCTTACACATCTCACTTGCTTCTTTGACATTCATAGCTCTTGTCATGCACGCTCGTTTGTTCTTAAGGCTTCTAACATCACCTTCTGCTAACACATGATCAATTTGATCATGGAAGGTGTGTCGTGGCCTTCCGCGACTTCTGCATCCATCAACTTTTGCATTGTATATCTGTTTAGTCATTCTTTCATCATACATTCTCTCCACATGCCCGAACCACCGGAGCATTACTTTCCTTACCTTCACCCCGACACTCTCTTTCAGACCAACTCTCTTTCTTACTTCGGTATTACGAACGCGGTCCGCGAGCGTCACTCCGCAGATTTTGCGAAGTGCTCGCATCTCGACCGCGTTTACTCTACTTTCATGCTCTCTATTCCATACCCAACTCTCGCTTCCATACGTGAGCGTAGGTACCAGAACCGCGTTGTGTATGGTAAGCTGGGCCTTCTGGCTGAGGTTCTTAGCGCCTAGAAGTTTACCTAACACTCCATTCACACTATTCCCCAAATTTACTCTTCTTTCTATGTCAGCGGTGTACCTTCCATCCCTGCTAAAAGCACATCCAAGATATACAAACTCATTCACTTTTCCAGCATAACATCATCGACCATTATCCTTGCATTCGTTCTGGTTTCTTCTCTTTCAAACACGAAAGGACAAATAGAAGTAAAATAATTTTTAGCCTGTTCCTGCGGAGTTCCTTGCTTCTTTTTCTCGCTACATAGAATAGAAGTAGTTTTAATTTGTAAGTGTGACTTTCAAAAAAATGTTCTCCAGTGGCATTTCCAATCCATAAAAAAATCCATTTAGTCGCAATGTAAAAAGTCCCCATCATGTTTTGGGCCTAAATCGTACTTGCCGTCTTTGCACATACATGTTTCATATTTGCAGAGGACGTATGATTATGGTTATGTTAACTGACTGATTCTGAATGTACTTAGGTTTTAAACTAACACAAATATCGTACCTATTATGAATATGCTAACAGTGTCTTATTTTAACATCTACCATAATTTAAGCATAGTTGTTCTTGTCATGTTTCCGTTTAAAGTTAAAAATTAATTTTGTTATGTACCCTCTTATGTCTATATCAATAAACAAAACTGAATTTTCAGTCTGTAATTTCAAAATAAATACCTGAATTCAAATGAAAACCATTACTTATATAACAACTAATCTTAAATAATTCTTTTTGGTATTTTTGTATGCAAGCCTGTCTTAAATTTTTGTCAAATAAAGTTGGAAACACAGATCCGATTCCAATGGAACACTTAAGTACTAAAACAGGACTTTTAGCTTAAATTTTCATGAACGATTTGATACTATAAACAACGTATATTATTGTAGCTGTGCTATCGTCCGCAAAACGACTCATGCAATGTTTGTATATTTAGGAAGGTCATTGCTATTATACACAGTCAAAAGAAGTGGTCTTAGTACAGCTCCCTGTGAAACTCCAAAACAATTTATTCCCTCTGCTTATTTATGTCAATTGCCAGAAGGACATGGGAATGGATCAGATTGTACGAATATGAAGGCATAGTCACGCGCAACCAAAATCACGGTCATAAATAAATATTAGATATAGATAATAAATCAAAATGTATCACCGTACAAACGAAATCCATTGACTTCTTCCGACATCTTAAACTTATTGGAAGAATATAATTAGCTCTTGTGAACCAAAAGTATACTCTTGAAACCGCTGATGTGCAAAAATTGAACGTACTTAAGAATGTACGCTGTAATATAAATTGTATGGTTGCTTTATTTGAGAGATGTCCAAATGTTATTCACAGTGAAACCGCATAAGACAACGCGTCACAGCATGGAAATATAATGCTTGCTAGTAATGACAGTCTCTCATTGAAATGTATGTATGTATGTAATGTATATAAATAATTACACAAAATATATTTCATTTAATTCTCAACAACAGCAGTGATGTTACAGACATTTACTTTGACTCCCAAAATTTATTTTATAAAAAGATTCGTTTAGCCCAAAAAGACACTAATTAGACATAGACCGACGGACAGACTAATTTCATTACTTTACACATTTTTGTTAATTTAATTATTAGAGTTTAATGAAATTAATTAATTAGTGAAGAAATTAAACTGCTATTTGTGTTCACCTATAATTAGTTTTTATATCGCATTGTAAACCTTAGCCTAATCCAGTATCTGGTCTAATGTACAAAACTGGGGATCCTTAATAAAATAAAATAAAAATAAATAAACTAGCGCCCTCTGAAAACATAGTATTCAGGGGCTTTTGCAGAGTTATAACTTTTAATTGGCTATTGTTATTCTTAGTACACTTCTTTCATTGTCTTATTCTCTACTAGGATCTGTCCGCGACCTCTTCCTAGCTTGACTTCAAATTCCCGCTAGATTCCCGGGACAAAAAGGAACGTATCATTTATAAAAGAATGTAAGAAATCGTTTTAGAGAAAACTGTGTCGGAATAAGCTAATTCTTATGCACCCGACCAACTACAATACACTTTTGGGGAAGGTCACGCGGGATTCCCGCGATAAAAAATCGACATTTGATTAAGTACCTACATAAAATTTGCTTTCGACCAGTGAATAAATCACATTGGAATCCGTTTTTTTTAACTGGCCATTTTAAATTATTCCCAGAAAAATCAGCGCAGGATTCCCAGGATAAAACAGCGCAGATTTTAAGTACAAAAATTTGCTGCAGATCAGCGAAGACCGCATCGAAATCGCCCAGTAGTTTTTACGTGAATCCCAAACAAGCAGATAATTCTAAAAAAAAATGCATCGTGTTTTCCATCGTTTATACAGACTGTTCCAGATGTTATTTTTAGATACTTGAATGTACAAACGCGGCATGTCTAGAATTTTATAATATCATAGATTTAGTTTATACATCTTAGTTTAACTTATAATGAAGTACAAATCTCAAAATTACAAAGTGCAAACATTCTTATTGTTAAAGCTTACCCGCTGCCCGTAAGTCGAACAGCTGTCTCGGAGGTGAAGTAGGTAAGTTTTAATTACAAAGTTTGATTCAATTTAAAGAAGCATATCTTTGTGGCACAATGCGGGCTGTGGGGCCGCATCAATAACTTCGTTAGCACCGGGCAACGCCACCGGCACAGACGTGGCGCAGAGAGCACGGTTCTACATTGAATGAGAAAATAATTATGGTGATTTGATGCGGCTTGGCAAGTGATAGGTAAAACTTCAAGTGCAACAGTACTTTTTGGTTTGGTCCATAGTTAACACAGTGGTTAAGAAAGTGCATAGCTTAAGACTATATTCAATGTGTATAAACAACAACATGGAAAATATAATTGTCCTAAAACCTATGTAATGACCTTAGAATGGTAAAAGTTGTGACAAAGTGAAAAGAATGTATGGAAGGTCTTGATCTTCCATACATTATTTTCACTTGCGTTTATTCATAACCAAGGAGCATAGTCAGGGAATATGTTGACTATTTTGTGAATTTCTTTTATTATTCATCATCACAAAACCGAATATTGACCGATATTAGTTCTAGCCTATATGATAAGTTAAATGATTTTAGATTATGAGTATGCAAGCGATTTCCTTTCCCAAGTATACAATAAATCTGATTTTGAAAAATAATACTAGAATTTTCTTTAAATTTAAAATGTTTTGCGTTTTCTTAAGTTTTCGTAACTTGTATGCATAATAAAACTTCTTCTATGGTTTAGTGGGCTTCGTTTACCGGCCTGGCCTCATTGGAACACTGAAGCTCTGCGTGGAGTCCTGGTTTGATAAACTTCATTATAGAACTTTCCACTATTTACTATTTATTTTCAGGGTTTTGGTGTCTGAGATCGGCCCTAGAGCACATTATGGTATGTTACCTTTTTTTTTTTTTACATGAGGAAGTGCGTTGTCGCATCGTCAGCCGCGCGGGGGATCATGCACAGCCGGTATGTGGGGCTCCCCGACGCCGATTAATCAATACGACCGGCGCCGGTATACCCACTAAAACCTCATGGGAGCCTTCTTCCGCCTAGCGCCGGGTCACGGTACATGCGCGAGCTTAACCCGCAACCCCGGCAGCGGCTGGCCGCCTCGTAAACAGAGGCGGCCTCTCCTGTGTGCGGGCCGGGGAGTGACATTTCCCCGGCCCTGAGAGGGACGCGCGGCTGCCTCTCGCGCCCTCTCGCGGCATTAGTGCAGGCGGAGGTCTTTCTGATCCCCCAGACCTCGACGCCCGCTGCCGCCCGCCCGTGGCTGCTAGGAGTCACGGGCGCTATCCTCCTTCGGTGGGGGAGGGGGAGGCTGCGAGGATTGCTCCTGCGCCATCACCCCTCCCTCTCCTTCCTCCCCTTTTCCCCGCCGCCTCGCGCTTACAGCAGCGTCAGCGGTCGGAGTCGGGGGAGGCCACCTAACTTCGGAAGGGAAGAGTGTTTTGGGAGGAGGTTTGGAAGGAAGGGAAGGCTTTTAGGATGAGGAGGCGGAAAGGTGGGACACCACTGTCACGGAGTGAAGGGGGGAATGTGACAGTGGCCGCTTGGCGCCCCGGGGACGCATCCCCTTGTACCGCTTCCTGGACGGAGGGAAGTCCAGGGCGGCACCCCCTGGGGGAATGTATCTATGATTTTATATACAATGTATTTTTGTCTGCTTATTATAAAATAAAATATATTTTATTTATTTGTTTATTTTTAAGAACAATAAAGTTATATAGTTATCTTTGTTTCCAGTTTTTATAAAAAAAACACATATATTTACCGCATCCAATGTGTTCGTTGCTCACAAAGCACTTTTCAGTGGCGAAGTTAAATTGATCATTGAAAACTCTTATAATGGTCACTATTCGTGGACCTTGAAGGAGAAAGAGGCTCACTCACAATGGAATCCAATTGATTCTAGTATTCCATGCAGCTCGCTTCGGGAACGTTGACTTATTTTTCAAGTTTGGACCCCGCTTTATAATACAATTTTATTTGAAAAAGTTAAACCTACAAGACTTCATATTGGGATGCGTCAACTTTTTAATAGCGTTCTGTAGCCATTTATGGAAAACACGACCATTATATTTTCGTCATATTATTATCTTTCTGTATCTGTATGACTCAGACATTTTTCTTAGAAACTAGTTACTTGTTTAAGATGGGTGAAAATTATTTAAGAAGATATATATCGAGGGCTTCGTAAATGGGCGTACAGACAAGAGTGCAGTTTTACACAAAAGACAAAGTTGTGAATAAAACAAAACTAGTTGATTGTATAAGGCTCAAATTTAAAATGCCCTTCTTTTTAGGTCCAAATTGCATATTGGTAAGATTTTCTAAATTGTAACATGCATAGTTTTTTGCTACGAGAAAAATATACACATCAATTCTTTAATCCTTTTCTTCATAATCTACAAATTACGGAAAAGGAGGTGTAATAAGACAATAGTGCACAAACTATGAAGTTGCAATAATAATTTCATTGAAAAAAGTAACTAATTAATACAATTGTGAACTATCGAACTGGGTATCGATTTGTAGAGGTCAGTGGGGACGGCAAAGCTTGAATAGACTACGGATGACAAATGGCAAAATCCGCCCCATGAGGTACTCATATATTTTAAAGGCTATTTTTACAAAAAATTTGCTATTAAGCCAGTGCTTGGTTTTATGACAGTTTCGCGCTGTGGTAAAGGCGTAGTGAGCTACTAAACAGTGTTTTATATGAATCGCCAAAACTATACACCCTTTAAATATTCAGGTAATTATACTAACCAACCACGCATTGGCCTAAATGTCGTGTGTATCACGTGAAGGCACTCCCAAACTAATGTTGTTGCCCTGAATCTCAGCATGCTGTCGCTAATTGCTTACGTTCTTTGAACTCACTCGCATTATACTTTTTATAGTCGGTCTCACAGGTTCTAGAAAATATATATATATATATATATATATATATATATATATATATATATATAATATAAAAATATATATATATATATATATATATATATATATATATATATATTATTTAGGATATTAATGTTTTTACGTTAATGTGACATTTTAGTCGGTATTAGGAGTGTTGTGTCACGAGGAGTAGTTTTTGTTTTTGTCTATTTTCTCAGAAACCTTAACATTACATTAATTTGATGATTTCTTCTTATAGCCTATGAATTAAGCTATTATACCCGCAAATTGCTATTGCTTCTGGCCGCCATTTTGGTGACGTAACCGCAGCCGAACACTTAGTACTGTTCGCGTCACTGGCCGGCGAGTACGCGTACATATCGAGTTGCGGATGACGTCACGTGAATGTTAATTTGACAAGGTTCCGCGCATTAGCGATTTGCGGGGATAATATTGACTTATAAAGCTCATTAATGTAGAATGTTTCTGGACTGAAATATGTTAGTTAAAGTAAAAATTGACACAACCATCCTCGGTCTCCCCTATGGCATAGCATTTGCGCAGCTTTGCTCGCGTTAATGTTGTCCCACGGGATCCGTACATTTTTCAGGGATAAAAAATAGCCATGTATTTTAGACTTTAATCTATCTTTGCGCCAAATTTCATCCGGCGTGATTGAGAAACAAACATCCATCCAAACTTTAGCATTTTTATAATCTCTAATTAATAATCTTAATATTATAAAGGGGAAAGTTTGTGAGTTTATTTGCAAGAAGTTTTTTATTATTATGTTTTTTTTATTGTTATATTATATTATTTTTTATGTACAGGTTCGCGTTTGACCACTATCTCGCTTGATTTGAGCGGAGATACGGTCTAAGATCGATCACGCTTACCTAGAAGGTACCTATTCACACGGGACTTGAAGACACCCAGGTCGTAGGTTTCGGGAAAAACAGACTGGCAGTGTGTTCCACTCTTTTGCGGTGCGCATAAGGAAGGTGAACTCAAAGTGCTTTGTTCGTATAGGTTGTATATCAACTATATAGCGGTGCCGCATACCAGTGCGTCTGGTTGTCCGATGATGGAAGAGAGACGGGGATTAGTAAGATAGATAGATACATTTTATTATACACCAAAACAAAAATGAACTTACGGGCTAAAATTATATCTAGTTATGCGCTAAGGCAGTCTTATCGCTAAGAAGCGATTACTTTGTAATCATGTAATCTCCTAAACTACTGAATCGATTTTGAAAATTCTCTCCCTTGGAAGAAAAATCGAAATTTGTGCAGGGACACATATTAGAAGTGAAACTTCAACGGACAAGTGGAAAACAGAATCGCCACGGACAAGTTGAAAAACGAATGGCAACGGGTGAGTGGAAAAACGAATCGCAACGGACAAGTGGAAAATCTTCAACTGACAAGTGACAAAATGAATCACAACAAAATTGTAACTTGGAAGTTTTACGGGCAAGACTGGAACCTGGTCACTAATGCCAGAACACAACTCAAGGTTGTTATGGCGACATACTTCGACTAGGGGTGTTAACCATCCACCACTACCACCTGGTTGTGGGTTGTTTTGTCTCCTCTACGACAGGCTACCCGGCCCCAAGAAATTGTATTCTTTTTCCGTTCCTGCACGGATAATTGATTTTTCTAGCAAATTTTAAGAGAGAAATATAAATAATCACGATGTCATTATTTCAAGATTAATGTTTGATCAATGTGTATGTGTGTCAAATAAAATAGCAAATGATTTCATTTACTATTATATTCGCTGTTTCCAAGATGATATTTTCAAAACCAACATCCAGTGAAAAGGTGAAAATATATTTCAGAATAAACCACACATTGTGTTATTTTTCACAGCTTCACATTAATTTAATTTTTTCCTAATAAAAACTATGCAACGTCGTCTTGTTTAATATTCGCTGTGCTGTTACAAATTATTTTATTAGTCGGTCGATGGCACTTTCACGGGGTTGCCGCAAACTTTTGCTTTTTGCCACAAGCTCTTTTTGCGCTTTGATACAAATCGTAATAAGCTTTGCGTTGTCTGCTACTATAATCTCCTTGCCTCAAAATAACTTAAACCATAAGACAGCTACATAGAAATAATCAAATAAAGCTCTTTTTTTAAAGTAACATTAATTGATTTGTTAATATTAAACTGTCTATTAATTCATTAATAATTTTGTAACTTACTGTGGCATGTTTTAGAGCTACGCCGAATGCGTGAGAGCGTTTATTTAAAAAAACGTGGGCGTCTAGGGACGCCCGATAGAAGTGAGGGAAAGGGAAGCCAGACCGACTGGTGCCGTAACGCGTTACGTAACGAAGCGATTTACCATCCCATAAGAAGTTATCACTTTAAAAGTATTTCACAGATATTATATGCTATTTTGGTACGATTATATTATACATTACATTTATATACGAGCTCTACCCGCCAGATCGTTCGGGCGAGATTAGGACTTTATATTCATATCTTCTAGCCATCGAAATTAAATACATACCATTTAAAGCAAAAGTTATTGTTTTAAATCCTAAGTATTTCAGCAGAATTCGTTCAGCCGTTTCGGAGACTATTTGAAACAAGTTTTCAGACAGAACAGCAAAACAAAATTAACAGTATTAGGTAATACCAGTACTCACTCAAATTTTAGGAAATTGTCAGTTTGAATAAGACTCGTTCAGTAGTTTTTGCGATAAAAGTGTTCTTGATAATAAAGAATCATTGGCAGAAAACCCACAAATTATATCTCTCCAATCTGAGCAAGTTATGCTTGTGTTATGAGTATATTATCGGACTACTCTGGGGCCGATCCCAGACACCCAGACCATAGTGATGGGTAAATAATTGAAAGTTCGTTTCCGAAATTTACCAAGCCAGGAATCGTACCCGGAGCCTCTGCGTTATAATGAGGTCGGCCGGCAAAGGCTTAGCTCGATCAACCACAGACACCGTAATTAATGTTTAAATAAATTTACTTTTTTGAAATATTATTATAAATTTAACTTTTGATACCGTAGCCAAACCATAAAAGCCCTGGACGATCGTTACCACTACGAAACCTTTCACTGTGAATGGACTGACAAGGACTTGCCCGTTTTTTGCGGGTCATAACATCTAATGTTGCATACTAGAAAAATAAATATAATCTCTAACCATTCCAAATATTTTATCTTTACTTGTTTTTGAGAACATTGTTTCGCAATGTGGGCGTTTTATTGAAAAAATAAGCATTAGATTCTAACTGCTAATTTCACTATATAAATACGAACAATACTTAGGGCCGCTTGCATAACGATCGCCTTTAAATGAAATTAATTAATCGTATTAAACTGCCTAAATGCGTTTTATACAAAACGTATTGACAGTTCTTGAAACATATTTAGGGGGAAATTTTGTGTTTTGCAAGATGCTAATTGTATTTAAGGGTATTAAATACGTTTTGTGTTTCTTTAAATAAATTTAAGCAACCTTATGCTAGCGGCCTTTACTTTGGTAATCGTGTCACAAATACCTACTCCACAAATAATGGTAGTATTGAGATATGGCAACCCTACTGTAATATAACGCGAGTAGAGGGCGACACTGTCGCTGTTGCTGATAAATTCAATTTTATGACATAGTTCATTGCATTTTTATGTTATACTCTTAACAATAAAAGTTCATTGCGCTTAAAGAGTGCTGGCATTACACTAGCTTATTAATATGATGATACTCCTGCAAGATATGTATTGATAGCCAAATTCAATGTAGACAGCATTTTAATATACATATTTTCACATTCCTTACAAAAAAACTAAGTACTTACTGTTTGTGTGATTTAAAAAAAATCAAGTAGTTGTTACCCGCGGCAAGTTTGAGCAAACTTTTTACGTCAAAAATCAGAAGTAGGGATATAAAATTCACTCCCTAATTCATTCTCCAAATAGTAAGATATAGGAATATATAATTATAATAGCGGACCCAACAGACTTTGCCCTGCTCTAAAACAATCAAATTTAGAACCCGATTGCAGACCCACCTACCGGGTTACATTCAGAATCTAAACCACCCAGATCCACTTGAACACACATAAAAAATTTCTTCAAAATCGGCACCACTATTTGGGTGGAGTTGAGCGACATACACACGAACGGAAGATTTTTTTTTTACAATTTTAGGATGACTATCAGCTATTCATAATTATAATAATAAGACATTAGTGATAATGAGCTATTAACAAGTCACCACAGATAGAAACAAATTAAGATCAGATCTAATCAGTGATCAGATAACCAAAAATATAAAAAAGGAAGTAATAATTTAAACATAAAAAAAAGAAATATATAACTTAACTAGCGGCCCCGGCAGACGTTGGACGTTGTCCTGCTCTGAAAAAATAAAAATCTATGACCCGATCCCAGCGCCATCTACCGGTTCCAATTGTGGATTTAAACCATCCGGGGACCCACTCAAACACACAAAAACAAAATCGCTCCCCGTTGTTAAGAGGATTCTAGAACCCGATCTCAGTGCCACCTACCGGTTCCAACGGTATAAAAACTATCCTATCTTTCAAGTTGGATCAAACTGCACACGGTGTGCAAATTTGATTAAAATCGGTTGAGTAGTTTAGGAGTCCATCGCGGACAAACATCGTGACAGGAGATTTATATATATTAAGATAAGAAAACCTGTTCATTAAGTACACACTAAAGTTCAAAATATAAATTATTGAGTTTATTCCTAAAACTAGACACCGAGGTACCCTTTATATCCAAATTAATTAATTAATTAATTAGCTGCGAATTAATTTATTATAGTTAGCACACGATCGATGCAGGAAACTATTCTGGCGATAATTCGTGTCAACCGATTTTAAAGCAAAAAAGGGACTATGACGGAAAGAGTGTCGAGGAGTATATATATCTATTTTGTTGAGTAATTCAGGACAATCGAATTTTTGTGAGCTTACAATACCAACAAGGTTAAATCAGCGATTTCCCGGCGCTGAGCGAGTTTCAGAAAATGGTGATTCTTACATGATATATCAACATCTTTTAATTTGGAGTTACATACATACATAACTTCACGCCAGGTTTGGAGTTGGTCCTAAAATTCAGATATTTGATAAATTTTACTTGTATTTGTTCAATGCGTTATATATAAAAAGATGTATAGATAGGTTAAATGCATATTAGTGGACGCTTGTCACCTAACCAGACCCCTCACTTTGCGTGGCCCGATACGCACTTTCTGGTTTTTATTTTAATTAAGCCTGTCATTGTGCCAACTTCTCATGTAAGGATCATCACACGTTCGTGCAGCACGCCATGTCACCATTAAAACTATTATAGTAGAATTGATTAAAGACATGGGTTATGGGAGCGGTATTGATAATTAAGTCACAGTGTATTTTTATATTAAATGCTATTAAAGTACATTTTTTATTAGTAATTAAATGTAAAATTATAATAAAATATTATACATAAAATATAAATATACATGCCTACAATTATATTGTTACGAGTTGGGACTCGAATTAAAATGCCGTCGGAATTACTATAGAAATTATTAGAATTATACAAACACGTATAACACAGGTACAAATATAACTGGACGCAACCAGTACAAACGTAATGCACGATTCAACAATACTTTTTTTTTTATTGCAGGAGATCAGCAGACAGGCAGACGGCCCACTTGATGGACATCGGTTACCATCGCCTATGGACATTTGCAACACCAAAGGTGCTACGAATGCGCTGCTGCTCTCTTTAGGGATCCTGGAACCTGGTCACTAATGCCGGAACACAACACAAGGTTGTTATGGCGACATACTCTAGACCAGGGGTGGTAGCCATCCAGTCGGGCAAATGCCCTACCACCTGGCTGTGGGTTGTTTTGTCGCCTCTTACGACAGGCCGCCGGGCCGCAGGAAATTGTATTCTTTCTCCGTTCCTGCACGGATAAAATACGCGCAAAGTCCGTCACTATATAGCTTATCGAATGTACACACGTCTTGACTCCTCACTACTCCGTTCGGGCATTGCTTTATACTGTCACTACTAGACTGCGTAACAGAAATTTCCAAGAATCACACCTGGCTTATTACTACCATAAAAAAATTACAATACACAATAGGCTGTTTTCTCTAATTACAAATTTTAAACACAACGTAAACAAAAGAAGGCGGTCATAAAAGCGCTTCGATGTTAGTAACTCAAACAACACCGGCGGGTAATAAATGTTGTTTACAGGTGGCCCAAATTATAACAATATAATCTAATACAAAGAAGAAAACTTTAACTAATATTAATTCATTATCTCTCTACCGGATTGTACTCAATACAAGTTGTTACGAGGTTATTTATTTTAAAGTAACAAAGTAAGTACTATTATTATTATATATGTATGACTTTCAAGACCACGGGCTATAAAAATGGCCCGGACTTTTGGAGGGCTTGCGTGAGGCTATGGGGAGGCCAACACGTAGAGGCCCCTTGACAAATTTAATGTAAATATGTGGTATTATTATTATTGTTAGTTTTATTTAAACTAGGGATCGCTCAGTGGTCGAAATTCGACCACAATTAATTTAAATTATAAGTTTGATCATTATTAAGGTTCTGTTGTCAAAAACTATACTTCTATAATCACAGATTTCGCTAAGGCTACATTGTCTTGAACAATAAACAAAAGAGTCTAAATGTGTGTGTGTCAAATACATGATAGTGTGTGTATTGTTTTTTGTTTATTGATTTAATGCACTCTGCACTCCTTCTCTCCAACTATAAGTGTGCGAAATTTCATACTCCTCCGTGCAATTTTCGTAAAAAGGGGTACAAAGTTTTTGGTTTGTTCTTGCTTCACGTATCAATATAATTATTTAATAATTTGTTTTATTAAATATTACACAAGTAGTTGTTTTATTAATAACCATTATAATTACTATTATCTAACAAAATTTGGTCGTTTTTGTCTTAACCCAAAAGGAAGGAAGGCTTGCACTCAAAATCAGCGTTGTGCCGGATATAATTCTGGCATGGCAATATGCTGAGTGCAAACTTTGTTTGCTGAAAATGCAACGTACAAATTCTCAAGATATGCTGTGTATAATAATATATACTTAAGGAATGTAATTAGTACATCTTCAAATAAAGTATTTCTTTCTTTCTATTCTGTATTTTTCCTATAAAGTAGAATACTGAGCCTAGGTCATCTTTATCTGTGGTTCAGGAACCTACTAGGCTAGCTACGTTACCTCACTGGATTGCAATACTGATCCGTTAACCTATAGTATTCTTCTTTCTTAAATAATAAATATGTAATTTTATGGACTTGTATTAAAGTATGTTTGTTATATTTACCTCTATCTATTATTTCTATGATCTATGTTACGGCGGCGCTGGATTTAGTGATAATAATGGACTATGTCAATTTTGTAGAAAAGAAAGTGTTGGGCGGTTTTGGTGGGAATGTGAGATTGAGCACACACGTACCTGATTAATGGACATGAAATGCAGCTGCTTCTCTGTCCTCAGTACACTTGACTTCACTTCAGTGTTGTTTATGTTTATAGCATTTTATTTAATATGTATTTTATATTATCTATGTTTATTATGTTTTATAATTGCCGTGCGGAGCGGGTTATTTACATAATATACACATTCATGTTGCGGACGCGGTATATTTTATATTATGTTATTTTCTTAAATATATACAATTTGCAGGGTGACGTAATTTAATTTATTGACTACATAAATGAATGACTGACATGCGTGTGAAAAAAGGGAACACACCGCCAGATTTAAATCAAGAATTTATATATTGTGTAGAAAAGGTCGTATAGGCCGATAGAAGGTTACATGGCGGTATCAATCTATGTGTTGTAATATATACTATAATCCATGTAATAAAGTAATATATTCTGCGTACTTATGTTATAAACACTTATTACTAATATAATTGGTTTCTACACACCCAATATATTTTCTACCTATATTTGTTTAGTCCAAATGTGTTTTTCTATCTAAAGATTGTTTGAAGAAATCGCTAATAGCGATAAGACGGCCTATTGTACTCTTTTTGGTACATTGTTAATATAGTTTTATTTTTAAGTTGCGTGTAATATATAATAATAATAAAACAGTAGTCACCATCTTCTGATTTTGCCGATTAGACGTTTTTGGGTGCTCTTTGTAGGGGCTCAAAATGAGCATTCGAAGCGTCTCAACAGCCGCCACAAACAATAAGATAGTTGACAGTCAAAGCTACTAAAAAAATTATCATCTTATAAAACGACAAAACTACTTAGATTTTGTACGAGCGTGGCTAGTTATGACGTCATTTCTGTAGCGATCAAAATGTGAACTGATTATAGTTTAAGCAATAATTAAAATGTTTTCTATCCGCTGTTTTTTTAAGAACATTGTTTTAGAATTCCTTTTGATATATGTCAACTACGCCATTGACTCGCACTAAGGATTGTATACTTGCGTCGCTTGAGTGATTCAACTATTTCTGGCTTCGTATCGGCCGATCTAGCCGTATTTGGTAGATGGAATTCTACTACTAGTCTACGTATCCACGTAGATCGTACCTAACTCCAGAGGCTTTCCACATCGTCACATGCTACGACTACAGTAAAGCCAATCGCTCTCCCTAACGCCAAGTGGCGTGACGTACCCATCTGCCAAACTAAATACTTAAAAACAAACGAAATTATAAATAAACTACTCAAAAAATTATAGCAAAATGCCGTTTGTAAAGGCAACTTGCCTTACAAAAGTGCACGCCCTCTAGACTGATGCGTAACTTCGATCGACGGAAAAAACAGGACTGGAATACTATGTTCCACTAACTAGGATAGGCATATCGAATGCTTGGTGACAGTACTTGTTTAAATTAAAATTCACAATAAAACATTACCGTGGAAGAAGATAGTATTTATAATTTTTTAAGATAATTATTACCAGTTAAGTTCCTACTAATTTTAAACCTAACAATAAGTGCCATCTATGTATATGTTAATAAAACTGTACATATATTTTTTCTTGTATTGCTATTCAAATATAATAATAAAACACTATAAACTTTTCATAATATTATTTTATTACATGGAGAACAACACTGAAATAAAAAATTAAAACAATAAATGCCAGCAACAGATTATATTAATAATTATATAACACTATATTTATAAGCATGACGTATAAACGAGGTCAATTATATTTTTATAACGATTAAAACATATTTAATTAAATTACATCATCCTATTTGTTTAATCGTATAAACTGTCAGTACCAAATTAAATAATTTGCTTTGTCCTTGTTTCATTCAAAGCAATTTAGTCGAGTATTAAACTTGCCATGCACTATGCATTGAAGTGCACATTTGTATTCTATCCACTGTTTGAAGTAGCCTCTTGTTTTTTAGTTCCAGGAAAAACTATGTTTTGATTTAAGATAATTTATTTTAAAATAATTAAATTCGTTATATATATACACTTTATAGAGGCAACACTGACACAGTGAGCCATCGCCCTGCTAACGGTGTCATGGCGGTTTGACTTGTTAAAGGTTTATTTGCAATAACTCTGTAGTTAATGTGCTTTTTAACAATTTGATCTTTGATTTGAGTGAATAAAATCACGTAATACAAAATAGTAAATAATGCGCGAATACAAAATAGTAGTGTTAGGTAGCGGAGGCGTGGGAAAGTCCGCCCTGACAGTGCAATTCGTACAAGGCATCTTTGTGGAGAAGTACGACCCCACCATTGAGGATAGCTATCGGAAACAGGTGGAAGTTGACGGACAACAATGCATGCTAGAAATTCTCGATACAGCGGGCACAGAGCAGTTCACCGCGATGCGGGATCTATATATGAAGAATGGACAAGGATTCGTATTAGTGTATTCGATCACCGCACAGTCTACGTTTAACGACCTCCAAGACCTTCGAGAGCAGATATTGCGGGTGAAGGACACAACGGGAGACGTGCCGATGGTGCTTGTCGGTAACAAAATGGATTTGGAGGCAGAACGCGTGGTGGGCAAAGACCAGGGCACCAACCTGGCGCGTCATTTTAACTGCGCCTTCATGGAGACCTCCGCTAAGGCTAAAATAAACGTTAACGACGTATTCTACGACCTAGTGCGACAGATCAACAAGAGGACACCTGGCAAAGAAAATAACAAACCAGCTAGAAAAACAGTGAAATGCATTATTTTTTAAGACTGCCGCTGGAGCCTCCGACGCGTCTAGGTATAAAATATTTAATAATTTGAAAGACTTCTAGTACCCGGATTTGGCTCTTGATGGTTCCCAAAGTTAACTAGGTCAGGTGATGAGCATTGCTGCTTCATAAATACCTGTAGCAATTAGATAACAAGCATTTGTTGAGCTGTATCATGAGTGCAGTAGCCAGAGTGGAAAATCCACAGGTGTTATCAAGTTATAGGAATTTACCCTGTGAATAAGTAGTTTACACTTTTGTGTATGTTCAATAGTTAACGGATAAATCCTAACGAATAAATTCAGTGATAATTTCAGTGGTTCTGTGTGTGTTTCACTCTAGAAAATTCCAATTGTAATGTGTGGATGCTGTTAGGTTCAGAAGTTATAATGGTTGATGCAAATTCATTTCCCACCACTAAAATGTATCTATTTTGTTTCTTTTGGAGTTCATGAGTAGATCAGTAGCACCTACCTGTGACAATACAACATGTTATTCACCAATTTTATATAACTCTATTCACCATTTCTCATTTCCAAATTGTTCTACTCATGAACTCCCAATTAAGTGAATACCTTTGCATGTCTTAAGTTATAATTGATAATAAAACTAACAACCTTTGTTCTAAGAATAACAGTGATTAACAATGTTGGATACAGACAGCCGTTTGTTGAGTAAAATTTACAGGAAAATTAATATTTGCATATATTTACCTTAAAATAGATCAAGTCTATATTTCAATTATTACAACTGTTTTCATTAGGGAAGCCCAATTATTTATATCACTAGTTAAAAGCAGATCTCACTGTCCAGACCCCGTAAGTGGATGCACACCGTGGCTTCTGAATGGCTAGGATGAATGTTGTATAGCGCAGGCTCGGATGAGACCTGGATTGTGCCAGTAGGCCTGAACCAGTGTATAATGTTTAATAATTAAGGATACATTAAATTTTTTCAGATATATATATATATATAATTGTCTTGTTATATAATTCAAATGTATCACATGGAGAACTATTAATGCTACACCGTTTAGGACTCTATAAATTTTGAACAAATATTAGTGAGGATTAGGTCATTGCACTGCTGCGGTAGGACCCCAGTGTCTCGTGGTGTCTGTACAAGAGCCTTGCTCTGTGCGACCCGTAACACAAACATGTAAAACCCCCAAACCTAATTGGAATCTTTATTGAAAATTATTGTTATTGTAAATGAAAATAAAGTTATATGATTACTGGCTCATATATATATAAAATACCAACCTATGTTTCGCTGCTAGAACTTTGTTAAACATAAATAATTATATAGGTGTTCGAATATTGTTACGGGATTAGATGTTTCCTCCAATTTTTCTCATATTTTCTGTTAACATATAAGATTTACTGTGCACAAGGATATTGGTATTGACTTTGATCTGAGTTAATTATATTTTTTTATATATATTGTGCAAATTAAAATAAAAGAAATACTTGTATATTTTTATCTTTTCAATCAATAATCAACATGTACAATAATGATTAATTTCATTTTTTTTTGCAAATTTATCAATAAAACCAATTTTAAATACTATATAGTATGAGTTTGTGTCCCCCGCATCGACGCCGTTGATTGAGGTCGGCTGGGCCGCGCGGCAGCTTGCCACGGCGCGCTATCATGATTGCGCCGGTGACTCACATCCCTACGCCATGCCCCCCGACAATCGAATGAACGCCAATTGGCACGGAATTTTAATGGAATTTAACTAATTGAAACAACAATTTATACCATCTACCAACTATTTTATTGATTCCAGTGTAAAAAAAGTTACATAAATTGTGTTACACTTAATAAACTATTGCTAAATCATTATGATATAACATGATAAATTGGCAGTGTGACGTGACGGGCGTATGTCGATATTCTAGTAACATAAGAATTGACACAGTCCAATGGTAATGAACACAATATTATGCTAACTTAATATCTAAGTATGAACCGAGCAATCTAAGATGCATAACAGGTGTCGGATTGCTTAAGCTGGTATTCAGAGTTGTTCCATAACAAGTCTTAAACTCATGCACAACTAATTGGATATTACACGCCGGATCCTATCGGGCGAATTATATTTTTCTGCAAGAGTTTAATCTTTCAATAGCTCAAAATACAAGTCTCAAAAATTCAACTACTGACACCCCAAAATGTGTAACAAGGTCTAATAGCATAGATCTAGCTCACGATGGGATGTGTTGGGAAAATAAAGAGCCTGTTATTAATTACTACATACCGTAGCCATTAACAATGAAAACGATAAAAACATATCTAAACAATATCGTAATATAAAATTGATGAATAAATACAAATGATAATACCTATTACAAATTTCTAATGGCAGATTCTTATATCTTACTATTCCATTCACTTGCGTTACAATTGATAGAAATTTTACATTATTACAATGACTCCTCCGTATAGTGAGTCAACTAACAATTTTACGTATTTCTACTTTTTGATGGTTTTGGTCATCGGAAGACCTCATTTATCAACCTAGATCACATAAATAAATGAGGTCAACCTAGATCACAAAACTTTGAAAAAACACAAATAGCTTCGAAGATAATTCGGCGTTTACTGGTGCAAGTTAAGACTTACGTTTTCCATATGACATAAACCGAGATAACTGCAGTATTCCTTTAAACTTGACGAATATTGTGAGGTAGCGAGCAACCATAAAATACACGGAGAGTACAGCGCACGAAAACTCCATAACCGCGTGTAATCTCTTATTATTCGCAACGTCCTAATACTTTTAATGTAATTTACAGAATTTAGAACAATAATAAAAATGCCAGTTTTCAAGTTCTTTGAAACAAAACCTTAGCCACATAACGTGCATACTAGTGTAAATTTACAGTTAGGTTAGTAATTCAATTATTCCATGAATATATCAAAAACTTAATAAATTAGGTACTATTCTAATACCCACTGAATTACATACACACATATAGTTAGTTATAAAAACACAGGCATGTGGAAAGAATGACTAAACAGATGTACAATGCAAAAGCGGATGGATGGAGAAGTCGCGGAAGACCACGACACACCTTCCATGATCAAATTGGTCGTGTACTAGCAGAAGGTGATGTCAAGAGCCTCAAGAACAGACGAGCGTGCATGACGAGCTATGAATGTCAAAGAAGCAAGTGAGGTGTGTACGAATAAGCCTGAATGGCGCTCTGTTGTTCGTGCCTACCCCGCGGAACCTGGCGTGAAGTTATGTATGTATGTATAAAAACACAAACTGAAAAATCATCGTTCTAGAATGGAAAACGATTGTATTCTTCTGCAATGGTTCTAGTAATAAAACCAAAAAAAACTGTCTTTATCACGCTCTCCTGTAAAATTAGAATTTTGCACTTGACTCGGTGTTTGTTAGGGAGTCCTCCATTTGTAAAGACTAACGTTTAGCAAGATATAAGAACCAGTCATAAGACACGCACGCACACCTGTCATCTGATAAAAATCTTATACATCTTAATGCCTAGAACTTTATTAATCATCACGGCTATAAATTGATATAAAATACATAAACCTAAAATACGTATTTGCGAATTATCAATAACAAAATAACGCTAGTTAACTAACGTGTGTTTCTAGTGGAAACTCACTACTGAACCAAAAAAAACTTGTTTTTATACCATAATGGCCCGCTCCGACTTTGCACGGGCATCACTACATAGAAACCTCTAAAATTAGCAATGTTGCCTTAGTATTATACATATAAACCTTCCTCTTGAATCACTCTATCTATTGGAAAAAACCACATCAAAATTCGTTGGGTAGTTTTAAAGATTTAAGCGCACATAGGGATATAGGGACAGAAAAGGCGACTTTGTTTTATACTATGTAGTGATAAAATTATGCTTAATTATGTGCGCCAAACTTAATTGCCTTTTCAGATTACTTGCTGCTATACGATTTTATATGAAAAGCATTATATCGTTGTCATCTGTTACTTAGAACAGATATAAAATATAGCATAGGATTTACTTCGCAAATGTGTAATTTAGGTTTAATAAACATGAAACATTTGCGATTTTATTCATACCGAGTCAATAAGTTTCTAGGCTTTAAGGTTCTTAACGAACGCCTGCCTACAAACTTACTCTAACTGAATATGGATAAGACCGACAATCTCTATCCATACATAACTTGGCTACAGTCTTATTTTTTATTTGTGCGTAAGTGCCATAATATCTACATACAATTGAATTCTATATTATGAAAGTATAACGTATTGCGGACGTAATAGATAAATAGGACAATGTGTTATATGTATATTTTTATCTCTTCGCGTCTGTTTGTTATCTTTCTGTATGGGTCAAATGCATGGAGCATTGAACACTGATTCAGGGTTGCCCTCTCTAGGTGATTATCCGGAAACAAGTGCCATTTGTCCGGAGGGGAATGTCCGCTAAAAATGGAGCAAAATATAACGAAGACCGTACTGAGAGATTTGACCATAAACGATATAATTAATGAGAGTTGGGTTTTTGATTACGATCTATTCATCCGTGTTGGTAAGTATAAGTTAATAAGAGTAGATAGTACAGGAGTGGAGATGTCATCGATATCGTAACTTAACCAAGAAGGCATGGAAGGTGATATTGGCATCCGGCCCAAACTACGACCGCTTCCAGTTAGCTGCAGACTGCCCAATACATGGTTTTGTATGGAGAAACGTCTATTACAATCGTCCTTTGTTAACAAAGAACGGACAAAGTTTATCTGCAGAATATAAGAGACGAAATCACTTTTTTACTACCAAGGCATAAAAGTCGAAACAGCTTTTTAATTTTAATATATAATACTATGACAATAATTGTACCAAATTTTCGAACTCCGTTTATATTAAATAGGTTAAGTTAGTTAACACGTCCATAGCTACTCTATATTATTAGAAATTCCCGAATTACAGATTTATATCTTCAATATTGATAATATTGATTGTTAATAACTATAATAAATTAGTTAAATTTATTATAGCTTCTTAACACTCAAATATCATCAATATATCAAATATCAATATATTTATAATATGTCCCTCCCGATATATGAATATTGTTTTCGTAACTAACAGGAAGGATTAAAAGGTTTCCTTTGCATTCAATTGTTTTACCAAAGAACCCTGCTTACATTATGACAGTAAGATGTAAACTGCTTACGAAACTTAGTTTGTGGATGGTAGCAACACAGCATCATGTTTCCAACTACATTATTCGTACCTATCTATAGTCGACGACAACCTGTTATCGATACAATTTACTTTCTGATAAATGTTCACATTGATAGCTTACAGTAACGACATTATTGCATTTAAAAATGTTTATTACATTCTCAATGCTAAATTCGTCGACATTGTTGCTGGAGATGATCAATGGAGAAACGCAACATAAATTTTAAACTTAGAAATGTTCCTTTGGCGTAAATGACATCTTGTTTAGAAGTTGTTTTGCTATTTAACGACGATCGATAGAAAATACGCCGTATATCCAAATGTGTGTGTGTGTGTGTGTGTGTGTGTTTTAAAGTCAATGCTCATAGTATTGGAAACGGTTCTTTAAAAAGTTATTTGATGTAGCTTCTGTACAATAAATGATTTAGATTCAGTAATTAGTTAATGATTCAGTACAATACATAGTTTAAGTAATTAGTTAATGATAATAATCAAATGTTGTTAATTGACTTTAAAGCAACGGTTATGTTTCATATGTATGTACTTACCTACATTTATTGAGTAAAAAAAAAAGCATCTACATATTTTTACTACGAGGACAAGAATTTTGAAGACTGATGAAAATCCATTTAAATAAATTAAGGTACCCATCTTCCAATCAAAACATTGGTGTTGATAACACCGGCCCACAAAAATGTAAGTGGTCTGTGTCTTTGACCAGACCTATATGGATCAAACAGACCCCAGATTTGGATCCAACGCATCGATATACAAGAGGATAGATGGGTCCGGTCAAAAGTACAGACCACTTTTTACTTTTTAGGCCAGAATCTGGAGATTATCAACAATGTTTTATTGACAAATTAAACAACTATCACACCAAAGCAGAAATCAAGTTTACCTTTTACACCTGGAAAACACATTTTTAGTAATATAAATAAATGAAACATCATTATAAACAATACAATGATATCATCGCCGCCTTAAATTCTATTGAAAAATTCAAACTACAAAGCGTATATAAGTTATCTGAGGCGGAAAATGTGACTTCATCTAAATTCTACGTAAAATACGTTTAATTTTAAAATGTTCTAAGTACGACATACTCTATATTATTCCTAGTACAAATATTGCTGAATTAATAAATTTAATTAATCATTAGATATAATCATTCTGTGATTACAACTTGAATAATCCAAAAAACAGTGAAGTAGACGTTCCACCAGATAATAAAGGGCTCCTCTCCGATAGATCTCTAACACCAAGGGAGCCGATGCAGCATCACGTACGGTGGACAACTTCCAACTCGAGCAAGTGTGGATGAACTAGTTGCTGTGATGCGTTGCCTACCTCGCAGAGGGCTACAAGAGTTTTCTGTTACTTTTTGGAGTGTACCATATCCTAGCGACCAGAACACAATTGAACAGATTTTTGCTAAGTTGAACATTATACTAATCGATGGATGACAAATTATTTGTTTCAAGGGAATTTATGATCAATGAAATTTGAAAAAGAACATCTATTGATTTCAACTGGAAAGCAGGTTCTTGATATTTCTTAAGACGTTAGATGAGAAAACCCATCTTATAAAGAATCTCAAAAACATCGCTTGAAACAAATAGCTTTTCTAGAAACATTTCAGCGTTACCTTTATAGACATTATAGGCCTCCCCAATACGATTTGAAGTCATCAGCTATTACGCGAATGCGTAGTAATTTTTAAATACAAAAATCGTAATGCACAAGCATTCATGTTAAGACTAATTTCTAAGTATCAAATCGTGTTGGAACAAACCTGTGACATGTCAAATTTCGCACAAAAAATACACCTTATTGAAAACAGTCATCAATATGACCTATTCGACGCAGTACGTGACTTATACTTATGACTAGTTATTATTACAGATAAATTAATACACTTCAATACAATCATAACTCGTATAGAGTTACATCTCAGAACACCTCAGAAATACCTTGAAGATACAAACATGACTAGTAAGGCCAACTACAGTACAGAGACAATTAGCATACGTAATTACTTGAAAAACAACTCGAAAAAATTAATTAATTAACTCCGTTGAAGCTACAGAGCAATATTCATAACGTTGAATAACTACCGACTAAGTAATTATAGTATTTATATAAATGTGCGCCCAATATTTATTTGAAGTAATTTTGTGCGTCAGTTTTTTTATGGAGGGGAAATCCGATTGACGACAAGACAGTGTGGTGAGGGAATATAGTCTACGCGACGTAGGGATGGCCCTATATCACAAAGTGCTATTCCCGCCCGGCATAACTACTGAACCCTTCGCTGTTCCTCTAGGCTTGGCTGTGGGTTCCAGCCTACACAGAAACTCGAACACTTACCTATCTGACAGAACACGTGGAGTTGGTATTGCTTCCGCTTTCCCGTAATCCTGGCATAAGGAAAGGAAGACCGACTTTTAGTGGATATCCCCGACTGGAATGGACTTCGGGGTGGTATTACCATCCAATGGCGAATCCCACACCCCTGTATCCGCCGCGGTGTAAGTCCTCAATCGGATTTCCCCTCGGTAAAAATAATCCGACATCCAAAACAAGTTGACTTCCCAAGCAGGGTCTCACAATAGGAGATTTTCCCCCGTATTAATTATGGTTAGGTATACCAACATTGTTTATCTTGAAGTTGCTAGCATTGAAAATAAATTATTTTAACAAGAATATATCTACTATTATACAAAAAGATATATTTTAAGAGAATTTTTCATCTGGTATGGGACATTCCCAAAATCGTACCTGGAAACCCTGCTCCCAAGTTAAAAAGTCAGGACAGAAGTGAGCCTTCACTTTACTCCAGGTCACAGTCCATTATGATTATGCCTACAGCCTACAGCGGCACATAATTTGAATAAAAACTTTACAATTTGGATTTTGAATATACAAAGTAAAATATATCATAACATTGAAAGACGAGGAATTTTAACGAAGATAACGCGTATGACTTTTTCCTGGTTTATTTTTGGAATAATAAATACGGAAGCCAAGGGTAAGTGCGGGGACTTGACAAAATAAGACTGGATCGTGTACGAAGTGATGAAGAATGTAATCTTGAAACATTCGAACAGATTGTAAACGCCGTAGGCTGCGTAGGGCGTGACGCACTACGAGACCGACGAATTCTTATGAGAATCCACCAGTTATCGCTCTCGAACGCCTGAAGCGCCCATACGTAGCGTAGGTATGCTGTGCGCATCGTCCGCTGTTATTATTGAGCATTCCAGCGAAAAGACGTCACGTTGTTGACGTCGATTATTCTGTCCCATCATACAGAATGCAGAGGAAACTTACGCAGCGTCCAACTTCAACTGATGCTATGCGCCGTATTCAGCATCTGTGACAGACCACGGGCTTATAAGAGAATTAAAGCATAGATATAGAAAAAGGTTAATTCATTTAATTAAAATGATTCAAGCAAAATCTATACAAATCATACCATAAGGGAAACAAATTATATCATTAATGGTAGACCTGTTGCCGGTAGACCGAGACGAACATACCATGAACAATAATATCAGAATTGTTAAAGAAAGGTCAGGTAAAAAGCATTTCAAATAAACACGCATGTATGAAGAGGTTAATGAAAGTAGGTGAAGCGAAAGTTGTTTGTCAGGATCGTCGCAAATGGAGATCCATAGTCTCTGTCTACCCCCATGGGAAACAGGCGTGATTTTATGTATGTATGTTTTCAAAACGTCTGCGATGAATTAATCCTATTTTGTCAGATGTTTTTTACGTTTCTCAAATGAGTGTAGGTTGTTAAGTAGGCTGCGAGTAGGTGGTGTAACTTGGTTTTGGTATAATCAATACAGAAACGAAATAAATAACAGATACCTACTTGTTATGATAAAACAATATCACAATTTGTTAGTAATACGAGGTATATTCTTAGAACTAGAAACCTAAGGTTTGTAACGGCCGCCGAGGTGAGAAAATTAGCTTGCGCCACCCTTACCTACAGTGATAAAAAAACAATGTTTTGCTTCCCTTTTAAGTTTTCCTAGCCATTGTGGCAAGACGGAACCTTTATGCATGCATCATATATGTCAGTCCGTCTATCCGTATTTGTGAAACTACTATCAGGGTTCAGGGCGTTCCATTAGTAGCTCACAACGCCAAAATGCTCCGTTGGCCGTTCCACAAGGTGACCGCGGTCATCATTTTCGATCACACACGAACGACCCATGTCAAGAGGTGGGTCGCATAACCTTTCCACGTTTACGATTGTAACGCCGGCAAGCAAGTGGAACGGGAAAAACCGTGGTCGTGTGAGTCCCCAATGGAAAGTAGCCTATCACATCGTTAACATTTAACTAAGAGTAGATTTCTATAAATGTAGGTAGATAGTCATGTGTGAAGTATCGTTACTTAGATTTTGAAACACCATGAAGGTGTTCTTTATTTTCTTTGAAGTCAATCGATTTGAGGTCCTCAAGTCCTTGAGTTGCTACGAGCACCTTACACTCCCGGGTAAAGACTGCCCTGCACGCCTATGGTCTCACTCCGAAATTTAATTAAACTTCTCAATGGTCAGATATATCACATTTTGATACACTCGTAGACTTGTGGCCATGTCTCTACGCATAAAATGCTAAGTCGTCAGTCATTTTTGTTTTTATCTAAGTATTTACTAAGTGCCGGCGAAACTTCGTTCGTCTTAGAGGCCGTCCACAAATTACATCACACTGATTTCACGATCTGTGACCTTCCCCCGGTCCTTGTCACAGCTGGTCACATTCTTGAGACTCCTCCCTCCCTCTAGTGTGACATCACAAATTTTGCAATTCTACATCAAGAAATTACTTACATATTATAAAATTAATATTACTTGTATGGAATATACTATAAATTACACTACAATTAAAGTATTAAATTATTAAATTAAAACAGCAGGTCCGTAATTAGTTCTATTACCATTAAAATTGTATTTTTTTAGAATTTAAACCCTATTCTCATATAAATACAGTTGGAAGTATTTTTTGAAGTTTTTCGTTAATCGTTCAAATTTCATGTTTTGAAGCTTATTTATTATTTATTTAATAGATTTTAAAATGTGACGTCACCAATTTTAGGACCTTTGTCACACAATTTCGCTCTTCCACCTTCCTAACACCCTTATGAAGTAAAAATATCCTGCTGAGGCATTTGTACACCGCTTATACCCCTTTAACAGATAATAAATTTGCTTTGGAAGCTGTGGTAAACTCGTGATTTTCAGTTGGTAATCTGTAATTTTCTGGTATGGTAAATTTCAGAAACGAGTTTTCTTCGTTTTTTTCCGTTATTTGTCTGGGATCGGCCCCAGAGTAGTCCTTTGTATATTACCCATAAAATAAGCGTTACTTGCCTAATAGTTTGTCTACCGATCATTAATTTATTTAGTTTAAGAGTATGGGAGCTACATACGTCTAATCATTGCAGCGTACAGCGAACTACTGACTAGCGTAGCGCGGGAGAGCACATATTAATAGTTGCTCTATCTCGCTCGCACATCATCCGTCCCGCTCACACACTATGCTACATATTGTACTAGCATTACGACTTATTAATATTTGTACTTAAGGTTACCGTTTCCAAAACAAATCAGTTCACATCAGCACTCGACAGTGAATACTACTCTCTCCCATCTGAAGTATTATTTGACCTTCTACCTCTCGCTACTACAAGGGTATAAACGTTAAATAAGAGTATGTACGTGTCAACCGATATATTCAGCAAGAATTACTTTCTCTATACGACAGCCATTTCCAATATAAATATGTGTGCCACATGGCTGCGCTTTGAAGATAAGCGGAAAAAACATTCGAAACCGATTTATTCAACGAACTTATTTTGAAAAGAACATATATGATACGATAAGAAACAGTGTTACAAGGGAGCGTTGTAGATTTTAAAATGTAGTGACAAGAGTTGAAAAAGGAATGGTGGTTTGCGCATGTGAAGAGAATGAATGAAAGCAGAATCACAAAACAAGTATATGTCAGAATGTGAAGTGGTAGAATCGGTACTGGTAAGCCGAGACGTACTCACCGTGATCAAATTGAAGATATTTTGGAGAACCATCGTCTCTGCCTGCCCTAATAAGAAAACGGCGTGACAATACGTATGTATTTATTTAATGTTTCATATTATTATCCGTGCAGGAACGAAATAAAAAAAGGAATACTAATTCTTGCTGCCTGTCGTATGCAACCCACAGCCTGGTGGTAGGGCATTTGCCCGTCTGTATCCTGCCTGTATGAGTATGAAGCCATAACAACCTTGAGTTGTGTTTCGGCATCAGTGGCCAAGTGCCAGTTTCTCCTTCAAGGCCGGCAGCATCTCTCGTATTGCTAATGCCTAATGTCGCCTGTGGCCGTCAGCCTGTCTACTGTACTCCAGCAATAAAAAAATATGTTCTTCACCACCACTGTCATGTTTTAATATTTTACTCAGTCTATGGGCTTCACCTGGAAGACATCGTTTTAAATGATTAGGCCGCCCTTTGTTCAACAATCATTGTAGCTAGTTTTTAACGTAGCTTTAATTTTTGGTAACAATAAGTGTTTTCATCTTTTCATTGTTTTCAAACGACTTAGTTGATTATTTGAATACCAAACATCCGTATGTTTTTAACAATGTGCGTCTTACATACATACGCCGTGGCAATAAATACTCAAATATTGTTTAGGTTTATGTGCTAACAGTTATGACCGTTATTTCGCCACACATTTCAATTGAAATACTTGATATATAGAAACATGGTGGAAGGGAATGCAAATCTGCTCATAGACGTCCTACTGCTGGACTTGGGTCTCATTATTTTCCAGAAAATGAGCACGCTATTCCTGTCAAATATGTCCAAGGGGGGTTATGGTAACATTTCAGTTATCCCGATGTGAAGCTTTCAACGCGTTGTTTTCAGAACACTGCCTAACTGATGCATACTTTCCGGACTAGAATACCTACTTACGTCATTATAAACGGGACCTCAATTAAGCCCCTAAAAACGAAATATCACAAAGAAAATGTCAACTTGTTAGTTAAAAACTAAATTCAATATTTCCCGTCTGTTTGTTCGGGTTTCACGTAAAAACTACGGCCGATTTCGATGCGGTTTTCGCTGATCGAAAGCAAATTGTTAAGACTTAAAATCCGCGCTACTTTTTATCCTGGGAATCTCGCGGGAATTGTTCTGGGTAGATTTAGAATGGCCAGATGAAAAAAAACGAATTTCAATATGATTTATTCAATGATTGATAGCAAATTTTACGTGTGATCATTTTTATCCCGGGAATCACGTGGGAATTTTCCCGGGAGCTGTTTGTAGTTGTTCCGGTTCATAAAAATAGAACATTGCACAGTTTTCACTAAAACGATAGCTTACATTTTTTAAATGCTGATGTACTTTGCGTTCCGGGAATCCCTCGGGAATTTCAAGTCAAGCGTGGAAGAATTTGCAAACATAGGATATATAAAGATATAAGACTGGTAGATATTCATAACCTAAATAGAATTTTATAATAGCCCCGTGTTGATCTATTTGGGAATCGGTACTCTAGACTAAACCCCAATTAATTTAAAGAACGTATATAAACGTTTCCAAACTGTTTAATATCTACCGTTTAATAATACGGCACTGTAATACGTAAAACCATAAATCACTGCCTATAACACGCACCGGTGCGCGCGCGCACCCAAACAATAACTATTGAGAAAACCGCTAATAGGTACGTAGTAATAACAGTACACGGCCTATATTCAGAACGAATTTATAATATCATTCAACACATTCAATAATTACTAATGGATTGTTCTAGAAATAGAATAGAAAGGAACGTGGTATAGTAATTCTGGAATCGTTATCTTGATTACAGGCTCGATCGACGCGGTACCTCGCTCTCAGCGTGAAACCATTAGTAATTAGTATTGAATGAATGAATAAATGAATGAATAAATGAAAACACTAGTGTTCCACAAAAATTACAACTACGTTCTTAAAACTAAGTACAGTAAATGTTGAACAAAGGGCGGCCATATCGCTTAAAGCGATCTTTTCCAGGCAACCTCCTAAACTAAGTTATTAAGACAACAGTGGCGATGAATAATAAATAATAAGAAACATTTCAAGATTAAGTGAAAAGTAAGTAACTAAATAATAATATACTTTATATACAGTACAAAAATCAGACATATCGTGATATATATATATATATATATACATATATATATAATCAGCAGCATGTTTTAGACTTTAGACTTGCGAGGACCAAAGATATTAGGTAACCATCAATTTAAAAGACGATAAAAAATTATGACAACAAATCTCAACTTGATCTTCAAATACACGGATGAGTTTAAGCATTGCAAATCAGTCATAGTTAATCCCCAATTGGACCTACTTAAGCAAAATGGAAACAACCCACATGCTGACAGTTTTGAGAAAAAGCCGTCTTGCATACAAATAACGTGTCTATATTTTGGAAAAAAATAATACTAGAATATTGTACATTAGAATATACAATATTCTAAATGTTTTTTTTTGCAAAATTGTAATAGAAACGGCTTTTTCCCAAAACAGTCAGTATGTGGGTTGGTTCCATTTTGCATAAGTAGGTCCAATTTCGAATAAGTGCTAAGCAAACAATGAAAACGACTCAATTACAAATGGAGTGAATATAAACAAGATACACGATTAGCATTAAAAGCAGCTTCCTCCGGTTTCCGGTCGCAGCGAGACCTTATGAGTCACACGTTGACTCAAGCTCGTGTTATCAAACAAATCGTAACGTTGCTATGACAAATTTTTCTTCTCGTAACCAATGACTGTATAATTGCGAGGCCAAAGTTTATATTAATTACTAATTAAATGGAATCTGTGACGTCAGAGGCCTTGTTACGTTAATTTGATACTTTATACGTAAATAGGGATACAGACTCGTCTTGCAATAAATACTTACTATCTTATAAAATTCTCGTGTCGCGGTGTTTGTTAACAAACTCCTCCGAAACGGCTGAACCGATTTGTATGAAATTTTGTGTGCATATCGTGTAGGTCTGAGAATCAGCCTACATCTATTTTTCATACCCCTAAATGATAAGGGTGACCCAAATTATTATTTTTTGTAAATTTTTTATTTTGATTTTTTATGATTCGGCATTAAAATATACTATTCAACTCATTTTTCACCTTTCTAACACTGACCACTAATTTTTAATAGCGATATTAGTATTTTAATTTATACTTCATAATTTAACGACTGGACCCAGTAGGTGGGACCTCGATACTCCTCCTAAACGGTGGGCCTAATTTTGATGTTTTTTTTTTTGTTTATTATAGTGGATTTGAGGATAGTTTAGATTAATATATGGTCCCTGTAGATGGTGCTGGAATCGGGCTCTAGATATTTTTTTTTAAAGGAAAGACAACTTCTACCACGTACAGCTAGATTACATATAAAAGAATAGGTGTAATTCTTTCACCAGTGGAAAGCTACATTATTCCTGAGTGACATAGGGTCTATTTGATTGCGATTATCAATAAGTATTTTTTTTTTCTGGTGCCCAGCGAAGCGGGCACGGGTCAGCTAGAAATTTATAATACTGTTTAAACATTATAGAGTTATAAATTGGTATGCTCGTAAAAAATCTATAAGGCTGCATTGTTTTGTATAGTACTGTTGAGATACTTGATCACATAATAAGTTGATGTTACATTTCCACTTTTTTGGCAATTCTAAGTCGGAAGACGAACTATATTAGTTTGAGGAGACGATGGGAGATCGACCTTCAACCAACTGATAACCAGACGAGAAATATTTTTATCAACTATTACTGATTTATAAACACATTGGCTATTTTAAATTTTTTTTTTTCATAACCTTCACTCTTTTGATAAGTAAACAAAAGTTTCAACTAATGGTTTTTAACACGGTGAATATCCCTTGATAGGCTTGCCTACTTATTTCTGTTCATGGTTACCTGGCAAACAGGTATGAACAGGTAAGTCAATATAATAATAGGCAACTACACCGTTCTAGTAACCAATAAAATTGGTATCATAAGAAAGATAATGTTTGAAGTTTAAATAAATAATAAAACCGCAGGGGCGAAGCATTAGATGAGTAGCGAGACCTTGGACCTGACTCCGGGAGCTGCCTAAGCCAGCCAGCACGGAGTGGAGATCACTAGACTTAAGACTCAAGCTCTAGGCGTGAAAGCGATAAATGGCCTAGCGTTGAAATTAGCTTCGGTGAACCTGCAACCCACCTCTCCACACCCCTAGGCCACTCACACCCATGTTCCTCGCCAATCTTGGCAGTTTAAGAGGCCGATGCGATGAGTGGCGAGTCACCGTCTACCCATTTTTCCATGTTCCCTGAACATTGCGACAGGCAGACGCCATATTCCCAGAGCCCTAGTACCACTAACAGTTCACCCCAATAGCCTGATTCTTTCTCTTCTCATTTCCCACAATAGTCCTACACTGCCCGGGGCTTGTCCTTGGGTGCATTATTTATATATTATTATATGGTGTAGACAGGGATAGTCGCCGGTCAGTGTCACTCCACACTTACATTAACTTTGTCAAGGGGCCTCTACGTTTTGGCCTTTCTATGGCCCGTGGTCTTGAAAAACATACTAACAACCAATATGTTACTGAGAACTAAACTGTTTCTTGTAAATTATTATTTTCAACACAGGTCTTAGTAAGATAAATAACATTCTTTGTTCCTCAACATATTCAAGGGTATATTGTACAGATTGCGCTGGAGTACAGAAGAGCATAAAAACACTCCTGTATTAATATAAAACACGACCACCAAACTAATATACCGAATACCAATAAACTTAGCTATAAAACGAGTATATTCGTAATAATCCCATACATTCGCATCAGTCATTGATTTATTTGGAGGAGTCGTAGCTGTCGTTGAGTGGCGGAAGACTGTGAGCCAACGTGCTGTCCAATTTCCTTGCCTCATGCTCCAGGGTGTAGGAATCCAAGGCTGGGTCCTGTTAGAAATAAAAACATTAAAAAAATGTAGATAGGTCTTTTAGAATGCTGTTAGAATTTAATTCTAGCTTCTTCTTTTCTGGGATAGAGACTATCCTATGTTCTTCACTGTCTACCCATATAGTTCCAGGCTTGATAATGATTGATTTAGCGAAATTATACAGTCCTATATCTAACTTAAAATTTTAAGTTATTAATAAATTAGTTGTCATGTCATTGAAGACCCAAAAATTTCTTGAATATTATTAAAATGTGTTTTAAATATATAGTCAGTGAGATCGTCTTCTAATAAAACGCGTAAATGTTGGATTTTAAAAACTATCTATACTATTTTATATCAATAAATAAAATCGAAGGGAGAAATCGCTACCTCGCTTAGACACTGCTGGCTGGGCCGCCACAATCGATGTGATAACACACTCTTATAGAATAGAAACAGCCTTGAGCTAGTCGTATTTCATATGGTAAGAGAGAGTTCCAATGGCCCACTTCCCCCTCCCCCTACCACATCCCCTCTATTTCATTGAACTATCACACCCCCTTATACTGTCCCATCCTAAACGCTAACAACGCAATGGCTTCCACTTGGCACCTGGAGCGGTAAAAGAGGATGTGAAGCGCCACAGCACGAGGTGATGGTGAAGTTCATCACCTCTGACGTCATGGATGTGATAGAGAAGTTTGTATATATAAATATACAATATATACAAACAATATACCACAAAACAGGTGTATGAGAGTATTGTGACTGGTAGAGTTGCTGCCGGTAGGCCGAGACGAACACACCATGATCATATCAGAAGTGTTAAAAATCAGGTAAAAAGCATCTCGAATAAACGTGCATGTATGAAGAGGTTAATGAAAGTAGATGAAAGCAAAAGTTGTTTGTCAGGATCGTCGCAAGTGGAGATCCATAGTCTCTGCCTACCTCCATGGGAAACAGGTGTGATATGATGTATGTATATAGGTCTGACTTTGAAAAGAACAGCTAATATTAAAGGATTTGTTTAAAGACCCATGACTATTTTAGAGGTGAAGCCAGATCAGAAGGGCCCTAAACCTAAAAGAAAAAAACATTTTCTCCAGGTGCACCGTGTGTACACGTCTTATCTTAAATTTTCGTGTATAACGTCATTTCAGTAATTTCATTTGAATATAAAATCCAAGCCCTACGCTTATAATATCGCGCATATCGCAAACACAATACTGGTCCAGAACAAAACAATCGACTTATAACAAAGGAACTCTTGAAAACAATATTAATGTAAACTCATTTAAAAATAGATATATTATTAATACTGTTTTATCGCAAAGTGTTATGTTATGCCACAACGTTAGTTTTATATAAAAAAACGTTATTGTCTAATCTCATTATGATTCATTCATACCAACGGAGCGTTAAGTAAACAAAAACACCAGTTAAATTCAAACATACTAAGGCTGGTGTGCACCGACTTTTAATCGATGGTTAAAATAATTTAATCGCTAAAAATGTATGCATAAGTGATTATTTTATTTTAACCCCCGGTTAAATGTCGGTGCACACCAGCATAAGAGCTTTATTCGCGTAAACTCTTGCTTCCAATCCAATCCCGTCCCATCTATAATATTGTTACGAGTGCGGTACTCGAATTTAAATGCCGTTGGAATTACTATAGAATTTATTAGAATTATACAAACACGGATACAAATATAACTGGACGCAACCAGTACAAACTGCACGATTCAAAAACACGCGCAAAGTCCGTCACTATATAGCTTATCGAATGTACACGTCTTTCTCGTATCGTAATCGTCGCTTGACTGCCTCACCTCTCCGTTCGGGCATTGTTTTATAGTAAACAACAATCGACCGCGTGGACTGAATTTTCCAATTAAACGTAATCCGCACACCTGCGATCATAAAAGCACAATAACAATAGAATGTTTTTCTAAGTAGACAAAAGAGGTCCAAATTCGGGAAGGTAAACTGTACTTTATGGCAGGCAGGTGTGCATTCACTTTTGTCGGCATGTAACAATATTATAAAATTATAAAATTCTGTGTCTGTGAATGTGTCATTGGAGCTATTTAAAAAAACTCAACTAAAATAGACTATTAAAACGATGTTTGTTGGGATTTGACGTAAAAACTACTGCCCCGATTTCGATAAGGTTTTCGCTGATCGATAGCGAGGTTTATGTTATAAATGAATTCTGTTATACTTTTATTTCGGCAATCCCGCCGTAATTTTTTCGGAAGCGGTTTGAAGTTGTTTGGGTGCATAAAAATTAAACAATTTCATTACGACTTATACTATTATACAATAATTGTTTATGTTCTTTTACAAATCGGATCTGAGAATCCCGTGAATTTTTTCCCGGGAATGGTATAAATTGCATAAATATTAGCTGTTTCGATACGATTCCACTAGATAAGTCCTTTTTCAAGTGATATGATACTTTTATATTCCGGGATTCACGTAGGATGTTCCCGAGGAGTATTTGAAAGAGGGTTTTAGCTGATTCCGATCAATCAGAATACTACAATAATATAATTCGGGACTTTTTATATACCCCGAAATTTCCTATCTCCGAAAACACGTGATAAGACTTGCCTGTTGTGACACATTCTATATTTATTAGACATCTTTAGTAGAATAGATGTAGTTATGTATACCTTTAGTAACAATGCTTTACGAAAATCTTCGGACTACTAAAATATCCATTGCCCTGCTTAAAATACAGTTTTATTTTAAATACTGTCAAAATAACTGTAACATACATCACTAGCTGTGTAAACTTGGACGAAGCCGTGAGCAAATACTTAATTCAAAAATCGGTCCAAGTGCGGAAATGGGTGTCAAACGGATGATCGTTTCAAAAAAAGGATAGATAGATAGATAACACTTTATTGTACACCATTACAGAAAACTTACGAACTAGTATTAATCTAATTGGGTATAAAGGGTGGCCTTATCGCTAAAAAGCGATCTCTTCCAGACAACCCGTGGCATTAATATTGCTGATTAGGAATGGCGATGGTGGTGTACATGATTATTGTACGATTACTTACATTTTGATAATAAATATATTACTATACTATATATACAAATATATACATAAGTTATGTACATATACAAGATATGATGATAGTGTGCCAAATGCCTACCTGCGAGACGGTCCTGAGCGAGTCTCCGAGCGCACTCCTGAGACGCTGCACGTCTCTCGCAGCCCGACCACTCCTGGCCACGTACGCCTGACGACGACGGATCTCGGCCGAGAGTTGACTACGAAGTTGGGCGGCCTGACAACAACAAAAGAAAATAGAAAGAAAGAAAACAAAATTATACTACGAGCATGCTTTTTAATTACCTGGACTAAAATGACATCTGCGATTTTTTTATGTAGCAAGCGTGGAGCATAATGTTATAGTACAGCTCATTTATAAGTGAATTATAGAATAGAATGAACAACAAAAGCTTAATAGAAACTCTATAGAACTTCTATAAAAACTATAAAAATTATATCCGATTCGATTCAAGTCACAGTGGTGAGTCGAATCAACAATTCTGTTGGCAACACCGACAATTGATTTAGACTTCGTGACATAAAATTTTCCTACTAACATGTAGTGGTGTAAGTGAGTAGTGCGAGCTGAATCAACACCAACAACGCAATACAAATTCTATAGAAATTCTATACATAGAACTTCTATACAAACTATAGAATTTCTATTAAAGCTATAGAAATTATATCCGATTCTACTCACAGTGGTGAGTCGAGTCAACTCGGTTGGCAAGCCAACAAACAATTGATTTAGGCTTTGTCACATAAAATTTTCCTTTAACATGTAATGGTGCAAATTTAATATTAATAAAATAACTCTCGTGGTGCAATTTATATCCTTCCTTACTCGTACTAGTTTTCAGTTGATCAAATTACACAACTCATTTATGAGCCATACTATAGGTACAATATTACGCTCCACGCTTACAATGTAAAAAAGCTAAATGGCAACTGTCATTTTAGTCCAAGTAATTAAAAAGGATAGTATAGTACAATTACATCATCCTAAAATTACAGAAAACCAAAGGAGACGCATATGTTTTCATATATTCTTGGCCCAACATTATAAATCGATCGAGAGATCACAGTTATTTTAACATTTCTTTTATTATGGCTACGTTCCACAAAAGACTCACAACGACCCTGCTCACGACGTTCCACTTGCTTGCGGGCATTACAATCGTAAACTTTAGTGGAACAGATTATGAATTACACAAATGTCATTGGTTGATTTCAAAATCGCGCCTTTTTCAAAGTCAATCGATAGAGAACATTAATGCTCTGTGGTCAATGCCTACTTCGTCCCACCTCTAGACATGGGTCGTTGTGAGCGCTGTGTGATCGAAAATTTCGCCACGACCGTAACGACCGTGGTCGCCATGTGGAACAGCAAACAGAGCATTTTGGGCGCTGTGAAATACTAAAGGAACGTGCTTTATATTCATACTTTTATACTGTAGGAGTTTTTGGCGGGAACTGAAAGGAGATGTGGTGCTGTGCAGTTTTATTTTCTAAAAATGTGTAAAATTACTCTAAAATGAACAATAGTTGTAGGATATTAATAGTTTTTGATTAGTAATTATGTGTTTTGCGAGAAATGTGAACTGTATAGTCAGATGTGGCCTTTTGAGTTGTCACAATAACTCCGTTGAATGGCACCAGCTGATTACCTACAGTTCAGCTGTGCTACACATAGGCTTAAGAAAATGAAGAAACTGTATTGTAAACGAAGATCTGGCTTTAAGGCCTAGCTGCCAAGTCATAAACCTAATTAAAAATAAATTTCATACATAGTTAGTTTAGTTTAGTTATCTGAATTAATTAATCGCTTAGTACGTTTTTATTTTATTTTTTATTCCTCGTCTTCCAGATAGAATTTAGGACTGATGATTTCCATTTTGTAATTGAGAAATTTAACGATTTTTTTTAAGCCATAATTGTCTCGACTTTTTTGTAACAATTTTGTATTAATATATATAATTTACATAAGCTTAATATTTACTATCATTAGTGACAAAAAAATACTGGCTGGTAGAATACTACAGACAAAAAAAATACTTGACGTTCGATATGTGGACGTATAAAATGAGTTCATCAGATTTGAATTTACGCCTGAAGAGGTAGTTGTTTTTAATAAATCATTTTTTATTTACTTTCTCCATATTCGAAATGAAAAACAGAGTGTTAAACTCGAGTGATTAAACATGATAATTACAAAGTAAAGATATGTTACTGGGGAGTTTGTTGCGCCGCTTCTTCTCCTTTAACAGTAACTAAAATTGCCTTGGAAGCGGTGGTAGAGTCATGACTTTCAATAAGTAATCTGTAAGATTCCATTTTGAAATAAATAAATTCATTTTCATTTTCAGTGAAATCGCCTATTTAAGCACTCGAACTATTAGCGCCTTCATTACGCCAGTGCACACCAAATCTTCCATGCCTAAATAGGTCACTATCACCTCTCGTGTAACAATCTACTATTTTTGGCTCAAGTTGAAATTTTTAGACAGTGCCATATGCGTGTCTAGAAAGCGATTGATGGACTCTTCGTTACTCGACTTTACCTGATTCTCGAGCCTGATGATCTGCTGCCTGTGGCTGGCCTCTCTGGCCTCCAGCAGCCTCTCGGCCTGCACCGCAGCCTGCCTGTAATGGTCGACGTCCTCGCGACGACTGGGCGAACAAGTCGACATGTCGTTCAGATAACGACTGCGGGCTAACGCTAATTCTGCGTCCTATACAAATAGAAAAAAAAACAATAACACTAAAGGTTGCCTGGAAGCAATTGCTTTTAGCATTAAGGCCACCCATTGTACTACCATTTAGTATTGTTACGACAGACAAAGACCAATTCACACCTGCAGTTTATTACCTTCCCGCATTTGGACTTCTTTTGTTTACTTTGTGTTTAAAATTTGTAATTAGAAAAACTGGCCACTGTGTATTGTAATGTTTATGATAGTCATTAGCCAGGTGTGGTTCTTGGAAATAATTGTTATGCGGTCGAGAATTGTGTCGAGACATATTGTATTGGTGCAGTATAAAACAATGCTCCAACTGAGACACGAGGCAGTCTAGCGATGGTCACAAACAGACGTGTGTACATTTGATAAGCTATATAGTGACGGACTTTGCGCGTGTATTGAATCGTGTATTACATTTGTACTGGTTGTGTCCAGTATATTTGTACCTGTGTTATATGTGTTTGTATAGTTCCGATAAATTCTATAGTAATTCCAACGGCATGTTAATTCGGGTCCTGCGTAACTCGTAACAATAATTAGGATTTCTCATGTCACAAAACCAGACTTCAGTATCAGATTTTGGGTCAGAAAGATACTTATGTATTGTGTGATATGCTTTGTATTGAAATGCTTTAAATTGGTTAACGCATTTAACACTGCAGGGAAGCCTGTTGAACTCTGAATCTAGTGACATTCAGACCCCAACATCATAGAGAACTTCGATTAAAACAAGAGCAGTATACCTTATCAGCCAACTCCTTCTCGAGACGGCGTATCTTCATCTTGAGCTCTCTGTTCTCTACTTCGAGTAGACTCAGGTCTGCGCCGAAGCTCCTGTCCTTGGTCGGAATATTCGGGTCTCTGTAAGCACGAATAGACGAGTCTTTTGTTGAATCAGGACCTGAAAACAAACAATATAATTATGTAATTTGACGGCCTCTGTGGTTGGGCGGGCTAAGCCTTTGCCGGCCTACCTCACTGCAACCCAGAGACTCCGGGTTCGATTCCCGCTACAGTAAATTTCGGAAACGTATTTTCTCCGTTATTTACCATGGTCTGGGTGTCTGGGATCGACCCCAGAGTGGTCCGTTGTATATTACCTTAATTTGGGGATATACAATGTGTATGTTTGCCAAAAAAAAAAAACTATCCTTTATTATAAAGAATACGATTTCCTGCGGCCGGGCGGCCTGTCGTAAGGGGCGACAGACAAACGACCCACAGCCAGGTGGTAGGGTATTTGCCCAACTGGATGGCTACCACCCCTGGTCTAGAGTATGTCGCCATAACATTAGAGACCAGGTTCCAGTCTCCTTTAAGAGAGCAGCAGTGCATTTGTAGCACCTTTGGTGTTGCAAATATCCATAGGCGCTAGTAACCGCTTTCCATCAAGTGGGCCGTCTGCTTGTCTGCTGATCTCATGCAATAATAAGTAAAGTAATCCATTTAAACTAATATGAAAGACTAGAATTTTCCCCGCGGCTGATAATCTCACTTGCTTGAATTTTTGCCAAGGACTAGAATTCTACTACTACCAACATTTAAAACAAATAAATAAAAATGTAAAATATAAATATATTAATGACCATTTTTGCAAATAAGAATATGTTTTGATTACAGACAAAACATTGAAACAATTACTTTATTGAAGCAATCGTATTATATTTTATTCATATTGTTACGAGTTGCAGGACTCGAATTAAAATGCTGTATACTTCTAATTACAATAGAATTAATTAGAACTATACAAACACGTATAACACAGGTACAAGTATAACCGAACACAACAAATCCAAATTTTATTCAGAAGGTCGTAATTAAAAAAAGCGTAAAGTCCGTCATTAAATGTACACACGTCTTGCCCCGCTTGTGTTATCGCCCTGACTGCCTCACCCCTCCGTTCGGGCATTGTTTTATACTAAACTATAAAATATGCCGACACATTACTCGACCGCATAACAATAAGTTCCAAGAACCACACCTGGCTAATAACTATCATAAACATCACAATACACAATGGCCTGTTTCTCTAACTATTTTAAACACAAAGCAAACAAAAGAAGTCCAAATGCCAGGTGTGATTTTGTTTCTTGTCGGCATCCGGTCGCAATAGTATTACCTGAATCCAAATCCGAATAGTAAACACTCTTGTCGGTCCTGTCGTGGCTCTTGCTCCTCAGCGCCGAAGGTCTGGAGGTGGCGGCCATCCGCCGATCAGCCTCCATCCTCCTGACCGTGTCCTGCAGCGCGTCGTTCTTGGCCTTCAGCTCCGACCTCTCCCTCTGCAGGGCGTGCAGTTCCCGCTCCAACTCACTGTCGCAACTCTCCTTGCCGTCCCACGTTGTCATTCGGAGTTGGGATTCTAGGCCAGATCTACAAAAACAACATATATCACTAACAATTGCCCGCGGCTTCTTTTTTTATGGCAGGAGTTCAGCAGACAGGCAGATGGCCAACTTGATGGAAAGCGGTTACCATCGTCTATGGACATTTGCTACACCAAAGGTGCTACAATTGCGCTGCTGCTCTCTTAAGAGACACTGGAACCTGGTCACTAATGCCGGAACACAATCCAAGGTTGTTATGGCGAAATACTTTAGACCAGGGGTGGTAGCCATCCAGTCGGGCTTCGTTTCCCTAAACAACGATAACACGTTACGAAGATTTCAATTTTAACTTATATGTATGACTATACTTCACCAATGGAACTATTTTGAAAACACAAAAAAAAAATATCACTCGTCGACGTATCAGATAGTGGAGACGTTGGTCCTTTAACTTTAATGACCCGAAATTCGGATCTGTAAGCATGCCCAGTCGTGCATCGTCAGATTTATACATCTGACCTATATTAAATATATATGAACTTAATTAAACAAAATATACATAAAAATTCAAAAATAAACTCAGTTCTGAATAAATTAATAATTGTTATTTTGTAAGTATAGTTATATTTATAGTATAGTTTATATAAATTTATGTGACCTATTCGTTTCAGTGGTATTAGTTTGTCCCATGTCACAACGGTTACCTATCTCCACTTTAACCATGATACTGCAGTAGCGAGAGAAAGGTTAAATAATACTTCAGATGGCAGAAATTAGTATTTATTTTCATCCGTGCAGGAACGGAGAAAGAATACAATTTCCTGCGGCCTGGCGGCCTGTCGTAAGAGGCGACAAAACAACCCACAGCCAGGTGGTAAGGCATTTGCCCGACTGGATGGCTACCACCCCTGGTCTAGAGTATGTCGCCATAACAACCTTGAGTTGTGTTCCGGCATTAGTGACCAGGTTCCAGGCTCCCTAAAGAGAGCAGCAGCGCATTCGTAGCACCTTTGGTGTTGCAAATGTCCATAGGCGATGGTAACCGCTGTCCATCAAGTGGGCCGTCTGCCTGTCTGCTGATCTCCTGCAATAAAAAAAAAAAAAAAAAAAAAAAGTATTCACTGTAGAGTGCTGGCTGCTGGTGTGAACCATTTTATTTTGAAAACTGTAAAAACTGTAACCTTATGTACAAATATTAACAAGTCGTACAGCTAGTGCGACACATAGCCCAATGTGTGAGCTGGAAAGATGATGTGCGAGCGAGATAGAGTAACTATTAATATGTGCGCTCCTGCGTTGCGCTAGCCAGTAGTTCGTTGTCCGCTGCGATGACTAGACATATGCAGCTCTCATAATACATTTATTCTTTTCCTTACATCCTTCTCTATATTACAATGACTCTACAGTAATGTAACCGAGGTACCAAATCTGAATTCGGAGTTACAAGGTAGTGTGGTTGATCGTAGTTTAAGAAGTTTCGCCGAAATCGCAAATAAATGCATCTTCGCCAATGCGGCTAAGGAAACGTCAAAACTAACCTCTGAACTTCAACGTTGGCCAGTTGGTTGGTGAGCCTATGAACTTGGTCCTCCAAAGTGGAGTTCAGTCTCTTCAACTCTCCAAGAGCTGACTTCGCGCTTTCCAGCTTTTCAGTTAAAACGCGACGCTCGTTCTCGCAGTTACCTAAAATTAGCAAGATTCTACGGTAATCTATAATTATAATAAAACTGTACATGGATCGAGTTTGTACATTGCATTAAAAAAATGTGAAAAAAATTATGGGGCCCAACTCGGACCAACAATTTCCAAAAAGGAAACTTTTAGAATTATAGTTCTGTCTGTTAGAGCATCACGTGAAAATCACTGAACAGATTTAAATGGGCCTCGATACAGAGCTAACTTGTATTCCGGGGCAACACTTAGGATACTTTTTATCCCGACAAATGACGTCATTTCCATGGGATAGACGAAAAGACGAAAAGACCAAGCTACGGTCGCGTTTATTTGCTGCCGCACATGCAAGTCGCTTCGAAACTTGCCTTTTTGTTAATAGACTGTTATTCTATTAATACTCTTATTGAGTTTGCTGTCAAACGCTTGTCAAATCAAACTCACGCGATTCGCAAATACTCGTACAAACGTCAGTGTAAAATCTTGTATGTCAACCAAATCGATATTTCAACAACGTACGATACCTGCATTTTTTCTCTTGAAATAAAACATCTAAAATGATCAGTCGAATCAATTTATTTATTTACAAGAGCATTTTCCAAAATTATCAAACTATCAATCGCACAACTGTAGTATCCCGTTTTATTTTTCCTAAATCAAAGAGGGTATCTGGGAGAGATTTTAAGCAATTAAGCTGCCCCTGGTTCAAACCAATCATTTCATTCTATATATTTCATAATATTCCATTCATTTCATTCGTTCGCTCCTTCCTGTTACGTATTTAAAATATCCCCCCTCCCTTCCCGCTTCCATTCCAAAAAAGAGACGTTGCAAAACTTGCCCCCATACGGACGTATACAGACTTTAAAAGTTCTACTCAAAATATTTTAATAAGAGCTCAAAATTTATCCACCGCGCCACCGACGCGTGTAAAAAAAATTATAATAATTAAATTAGATGCGAGAGGGTGATAGTCAGACTTAGACATAGTGAGCATTGTGCAAGATGCGTACCCTTTTGTCTCAGAGTAATTTTCAATAATGTTGAACGATAAAATATTTTCATTCATTCATTCACTCGTTCGTTCTACAAGATTTTTTTTTATATTAAATAGGTTTGCGTTTGACCACGATCACGTCCAATGCCGGTCGATGATGCGGTCTAAGATCGAGCACGCTTACCTAGATAGTACCTATTCACACGAGACTTGAAGATACCCGGATTATACTTTTCGGGAAACATGGACTTTGGTAGTGCATTCCGCAATTCTGCGGTACGTATAAGGAACGTGGAGGCGAATGATGGCATAGAGAACTCACCAACGCTCTTCTGCAGCTGCCTCAGCTTGTCGACGGCGCTCTGTTCGTGGTTCTTGGCGTCGCCGAGCTGCCTGGTGGCCTTGCCTAGCTCCGCGCGCAACTCGGCCTCGGCGGCGGCCGCCTTCTGCAGCGAGCTGGACAGCTGCTCCACGGTGCCCTTCAGCGAAGTGCACCTGTCTTCCAGTTGGGCGATCGTACGCGTGTAGCCTTCGCAACGCTCTTGCAGTTTCTAAAGCACCCAAATCAAATGTAATAGACTTTATACTCATTTCTTCAGCGCAGTTAGGTTTCTTAGTGCGTGGTCTGCATCAAAGTAGCCTTCAGCAGAACAATGGAAAAAATTATCAATTTCTTCAAAAAAGATTTTGCACCACACAGCAATGAAAACAACATATTTAGATTAACGGGAGTGATACTATCTTTTGATAAAAAAAATCCAGCTTTTGATACTAATTTTCCATGCCATGACAAGCACAATACATCGGTAATCATGCAAAAACATTCATTGGAAATAAATTCAATTAATAAGATTTGAAATAGTAAAATTTGAGAAAAATACCCTTGATTTGACACAAATTAAACAAAAAAAAGGTTAAGAAATATATTGTAAGACTTGTCAATGGTATAGCGAACTGCGATATACCTTCACTATAATACAAAAATATAAATCAATTTACATATTAAAAAAAAGCAAACTTTCAAATATTTCCTATAAAACATAAGATTCTACGTTCCTATAAAACCTCAACACAACACAAAATTAATTTGAAATGCTGTTAAAACAATAATACGCTATATTGGTTTGAATTATATGATTATGAGTCCATGATACCAATATAAAACGTAGGAGGTTGCAACGGGTTTAATTTTGTTTATTCATTCATTCAGAAACAGTTTAGTAACAAACATTGAAATACCTTGAAAGCTTGGTCGCGATCTCTGGCGGCCACTGCAGCCCTCTGCACGTCTCCCTCCAGCTGAGCGCGGCGCACGTCTAAGCGAGCAGCGCGCCCTAACACCACACAAATACATAAAATAAAAAAACCGACTTCAAAAACTAAAAAGTATAAAATTACTTATTTCTAATGCTATTATTATTAATATATAATCTCTTAAACATATGGAACGGAATGGATTTTTTTTCATAAAAAATGTTCGTAAATTGAAAACTACAGAGCCAAACTATGTCAAACTTTTAGGGGATCAATTGGAAGCTATTCCGCGTCGAACAAAAAGGAATCACGTAAATCGGATCATAAATCTCGGAGTAATCGGTGAACATACATAAAAAAAGAAGATCCCGACGAATTGAGAACCTCCTCCTTTTTTTTAAAACCGGTTAAAAAATCTATATTGAGGTAAAGAGATAGAAAGTAAGAGAGAGAGAAGTTAGCGGCGTGAAATTACACAGCTCCAGACAAACATCGAGGTTTATTACGAATAACAGGGTGTTGTGAGAAAGAGATGCCATGTGAATATAGATAGCGGTCGAGCGAGAACGCAACAGTATTCGCGCTGTCTTCGGCATCATCGATATATATTCCCTTTGACTAAAGCTAAGTGTAAGAAAACCTTGGCAAATGGCTGTTAAAATTTGACTTTGACCTAACTGAAGCATGGTTAGTCCTAATTACTTTTTGGTTCTCCTTTTTACTATTTTCATTATCATTATGTGTTATAATATGTTCCCTCGTGTATGTAATCAAATCTATTTCTCTCATTTTAAATCACATAAACTCACACACATACACATTCACACACATTTACGTACAATACTATATACATACACAATCAAACGTTGCACATCTGTTTACATTCAATACATTGTATTATACACATCACATACATTTTTTCCAGGAGAGTGGCTGATCAATCTTGTGTGATGCTCTTCAACCGACACGCTCTCACATTTTTTTAATAACTAAGAAGCTTTTCTAGCAATTACTTATGTTATGTTTTGCTGTGAGAGCAGATAAATAAATATTATTATTATTAAATTAACCGTAGTTTCCAAAGATCAGGTCGAAAGTAAGGAGACATATAATATACCTTCAGCAGCGGCTAACGCTTCTCGCAACTGGCCAACCTCTTGTACACGCTCAGCGAGTTGTACACGTAAGCTTTCGGCTTTATTCTGAAAAAAAAAACATTCGTCAATTATATTTTTTGTCTTTATTACCATAGCTTACCTGTTGCGGCTTCGATTGTAATTAAAACAGTCACAGTTTGGACAGACTTTCATCCTCTTTTCCACCTTCTTAGGGGTTGAATTTCACCAACAATATAGAAAGAACCTGCATACAAGCTTTCACGACCACAGCCAACCTGTGCGTATATATATCAGTCAGTAAGGTCAAGAAATTATATATGAAGGCACAGACTACTAGCTTCTGCCCGCAACTTCGCCCGCGTTAATTTTTTCATAAAAAGTATCCTATGTTACTTCTAATACCTCCAAGAATGTCTACAAAGTTTCGTGATGATCGGTTGAGTAGATTTCGCGTGAAAGCGTAACAAAGAAACTTACATTCACATTTATAATATTAGTAGGGATAATAATTTGCCACAATTAATTTAATATAAGTCGGGTAGCGTGATGGCTAGCGCACAGGTCCCAAACTCAAAGGGCGCGGGTTCGATCCTGGCCGGAACGCATGCATCAGTTGGCAGTTTTCTGTCCAAATGTGCATATTGTTGCAATGGGGATTGTTCACAAAAAATTACCCTCTAATTTTATATTTTTATTACGTAAAATAGGGTATTTTAAGATACTAATTTGAATATTTTCGTATTTTAAGCGTTAGTTTTTTTATAATTCGAGTTTAAAATTATTTCTCTGATGACGTCATAAGGTACAAGTTTACATTGGTTTCTTTGCCTAGAAAACAAAAATAATAAAAGTAAGTTTTATCTATATGTAATCATAGTAGTCTGTACTACTATTTAAATGTCACTGTCTCACACTCTCATTACGTATCGTGATCTATTTATTGTTTTTTTGTCGCTAGGCTTATAATTTTTCGTGTTCAACCATTATTATTTTCTATAGTTATCGTTAATTTTTTTAAAGTGGTTTTTTAGGGAAATCCATGTTACAGAACTTAAATCAAATAATGTACAGCTAGAATGTTTTTTACACCTGAAGCAGGCAGACAGCCCACTTGATTGGATTTAGTAAGGTCAAATAAAGGTCAAACGCATTTCTTACAAAATACAAGAAGATCGTACGTTTTTTGGAATTTGAACTAGACAGAAATGATTAGGGACACTATTCCTCGAAATGGTTTTTCAAATAGCTAAATTGAAAAAAAGTGAACAATCCCAATTACCACGTGCTTGCAACGGTGAAGGAAAACATCGTAATGCAACCTGCACATCGAGATAACCGATGTGTCAAACCTGTCAAGCCACCTCGGACAAGCGTGGCTGTAAGTAATGTCCGTAGTGTACTGTCAGCAGTGTGACAATTATGGGCTATTATTAGAATCATTAATAACTTAGTATATGATTAATAGCAAGTGTTATTGTTATGGGATAATTCTTATCACGTCCATATTAAACCAATTCGAGAAAGTTTATAATGAATATTACAATATTACCTCATTCTGTCCTTTCTCTTCTGTAACTGAACTCAGAGTAGCTTCCAAACTAGTAATCTTGTCCCGAAGGTTACTAATCTCCGTAGTTTTTGTTTGTACAGATTCATTCTAAGGAAATAACGTAAAAAAAAAGTTATATTATAGAATAGAACATATTTTATTGTACAATAACATTTATGAAACAATACACAAAGACAGCATAGAATTAAGTACAAATGGCGGCCTTATCGCGATCTCTTCCAGACAACCTTGGTATGGAGAGAGGAAAATGGCATAAAAGGTTTTAGTTGTACATACATACATACATAACTTCACGCCAGGTCCCTTGCGGGGTAGGCACGAACAACAGAACGCCACACAGGCCCATTCTTACACACCTCACTTGCTTCTTTGACATTCATAGCTCTTGTCATGCACGCTCGTCTGTTCTTGAGGCTCCTGACATCACCTTCTGCTAATACATGATCAATCTGATCACGGAAGGTGTGTCGTGGCCTTCCGCGACTTCTGCATCCATCCACTTTTGCATTGTATATCTGTTTAGTCATTCTTTCATCATACATTCTTTTAGTTCTACAATATTTTAAATATATTTGTCGCAGAACGACCTCGTTTTCACGACATCTTTAGTTATTGCAGGTTTAGTGGGCGTCATCAGGGTAAAATGCGAGCATAAAACATAAGGCCACGGTTTATACACTTTTAATTTAGGTTTGAAAGACATTTTAACATAGTTAAGACCGAGCAGCGGGTTCAGGGCACCGCTCATACTTCGAAGCTTCAATACTTTCTTTAAAATACTCCATGGTCCAACTCGACCTATTGCCATCAACCAAATGTGCCACAAAAACTCCTCAGTCTACCGAAGTAGATACAACTAAAGTCTAATAGAGGGCGTCTGACCCCGCTCCGCCATATGCTCTGCTCTGATTGGTCGTTTATTAAAATACAATATTCATAACTTTTATTAGGTTAGAACGATCTTTTAGGTATAGAAACATTTAAGACATCAAACCAAATTAAATTAACAATTTTAGAAGCAATTAAAATGTAAACAATTAATATTGTGCGTTATAAATCCAATCAACAATTATCCGATTTATATATTCCCTCCGACATATATATATTACTTATTAATATTACACATACATAAAGTATAGTTATATATATACATTTATTATACTTCATGATAGTAATCCTTAACAAGCCCATTGAAGGAGGATACTGATTGAGCTTGTCTCACTTCTAGTGGAAGCATGTTTTATAATTGAACAGCTTGAACACGGAATTAATGATTATAAAAGTTGGCTGTATTGAGTGGAGTTTCTAGTTTCATGTTGACTGATGACCTGAGGAATTTCTCATGATTTGAATTGAAGAATTCAAAACTTCATTTAAGATAAGGGGGAAACTTGGGATTAAACAATACACTGTAGAAGTGTCAGTGTCAGAAGTGACAAGACAGGACACTTGAGCTTAGTGCGAAATTAGTTATAATGCAGTTTATGGAAATTGTTCTTAATAGTACGGTCGTTCATGAAGTATAGTAGAGTAATTACTTACCAAAGCGTTGAGCTGAGCCTCCTTCTGGCCGAAGGCGCTCTGGAGCCTCGCCTTCTCCTCTTGCAGGGAGCGCAGGTTGCTGGTGACCGACTGCAGCTTGCCCTCGCCCTTGCCCTGCTGCTCGCTCGCCTCCTTCAGCTGCTTCTTCAGGACGCCCATTTGGGACTTCAGGTCGTCCTTCAAGAAAATTCCATTCACATTGCTACGAGTTACAAGAGAATTTATTAGAACTATACAAACACGTATAACACGTACAAATATAACTGGACACAACAAGTACAAACTGCACGATTCAATTACACGCGCAAAGTCCGTCACTATATAGCTCGTCGAATGTACACACGTCTTGCTCGTATCGTAATCGTAGCTTGACTGCCTCACCCCTCCGTTCGGGCATTGTTTTATACTAAACTATTCAATACAACAATCGACCGCGTGGACTGAATTTTCCAAAAAAAAACCTAACCTGCGGTCATAAACGAATACAGTAACAATAGAAGTTTTTCTTAATTACAACTTTGAAACACAAAGTAAACAAAAGCATTCCAAATGCGGGAAGGTAATACACTAAAAAATGGACAAAAATAATATTAAATATGGCCTCTTTTAAGGGTTAAACTTTATTTTTAAATAGTTAAACTATTTTCTGTAGAACAGTCTGTATTGTGACAGTTTGTAAAAGTGCTCGCGGAACGTTAAACGAATCAATTTGAAACATGGTGAACATTTTCATGTCACAACTGTACCTGCATTAGTATATGAGCCTACATAGTCATATTTCAGGTATTGGCCGCAGACATTCTATTCCGACGCCTCATGGAAAATGAAAGAGGGAGGAAGCATCATACCTTCTCCCTTTCGATTTGACACACTTCATGCATCAAGTTGCGAACACCCTTCTTGATTAGTTCCGGATCCACGTCAATGATCTCGTTGCGGTCTTCAGATTGGTCGCGACCTGCGAAACAGAAATAAGCAGCATGTTGCAACGCACTCGAGTGTCACATAGGGTAAACTACATGATTGTTGACACCCTACTCAATGATTGGCAAAAATCTTTACATTTTTATTTTGTAGCCATACAATATTATTATTATCATTGTTTGGATATCAAACAAAAAAATATTGAGATATTTCATCATTGTAATAGGGTTGCCACAATTGTAAAATTACCCTTATATTTTTAATATCAATCATTTGTCCTTGTTTTCGCAAAAAATATGTGAAACGCTGCCGCGTGGTGCTATGGCAATCAATTTACCCACTTATTCATGAGTTTTACGAGATTTATGTTTTTTTTATAATGTGATAAGAAATAATACTTTTTAAATTATTATATTCTTTTTAAGCTTTTCGAGAAAATAAAAACAATACTTTATTTATATAAAGGCAATATTTTATTCTGTATATATATCACCTCTTTGCTTCAATAATGTGTAATCTTAAAAATTTTAGAGTTAGAAAGGAGTTTTCTTAACTATCAAAAAATAGTTGTTAAAACAAATTTTAAAAAAAACTGTCAATTGTAAATGCATATAAATATACTACGTAATTCAGAAAAATAAATCTTAAAGGGCAGTATTAATTATCAAATAACAAAAAACATAAGTCGAATTTATCACGTTATTGAACCAAAGAGGCAATTATGTATATATTCCTATAAAAAGTTTACACGCACATTAAATTAATCGTTCCTTAAGTACTCTAAGTGCGGCAGTTACATTCCTCAAGTTCACGGTACCTCTGTGCGGACTGTATCTCCTGGACGGACTGGCGAGTCGACGCCTCGCCGCGGCCTGCACCGACCCGTCCGGCTGCACGCCGCACACCCGCCTCAGCGTGTGCGCGATAGAGGACAGCTTCGCCTCAGCATCCCTCTTCCCTGCTTCGCATTGGGAGAGGGTGGCTTCCAGCGCACGGCATCTGCCCTCACAGCCCCCTAAGCGAGCCTAGAATTTGTTCAAAACTATATAAGAAGTACATTTTATAAAGAAATAATCATCTGGTCCTTCGAGCTGGATTTCTTTTTCTCTAAAACGATGCAGGATCTATAGGTGCTAGTTTCCAATATAATATGAGTTGAAAAGTATTTTCAGCCAATCATTTATTTGCTCAAAAACATAGTGTATAGTGGATCATATTATGTTACTTTTAGGTTGCACATGTTTTTGCCGGTCAGGCATGCAAATTAAATTATAATAATCAATACAATACTAATTTTTGCCTATAGAAATGTTTTATGTCAATAATAATAATTTATTTATGTATTTTTGGCTCTGATATATAATAATGTTTACAATATGTCATACATATATTCGTCTACTGAGTAAATGCTTTTTGGATCAGTAGAAGTTTATTTTTAAATGAATTAATGTTTTTAATCATTTTTAAATCATTGGAAAATTTATTAAAAATTAATTACCCATGGCAGATATACTTTTTTTGAACAAAGTCGTTTTACAGTTTCCATTTTTAAGTTTATTATGATGTCTAATAGTTTGACAGGTTTCGTAATTATTAATGTCCTTTTTTTATAAATAAAGCTAATTCATAAATATGTAGCGAAGGGAGTGTCATGATTTTTATTTTCAATATTTATTTCGTTCGCGAATTGCGCTAGGTCCTTTTTCATAATCCTAGTACATTGTAACCAAACAAAGATTTACAGACCTTCAATTCCTGTATTTGTTGCGTGGCGTCCGCAAGGCAAACCTCCAAGTTGTGTTTCAGTTCTTCTAGACGACGCTCCTTGGAACGACAGTCTTCGAGGCGCAACACCAGTTCCTGGAGTATATTATTTTTATTTACAAATCCGCAGTTATTTTAGGAATATCGAAACTATTATAAATTTGGCATGTACGTCTGTCTGTCTTTGTATGTCACAAACGTTTCACTCAGATACTATATTGGCACTAATGTGTGAATACAAAATATTAAACAGCGTTGTCTTTTCATACCTTCATGCAATGAAGAAACGAAAACAAAAACTAAAAATTGGGATGATAAAATACATTGGACAAACACACATTGGATGCTGATGATGATACTTCTGCTATTGTATTCTCGAAATTCTAAAGTTATATGTTTTGTCTTTTTTATTTCATACCAAAGTGATTTTTTTTTTTTTTTTTTTTTTTTATATTGTTACAACTTAAGTTCGACAAAAACATATTCCACTTCTAATCTGTAAAAACACATTTTATTACCTGTGGGCATTGGAACTAATTAGTATTCTTTAATAATCGTCTTCTTTTGCTTACTTATTTATTGGCACACTTTTCTAGAGAACAGCCTATTGTTCTATTGTACTCGTATACGGCCGGCTGAATCATTAGCCACGTGCTGCGGATTACGTCGACTGCGATAAACAGATTGAAACGATACGGAATTGAAAACCATATCCGGGATTGTATTCTCTACGCATGCCTGCCTGAGATTCTTCGATACGAGTCAAACTTTACTTGAAGCATACCTGGTCCCTGGCCCTGCAGGCCTCCTCCAGGTCCACGATCCTCTGCCTGCAGGAGCCCAAGTCGTTCCTGGCCGCGTTGAGCATAGCCTCGAGTTCAGCGCCGTGGCGGCGCGCGGCCGCCGCCTCGTTGGAGCACCTCTCGCGTTCTTCGCTCTCGTTCTGAAGCCTTCCAGAAATACAATAACTAGGTTAATGAATCATTGTTAACCCCGACCTATTTGGTCGCCGCCTCTTTTGTTTCTTTTTTCTTCCGTCGCATCTGCCACTATGCCATGTGACATAGTCTACGTTCGACCGCTGAACGCATCGCTGCTCCCGCACAAACCTCGCCGCGTCTTGTGCGTTGTACCGCTTTTTACACCCGCTTACAACAACCCGCACGTTGGAAGGTGCACGCTGTTCCTATTAGCTGGTCCACTAAGTCGAAGGAACCGCAAGATAAGAAGAAAGGATCACGAGGAAGAAGTGCCGCTGCGAAGACGCATCGTTCGTAGCGTGTCTGGTGCGGCGTACCTTATCCTGCAAGTCCTTTCCTTCTCTTTATCCCCGCTCCCGCCCGCGCCATCAAACATTTTATTTTAATTAAATGGTAACATCATATCGAGGGCTTCACAACATATAGGCGTATACGCAAAAATGCTATTTTTTTGTTATATACTAAAATGCATGTTAAAATTTAGAAAGTCCTACCGGTATGCAAGTATACCTAAATAGAAGGGTATTCCAAATTTCAGCTTTATACAATCAAATAGTTTTGTTTGCTTCACAATTTTGTCCCTTGTGTAAAACTGCCCTTTTGTCTGTACGCCCATTTGTTATGAAGCCCTCGATAACTTTGATAACTTCGTAACACACAGCTGATGTAGCTACGAGTTAGTATGAGAAATTAATTATCATTGTGATGTTACACGCGCACTCGCGTTTGTTCGGGACTCATCGGCGTGTATTCGGTACTCAGATACTTCGGGTTCATAAACTTATTTTTAATTTTATTTGATATAATTTTATATTGTATCGAAAAATTAACGAAAATGTCATAATATATCTGTCTTATTAAAAAATTATTCAACAACTCAATTATTTGCTGCTGATATTGGTACGCAAACGGATATATGTATAGATAAACAAAATAATTCTTTAGGACCAAATTTAGATGACAAGTGTACAACTTATAATGATAACCGGTTTTTTCGTAGTTAATAAAATGTATATTATACATCAGAACATTAATGGACTTATTTCAAAGTCAGATATTATTACAGTGTGTATCGATGACATTGCAGAAACAGGTAAACCACTTGATATATTATGTTTTACGGAACACAACATGATATTTGAGGATGTAACTATTCTAAAAATACTGAATTTTCAATTAGCTACTTATTTTGTGCGTGAAAATAGAAATGGGGGATCATGTATACTGGTACGTAATGGTATAAGGTTTAAAGTTTTAGACAATTTATCTAAATTTAGTATAGTAAATGTAATTGAAATGTGTGCAATAGAGTTAGTTTCCGAAAAAATAATCATTTTATGTATGTATAGAGTACCCAAAAGTAAAGAAAGTAAGATTTATTTTGACGTATTCTTCAGTACGCTCGAAAGCATTCTTTGTAGTTTAGCCACCAATAACAATAAAAAGATAATAATTTGTGGAGACTTTAACATAAATCTACTAGAAACCTCTACACAAAGCCAAAAAATTAAGCAGATAATCTTAAGCTATAACCTTAAATTTTCTGTAAGTGAAGTTACAAGACCAAATAGTGGTACCTGTTTGGACAATATGATCCATAACGTGCGCGAAGCTAAATCTGAAGTAATAGAACTAGCAGTCTCCGACCATAAAGCTCAGCTTATGACATGTCCTATTAAGAAAAAATGTGTTTTCCCTTTCTGGTATTCATGGCATCGGGTATACAGTGAGGAATATCTTGTCAAGTTCCGAAAGTACATTACTAGTGTATCTTATACTGAAGTTTTAGAATCAACAGACGGTGAGTCTGCTTTTAATGCATTCCATGACATATTTAAATTATTTTTTGACTTGTGCTTTCCTATAAATCGCAAAAAAACATACTCTAAACCTAAACCAAGATGGATATCAAAAGGAATAAAAAAATGTAGTAAACGAAAAAAAGAACTTCTAGCAAAATACAGGAAATCTAATGATATACGAGATAAGAAACATTTTCAGGAGTACTCAATCAGATATAATAAAATCATTAAACTCACTTAAAAAGCACAGAATAGTTACTACGTACAAAATTCAAACAACAAGTCAAAAGCAACATGGAAAATTATAAATAAAAATAAACAGATATATCCAAAAGAAAGTGTAAGGGAAATTATACATAATGATAAAGTAATTAGCGATCCAAATAAATTAGCACAAATATTTAATGATTATTACATAGACAATACACAAAATATATACAAGGATAATTTAACGAATAATATTAAAGTTGATAAATGTATATTGAATTATAACACTAAGACAATATTCATAAAACCAACAAATCCCGATGAAATATATGCTATAATAAAAGGTCTAAAAAATACGCATAGTGTCGGATATGACGATATATCCACAAAAGTAATTAAATATGTTGGTAGTACCATTGCTCCACTGCTTAGCCATATATTTAATCTATGTATTGAACAGGGAATATTTCCATCAAAATTAAAAGTAACACTAATTAAGCCTATACATAAAAAGGGAAGCAAGACAGATATTAAAAATTATAGACCTGTAGCTTTAATCCCTATAATATCTAAAATATTTGAGAAAATAATATATAATAACCTGATCAACCACTTTGAAGGAAATAATATACTGGTGGAGGAACAAAAGGCATTCCGAAAAAATAAGTCAATTGACTCAGCAATATATGACCTTCTAAAAGTTGTATACCCGCGAATTGACAAAAGGTTACCAGTTTACGCTATATATCTTGATATGACTAAGGCATTTGACTATGTAAAACATGATATTTTGCTGACTAAATTGGAAATATATGGGATACGGGGAGTGGCACTACAGCTTCTAACATCTTATCTTGGTAACAGAAGTCAAATAACGCACATAAACAAAATATGTGTTGAGAACAATGTGCAGTGTACTTATACATCTACACCAAGATCAGTAAATATGGGCGTGCCCCAAGGAAGTATCCTGGGTCCCCTACTCTTTCTAATTTATATCAATGATCTGCCTAGAGCAATACATAACCCAATGATCCTGTATGCAGACGATTGCACAATTATGTGCACGAAAGAGGATGAGATAATAACAAGTCTCAATTCAGTAATTCAATGGCTTGAACATAACAATTTACAAATCAACCTAAAGAAGACAAACCTTATGAATTTTCGCCAAAGACCAAATTGCGATTCCGATATAAGGGTACGGTACGGGGACAATGAACTGAGTGAAACAAACACTACAAAATTTCTGGGGCTACACATCGATAATAATATGAAGTGGAAAACACATATTGACCATATACACAATAAAGTATTACAATTCTCATATGCACTACGGCTGCTTAGTAAAGTTGTTGATCAAAAAACGGTTATTGTGGCGTATCATGCATATGTAGTATCTAGATTAAAATATGGTATAATATTCTGGGGGAATGCAACTAACATCGAACACTTGTTTATTGCTCAAAAAGGTTGTATACGCTCTATTTGTGGCTTAAAAAGGCGAAATAGCTGTAGACCATACTTTAAAAGCCTTAAACTGCTCACTTTACCTTGTATATATATCTATGAAGTGGCGCTTCATGTCAGAAGATACCCTGAGCAATATGAAGACATCATAAGCTCACGAAGATGTGACTTATTAAAATTTAATAAAAGGTGCACAACAACACTGTTTGCACGTAGCATATTTATGATGTCCATAAAAATATATAACAAATTACCATTAGACATAAAAACATGCCGCGAATTTAAGACATATAAATATAAGCTATTTACATATTTAACAGACAAGACATATTATTCAATACAGGAATTCTTTGACAGTAGCAATAAATGATTAAAATATATACCAATATAATTCTGACAAGGATAATAAATGCACTGACATCATTATATCTAACAAGCGTATCAATATTAGTTTTTTTTTTGACATTTAATTTAATTAATTTTTTTTTTGTTCTATGATAAGTTATTATTTTCAAACAGTGTAAAGGTGGTCTGGAAGATATCGCCTGCGGCGATAAGACCTCCTATTGTATATACATATATGTAACTTGTATATATATGCAATAAAGAACATTCATTCATTCAATTATTTACTCAGGGAATAAGTAAGAGCATTTTCTTTAACTAGTTAAAACTTTAAGTAGTTAAAATTTGACACAAGTTTACTCCACAAGGAAAACACTGGGGTGTTTTAGTGGGTATACCGGCAAATAGTCCGCAAGCCCTACACTACCCCATTGTTGTCTCAGCAGTGCGGGGTCCGTAAATGAATTTCAACTCCAACAAAAAAGGTAGAAAATATTTAATGAAAAAAACATGATAAATGCTAATAAAGTGCATTAATTACTGGTTTTAAGTAAAAGGGAGTTATTAGTAATCCCACCTGGGATGATGTTAGTCTTAGTGACTATCACGCGCATATAATGATCCTTTTAAACTACTATATTTACTTAGTTGTTTTTTTTTTCAAAATTATCTGATTAGATACCTGAATAATTGACTAGGATATTTTGTAAAACTCTTATAATACCAGTTAGGGTTTTTTTTAATATTGCATTTATTCAGCAGACAAGCAGACAGGCCACCTGATAGAAAGCGGTTAACATCGCCTATGGACATTCGCAACACCAAGGTGCTACAAATACGCTGCTGCTCCCTTAAGGGAGACTGGAACCTGGCCACTAATACCGGAACACAACACAAGGTCATTATGGCATCGTATTCTCGACCAGGGGTGGTAGCCATCCAGTCGGGCAAATGCCTTATCTGTAGCTGTGAGGTATTTTCATTTGCCTGGAAACTCCTTTGAGTAATTTCGCTATTTCGAATTATATAAGATTTGACTCTGAAGATCCCCTCTGTATACATAAATGTTAGTTAATCATTAACAGCGTTATTTTTAACGCTTTATTCACTCGCATCTAACAATGACAAAAATGTGTCAAATATTCTCGCCGTTTCGATTGCACGATTCGCTGCTCGCAGTATTATATCAGTCGTCCTACACATTGGCTTGCCAACCTTACTTTATAATAACGTACTTTAAACACTTGCATAAAAATAAAGTATGTGAAAATACTCAATTTCCAATATTTACTCTGATGTGTAAAATGAAATACTTATAATTACTGAACTATTATCGATCCAGCTTTCACTGAAAGAGTTTATTCAGTAATGAATCTCAAATGACGAGAAGATAGGACTTAACATCTATAAATTTATTAAAAAATGAATTGTACGTTTATTTAAATTTGGAATGTGAAGGTAGCTTACAAAAAATTAAAAATTATGAAAACTTGTTAGTATATTCAAGAAGGAAAAAAAATTGTGTCTCCAAGAGACATAAACAAAATTTTGAAAAATACTTTCTTTTTGCCCTACTTAAAAAAAACGTTATTTTTCTCAAATATAGTTGCAACGCGACCTAACCTGGACTGCAGCTCCTTGATGTCGTGGTTGGCCTGCTCGAGGGCCGCCCGCTCCCTCTTGAGCTGGCCCTCGGCGGCCTTCAGCTCGCGCGCCACGTGCTCCCCTCCCGTCTCGCTGTCCTTCAGCAATGTCTGGACGCGGGAGAGCTCCAGCTCGAGGGATGTGCGGTTCTCTTCCAATCCTATCATAATTGAAATAAATTTAAATCTCAGTTATGTTAAATTCGTTGTATTTTAACAAGTTCATTTATCCTCACTAATAATAGAGGGTACTTTGTATCTATTACCCAAGTGCTCGACTCGTTACGTCTTCGCTCAAATCACAGAGTACTTTATATATACTGGTAGCTCAAATATACAAACGTGCGGAAGAAACGACGAGAGAGCATTTACACTTTAGCATTTTAGTCGGGTGCAATATCAATCCGGCTGTAGTCGATGCACGTGTCGTAATAGCGCTCAAGGGCAACTAATTATTGTGCGGGAAGTGATATTTAAATAAATCGGTCATCGACATAATAATATTACAACTTAGTTACACTTCACACACACATCTCTTTATTATTTATTTCAGTGTAGTGCTCTTTGGTGGCGGTTTTTAAAGAAATAATACTTAATGGGAGGCGTGTTTCAGGAGCACAATCGTACAGGGTTTACCTTGTTTGGGGTCCTATCTTCCCATTTTATTAAGTGTCTCAAATTTTGGACCCTATAAATTTTTGTTTTTGTTTTTATGGGAAGTAAGTAAATAAGAAAGAAAAACATTTATTCAAAACTACATACACACCAAAACGTACTTATAAATAAGACAATACAATTGAAATGAAGTTTTGAATCGGTCCTAGCCAGCATGATGCTGGTTGGCTCAACCGGCGCTGGTCTTCCGCTAGGGCCGTTCCAGTCACTTACCGAATAAATTATTATATTAAAAAAATGCTTACCTGCTATCTTATGATAGGCCTCGTCTCTAGCCCTCGCAGCTTCCCGTCTCTCGTGCTCTGCTCTCTTCACGTGATCCCTCAGATCCCTGCAGCTGGCGTTGTACTTGTCCCTCTCCGCCGTGCAGTTGGTCAACTGACGGCGGACGTCGGTCAGCTCCTTGCGAAGGCTATCCGACTCGTTCTCCACTGAAATATGAATGATATGACAAAGGAACATCCATAAATTCCGTCACATATTAAGGGAGGGGGAGCGACTTGATGAACATTCACATACTGGATGTTTCAGTCTTTGACGGACTTGGTAAAAACGAAACATGTTTTAAATAATAAAACGTTCAAAAGCAAGAAGAGAATGACCCGAATGTAGCATCAAGTAATCATTTAGGGTTTTTTTTATTCAGACTAGAGTTCAATCAATTCTCAAGAATCGATTTTTATATGAAATGATGAGGCCATCTAGCAACGTTGCGTAGTTTACAGCTAACTTCACTTCGTACGTCACTGCGGCCGCGCCCACTCGCCAGAAGTTGGTGCATGTACTTTTTTGAATTTTCATTCGCTACATACGCTTTCGCGTCGTCGTTAGTCGCTGCTGTACCCGTTGAGCAGGTGTACGTCCATAAATAATAATATTAAAAACTGATCGAATAACTACTATCTGGTAATTAAGAAGTGATCCTTAATCAAGTACACAAAGACTAATAAGTCTTGCATCAAGTGGAAGAACTGGGAATAGGTTATAATATCGGCTTCCCCTTGTGTCTGGTGTTGTGGTGAAGGTGAGTGGGTATATTTTCTTAGCCGCACAAGTGGTTATCGTATGAGTTTATCTTGAATGCATCGCATAATTTTGGTTTTATATTATATTGGGTCTCGAACGCTGGTTCATCATAGCCCCTATACTACGTGTTAGGGCTATTTACACGCCTTAACAAAACTAGAGGTCCCGGCAGACGTTTTCCTGTTGTGAAAAAAAACTAAGAGTCGATCTCAGCGCCAGCCACCGGTTCCAATTGTGAATGTTAGCCATCCGGCGATCCACTCAAACACACAAAAAAAAATCATCAAAATCGGTATAGTTGTTCTCAAGTTATGCGCGTACATACATTTTTATATAGAAGATTTTAGATGAAATGTATATAAAATCAAAATTTCTGTGGAAGATTCGTAATTTAATTGTTGAGATGCAGATTTGTCGTGAGTGAATTCTGTCAATTTATATACCTTCAAAAGTGTGCCCTGAAACAATAATACTCACATTCCTTCAGTTTCCGCATGGTCTCCTGCAGCTGTGCGTAGGTGTTGTCATACTTGTCCTCGGCCAGGGAGAGGTGCGCGCGGACTTCGGTGCACTCCCTCTGCACGGCCTCCTTCTCCAGGTGCAGTTCCTTGATGCGGTTCTCGAAACGGGCGCAGTCGTCCTCAGCTGCAGCCCTATTCACCATCATTAATGACATTACTAGGATATGCCCGCGACTTCGTGCACGCTTCACAGGTAACGAAGATTACAGTTCTGCCCTACTGATTGCACTCGCAGTAAACGACATTTTTGGCTTTTTTGAAAAAATGGTACCCTACGGCGCTAATCTATACATAAAGCTTGAATTTTCTGGATTTTCAGATACACTTAAAAGTTACCACTGCTCCGGTGGTTCGGGCATGTGGAAAGAATGTATGATGAAAGAATGACTAAACAGATATACAATGCAAAAGTGGATGGATGCAGAAGTCGCGAAAGGCCACGACACACCTTCCATGATCAAATTGATCATGTATTAGCAGAAGGTGATGTCAGGAGCCTCAAGAACAGGCGAGCGTGCATGACAAGAGCTATGAATGTCAAAGAAGCAAGTGAGGTGTGTAAGAATGGGCCTGTGTGGCGCTCTGTTGTTCGTGCCTACCCCGCTAGGGACCTGGCGTGAAGTTATGTATGTATGTACTTAAAAGTTATGTAACATGAACATGTTGTAAACATTAAATTGCACCGGTCGTTTGACCGCACCTTATTTGCACTCCATCAATGTTTACCCATTGACTAGCGATACGCAAATTAAATCACCGATGAAATCAGTGATTTATAAATCTTTTTCCTTAAAACATTTAAATCACTCTTTTAAATCTTTGGTTTCGAATGACATAATTTATTCAGTTTTTTTTTTTTTTTTTTTTTTTTATTGCAGGAGATCAGCAGACAGGCAGACGGCCCACTTGATGGACAGCGGTTACCATCGCCTATGGACATTTGCAACCTCAAAGGTGCTACGAATGCGCTGCTGCTCTCTTTAGGGAGCCTGGAACCTGGTCACTAATGCCGGAACACAACTCAAGGTTGTTATGGCGACATACTCTAGACCAGAGGTGGTAGCCATCCAGTCGGGCAAATGCCCTACCACCTGGCTGTGGGTTGTTTTGTCGCCTCTTACGACAGGCCGCCAGGCCGCAGGAAATTGTATTCTTTCTCCGTTCCTGCACGGATAAAACGGCATTTGACCGGTTTTAAGCTTTACAATAACGCCAGAGAGTTTAATTTACTGTGTATCATCATTGTATTTCTTATAGTGCGCATGTTATCTCATTTCAATTCACAATATCCTGTATCTATTGTCTCATACTGCATCTAAGTATCTGATCTGTTATCATCATTCCATGTGACTAAAATCAATCTTAACGTAGTGAGTTAAAGATGTATTTTCCAAACCAAAGATTTAAAGAGTGATTTCGAATTTTGAAAGATTATACATCTTTTAAATCAATCACTCCTGAGTTAGACACCATTGACTGATTTGATTGATTGGGATAAATTTTCGAATATTAATATACAGATTTTAGTCAAAAATAGATTTTTATAATTTCCAAATTGGTTCAATAGATTGATGAAAAATAGAAAAATTTGTTCAAAAGCTTGTTCTAAGTTTTAAGGAACAATTTCTTGATCACACAAATTGATCCTTAGAAGCTACACTTGGATTTGGTATAATAATACAGAATGTGCTTATTTTTTCACAATCAGCCGATTCGCTTCCTTACGAGGGCAATTGTTTTTCTAAAATCATTAATGATATAATGATTATGGAATAATGATTTCATTGAAGAAATTTAGCACATAAAAATTATGTTTTATATTAATATTTATAATTTCAATATCATTTTATATTATTAGTTACATATCAAATGCCGGCCTATAAAAAATGTATAAAAGTATTAGTTTATTTACTTATGTGCTGACCGTACACTGCTACAAACGCAAAAACCTCTTGAAGCTAATTTATCTCTGACAGTGTCAGCCTTATACCTTACTAATAGAAGATGGTGACCTAGACTCGATATTCCACTTAACGCCATGAGGTTTCGTTATATGTAGGTAGAATACAATATAATAAAATGTTTTTAGCTAGACGTGTTGCTGGGGAGTTTCTTGCCGCTTCTTCTCCTCATAGAATATTAAGTGGATTTAAATTTTGACTTTAATGACCTTCAAAAAGTGTTCCAGTAGAACTTATTTTGAATAAAAAAAATTGAATATTTTTTTTAAATTCTATGTAAGCAAGTTTTATTCGTACAAAACATTTTAGCTTAAGAAATATGTATTCTATTCCAAAACTCACTTCGCCTCCTCGAGCCTGGTCTTCATGGCAGCCAGCTCGTCCTTGAGCTGGTTGATGAAGTTCCTGTCCTGGTCCGCCCTCGCTTGGGCGTCCCTCCTCACGCGCTCCAGTTTGTTTTGCTCGCAGTCTAATATACGTTTCGCGTCTTCCAAACGCTCAAACAATGCCTGTTGCTCTTGGTGAACTGCAAATATTATTATTTTTAACCAATAAAAAAAAAGAAAAAAAACAACTAGCCAGAAAGGAACTAAGCTTCAAGAGTAACTAGAAATCAATTATTATTTACTACAACATATTAGAGTGTGAAGTAAAACATAAAAATTAAAAATATTTTACAATGTTGTTATTTTTTGTTTTATATTAGTATCAACTTCAAGGTGTAGAAAATACATTCTTTTGCTTTTTGATTACTCTTCAAGTAAGTAATATAGCAAGTATCCAATAACAATGAAATTTGTATGAAACTATTCCGAAGCTGTATTGAATCCAATGCAAAAAGAATGATTAAATTCGGTTCAGACACAAAAAAATTATGGCTGTAAAAACTGCAACAACAACACATGTCCCATACGATTTTAATGATTTTTCTGCTATATCTTCGGAACATAAATTTTGATAGCAACAAAATTTATATGGGATCATTTTGAAGCGTTAGTGAGTCCAATTCTAACAGATTTATCACATTTTTTCAGAAGCAAAAAGTTATATCCGTTACACTATGTTTTTTTTAAGTCGGTTAAAAAATATCTTATATTTTTGACTCACCCATGAGCAAAGCCTGCTGCTTATCATTCTCGGCCCTAAGCATGGCTTCGTCGTGCTGCAGTATGAGTTGGTCCCGCGCCGCTAGCAGTTTCTTCTCTCTTTCCCTCGCGCTCGCTTCGCATGATTCCCTCTCGCTCGTCAGCGATGCTATCGTTTGATTCAGCTTATGCTCCAATGCTTGACGGAGTTGCTCCTGTTTAAAGTTGTAAGTTAAAAGCATCATCAGCCACGAATACGTTGGAGCGAAGCCGCTCTATAAAATAAAATTAAAAAGGAACTTTGCGAAAAAAGACCTGCCCAACTATTGTCATGACCTAAAACTATTGTGGTATAAAGTAACTCGAATATTTAAGCTTTTATGAAGTATGAGAAATATAAAAAACTGCAGTGTTCTCCATTGCTTATATAGTCTACTAGCTGTTCCCACCCGCTTCGCCCGGCGAATGACAAACAAACAAACAAATTGAGAAAACATGGAAAAAATATATAGCCTATAGCCATCTACGATTAATTCCGCGTCGAATGGTTGTGGTTTCATGCTGATCGGTCCAGTAGTTTTCGAGTTTACCTCGGACAAAGAAAACAAAATTTGCTTATATATATATATATATATATAGATAAGATATTACGGCTGTTTTTTTAAATAGCTTTAATGTACAAACACGGCATTATTAGAATATTTTATATTATATTGAGATCTAAAGAAAAACGACTTGAAACGCACTGGTCGATATTGTTGATTGTGCGGTATTGATTGATTTTGTGGGACACGGTGTATGTGGAACGCGAGTTATATATACCTCACTCGCTCACATTTATGTTTCTCTCTCTCTGTTCGCAGCTATTGTAACAGTATCTCAGACCAAATTAATGTTTAATGGTTGCAGGAAGCAATTGTATTGTAAACATTAAATACTTAAGTAAAATGTCATTGTTATAGTAATGATATACTTATATCCAGTAGAAGACTGGATTGGTTGACAAAGTATTTTCAGTCTAAAACAGAAGGATCAGGATGTGACAAGGCTTGGGGAGCGCTCCAGGCTTTGCTTCATCCTGGTCCTTCAGCTTGTCCATCTAGCGCCTACCGGTGACCTTACATACAAAATGGCTAAGATTTTAGATTATTAGTAGACTGACTTTGACTTAGTAATTTTTTAAACATATTCACCAACCTTTTCGTCTTTCAACTTAGTGATATTCTCAGTTGTGGTGCGATTGATGTTTGTTATGATCTGCTGGTATTCCGCTTCCTTCTTCCCAGACTGTTGCTGCAGAGAGTTCTTCGTCTCGCGGAGTTTACGCTCGCTGTTCTCCAAGTCTTTGCTTAAACGGGCTATTTGACCTGGATTGTTATATACATGAATATACATCTTGTATAGAGTTAGGCAAAGACAGCCTTTGCTTCATCTGTTTTCATTAATTTACACATTTACGTTTACTTGAAGTGCCGTTTTCTTCATCCTTTCTTTGAAACCTCAATGAATTTTAATCATAGTAAGGATGCTGCGGTTTACATTGTTTAACTTTGTTATCACACTACTGCTATCATACACAACATTTTTATCAATTTCATTTAATTAAAAAGTATCCGCTGTTTAAAAAGTAAGCTGATAATAATCATAGAATAAAAAACAATGGTCGTTTATAAACCGTATTTATTCTGAGCGTACTTCATCCCTAGTATTCCCAATTTAAGTATATTCCTAATAAAACTACGTTTTAACGGTTTTAAGCGCGGTAATTTATTTTATTTTGGTTTATCAGACGTTTCCGTGACCACGGCCACTGAAAAGCGGCTAAATTACCGCGCTTAAAACCGTTAAAACGTAGTTTTATTATGTATACAAGTCGCGAAAACTTAAGAAAATATTAAGTATATTCCGTTAGAGTTTATTATTCTTGCACAATAATTAGTCATCGTAGAGCACTACAACGACATGTGCAGCGGACCATAGCCGAAGAAGAACGATAATTCGTCGCTACGCCCGCTCGCTTTTATATCCGAGCGATAACGAAACGAGCAGAGTAATAAAAAATGGGTGCAAATATTATCTACTCAGTAATTCAACTTATTAACAATAGTAGAATAATGTAACATACCATGCACTCTCTATACATACCTAAACCATCTTATTTATTTTATTTTATTTAGGTTTATGGCTTGGTAGATAGGCTTTTAAGCCAGGTCTTAGATTACAATTTTAGTTTCATCATTTTCTTAAGCCTATGTGTAGCACAGCTGAACTGGGGGTTATCAGCTGAGCCTATCCAACGAAGTTCTTGTGACAACTCAAAAGGCCACATTTGACTATACAGTGTAACTATTCTGCCACAAATCAAATAATCACTACTCAAAAACTATCAATATCCTACACTATTGTTCATTTTGGAGTAATTTGACACATTTTTAGAAAATAAAACAGCACAGCACAACATTTATTTTCAGTTCCTGCCTAAATATCCCCTAAACCATCTTAAGCTTCCTACCTTCAAATGTATCTCATATATAAAATTCTCGTGTCGCGGTGTTTGTAGTCAAATTCTCCGAAACGGCTTGACTGATTCTGATGAAATTTTGTGTGCATATTGGGTAGGTCTGAGAAGCGGACAACATATATTATTCATCCCCTAAATGTTAAGGGTAGTCCACCCCAATTTTTTTAATTTTTGTCAATTTTTTATTTTTTTATGATATAGCATTAAAAAATACATACAACCCTAAATGTTCAACCCTCTACGATCAACCCCTATTTTTTCGGGCAGGACGACGTCGGTGAGACAGATAGTTTGTATATTCTTCTTCAAATATCGAAAAATAATAATTGGTACTTGGCTATCTATTCTATTTATTTTAAATATTGTACATGATAAGTTTCTTTTACATCATAAATTCATTAGAATATGAAACTTACCTTTATAATTTTCCTGTTGCACCAAAGTTTCTTGTAGCTCTCTTTCAAGCTTATTCCTTTTATTATCAGTTTCCTCGAGCATATTCGCTGTATCGAAGAGAACGGCTTCCAAGGCGTCCTTCTCGGACCTGACTCCAGCCAACTGCTCCTGGAGGTGGTGCTTGTCTTTCTCCAATGTGTCTATCAGCATCTGTATGAAAATAAATAGATGAAAAATTTAAATAATATGAGTCATTTATTTTCAGACTGTTTTGAAAAAGTTATTTATTAACTTCTATTTAGAAGTAAATTTCTCGATTCTCCTGGATTGGATGAATACCTGGCTCGATACCCGGTATGGTTAATTTCGGGAACAAATTTTCAATTATTTAATGTAATCTGGTTATAAAGGATCGGCCCCAGAATAGTCCGTGAAACCAAGCGTAACTGGCTTGAAATGGAAATGTGCATTTGTATGTTATATATTATTATGACAATTAAATGGTTATAGATATCTTTGTAGTATGTACTTAGGCATAAACTGGTCCATTTCCGGATAAAATAAAATGAAAATAGTAATTAAGTTTTAAGTGTATATCCTACCTGTTTCTCCTCCCCATCTTTGACATGATCCTCCAAGGCCCGGTTGATCCTTCCAATAGTCTCGTTGGCTTGTTCCAAACGTTGTTGTAAGCGAATTATTTCCTCGTTCAAAGTGTCTTTCTTACGAACCATTGCCGTCAGTTGAGAGCTTAATTCGCCACGCTCCCTGTTATAAAAAGACCACGTGCATATACACAGTTCCACATTTCGGCAACGAAGCCCTAAAAAATGTGTACGAAAAACAACAGCCCATGTCTGTACCATTTAAAAAAAACTTTATTTATTTATTTCAAAATTGAATCTTACAGATTACTTACTCAGTCTTAAGTCGAGTTGCCAACAAATCCCCAGCAAGATATTTTCTTTAATTTATATTATGGTTTCGAATTAAAATGTCCGAGATACCTGGCAATGATCACAATACAATAATAGGCCGTAAAGATTACAAAACACAGTGGGCTGTTTTTTAATTACACATTTTAACACAAGTAAACAAAAGAAGACCAAATGCCGAAAGGTAATAAAATGTGCGAAATAGGTATGCAGGTGTGTATTTGTCTTTGTCGGTCGTAACATTATGCTTAGACATTCGTAGTACTTTAGAAGTGAAACTTCTTTATCGGCGTTTGAAAAAAAACCGTCACACTTTTCGGTTACGCGTCACATTTTTCCGTTACGCGCGATATTGTTCTTTTATTTAACTAATTTAAAGAAGTTTCACTTATTACGTGTGTACACTAGTACACGAACACATTTTTTATATTATATATATTTTGAACTGTATGTATTTATAACTGTATTTTGAATTGTTTAATCAACAAAGCTATTTTTAAATGTATAATTAGTGAAATAAGTTTCAACACCTTAATACTGTTCAGTTTCTTACGCCTTGTTTAAAGTTCAAATGGGAAGGGCACTTTAGGACTTTAGAAGCATATATCTTATAAAAACTCATGGAATCTTTATTTCATACCTGCCATTATGAAAGGGTTAATGTAAAATTTCGTTTAATTTAGCGTTAACTATGAAATAGAAATATTAGTAGAATGGTTGTGGTAAAATACGCATAGATTAAGGGATGTAACATAATTAAAACAATTCAGAATTTGCTATAAGTGCTGGTAGTATTTGCCCGAGTGGCTATTACCCCTGGTGTACAAAGTATGTATGTCAGCATTTTACAAGTTAACAACACATTTATATTCTTATATTTTCGGCAAGAAAATCAGTGTCATTACAGCACTCGTTGGGTTTGGTATTTCTTACATTTTACCCTTCCTAAACTAAAACTGTTCACAGTTTTTTTGGTCCTTCGAGCCGAATCTTGGTATACCACCATAACAACCTTGAGTTGTGTTCCGGCATTAGTGGCTATGTTCGTTTAGAGAGCGACAGCGCATTTTTTTTGGTTTTGCATGAATAAAATATCAAATAAAATAAAAAAAATTGTACCTCATAACTTGACGCAATTCCAACTCAACTTTCTCCCTCTCCCCTTCAATGAACTTGATCTTCTCACACAAAGAGGCCTTATCTGCTTCCAACTCCATTCGTGTCTGTTCGGCAGCCAACAGCTCCTTACGCAGTGAATTCAGATCGCCTTGCTGTTCCGACGATTGGTTCGATAGACTTGATTTTTCATCTTCAAGCTGAAGAGAAACATATTTTCAAAACTAAAAGATTTGGGAATTTGGAAATAAGCATAGAAAATTAATGAGAATCATAATGTATTGGGCAAGTCCCTTTGTTTGCGAGCGATTGTCCAACGCGCATATTGACGGCAACCGGGTTTTGAACTAGTACACATTCCTGTTTTACTACAATTATCAAGCACTGGAAACTGAAAGATGGTTAAAAACTTGTTTGCGACAAAGAATGCACGCGGTTAAGCTCGGGAGAATGACCCAATTTTCTTTTTCCCAATATCTGTCTATGTCACTATAGTAGAATTATTTTATCCGTGCAGTTTAAGTCACAAATTAAAGCTCGGCCTCAGCCCGGCTAAGGTGGTGAGCATGTTGCGCGGGCGCAACGCCATTATCGATAAAAACTCAATTTTATCAAAGAAAGATTATCATTCTTATAAAAATCATTATTATCTTTTTGCTGTTAATTTTAAACTTAGATAAGTATTTATATTTATTTTTAATATAACTTGTTACATCTAAACTTTTGTACTTATATTTTTTAATACATAGATACCTAATTAATAATTTAATCATTATATTAATACATTTATTATCAAAATTTACATTTTAAAATATATAAATATTTTTATAAATAAATACTATTTTTTACATCATAAATAATATTTATATATCTTTGTCATCTTTACTTTATCAAGAATTAATTCTTTGTCTTTTTTTTTTACTTTAGATTTTTTTTTTTTTTTATTTTTTTAATACGTTGTTTTATCTATTTTTTCTTTCATTTATATCACTAACCCACAAAATAAGAAAACTAAATGCACTATCGATAACGCTTATCGACAACAATAATGCGTATCACTCACGGGCCTGCCCATAAGGCCCGTGAGTGGAAGAGAGAGCGAAATACGAGTTTCACCGCTCCGATTATTATGACCCAAACTGCACGGAGAAAATAATTCTACTATAATGCCCATTTGTCATTCTTTTTTTTCATATTTGCTGGTCAAAAAGTTACTACTTACGTGTTTATTATCTTCCAATAATTTCTTTTTGTCACACTCCAAATTTTTGATAGTCGATTCCAGTTTCTCTACCAAATCCTGGAGGTCGCCTCTCTCCAATAAGGTCCTCTCCAATTCGATTTCCAGTTCACCTATGAATCATGCTATTCGTTGTTTACTCAATTTGGGTGTCTGGGGTCAATCCCAGTTTTATCCGTTGTACAGTCGCGGAATGAAAATTCATCACCTTAAAGTCGACTTTTGCTTGCACGAGTACAATAAAAATACTGCCAATATTTTGTTAATGTTTTTATTAAATATAGAAACGTTGACAATGACATACGTTGCGATTACCAATAAGAAACAAGTAGCATATATTCACTAGGCTGACATAAATATTAAAACCAATAAAAAGCTGTTACATGTTTAAGCAATCTGCTTAGACAAGATAGACATTTAAACGACTTTGATCTAAGTAATTTTGAACTTTATTTTCAAATAGTCAATCATAATTTTCTGTGGAACAGTCTGGCCTGTGACTTAGACCTTTTCAAACTAAGTCACAGGTCAGACTGTGTGCTCGCGAAAATTTAAAAGAATCTATTTGAAAACTGGCGAACATTTTCATAGCACAACTGTACTGTAATTGACCATAACACTCAACTAATAATTCCTCCGGGTGTGCACACCCGAATGCATAGAAAGTAACACTGCCAGTTCCATTTGAAAATTTTAAATATAGATCACTTACATATCGGAAACCGATCTGCACTTTTCTCCGCAAAAGAAAACTGCAGTTCGGAATTATAAGTTGTGTAAAACTTGCTTCAAAAACCCAAATATGCTCCTCACGAAACCACAAAATGCTTAATACTATTGTTAATGAGTATAGATTCTCTTACTCCTATGTTTCTCCATCTGCGATAGAATTGAATCTGCTTCGAGCTTCTGCTGGTCCAACAGATCTCTTGCTAATAGTATTTTATTCAACTCTTCTCTAGTCGTTACTAGTTCTGAACGGAGACGTGACGAGCGTTCTTCTTCCGCTCTAAACATAAGAGAAACATTGTTACTCTGCTTACTTAACAACAGTTATTTTAATACGTGGCTGGAGAGCTTCAGCACGTCAAGCGAGTCTTACAACCCAATCAGCTGAAGACTCCACACCAACGTCACAAAGGCCCCAAACCACCTTCAGTTGAGCGGTGCCCTGCTACCCTACCCTACATCAAGGGGGTCACAGACAGAATTGGTCACATCCTCAGGCGAGCTTCAATCAAAACATATTTCAAGCCGCATAAAAAGATAACCCAATTTTTGAGACCTGTGAAATGCAATATCCCACTCCATGATGAAAATTCTACAAGCTCGATTGTGAGTGTGGATTATCGTACATTGGGCAAACAAAGAGGAGCATAAAAAACACGGGTAAAAGAACACGTTGCTGACATGAACACACAAAGTCTACGAAGTCTGCGATCAGTGAACACACGCTGGATAAATCCAACCACTACATCAGATTCGATAACCCACAAATCCTCGCGAAAGATAATCTTTTCATACCTAGAATAATGCGTGAGGCTATTGATATCAAAAAACACCCAAATTTCAATAGACAAGATGGATAGCAAGTACCACCTGTTTGAGATCCAATCATCAAAACTATACCTCAAGACACTGTGAGCTCTTTCTGCGTGCAACGGAGCACAAACGAACTTGACTGATAATTTATTTTATTTTTCCTTCCACCCATATTAATGTTATATAAAATTGTTTGAACTAGGCATGTTTGCTGAAGAGTTTCTTGCGCAGCTTCTTCTCTTCAAGCCACAACATGTTGCGAAGCGGCGGTAAATCAGATTAGGCTTCCATAGAGTAAATAATTACCATGAACAAAATTAAAACTAAATAATTAAAATGAACAAGTTGGCGGTAAACTAAATAAAACTTTAACAATGTGAAATGTCAACACTCGTTGACATTTCACATCTTTGTCTTCCATGATTACTTTTCAGTGGCCGAAACATTGGAATAACAAAAATCAAATAAATTACCGCGCTTAAAACCGTTAAAACGTAGTTTTATTATGTATACATGTCGCGAAAACTTAAGAAAATATTAAGTAAATTTAATTCTAGGCTTCAATTCCTCTTAGGTATGTACTAAAACTTTATAATGAAAATCCATACACTGAATATTGTTTTCATTATTCAGTGGCATAAAAAGACATGAGAAGAATTTACAGTGGTCAAAAACTGATTAATTACGTGGATCAGTAAGTCCCGGGAGTAACTAATAAAAACACATTTTTTGACAAAACTTGACTGTTTTCATCAACATAGTCTCCTTCAAGAGCAACACAATCAATCCAGTGCTTCTATAACATTTCAATACCTTTCTTGTTGAACGATTCATCTTTGGTCTCGAAATAAGCATTCGTTTCAGCGATGACTTCCCCGTTGGAGTAAAATCTCTTCCTTTAGAGCATTTTTTTGACGTCTGCAAACAGGTAGTAGTCGCTGGGGGCTAGATCCTTTGAATATGGTGGGTGCGGAAGCAATTCGAAGCCTAATTCTTAGCTCCAAACAGCGCTCGGAATCAACGACACGTTGTCGTTCCTGATCCGCCGTGAGCAAACGCGTCACCCACTTTGACAACAGCTTCCTCATAGACAAATGAAGACATGAGTGGATGAAGGTGATAAGTCGCATAATTCCAATAATGAGTAAATCGAGATAAAAGTTTTACTTTTATTTAAAACTGAACTTAACTTAACACCTTTTTCAAGTTTTTATTTTTTTTAATATGCCTTATCTATGGTCTAAGGTATGTAGTCATTTGGTATCGACTTATAACCTTCATCTACGCAAAAAAAAAACAAAAAACCGAATATGCGACAATCACCTTCATCCACTCACGTCTTCAAACGTTCGTGCAAAATAGCGTACACACTGTCGTAAGATATCTTTATGGTGTCAGCTATCTCACGCAATTTTAATTTAAGGTTTTCTAAAAAGATTTGGCGGAATTTTTGGTGGTTTCCGGTGTAACTACTTCATTTGGCCGGCCGGAATGCTCAGCATAGTGTCTGTACGACCATGTTGTAACTCAGCATACCACCGAGAAATGGTTGTTTTTGATGGCGCAGTGTCCCCGTTGCACATTTCAAGCCATTGCTGAGCTTGCGCTGTATTTCATCAAAAAGCAATCTTAAATCAACACACGAAATTATTTCGAATGCATTGTTTTGAGAATACCAAGACTAGCGTCACTTATATCGCTCTAGCTCGGGGACCAAACATCAGAATGTCATGAAATTTTGACAGGTATCTTTTGAAGGCACTCATGAAAAATCATACGGAACTTTTGTTGGCAACACCATCTATGTGTCAGTCCCGGGATTTATTGATCCACGTGTTAAGTATGGATTACGTTAGATACTCAGCAAACGTACATACCTCAAAACTGACTCTCTGTTAGCTGCTTCGCGATGCAACTGATCAACTTCAGAGTTCAAGTTTCTCTTCTCCGTCTCTAAAGCTTCTATCGTTTTCTCCAAACGACCGTTTATCTTTTGAAGCTTCTCGTAGTCGGATGTCAAAGATTCTACCTGTTAGTAAAATATTTTTTTCTAATTGGAAAAACAATACTACAAATTAATACAGGTTAGTAAAAAAACGAAAAGAAGACAGACCAGTGCTAATCCCTGTGAAAATGGTAAGAAAAGTAAAAAAATAATAGTAGGATGAAACCCGTTGGAAAAGGATGAGAATATAACAAAAATGAAAGGAAAAATAATTTACGGGCGATCTGAGGTCTGAAGTGGAAGGAGTGGAGTTTTAAGGGCGAAGAACGGTTTATCTCGAATTCCGGCAAAACTACGATTCCTATGGAAAAAAATAAAATGGTAAAGTTATAGGTAGTAACAAGATCTACAACTTTTGTTTTGATACTTTTTTCACATAACCTCAAAATTTGTGTGAAAATTTCAAATAACCAAGTTTTTGGTTTGGGTATCTTTTACAAAAAAAACACGAAATTTGGTGAAAACTTGCCTTTTTATCCCAAACACACTGTAATTTTTTTGAATAATAAGAATTATAAATTTTTTGAAAATATTTATATTTTCATCTTATTTTGTCTTAATATTAAAAAACCACGCTAAATTTCAATTGAAAATTCTCGCGCAAAATAACAGTTTTTTAAAGAATCGGTGGGCCTTTTGTTCGTTGAAATCTATTCTTTCAGATAGTGTAAAAAATATACATAGTACGTATACAGGTAGGTAAACGTAAATCCCAGAAAATGCAAAGCAAAAATCGTCAAACGCAGTTTTATTAAGAACTCTATGTTACCAATGAATTTCTTTAAATGGCTGGTTCTTATACCTCACTAGCTTCTGCCCGCGGCTTCGTCCGCGTGGAATAACAAAAAAGAAGGTAAGCTAAAAAAACCCGATTTTGAAACATTCTTCATTGGTACTCCGCTCCTATTGATCTTATCGCGACGATATATAGCTAATGGGTTATTTACCACTGAAAGAATTTTCAAATCAGACAGTGATACCTGAGATAAGCGCGTTCAAGCATACATTCAGGCTCTTCTGCTTTATATGTTAAGAGTATAGTTTTTTCTAACATAGAGGTTATGTTAAATCATGTTCCTCTTTTATGAGCTAGAAAACGAATGAACCGAGGATAAATGCCTGTCTTTTGTTTTATGGGAGCAAATAAATTAATAAACAAACAAATTGAGAAAACATGGCAAGACTCATAGAATTTGAAAAATATATAGCTTATAACCATCTACGATTAATTCCGCGTCGAATGGTTGTGGTTCATGCTGATCGGTCCAGTAGTTTTCGAGTTTACCTCGGACAAAGAAAACAAACTTTGCTTATATATATATAATAATAGATATATAAATTAAGCGATCATTTGTACGTCGCTATTTCTTCAAATGACATTTTTAATTCTTTCATCTTTCTTCTATCTAACGGTTAAAATTTAACATGAGCTCCATTCAAGTAATGTGAGATTTTTGCCGATGTTGTGGTAAGTGAATGGATAGTGTTAGAATGTTGTACTGTTGCTAATAAGTTGTATTACTAGGTAAATATCAGTGGGTAGTCATAATTACTACTCAGTTCGTTACGTCATCGCTCGGATATAAAAGCAAGATGGCATAGCAACTTATTCTTACTTCGGCTTCGGTCCGATGCACATGTTTTAGTAGCCCTCTAGGGTGAGTAATTATTGTACGAGAATCATAACCTACAATTAAATGCACTTAATTAATTTGATCAACAATCTAGTGTAACGTGCTTTTAACACTAGCTCAGAATAAGTATGATTTAAAATGAATCTCCTCTTTTATTCTCTGATAATGTTTCACCTATTAATAATAAAACATAGGAACTGGATTCGAAACATTTTTAGTATGAGACAGCAAATTGAAGTAATCTAAATCTAATCAGCATTTTGAGTTTTAGAATACTCACCATCGCGTTAATTTCAACTCTGTTCCGTTCCAGATTATTCTTGTCGATCCTGAGAGTTTCCACCATTTTCTGCATGGACTCCCTCTCTTGTGAGAGCTGGTTCAGATCCGCGTTGCTTTGGTCCAGTTTACCTGACAACCAAATCTCAGTCATTAAACCTTACAATAATAACTGTTATTAAGAAAAAGCTCACGCAATACACATTTAAACAGAAATGGATAGAGATAACGTAGTTTTATAAGATTTTTTTAGCCATTTGCCAAAAGAATCTTGTTTAAATGTGAATTTATAGTCTTTCGTATGAATGAAACTAAATATTTTAGGGCTTATTCATTTTGAGTAAGAGTACAAAGTTATATTAACTCGATATGAATAAGACCGTTATTATATACAAAAGTAGCTGTACCTGACAGACGTCATGCTATTAAAAAATAAAAATCTAGAACGCGACTGCAGCGCCACCGACCGGGACCAATTATTAATTTAAATCATTCTCGAATCCACTTAACAAACAAAAAACATCAAAATAGGTCCGTATAGGTTAAGAGTTTAGCGGCGCCATTTACCAGGTCTAATCGAGAATCTAAACCATCCCGAACCCACCTGGAACTCATACAAAAATAAATTCACCTAAATCCTGGAACCCGATTGCAGCGCCACCTACCTGATTCAAATTTGAATCTAATCAATCCCGCAACCCACTTGTAAAAAAATATTAAGCACATATACTTAATAACATAATGTAGTCAGTCAAACATTTCTCGCGCCAATTCCGAGTATCTCAAAGAAAGATATTTAAATTTTTCATACTTGTTACTGAAACTACACATAATACCGAGACTCATACAAGTATAATTAAATCTAGCATTAATTGGCTATTTATTCTAGAAATAAACATAATACATTGAAAAATGAAGCAATAATAACCGTTTACCTTGTAAATCGTTAACTTTGCTCTCTAACGAAACCACTTTACTGTCCGCCGCTTCACAGTGTTTCCTGCTAGTTGATAGTTGCTCTCTTGTATTTTGCAATTTAACCTGAAGTTTGAGAAATAAAAGTTTAGCAGTTTTAAAAATTGAACTGGTTAAAGCGTAAGTAACATTTCTTTTCGGTTTTGTTCTAATTTGAACCTCAATCAAACGGCTTTTGGTGACAATACATCGTCAAATGGATTTTGTTGAATAAACCGATTTCGAAAGGTTACCGCACACCTTCATAGCGCAGCTATGTGGTACAGCTAGTTTCTAGTCCTACACAAATACATGTTAGCAGAGTCAAAATGAGAAAGTCATTTTGGCAGAATCAACCGGTTAATGCAGGTTCCATAACACTTCTTTTAAGATTTTCGGAATCTGCAGTCCCAAATTAGACAAATTTTTCTCTCATTTCTAAATTCAATCCAGAAACTTCCCCCCCTCTATGTATACTACTCATAGATGATAGTCACACATAATACAGGGTGTATATACTATCGGTGTTATTCGTTATTGAATTAGAGTAAGTTTGAGCGCTCTTTAAATTCTTAAAGAAGGGTTCAAACTTGCTCTAATTCAATATGAATAAGGCCATTAAACTATATTAAAGTTACCTGCACTTCGTGTATTTGTATCTGGTACTTGTGCAATGCTGCTTGAACAGCTGATATGGTACTTTCGGCGAACGCGGTGGCATTAGCACTTTGAGACACACCGCGTTTAGGTGATCTAAAATATTTACAATACGAAATACGAACATATTTTTAATTCAATATTTACATAGGCGAACCAAATTGTCTGAAATTTATTCAATAACAAAGGCTTTTTACTTATTGACATTTGACATCATTGTTTTCCATGACCACGACTACTGATAAGTGGCCAAAACGTCGGAATAATAATCAAATAAAATATTACACTTAAAAATATATTAGGTTTTACTTGTCGCGAAAACTTAAGAAAATACTTTTTTTTTCTTAAGGATACTCAATTTTTATATAAAGTAGAGTCTGTAACACTTTATGGCATTACTAATTGCTCAATTATCGACCTGTCAATAGTAAAATAAACGGATAGACGGAGCACAAGAGATAGATTCCAACAACTACTTGTTAGATATTGTACGATACTGACAAAATAAAAATAGAGGTTAGTTTCATCAATTACCCTACTACTCGAGGTGCAGTCTCACTCCGGCTTTAGTCCGATGCACATGTCGGAGTACCGCCCTAGGATGGCTAATTATAGTGCGAGAAGTGAAATTAATTAAGTCGACTATTATACTACGCAAAAATGGCTCCAAGATCATTTATGTATAGCTCACCTATCAGCCATATGCATATGGTGTGACGGCGTTGCATCCGTTTCCGAGTCGTGTATGAGTGCCCTCGCAACCTCCTCCAAGGCACTGCGCATCACATTCGCCTCGGAGCACACAGTTTCAGCGCATTCGCAACGCTCCTCCTGCCGGCGATATCAACATGGAAGAATAGTATACAATCACGATCGCTCCGTAATGACATAACTTTTAACATTTGAAACTTAGTTAACAATGGGAGTCTGTGCTTGTTTTATTTATTAAGGCTGACAAACAAACAGTTCTATAAATTAAATAGATAAATATAAAGATAAACATTGCATTATTTTTTTTTAATATATAATTATATTGTCTAGGCCAGGGGTCGGCAACCTTATGGGTCGGAAGAGTCAAAAATACAATTTACGAAATTCAAAGTTTTTAAAGAGGCACAAAATTAACTGTTTTATAATAACAAACAAATCTATTTATTCATATATAAGTAGTGATTTCATAACAAAAATATAATATTTATGTTACATTATTATATAATTAGGTATAATTAATTTACAAAATGAAAACAATGAACTTATAAGACTTACTTGTGCTTCAATAACAAGCAATTGAAGACATGAGAGGATGAAGGTGGTAAGTCGCATAATTCCAATTCTGAGTAAATCGAGATCAAAAGTTTTACTTTTATTTTAAACTGCTGAACTTAACACCTTTAGCAACTGTTTATTTTTTAAATATGCCTTATATCTATGGTCTAAGGTCTGTAGTCATTTGGCATCGACTTATAACATTCATCTACGCAAAAAAAAGCAAAAAACCTAATATGCGACATATCACCTTCATCCACTCACGTCTTCAAATGGGCAAATAAAATCAATAAAAACCATGTCTTTTTTACATATCGTGAGCTTCATAACATATATGGTTATTCGCAAAAAAACCATTTGTTATTTACAAATAAAATGCATGTTACAATTTAGGAGGTCTTACCAGCATACAAGTGTACCTAAGAAGAAGAGTTAATCCGGATTTCAGCCTTATAGGATCAACTAGTTTTGTTTTAGTTACAATTTTGTGCCTTGTGTAAAACTGCACTTTTGTCTGTACGCCCATTTGTTATGAAGCCCTCGATGTATAACTAAAGAGCCGCAGCTCTACACCCAAAGAGCCACAGCTCTACACCCAAAGAGCCACATGTGGCTCGCGAGCCGCAGGTTGCCTACCCCTGATCTAGGCTCCTCCCTGGTTGGTTATATGAGCTTTATTGCGACCACTGTACAGATATTATATTATATGCGACAAAGGTAAAATGATGTGTGGTATATTGTATGTGTAAGCGTCTCAGATGGTATAAGGGGGACTGACCGTGTGTTGCACTATTGGAGGCTCCCCTCCTAGCAGAGTAGAACCGGTAAGGTCCAACAATATATTTAAAAAAAAACAAACATAATTGGATGAATGGACACAATCAGTTGTAAGGCATCAGTTTTTGCCAAAATGGCTACAAGATCCAAAGGACAGCCTATTTTAGTCAGAAATTCTCAGATTGACTGTCATAATTTCTGGTCTGGTCATAATTTGACATGGGTACTCACCAATCCCTGGAGCTCCTGCAACAAGCGTTGTATGCGGGTATCGCGTTCGCGCAACTCTGCCACGGCCACGTCGCGTTGCGAACTCGCCTCCCGAAGATCCGTGCGCAACTTCTCCACATCCATATTGCCTGATGGGGTGACTATTGGGATATTGTGGTCTTGCTGAAATAAGAACAATTGATATAGCCATGTTTCTATCAGATACATTTTGCTGCATGCATTTTATTATTGCATGAGTTCAGCAGTTACAATCACCTATGCACATTCATAACACCAAAGGTGCTAAAATGCACTACTGCCCTCTAAACAGAGACTGGAACCTGGCCACTAATAATGAAACACAACTCAAGGTTGTTATAGCATCTAGGTGAGGAGTGGTAGTGATTCAGTATTCTTTCTCCGTAACTGCACAGAGACAAATGCATTGGATCTTTTTAATCTTATCTCGCTGTCTGTCATTCCAACATTGAACATACCACCTGTATTAACAAAGTTTTTTCTACACCTCAATTATGTACACCGCAAAGGAGTGGAACTCACTGCCATAGTCTGTTTTTACTGAGCCCTACAACCTGGGTGACTTCATGTCCCGTGTGAATAGGTACCTTCTTGGTAAGAATGCTACATCCTAGACTATATCTTCTCTCAGATCACGCGAGATCATGAACAAACGCAAACCTATAAAAATAATATAATATGAATTTTAAAAAATGGGCACATTACAACTATGGCACTAGAGCCTAATAAGCAGTAGATGCAATTTCATCTCAATATTATAATTCATTTTGATTGGGATTGCTGCATCAATTCGAAATTCTTGTAAAGTCAAAATAACATATCAAAAATAAATTTAAAATTTACTTAAAACACAGTTCTAATTACTTATAAGAGTTACAAAAACTATAAAATGCTTGTACCTTAGTACCCTGAGCAGCAAATGCATTAATGGCATAACCACTCAATGTCCCAATCAGTTCCCTGGCAGATGAATCAAACTCATTCTTGACTTTGTACAAGTCACGCTCAGTGTGGATTGTAGTTCCGAGAAGAACCTCTTCACCGATACCACTTCACGCCACAGGCTGAGCAGACGGTTGTGTTCATTGGAGTAATAGTCATTGAATGCCTGGAAACAAAAAATACAAATATAAAAAACTACTGTAAATGAATTTTACAAATGGCTCTCTGTGACCAAATCTTTAGCAAAAAATTATGAATGAAATCTCTGTGCCGATTTTGATAGAAACCAAAACAACATCATTTGATTCTCATTATTTACTATGGTCTGGGTGTCTGGGATTGGCTCCAAAGTAGTCCATGTCACCCATAACACAGACATGACTTCCTAAATTTAGGGATATACAATATGTCAAAAATTGGAGATGTTTTTGAAAAACCAAATACCCTGGTCAGGAATTGAATTGGCTAATTTTGAAAAACTTTACACACGCTGTGTTACTAGACCAAATCATAGTGTTACTTCTTATGAGGATCAATTTCTGTGAAGAAACTGTAAATGTCAAAGTACAGGAAAGGATTGACTTTTAAGATAATGTTGCATTAGGATCACTGTGTATAAAGGAATGTCAAACCTACCTAATTCACTCTGTGTATATTTATATAAATCACATTTGAAAGAAGAAACATATTGCCAGGCATGTTAGAAAAAAAGTAATACATTGTATACATAGTGATATAGAGCTTTTTCCACCATATTATCATAAGTTTTTGTTGCAAAAAGTATTTTAGATTATTATGTTGCTATAAGATTTTCAGTTTTGGATTTAGTAGGGTCTAATCTAACTTTAGTCTTAAAATAAAACAAAATAATAGCCTAAAATATATTTTGCAATGAAAAATATACTTGAGTGCAAATGACGCTTACAATAAAATGATGGTAAAAGCTTGATATGACTGATGATGGTACAAAATTGATGCAGTTCAGCAAATGCCACACAAGTGTCTGATTTGAATGATTTACCCGATTGCTGGTTTTTAACCACACACATTTGCAGAAGACTATATTAAATAATATCAGTGTCTAAGGATGTTTACACCAAAGAATTTATTGAATAGAAAAGTCTATGAAAATGATTTTAGAATTATTTATTATTCATTATTTTAAATCTTATAAAAATATTTTGAAATGTATTTCATAACTTTTTATATATAATTTGAATGCTTGTATGTTTACCTGCTCTTCATCTTTCCATTCATCCTCTTTGATGGCCATCTCGTCCCGCAGTGACTCCCAATCATTAGTCAGCTTTTGTAGATCTCCAGTGAGGGCTTCATTCAGTTGGTGAGACTCCTCAAGTTGCTCACGGAGTAGGTTGTTTTGGGCTACCAGTTTTTCACATCTATGTAATATTAAAATAATTCAAACTCTATTATATTCTATACTTTATCATCCCCTAACCCATTGGTATAGGTGTTGGCAAAAGCCAATTACAAGTTTTAAATAATTTTTAAAAAAATACAGCTCCTACTTGCGCTTCTCCTCATCCAGCCGGCGCAAAGCCGTTTCCAAGTCGCTGATTCGCTCCTCCCTGCGCGGTTCCGAGGCGGGCAGAGCGGCCGACGCCGGCAGAGCGATGCTCGGCTTGCTTGACGAAGGTACATATGGGACATCGCTTCGGGGAGTCGTCTCCAGCATCTGAGTCTCTAGGTCCGCGCATCGTTGCTTATATTGGAGAACCTAGATCCAAAATTTCAGTGTCGGCTATCACTATCACTGCTAAACTATGAATATATCAAAGTAAGCAAAGTATGGAAGGAGAGTGTATGTTTCAATTTAACTTTTATAACCTAAATTTTATTCAATTCCTTTCAATTCATCATTTAATAAAAAAAAACAAAATTAAATGTTATTGTTTATTAATGTTCATATTAAGTAAAGTTTTGTCAAGTTTTGTGCCCACTACCACTTGTTGTTAGGGATGCAATTAAAACATCAATGTTTCCAAACATCGATGTATCGTTCATAAAAATCGATGTTTTAACATCGATGTTGAAACCAAAACATCGATGATACATCGTTGTTTAAGAACGATATTTTATTTTATGAACGATGTTTTATCTTACATAGACATAACGCGCCGTCTTGCGCTCTATCTGTGATCTACATAGATTTCCATTATATATTTTTTTTTCAAAATATTTCTTATTGCCAATAATAACTTACAATGTAAAAGTTGATTATTATACCTATTTCTTTCATTTCTATTAAAAATGACCATTTTTCTTAGATGTAGTACATTTATTTGAAATGGTGATAAGGTGTGTTAGTGTGTGCCCACGCTGTTCAAATTCAAATTCAAAAGTTTTTATTCAAAATAAGTTCCACTGGAGAACACTTTTTGAAGGTCATACATATAGGTTAAAATTTTATTTTACTTCCTAGTCTATGTAATGTAAGTACTGTAGTGAATGTTAGATAAGGCAAAAGACATATAAATATAAACATAGTATTTAGTAGGAATTAGAGCATTGAGAAGTCAGTGTGGTGTTTCTTTGAAAGATGGACTGACAGTGGTGTAAAAGGATGATGTTAGTGATAGCAAGAATTAAGAAAGGTTTGCTAAAGTGGTAAAACATCGTTCATAAACATCGATATATCGTTCATAAACATCGATATTTTTAACATCGATGTTTCACTTTTGAAAATATCGATATCTTAACATTGATGTTTTTTGTGAGCGATGTTGCATCCCTACTTGTTGTTGTTTTTTTTCTTCTTTTTTAAGTATGGTTTTGCACAATTTATGTATTTAGCCAGCAAGTAATACAGGAAATCATGACAAATTAAAATTATATACACAAATAATCTTCAAGTACGTTCATATTTAATCAATACTACATATTTTTTAAATTCAAACTGCACACCAAAACCCCTTCACCCACAGAGTACACTAATTTAATCAATGTACTCTGTGAATATAATAGACCTTCACCTCTCAAATTGTCTCTAATTCTCAAGTCCACACCACAGTGTCCAAAAGGTATTTACTTTAATCAGCAATTAAACCAAGTTCATTGACCCTACTCAAGACAGCTGAACAACTATACTTAGGTTAAAATAAGTAAGGAGGTAGTCTCGGGCCTCAAACCGGACACGACGAACCATGATTTAACACTAAGTAAATATGATAAATATACATTAAAATTAAACTAGTCCAATTAGCAAAATAGTAGCCATAAAGTGTAAATATTGTGTTACATAAAAGGAATGCATAGGATTATAATTATAATCCCTTTAGAATACCTTAGCTTGAAGCCGAGATACTAAAACGGCTTGCCCCTGCTGCGAGCGGCGATAGGCGTCAAGTCGCCGCTTATGATCGGCGGCTTCGACAGCAAGCCGCGCGCGGAGCTCCTCATTCTGCCGTCTTAGATCACAGCTGACACTGCCCACCGGTGAGTCCATATCTGGTGGACTATCCGAGGACTTCTATGGAAATTGGAGACATCATGTACTGCTTAATAATTTAAATTCAAACTTTTTTGTTGGAGTACAGCAAACCTTCTGATAGTTCTAAGGTCCACCTGATGGAAATTGGTTACTGTCGCTTATGGATATTTGTAGAACCAGGTGCTACCATCGCAGTGCCTGACCTTGATGGAATCTTGTGACATCTTTTTGAAAAATCTCATACCAGCATGTGGCAAGACCTCAGCTTCACCCTCAGGGGACCTCGCTTGCTGGATACCTGTCCGTCCAGCCGGAGGTCCACGGGTACGTGAGTCTGGGGCACAGAGCGGCCACTGTCACACCCCCTTGATCCGTAGTAGTGATGTACCACCTATCATCTTCCCAATATCCCGTCTTTTATTCTCTCCCAAACACCCATTCTTTCCTAAGTTCTTGCGTCGTGAAGTGGAACGTCTGGTTAGGATTCCCCTGCGGTTGGGGATTATTCAATTACGAAGTATCATTATTTATTTTATCATTAGGAACAACCGCAGGCGAACACCAGTTATGGTGCCATTCTTAGAATGGCCCAGGAATCACTCTCTCAGCTGACGTCGACATTTACCGGACTCTCCATTCCATAGCGCGATCCTGGATTAGGATTCCTTCCAGTTCAGGTGGTGGCCACTTCGCACCTTTCTGTTCAATAGAGAGGTTCTTATCAAATCGCCGGCACCGGAATTTCACGTCTGGCAGATGGCGGATTAGCGGTTTGTCGGATGAGCGGCGTCGAACGAACGAACGCGACATCTAGTCCGCTCTGCCAACCCTGCGATAAAAGGACGCGTTCGGGTGGGTTCTCCCCACCCACATAGAACGAGGACAACCCGGACAAGAGCGGGGGCTTCGAGCTGGAGGTCCGCCCCCGCGTAAACAAATACCTCGGCGTTGGATTGGCCTGGACGACTTCCGCGCCATGAGGAAACCGCCGCAGGCGAAACCCACGGAGTTGTTCCGCGCTCCCCATTTTGATTGCGGGGTGCACTCTGTAGCCACTTTCCGCGGCTCTGGCGATTGTAAGGAACACGGGGAGTTTCAATGTGTATTAACAATAGACCAGCGAGTCCCTACACGCCCTCACCGTGATTCCCACACGGCGAGATGTCCGTTTGTGGATTCCTCCCCGTCAAATAGAAGACCAAAGCTAAAGGAAACGTTCTTGAGACCCGTTACGTACATAAGCAATGCGGTTTAAGGAAGGGGATGAACGTGAACACCTAGTTGATTTTATATTTTCTTATAAAATCTTACCTCTTTCTTAAATCGTTGGTGTGGAAGAGTACTCTGTGTTCTCCGACCGACAGGAGCGCGAGCGCTCCGCGGTGTGATCGAAGTCTCCCTCGTAGACAACTACATATAAATGATAATTAAAATTAAATTAAATACTAGAATATAATACTAAAGAACACTAGCATCACGTGCCGGCTTCGCACGGGTGGTTTATGGCTAACTTTTTTATACCTTGAATTATTGAAATTTTAATGGAATCCCAATTTTTTTTCTAATAATAAATATAGCATAGTGATAATGTAGCATTCTAAAGGTACAAAAAAATCGAAATCACTCCAGTAAGTTTTCAGTTTATTCGTTATTAAACATACAATAATAACTATGCATTGATAAAAGATACGTTCGGAAATGTTTAGAAGCACAGAATCTTTAAAACTTCTTTTTATTTAAAATCAAATCCGATTTTCACTCCAGATTTCTTCGTAACAATACGCAGTTACGATACGCCAATACCCACTATTCTATGTTAGCAGGGTTCTTGGTGGACCTTGGCCATGTTTACATAAATATTCGCGTGACCTTAGCCCATGGCGACAGGAGGAACTGCAGTGTTCTATGCCAGATGAGGGGGGGGGGGTATTCGCCCGACTCGATGGCTACCCCTGGTCTAGAGTATGCTACTTCATAACGACCTTGAGTTGTGTTCCGGCATCAGTGGCTAGGTCGCATTTGTATCACACTGGTGTTACAAATGTCTATGGGTGATTGTAACTGCTTTCCATTAGGTGATCCGTCTGCTTGTATGCTGGACTCTGCAAAAAAAAATATGGCCCGTTCTTACATCTTACTATTTATTCACTTGCCTAACCATGGAGTGGTTTTTGACATTAGATGTATATTTTAATTGCATGAGTTCAGCACCCAAGCAGACGGCCCACCAGATGGAAAGCGGTTAACATTGCCTATGAACATTTGCAACACCAGCGGTGTTACAAATGCGTTGCTACTCATTTGTGAATTCCCAATGTATGAAGCTTATGTCTTCACCCGGCCTCAGTAGGTATACCAGTCTAGCAGGAGAATCCCACAATATCTCACTTCAATTGACCAGTAAAGCGTGAGTGAATTGAATTTCACTTTTGAAAATCTTTAAACCCAGATATCAAAACCTTAAAATATACAACATAGATTCAAAATATAGGTCCTACATTACTAAACATGAAAACAACATAACCTGAAAAGTCACTTTCTTTTTTGTTTTCCTTTTATATTTCATGTCTAAATACAACTGCTTTGTGGATTTATATTCGAAAAACATTGTTAACACTGTATACAAAATTCCTTCGTAAACTTATTGCTCCTTTTTACTTAAAGACGAAAAACATGAAGGAGGTCGTGAAAAAAGGATAAAAAAGTCCGCGCTGTTAGACAGAGTAGTGTTTAATGCGGTTCATTTGCAAAGAAGGAGGTAGCTATCGTACCTAGCCATCTAATTACAAGTTAGCACATAACAAGTTACACTGTAAGGTGAATAAAGTTGAATAAACCTGTCCCTTTTTAACGAGGCACAAATCAAGGTTTTATCTATGACTTGGACTCTGGCTTCAATTTAGGGTGATGAGGGTGGAAATTGACAACAGACTATAATATTAGATACGATACGTAGGTACATACAATGGATAATAATTATGTTAAAATGGCAAACAACACGCATGTTATTGATAATATACAACTTATATATATTACAATGTTATAGTATACAATGGTAATCTTTAGGGCTGATCTCAGACACCCAAACAAGAGTAAATAATGTAAACTTCATTTACTTAGTTTATTTACTACGCAGTCATTTATGAGATTCAATTGTTGCTGAAATGTTGTATTTATAATTATCAGTATACAATGGTATTCACGACAGCATTTAAAGAACTTAAGTGATGATTACATATAAAGGCAATTAAAATGTTATTGATACGAATGAATAAGGTACGTGTCTTTAAAGTTCGAAATTTAAAATGTTGACATATAATTTTGATATATACGCGTCCTAATATCCTGCAATATTTTTATGCTTATCACTTTCGTTCGATGGCATATATTTTCTCTTAAATTTCAACCTAAGGACTTATTAAGTGCACATGTACTCAGCAGTCATTTATCACAAGTTTCAACTTACCTAGACCTAGCTACAAAAATAGCTACAGGTCAATTACCCCAGCAGTACTTTCCATTATTACTACGAACTTGTCAATATACATAACCTTGCAGAGAAACGTAAACAAGCGACTTTTTAAAAGCAATTATTGGCTACAGAATGGGTTAAATTAGACTAACTTACCTAGTCTAAGCCAAATATAAATTGTAAGACTGCTTAGTTGTAATTCACGCGGGTTTCTGTATTAAATAAGTTGGACAAAAAATTGATAATACTCAAGGTTGCTTAGCAACGCAATCAGGAACAACCACCCCTGCTGTTGCCTACTCCCAATGCGTGTTCTTCGGGGCTATACTAATTTATATTTTTGTGAACTATGTTTTTGAACTATTATGTCACAGAAATAGTTACTCAGTGTGTGAAATTTGTTCGACTGTATCTTTCTATACTAATACTAGCTGTCCCGGCAGACGTCGTCCTGCCCGGTACAAAATAGGGGTTGATCGTAGAGGGTTGAAAATTTAGGGTTGTATGTATATTTTAATGCTGTATCATAAAAAAATAGAAATTAAAAATTTTGTCTAAAAAAAATATTTAGGGGTGGACTACCCCTAACATTTAGGGGGATGAAAAATAGATGTTGGCCGATTCTCATAGATACCGGATAAGCACAAAAAATTTCATCAAAATCGGTCAAGCCGTTTCGGAGGAGTATGGCAACGGAAACTGTGACACGAGAATTTTATATATTAGATTATAAACAGGAGAGATTTGTATGAATGTGACGAATACACTCAAAAACTACTGGACCGTTTTTAAAAATTCTTTCACCGTTAGAATTTCACATTATCCCAAACTAATATAAGCTATATTTATTACCAGAAAAAAATAGGGATCCCTACTACACCTACAATAATGTAACCGAGTAACCGAGGTGTAAAAAAAATAATATTTGAGTGGGTCCGGAGGTGGTTAATCTAAACCACCTCCGGACCCACTCAAATATTATTATTTTTTACACAATTAGATCCGGTAGGTGGCGCTGGAATCAGTTTCTAGATTTTTATTTTTTCGGAGCAAGGCAGCATTTGCTGAAACTGCTAGGCACCTATATCAATATATCACTAGTAACTAACTATATCAATAGTAGATCAAAAGTAATACGCTATATTGAATTAGGTTTTCAACCATGAGCTCTCTTCTCTTGTACATTTTACGCTTTTATATAGAAAATAGAAAAAAATGTTGAATTGTAACAATAATGCAAATGTTAGATCATAATATGTTATATCACTTTTCACACACATTTTCACGATGGCTATATCATAGTTACTTAGATAACAACAAGAAAGTTAATAAAAGTGTCACTGTCGGTATCAGAAATATTTGTATGTAAACATAACTTATACATTAAAAACTATATATTAAAATTGGTAAAGAAATTACTTATATAGCGTTAAATAGATAAATTAGAAATATAATCTGAGCATAAACGTACTGTCACGATGAATTTCGAACGCCTGTCAGTATATTTTAAGCAATAATTTTAATCATCAATTTTGCTTTTACTTTTCCGTTGGCGAAAATTCCTAAACACGGTTTCATTTGTTAACTTTTATAACTTAAAAATTGACTGCACTTACAACACGCGTGTTCTACAAATGCAGATAGTAAACTGAAGAAACATTTTTTGATAGTCATGTATGCTTTTTCGTGAAGTGCTCGTGTTCCAGTTCACTAACCACCCTTTATTTGGCACCCTGTTGATAATGATATCTACCCTTTTTACGAATCGATTCTTAGTCACATTATGCAAATTAAACAAGTTGATATTCTCAATCAACTTTTTAATTTCTATATTAACATTCTGTACTAATAAAATGTCTGTTTACTCAAAATAAATGCCAAAAAGTGAAAACTGCTCTTAAAATGATGCCTAATAATAAACGACGGTTTTTTTTTTAATTTTTCGACAACAGTCTCTCGGAATGTTTATGTTGAAGAAGTTACAAGAAGCTTTGATTCAGCTTCTTGTAACTTCTCTTCTTTGAATGAAATTATTAGGGATTAAAATAATACAATTTATTCGATTAGCGTGTATATTTTTCCTTTCGATAAAGGTCCAGATAATAACGAATCTTAAAAACATAATAATGTTTCTTATTATGTTTTTAAATATCTGACTATGATGATGACTAATGATTTTTTAACGAAGTCAATATATGGTGAAATATTAGCTTAGAGTCAGGAAAATTAATCCATTAGAACTTATAAACTTAAAACTTACCACTATGGAGTGGTACATTAAAAAAAAATACACAACAGCTAAAAATACTTTCAACGAAAATTATATAACACTAAATCGGTCCAGTAGTTTTAGATACCTATGGAGTATTTTCTATTCAATTCTTTTTTAATTTGTTTATGCTTCCATAGACAAAGAAAAAAAACAGTTGACGTTTGTCCTGTCTATGGAACACCCAGTTATGTGCGGGTTGACAAGCACTTGCCTATTTTTATTCTTATAAATGGAACATTTTTACTGAATAAATCGGCAGACAAACACACACATTGAATAATCCCCAAGATAAGCATGTTACGCTTGAGTTATGGGTTATGAACAACGGACCACTCTGGGGCCGATCATAGCAAACAACAAAAAGTTAATTTCCGATTAACATGCCAGGAATCGAAGCCGGAACCTTTGCGTTCCAGCGAGTTCGGCCGACTAAGATTTAGCCCGCTCAACTACAGAACGATATGGTTCCAAACTAGAGCCTCGGGATTGGACAATATTTTTTGAAATTTTGAGTCTTCTGCGTAACTAACATCTGTTCAGCATACAGACAGACGGCCCACTTGATAGAAAGCGCTTACCATCGCCTACGGACATTTGCAACACCAAAGGTGCTACAAATGCCCTGTTGCTCTCGTAAGGGAAACTGGAACCTGTTCAACAATACCGGAACACAACACAAGGCTGTTATGGCAGCATATTCTAGTCCAGTGTTTCGTAGCCATCCAGTCGAGCAAATACCCTACCACCTAGTAAGTCAGACTTAAATAAAAATTATATTATTATAATAATGTAATTTACATTTTAAGTCACTAGCATAAAGTTATAAAATTACATATAATCGAATACGACAAAAGAAAACTTTTTTGTATTGTATTCTACCCATAGTCCCTTATTATTATTTGGGATATTATATATAATGTTGCATATAAAATCTTATCGTATGTTAGATATAAAAATTCGAGCCAAGCTTTAAAATGTATCTGATAATGACGATGGTTTGGATATCACTCTACTTGTAGCATGATAAATTCATTGAGGAAATTTGCGGAACTCAATGTAGAAACACCGTTCCAAGGGTTTACATGAGCAGAGGCACGTAGAAAATTCTAGTTTGAATATAATTAGCACTTAATTCGAAATAAGTAATGCCATACATTATCTATCTTCTTACGCATGTTATCTTGTTTGTATCAACATTAATTTGTTTTTTAAATGACGATTCAAATAAAGTACATTCCTCATTAAAGACATTTTTAAAGAAGATTAGATTTACGCATCAAGCTCCTGTTGCTTAATTAATCCATTAATTTATTTGTTTTTGCTAATTTATAAACCGTTCATTTACTTTCGCTTCAACGATAATAAGGCAAGTGATGATCAGTCTCAAATCTTACTATTCATTCACTTTTTGAAGTGATAACTTCTTATGGGAGGTTAAGTAACGTTACGTAATGCGTTACGGCGCCAGTCTGTCTGGCTTCTTTCTCTCTCACGCATACATCAGCGGTAGGCAGGCTCCTTCTCTCAGTCTAACCCACGCGCTATATACATAAAATTTAAGTAGTAACCTAAGTTATTCTCGAGTTAAATAATTTCAATATTAAACAGTTCAACTTAGATTAGTTTAAGTTATCACGTTTGTCGGGCGTCCCCCCCCCCCCCATATGCACAGGTTTTTATTTTTTATTTTGTTGGCTTCAATGCAAATGACACTGATTTTGCCAATGTCAGAATATGAAGAGGAAGGTGGAAAAGAAAAAAATATATTTAACAAATGAGTCATATGTGACTCATGGGAACGTTTAAGTCCATGCATCATATGTGATTAGTTTCTCCATACAATTTCAAGTGCATTTTTCTTAGTGGTCGTGGCACGATATTTATAACAATATGTTCTTCCATATTAAACAAATTATTATTATTTTCTGAAAAAAACAATTGTGGACTTCAGGCGGTATACAAATACGTTGTACTGGGACAGGGAAGAATTTGACCAGCAATATATACAAATTTTCTGTAAAACTGGAGTTTAAATAAAATTCATTCACTTACCTTACCATTGGTTCAATTTTGATATAACATTCTGGTATGGAGCTTAATGCAAATTTTAACCGACTGTAACATTCGGGCATGTGGAAAGAATGACTAAACAGATATACAATGCAAAAGTGGATGGATGCAGAAGTCGCGGAAGGCCATGACACACCTTCCATGATCAAATTGATCGTGTACTAGCAGAAGGTGATGTCAGAAGCCTTAAGAACAGACGAGCTTGCATGACAAGAACTATGAATGTCAAAGAAGCAAGTGAGGTGTGTAAGAATAAGCCTGTATGGCGCTCTGTTGTTCGTGCCTACCCCGCAAGGGACCTGGCGTGAAGTTATGTATGTATGTATGTACTTAAAAGTTATATAACATGAACATGTTGTAAACATTAAATTGCACCGGTCGTTTGACCGCACCTTATTTGCACTCCATCAATGTTTACCCATTGACTAGCGATGCGCAAACGAAATCACCAATGAGATAGATAGATAGATAACTCTTTATTGTACACCAATACAAACATGAACTTAAGACTAAAATTATATCTAGTTATGTACAAAGGGCGGTCTAAATGAGATCAGTGATTTATAAATCTTTTTCCTTAAAACATTTAAATCACTCTTTTAAATCGTAGGTACTGTACGTTACTATTATTACTACTATTTTTATGACTAATTACTATGACGGCCTCTGTGGTTGAGCGGGCTTAGCCTTTGCCGGCCTACCTCTCTGCAACGCAGAGGCTCCGGGTTCGAGTCCTCGTACAGTAAATTTCGGAGACGTATTTTCTCCGTTATTTACTATGGTCTGGGTGTCTGGGATCGGCCCCAGAATAGTCTATTGTATATTACCCATAACACCAGCGTAACTTGCTTAATTTGGGGATTAACAATCTGTGTGTTTGTCTGCCGATTTATTTATTATTATATTAACGGGTTATGAATGAACCAAAAATATAGTAATAAACACAACAGAAACTCGGCGCGTAAACTGTGATTGGAGCGAGTCTTACAGTTTTACACAACTAGTAATTCTTCCGGGTGTACTTGCGTAGTATACCAACTTTTGCAGCGTGCAATAGTAAAAGAATCTTGTAAGCGGAATATCACTAAAAATACTATGCCATTTCCGTTTGCGAATAAAGTTGAATATACATTGTGGCGACATTAGTGCCAACATAAAAACGAGCACGCAAGCGCGGGACCAATATTTATCTGTGGCAAGCAAAAACATCGCGCCGTTTATAACAAGCGCGCGCCCACAATTTTTCGCGGCAATCCACTTGCCGCGAAACAGTCGAGGACCGAAGTATTTTCGGGTCATCTCGACACAGTCCGACTTACGTCTTCAACGCGACCGCACGACATACGTGCTCGTGTACAAACGTTAGTTTTCGCGCTCGCTGCTTGCCTTCATACCAAAATCCTTCTGAACTATAATATTGTAACATTGAGAGAGTGTGTGTGTGATTAAAAGTGTACGTCGCAAACAATATCTTTCATTGACCCGTACACCGCTCAACGGCCGCAACCATCACCATCACCGTCACGTATCATCATCAGCCACCCTCCTCAAATGGTGACCACCTCCTACACGCAAGAAGGCACAAGCACAACGCGCACGAAACGAAAAACAAGGACTCGTCAACCACACCCACGTCCAAGGTAACTTCTACAAGTGCAGAGCAGACATACGCTGGTTCCTGTCGGCGGTGTCACGTCTATCGCTACCTGCATACACCACTCTTTCCCGGGTGCCACTCATCCCCTGCACCCTCGGGTATAGTCGGCCAACACACCACTGACGGGTAATACTTCTCTACATGGTTCACCGACAGCTAACAGCTAACCTGCAGCCAACCTAATATTTCATCAACAACCGTCGCCGACTCGGATAATTTTCGCCGCCACAAAACTCCGAGTTACAACTTTTGCCGCCAACTCTAACTTACGCGCCCAAAATCGGTGCACAGCAACGACAGTTAGCGGCCGGCGACGAGGCAACCATCGGCTGGTTGCTTAGCAACAACGAACGATTGGCGCCCGGTAACAACGAACCGTCAGCTGTTGCGCGCCAACATCACATCGAGTTCCCGCCAACATCACAGCGAGTTCGCGCCAACATTACATCGAGGTATTAAGTGTTCTGCAGTTATCGGTGAGCGATTTTTTTTTAATAACAAACAAAAGTGCAAATCTAATCAAAGTTCAAAACAGTGAAGTGAGTATAACCCGGTACAATATATTCGGACTACGTTTTTCGGTTATAAATATTGATTACGTACTGAATTATTGTCTGTATATTTAATTACCTAACTTTGTAGGACTTATTAAGTACATTTTTTTTTTCAATATAAATAAGCAAATTTAGTGAACAAACATTTTGATAATTTATTGTTGTAATATAATAATTATTGTACATATTCGTTAACATATTAAGTACTTAAATTCTTCATGCTTTTTGTGTACATATTTTTTTATATTAATTGTATTTTCGTGTTAATACCTAAAATTGTTTTGTGTATTTTGTTATAGACTTGTATTTTTTTTTCTTTTGTGTATTAGGTGTATATATGTGTGTATTTTGTAAATTGTTTCTTTTGTGTATAAAACGTTATTAGGATTATTACATGTATACATAGTAAGTACTAGGTTGTCACGCGGTGTCACTTGGGTCATTTCCAACACCAACTCCTGATACCACCACTAGCCTGTCCTTTCAGTTTTCTTTCTTTCCCAGTAACGATTTCTGTTTTGGACTCCCTCCTTCCATCACAATGACGTCACCTGTAGAGCAATTAGAGCTGCTTCAAGCTCAACTCCAACTGCTACAGGACAGCCAAGACAGTCGGACAATGGCAATAACTGTCACATTACCAGCTTTTTGGGCTGACAAGCCTTCTGTCTGGTTTGGCCAGGTGGAAGCTCAATTTGAACTTGTTGGGATCACACAGGACAGGACAAAATACAACCACATCATTTCCATTCTGGATTCAAGAATTGCCGACGAGGTTGCGGATATCATAGAGCAACCTCCGGACACCAACCGCTACCAGTATCTGAAAACAGAACTCATCAAGCGCCTCTCTGCCTCCAAGAAGGACAGGATCAGACGGCTCCTCGGAGAGGAGGACATTGGTGACCGCAAGCCATCACAATTCTTGCGACGCCTCCAGTCCTTGGCAGGATCAGATTTCAGGAACGACGAAGTCATCAGGCAACTGTGGATGCGTCGCCTTCCTGCAAACGTACAAGCAATTTTAGCTGCACAGGAGGACCTGCCTTTGGAAAAGGCAGCCGACATCGCAGACAAGATCCTGGAAGTGGCAAAACCTGCGGTTCACGCTGTTACAGCTACATCTCCCGAGCTCTTTGAGCTCACCAACCGCTTCGAACAGCTGACGAAGATCGTGGAAGCATTAACGGCAGAAGCTCGAGCGCAATCACGTCTAGGACGTGACCCAATCAGATCCAGAGCTAGCTCCAGATCTTCAACCCGCTCCTCCCCCTCCACCTCCTTATGCTGGTATCACAGGACATACCACAAGAAGGCCAAGAAGTGCGTCAGCCCCTGCTCCTGGGTAAATCAAGAGCAGGGAAACCCAAAATGCAGTCAGTAGACGCGGCGACTGACTGCAACACTTTCTGCCGCCGGTTATTCGTCACAGATAAGACAACAGGGCTCAAGTTCCTAATTGACACAGGTAGCGACCTCTGCTGCTATCCTCAACGGTTAGCCAAAGGTCGTGCCAAATCAGCAACGGATTACCAATTGGCCGCAGCCAACGGCAGCAGCATAAACACCTACGGTAGCATATCCCTTTGCCTCAATCTGGGCTTGCATCGGAACTTCCAATGGAATTTCACCATCGCCGATGTAGAAATCCCAATAATAGGCTCGGATTTTCTTAGCTTCTACAATTTGTTGCCAGATCTCCGCCACAAACGCCTAATTGACGGAAACACAAGCTTGACAACTGCTGCTACAATTGCACAAGTCAACCAAGTAAGTGTGAAAGCCGTGTCAGTCACGGAATCCTCAGCTTACTCCAAGCTGCTCCTCGAGTTCCCAGACTTGACCAGACCTCCAGGCCTCCCACGGCAAGTGAAGCATACCACGGTTCATCACATCGTGACTACCGATGGCCCCCCTGTCTCTTGCCGTCCACGTCGCCTCGCACCTCAGAAGCTGGTAGCAGCTAAAAAGGAATTTGAGGACATGGTCAATTGCGGAACAGCTAGACCTTCGGACAGTCCTTGGTCTTCTCCTCTACACATGGCGAAGAAAGGAGACCAAGAGTGGCGACCGTGTGGCGACTACCGGGCTCTCAATGCAAGAACTGTGCCAGACCGGTATCCCGTCAGACATATCGCCGACTTCGCACACAACATCGCAGGTTCCACTATATTCAGCAAAATTGACTTGGTAAAGGCTTACCAACAATTGCCAGTTCATGAATCTGACATATGCAAGACTGCAATAACCACACCATTTGGCCTGTACGAGTTTCCCTTCATGACCTTCGGTCTTCGAAACGCAGGACAAACGTTCCAGCGTTTCATTGACGAAGTCATGAGGGGACTCGATTTCTGCTACGCCTATGTTGATGACCTACTGGTCTTTTCAAAGACACCAGAAGACCACCTGGAACACCTGCGTACAGTTTTCCAGCGCTTGGTCAACTATGGCTGCGTAGTAAATGCATCAAAAAGCATATTCGGCGTCGACGAGGTCACCTTCCTCGGCTACCGTATCAACAAAGACGGTACACGCCCGCCTACAGAGAGAATCGAAGCTCTGCAAAATTACCCCTTGCCGAAAACCGTGCAAGGCCTTCGCAGATTTTTAGGCATGATAAACTTTTATCGCCGATTCCTCCCAAAGGCTGCAGAATTGCAAGCTCCGCTCATAGATGCCTTAGCTGCATCTAAACTCAAAGGACCAAAGCCAGTTCCATGGACACCCGAACTTGAACTCGCGTTTCAGAAGTGCAAGGATAGCCTCGTGAGTGCTACTCTCCTTGCTCACCCAGTCAGCGATGCTAAACTGGGACTCTTCACTGACGCCTCTTCAGTTCACGTGGGATCTTGCCTCCAACAGAAGATAGGCAACCAATGGCAGCCTTTGGCCTTTTTCAGTAAGAAACTTACTAACAAACAATCCCAATGGCCCGCGTACTATCGCGAACTCCTCGGGGTATACGAAAGCGTACAACACTTTCGCTACCTGCTCGAGGTTCAACACGTGACAATCTACACGGACCACAAACCGCTCATCTATTCTTTCACTCAACGCCGAGAAAAGCTTCCTCCTGTTCAGCTCAACCAGCTGTCCTTCATTTCCCAGTTCACAACAGACATTGTACATATAAAGGGAGAGGACAATGTGGTTGCTGACACAATGTCTAGAATAGAAGCCATCTCCATAGAACAGAGTTACACTGAGTTAGAGGGGGCCCAAATTTCTTCACCTCCTCTTCCGCCTCTTCCACTTCACGCTCCATCCACACCACCTACTCCATCCCCACCCACAACTCCGGCTCAGGCCAACCCATCACTACCCCCCAGCACAACTTCTGCGCATCCCAAGTATGTGACTCGCTCGGGACGTCACGTTCGTTTCAAGACGCCCGTGGATGTGTAGTATATGTAAATATTTTAGACATAAGTTTTTTTCATATTGTAAGCCTTATTTTGTTATTTGTTGGGGGTACTTTTCTCCGTGGGTGGGTGGTGTGGCGACATTAGTGCCAACATAAAAACGAGCACGCAAGCGCGGGACCAATATTTATCTGTGGCAAGCAAAAACATCGCGCCGTTTATAACAAGCGCGCGCCCACAATTTTTCGCGGCAATCCACTTGCCGCGAAACAGTCGAGGACCGAAGTATTTTCGGGTCATCTCGACACAGTCCGACTTACGTCTTCAACGCGACCGCACGACATACGTGCTCGTGTACAAACGTTAGTTTTCGCGCTCGCTGCTTGCCTTCATACCAAAATCCTTCTGAACTATAATATTGTAACATTGAGAGAGTGTGTGTGTGATTAAAAGTGTACGTCGCAAACAATATCTTTCATTGACCCGTACACCGCTCAACGGCCGCAACCATCAACCACCATCATCTCACATCACATCACCATCACACCATCCTCAACATTATTCACATGTCGGAAGTCGGTTCTCACTTTTCTGTGGAAACGAACACTGTCCATCGAAATTATTAATAGTGTAAAACTGTAAGAGGTACGCATTTACTAGGAGATTCACAAACCAACCAAGACACACAAAGAGCCTAAAAATTAATAACCTAGGCAAAGAAAGAAAAAACAGCATACATAGCACTAGTTAAGATAATATATATGTATAGACATGAGGCACACACTGCATTATGCACTTTCAAACAACACCAGCATGTAACAGATACACTCTACATTAGTATAAGTTAAGTATTCAAATTAGAAAAAAATATTATATAAGTTATTCTTAAGGTACACAACACAACACAAAAATCATAAAATTAATGTCACACATAATAACACATAAACAATAATGGCCTTACTTATAATCGTTTGTTAAATTTTAAGAAACTGCTCAGCAATTGATTAATGATAATCTTACCCATAAACTCCTCTTTAGTCTAATATTTTGGGTACAACCTACGTTAGTCATTCAAATTTCGTTTATCTGTGCTCCTCTCTTAGGTACACAATAGGTAATACACGTTTATAAGTAAAAAAAGGATATTCATTGATTAGGGACTAATTCTGATTCTCTTACTTAAGAGATGCCTAATCGTTTCTTAGCGAGATTATTATAAGTAAGGCCGTAAGCGTGTATAAATTCGAAAAACTCTAACAATAATTAAGTTGTAAAAAGGGTACGGAACTAGAGTCCGTAGATTAGTCAATTAAAAAAAAATCTAGGAGATGCCCCTTCGCCATGATACTAAAAGAAGAAAGAAAATAAATTTAATGAATTAAAAAATGATTCTATACATAAAATAGGAAAAAATGATAATTAAAAAACGCAATACATGCTCAATAAATTTTACACATGAACAAACAAACTTGATTCACAAAACACAGCGACAGACATATATATATCGTACGTATGAATACGTGCACATAAAAACAGACTGCTGTAAGCCTTACATAAACTCTATACAAAAATGACAATTTCTATCAATGTAATAAGGTAAACGAATAGAATGGTGCAGAAACCCGATATTAATGCCTTAAAGGCGTATTTTGTCTATGTTAAAAAGAGGAAATTTTTTTATATTTTTGTATGTTTAAAACGAATAAACTCAAAACTGTACTGTACCGATTTCCAAAATTCTTTCACCATTAGAATGCCGCTTTATCCTAAATTAATATTGGCTATATTTATTACTAGAAAAAAAAATACGCAAGGTGTAAAAACTTCATGTTTGTGTAGGTCCCCGGATGGTTCAGATTCACAATTAGACCCGGTAAATGACGCTGGAACTGGGTTCTAGATTTTTGTTTTTTCAGGGCAGGACACCTTGGCCACCTTGGCCTTCCAGCTTGGATCATAAATCATAGCTCGGCCTCAGCCCAGTTAAGGCGGTGAGCATGTTGCGAGGGCGCACCGCCATTATCGATAAAAACTCATTCTTATCAAAGAAAGATTATCATTCTTATAAAAATCTTTATTATCTTTTTTGCTGTTAATTTTAAACTTAGATATAAGTATTTGTAATTATTTTTAATATAACTTGTTACATTCTAAACTTTTGTACTTATAGTTTTTTAATACATAGTTACCTAACTAATAATTTATTTGAAATCATTATATTATGATTTTAATAAATACGTTGTTTTATGTATTTTTTTCTTTCATTTATATCACTAACCCACAAAATGACAAAACTAAATATACTATCGATAACGCTTATCGAGAACAATAAGGCGCATCACTATGCTCGCCCATAAGGCCCGTGAGTGGAAGAAAGAGCGAAATACTCGTTTCACCGCTCCGATTATTTATGACCCAAACTGCACGGACAAAATAATTCTACTATAGTCATAATAATAATTAAGTAGCAACCAACATCCCACGCAAAATCAAATTGTCCAATTATAATTGTATATGAAGTTACTCAATTATCTAGTCCATTATCACGTATACACGTTTCATACATTGTATTTATACCCTAACATTGTTTGCACGTCATCGCAAAAAGCGCTGCGTGGGGGTCGACGACCGATATCACAATCGCAATTTGATAAGCAAAATTATGCTTACAATTTTAGAGATAAAAAATGTACATTATACAGTAGTACTTTCTAAGAAAATTGGTAATCTATGGACTATAGTCAGCTTTATATCATGCAACGTATTGTTGCCAATGTCCATACGCGATGGCAACCATTTTCCATCAATCAGGTTGTCCGTTTACCTGTCCGCTGAACTCATGGAACAAAAAATAACTTAGGATATATATAAGGTTTCTTTTAAATTGTAATTTATAATTTAAAAAAATGCAATATATTTTTAAAACGAGAAGTCGGTAAGTAAGAGTCTGCCGTCAACTAAATTACATAAGCATCAAATAGACGGCGCCATACTTTAAATCCCATACTTTTTTGATGCCACCGTTTATTTTATGTTTCACGTCTTTTTTTAATTTTCAAACAAACAGCATAACCATGCTTTGTTATATATTTTTTGTGAGTGTTCAAGAGGATTCGAGAATTGTTTAGATTCACAATTAGTGTTTTTTTTATAATAAATATGTTTGCGTTTGACCACGATCACGTCCATGCCGGACGATAATGCTATCGAAGATGGAGCTTGCTTCCCTAGATGTACCTACCTATTCACACTAGACTTGTAGATACTCGATTGTACTTTACGGGAAACACGGGCTCTTGTAGTGCATTCCACAACTCCGCCCTACGTAGAAGGAACCTGGAGGCGAAACGTTCAATTCGCACTGGTAGCATTTCCACTGTGAAACGACGGTGTAGACCAGAGTGCGTTGGGGTGACGTGTCGTTGAAATCGGGTTTTGGCGGTTTTTTTGGGGTTTATTTGAGTGCGTTTGTTTTTTAGATCAGGACAACATCTGCCAGGGCCGCTAGTAGACTATAGTATGCAACGCTACATGCGTAACCGACGCGTTGCCAGCCTCATCCCTCTGGCATCCTGAAGGCATGCAACGCGGAAGTTTTACCTCTGATATCGCAAACATTTGTAAATGACAGTAACCACTTTTGAGTACGTAGGACGTCTGCCATTTTCCAGATTCGTCATAAAAAAAACTGTAGGTAAATTCTAGAAACACTAAGTTGCTCGGTACTCAATTTTTTAAAACATTATATTCTAATGGTTATGTACAGAATGAAATATCTATATCTACTAATATATAACAATTAATTTAGTGACGTCAATTACGCGTAAATATCTAAATCGCATAAGAATAAATAGGTCGTTGACTTTGACGAACGTGTGAAACTTATCATTCAATGTTATTGATTTATAAGCGTTCAATTTTCTAGAAGATATTCGAACACGAGTTATGTTCACGCTAGAGCGCTTTCATTTCTTCTTGTGTCTTCAACTAAAAAAAACCCATTTGTCAATGCGCTGCAATTCCAAGGAACACCCCTCACGATCTCTAATAGTACAATTTCTGGGTCACCTGGAAGGTAAGGCCAAACTTGCTTCTAAAAAGCTTGGTGTGCTAAACCGATGCTCAGCGCTCTACAAAGCGCCAATTAGACCGCATATGGAGTACTGCTCACATCTATAGGCCGGGGCACGCGCTTATCAGACTGACCCCCTCGACTCCATCCAGCGTCGCGCCATTGCCAACGATCCCATACTAACAGGCGGTTTAGAACCGCTAAGCCTTCGGAGAGACTGCGTCCCTATGCGTATTCTACCGCTTGTACAACGGGGAGTGTTCTGAAGAATCATTTGATCTGGTGCCAAGGCCTCACTTTTACAACCGCACTGTTCGCCAGCGTCGGGATGTCATCCCTATTTTCTTAAGCTCCCGCGCTCAACAACGCAACGGTTCTCTAGAACATTCATTCTCGTACAACAATGATCTGGAGAGAATATTCCGCCAGGGTTTTCGCATTGCGATAAGACATGAGATGTTTTAAAAGGGCATTACAAAGCTTCTTAGAGCTCGGCAACGCATTGGCAACGGTAACCGCTTTCCATCAGGTGAGCCGTCTTTTGCCCATTTACTCGTTCCGTAATACTTTTTATTTATTATTAACTAAAATTATACGTTGTTCAAAGCAGAAAGTCTTTTCGAAATAATCAAATTTCATACTTTGATAAAGATTTAGCGAAGTTATGAAAATGACGGTAGTTTATTAATAACATTGTTATGGTTATCTGTTTGTTTATTTGTATTAGGTTGGCGGTGTCTTGTGCGTGTTTGGGGATGGAACTGGGTCAACTGTTCATGAGGGAGGGATAATCTCGGTGCGTAAAGTAAAATGGTACGGTGGGAATGGCTGGGTTGCCGGGAACGCCCCGGTACAAACCGAAAACATCCATCAAAAGTTTTCATCTCACCAGTGGTGTCCTAGTCACAGTCAAAGGTGGGACCTATATCATGGAGCTACCTAAACGTTGTACGCTAAGAGAAATAAGTCGAAGTAATGATTAGCTTAGCATCGACTTTGCTCTCAGCTGTCGCGTTGCGTTATCGCTTCTTGTATAGTATATATTTATGTAGGTAGTTTTATTATCTATACATATAATAAAATTGTAGAGGTCAAATTTCTGTACAATTTAAAAAAAAATGCTAAAAACCGAGTCAGGGGGATGTAAGACGTGAAGTAGAACTAATTCAGTTTTTTTTCAAATTTTTACTTTCTCTGTTTGTTTACCTGTCTGTTTGTACCGGCTAATCTCCAAAACGACTGGACCGATTCACATGAAATTTTGTATGGTGATAGCTTATATCCCTGGTCAACATATAGCATACTTTTGATCCCGAAAAATTAAAGAGCTCCCGTGGGATAGTTATAAAACCGCACCATGCGGACGAAGTCGCGGGCAGAAGCTAGTATTATATACAATTTGTGTTAATTTAAGTTAGTTTTAGTATTATTTAAGTTTATGACTATACATAGAGAGTATCATTATATTAAAACGAGCAGCAAAAACTTTGTACCCTTTTTTACGAAAATTGCGCGGACGGAGGAGTATGAAATTTTGCTCACTTATATTTTATATAGAGAAGGAGAGCAGAATGCTAATATTTTTTTTAAATTATGCATAAAAAATAAAGACTACACCATGTATCATACCACTACCATACCACACTCATATATACCCTTTGGTTATTGTTAAAGTCAAATTAACAGTGTAGCCTTGGTGAAATCTGTGATTATAGAAGCCTTTGACATCAGAACCTAATAATAAACTTATAATTTAAATAAATTATGGTCGAATTTTGACCACTAGGCGACCAATAGTATTATTAACTAATAATTAATTTGTATAATAAATATAAGGATCCGTCCACTTGAAATAGCAATTGCGAACCTTCGCCACACAATCAAAATAATATTATTTTTTAATCTCAATGGAAATTGTTTTGGGCGGTTAATTTCCGCCAGGGGCTGCAAGTTTCCTCGTTAGTGTCAAACTTTTTCGTCGCAGAACGATTATTATGAACCAGGGAAATACATTTTGCAGTGAATTTAAAGACTGATTTATGTATGCACAAAATGTTCTATAGGTCTTGTTAAAAGGGATATTAAGCTTTAACCTGGTCTGATTTAAGGTATAATAATCACGAGTATAATAACGATTTTCTGCCCTATGGTTTGGTTTTGTTGTACCCGAATACAACACTCGTAAGAACTAGAATAGAATATACTTTATTATACAATAACATTTATGAAACAATACATAAAAACGCTTACAATTAAGTACAAATGGCGGCCTTATCGCTGGCAGCGATACAACCTTGGAATAGAGAGAGAAAATGGCATAAAAGCTAGGGCAGGGTTTAGTTGTACAATATTCTAAATATACATATTTAAAAATACATATTAATATTATTATATACATATATAAAGTATAGTATATATATACACATCTATAAATTCGTAACAATATATTTTCGTGATCTTATTTATAGAGAGTCAGATTAAGTTTGAACGCTTCTTTGTAATTCTTAAAGAAGCGTTAAAACTTACTCTAACTCTTTATGAATAAGACTGTCGATGTGTATTACTTTTAATACAATCTTTACTTGCTTAGATTAGATATATATTTGGATGTGTTTTTGTCTGTATATCCACTAACTACTAAAATCTGAAATGTTATATAAATAAAAAACCTAATTAAGTTTTTATGTAACTAAAATAGATCTACTTCCACTATTCTTCTTCTCACTATTCCACTATTCTTATTAGCTTATAGCTACTCCCTTTGACTTCCTAGGTTAAACTCTAGTACAATATGTGTCATTTGTTTGACGATTGAAGTATTATGTTTCCAAATTTATCTTTTTGAACGAGTTTCCTTATACCACCAGAACTTCAAAATGCCTGAATGGATTAAAATATTGTTTTTAAATTTTATGATGGCTACTAGCTGTACCCGCAACGTCATCCAGGTGGATTTTTTTGAAAATCCCCCGATTTTGAAACATTCTTCATTAGCGATCTCCTCCAGAGAACCATAGTTATATTGGGACTCATGAATAAACTCGAAAGTAAAAATTAAAACTTATTTCTATAAAATTTTCTCCTGTATACAATTTTACGATATTTGAAACTACCGCCCAAAATAATAAAGTGACGAATACCGCGAATATGCTTTTCCACATGCCACCGACAAATCCCTCAAACATAAAACATTCATGAATTGAAATCGTTCATTAAACCCATTTCCGCGGTTCGTGACATCCTCGCATGTCCCATCCAGACTCGCAAACTTCCCACTCGTCGATATATCTTTATAATTTATGACACCTGTCAGAGACCCTATTCGATTCGGAGCCTGCCCAGAGGGTCAGAAAAAGTTTCGCTGGGTTTCGCAATTATAATAGAGTACTTGACAGTCGAACCAGTTGAGACACTTTTCAATTAATTACAATTACGTTTTAACGATTTTAAGCGCGGCAATTTCATTTTTATTTCGACGTATTAGCCACTTTATAGTAATAGTGATCACGGAACACATAACATAACGAGAAGGCTCAAAAAGACAAAACGGTTTTAACTAGTGATAGAAATAAAAGAATGAAATAAATAAATAATTTGCTAGGAAAGAGACAATACAATGATGCAAAAGTATTTATACATACATTTTTATGATAAGATTATATATATTGTACACCGCATTTCTTACAAATGAGGTCGGCAATTCAACTTTATGCTGTGTTGCAGTTACCTCCAGCACAGCGCTGAATTTCAATGCCGAACCCGCCTCATTGATTTAAATATATTAGACCCATCACCACAGTAAAATACACAAGCAACAGGAAATCTACTAAGACAGAGTAACACAGTATGTGAAACATAAAAAACAGATAAGACAAACACTGACATAAAATAAAAGAATAATTATCCTATATAGTAATAAAAATTAAAAATATACAAAAGTGTAGTGTAAGTGCTAGCTTTTAATAAAGAACACAGGAACAAAGTGTCTTCGCCTTAATAGAGACAATAAGAAAAGTGTCAATGGACACTTCGTTAGTATGAATATTCTTGTTCATTTAAGTTATATTTAAATCGTGGTAGCGTAATGGCTAGCGCACGCGTCCTAAAACTCAAAGGTCGCGGGTTCGATCCTGGCGGGAACGCATGCACCACTTAGGCTCTTGTCTGATCTAATTATTATTATTATTTAGCCCCTTTTTAACGATGTTGTAATCCGTCATGGACACCCACTCTGTTGAAGTTATTTTTTACCTTTAAGTTGTTCTTTTTAATTATTTAATTTTCAGTTTTGTTATCGTTATTATTTACTATATGGGAGCCGAATCTAATTTACTGCCACTTGCCAACATGTTGTGGCTTGAAGAGAAGAAGCGGCGCAAGAAACTCTTCTGCAACGTACCTAGCTCTAATAATTTTGCTGTCTTCGTCGCAAACTTAAGAAAAAGCGGTTAAAGTTTTTAAATCTGTATAATATATTGGAATAACTATGTTTCATTTCTTGGTACCATTATAAAACTAATAAGAATAGTTAATCCGGAAAATTCTAAGGAAGAATATTTTGATTTGAAAAAGAATTCTTGAACCATATTGCGTAAGTAACAAAAGTGAAAATTGCTTGCACCAATTTTGGTGATAGAAAAAAATATTTTCGTTGAAAAAATTACCACATCCCCATATCGATTGTGCCAAGTGGTGCCTTACCACGAAATCTCGAAATGTGCCCAAAAGTGAAATAACATTGTATGATTACTAAAGTTATGTGAAGTGTACCACGACACTTAAGGTTAATTCAGTTTTGATTTAAACCGATATCAGACACTTCAATTAAGATGAATCAATCAAAGTAATCTACACTACCAAAGCATTGAATAGTTCAATGATATTGAATAACGTCGTGTCCTTTCATATCTGGGCCTTTCAACCAATTTGATTAGATTTGGTTGATTTGTGTAATACAGGGGTTTCAGTTCGCGTGCTCTTCCAGGCTTACTATTTGTCTTGGCGCCCTAGCTAGTTGAAATATTAAGTTTCCATCATTGTGTTCATTTATAATTCGACTAGCTAACCTTGCCAACTTCGTACCGCCATATTTTCTGAATTTCTAAAAGACAGTTTCATGACACAAAAACAATCTTAGCGCCATCTATCGGTTCCAAGTAGGTGATGGTTGATGTTCGTCCCGTCGTTTAGAAGTCAATTAAATTTAAAAGTCGTTCAGAAATCAAATTAAATTTAAAAGTGAAGTTGTTTTTAATTTTTTTTTAAGTTTTAACCACATTTTTAACTAAAGTTGAAACATTCTGCAATTATCATTCATCTTTTTTATTTATTGTTTCTGAGGCGGTACGAAGTTTGCCTGGTCAGCTAGTCAATATATAAACAGATAGCAAAATAAGAATAATTTAAGCTTACTCTGTTTAATACAAAACCTTCAAAGGCTCACTCATTCAGTATTCTGAATGGAATGAAAAATAAGGAAAGTTAAGCAATTTATTTTCTAATTTCCATAGACAGTAGTGATTTAGGTCATTCAATATCACTCGTGTAATGTAAATTTCTTTGTGTTCATCGTCTCCACCGAAATTTGATTTTCTGAAACACGCACAGTCGTACGTTACTGTTTTATTCTATGTTACAAAGAAGAATTATTTCTTTATAGTGGCGGGAGTTCATTACGATTTTTTTTTAATTACGAAGCTGACAGAGCTGTTTTTTTATATACCTTTCCTTTCCTCTAAGAAATAAGTATACACTTCCTCGTAATGTGAAATGGCCCACGTGCAAGAGTCGTGATCGAGGGTGCAAAGTTATAAATTAATTGGCGCCGAACGTAATTACCATGATTTACCTACTTAAGAGTGGCAATAAGTTATCGCTTAATGTTATTTACTAGTTTACTGTATCAGTAATTTATTTGTCGGCGTTTATTTTTAGATATTAGGATAAATTTATGGATGTTTTATTGACATACACCGAAGTCGCTAAACATATAAACATATCGTTATATACATGTTAATTATCACGTCTGTTTCCCATGGAGTGAGGAGAGAAGAAGCTCTGCTTATTACGACCTTAGCGTACCTTTTGATTCATCCACTTTCATTAATCTCTTCATACACGCAGCATTTATTAGAGGCGTTTTTTGCTCTTGAATATTCTTCAAAACATCTGCGATTTGATTGTGGTAATATGTTGTCTGCTGGCATCAAGGCTGCCATAACCACTGCTCTCTCTTTTCTTTCACCATATCTCATCATCATCATATATAAAATGTCTTTATCTTCCACACTCCTTTCTAAATACATCTTCTGTCACACAACAAATCATCATATCATCCTTCACGCAATCCATACATCTTTTTTTGGTTTACCTTTACATCTGTACCCAGCCATCTTAGAATAAAATAGAATATACTTATTGCATAACATTAAGATACAATTCAGAAGTTTAAGTACAGAAGACAATAGGCTTATTACTAAAAGCAATTTCTCAAGACAACCTTAGGATGGATTAGAGAAAATTGTGTAACATGTGGGTTTGGCAATATAAATAGAATAAAAAAATATATATATAAGATTTTGAAATGGCAAATGTAACATCTTTTAGTTTAACATTCTTTTTGTCACGTGACTTTCATCTCTCCTCAATATATGCCCATACCAACTTGTCTTCTTCTCTCAATTTTTCAGTCACGGGTGTCATAACCACTGCTATCGTAAACTTATTCTTTCAATCTCCTTTCATCCATTTCTCTACACCCCAAACAAGTTGTTATTGCTCACAAAATAAAAATTGTTATAACACTTTCACGTGGCTGTACTCGTGTGAACTTCAGATTACTACTTTTTGATAATATCTCATTTTCCGAAATACATGCGCTCTATATTCACCTTATAACAATCTACCGTACAGTTAAAGTTTCTGTAAAAATATGAAACATGTCATCCCATGTAATAACCCCTCGGCGAGTTATGACCAATGTTCCAAGTCTAAAATTACATAATAGATAACTAGCATAACGTAACTTTAAAATAATTATTTTAAACATCCGCTGATACTAAATATCGTATTAGAGGAAATTCAGTTCATTGCATCGGGCATAGTCCAACACACTGTTACGAGTGCGAGACTCGAATTAAAAATGCCGTTTGAATTATTATAGAGTTTATTAGAACTATAGAAACACGTATAACACAGGTACAAATAACCGAAACCAACAGTCCAAACGTAATGCAGAAGGTCGTAATTCCATAAAACGCGCAAAGTCCAGCAGTTATTATATTCCTGGTTGTAGTACACACGTCTTGATTCGCTCGTGGTTATCGCTAGACTCCCTTCCCTTTCCATCAGGTCATCGTTTTATATTGGGCAACTGCAATGGCCCTGGATCTAAGTCGACTTTAATCCGACACACTTGGCTAATGACTGCCATAAAAGATTACCATACAACAATGGGTTGTTTTCTCATCACAAATGTTAAACACAAAGGAAGTCCAAATGCCGAATGTAATAAAATGTGTTTTTACAGGTATACAGGTGTGAATTTGTTTTTGTCGGCGTCTAGGTCGTAACAATATGTACACATTATCATGCCTGTTTCCCACAAGAGTAGGCAGAGACTTCAGACGATGGATCTCCACTTGCAACGATTCTGACATCCTTTGGCTTTATCTAATTTTAATCTCTCTATACATGTACTAGACGTGCAATTAATGATGTTTTTACTTGTTCGGTTTTATTTCGGGATCGGGCTTTCTCACTGCTGTTTTATGCTTGTCTGGTTTCATTCATGCTCTCTACATGCCCAAAACACCAATAGGTTCAAGCTTGTAAAACACTAGTAGATTTAAGCCAGAACTGCTTTTTTATCGTTCTCTAGCCAAAAAACGAATAGTGGACGATTGCTACTTCTACAAAAATTTCAAGGGCTGCAAGGGGTGCCTGGAACCTTGGAGTAGCGACCTAAGAGGCAGCAGCAAATCAGTACAGTCAATAGGTATTTTTACCCTACAAAATGTGGAATAGAAACGGTTTTGACATATATTGCTTAGGTAAGGCAGCCTAATAAAAATCCAAGTTTTAAACCTGGGGGGGGGCACGAGCCGCCATCTTAAATTGAAGGTGTCAATATTAAGTAATTTATAATAGCATCCCTATAGTAACAGTTTACTATATGACAAAAGTGTCTATGAGAAGTACAAAGAAGATAAAATGACTTCCATTTCTCGTATACATGTTTACTATGTAAGTCATATAGGTAAAAATTTACAAGCGACAGAATAATAATATTTACAAAAATTATCAATAGAATTCAAATTTTGATTATCAATTGTATAACAATCATTTTTAATCCTTTTTGATGGCCCGTAGGTTGATGTTGACTACTTCATTATCCTGGCTGAAATTTTCTGTCTCATTGTCTTTGTTTCTAAAAAATTGGGTTTCCAATGGTGAAATTTCTTCATAATTGTCGTCGTTTTCTACACACTATTACACAGGCTGATTTTCGCACCTTGCTCTCAGTATGGTTAAGACAGCCCTGACGGAACTATTCGTAGTTCTTGGATTGCTTCACACTTAACCAAATAATATTGATAAATAAACGTGTCGATGTTTCGTAATGATTAAATCTATATGACAACAGATCCGAGTCGGGCCAAAGTCCATAAATATAGTATTATCTTATATTTTAATAAGAACCGGCGGGTGATGTAATAAACGGAAAATATTTCTATGTAAGACCTGATTTTTAAGAATAATCACAACAAGGAAATAAAGGAAATAAAAACGAAGAATATTTGAAAAAAAAGGAACAAAACATGAAAGATGAAATTTAGAAAAAAAATCGCTCAGAAAAAATTACTCTGAAAACTATAATTCGAAGACATCACAGGCCTTCAATCACTTTTTACGTTTTATTATTTCACAACCTACTATCATCTCTGAATACTATAGTAATACTACTCTCCTCTGAATAGGCTAAACGCCTAACTCAATTCCATGATCTTACAGACCTTAAGTAGATTGCCTCAAGATATACTTTCTGAGGCTTTCTCCCAACAGTTCTTATACTTCCTTTGAGTCTACTATATACATCTCAATAATAGCATTGTGCACCAACAATATGTTAAAGTTGGTTGTGTCGATTGTTCAAACATCTCGACCCTTAATTAACTCCAATAGTGATCGATGGTAATAATTCTAAATCGACGTTGAAATTACCTGATGCGTCGAAGAATGTATGAGACTTACGAGTATTAATCAGGTACTGGCCCATCTCCAGTTAGCAAATGAATCGAAGAAGTTGACTCGAAAACATCTCTAGGAGTTCTTTGATGCTAACTCAACTGTAAGTTTGAGTCGATTGCGATATGTATATTATAAATATCTCTGAATTACCTATCTCTACCTCACAACATCAATTCCAGGTGCTGTCTATGAATATGCATATCTATGAGTAAGTAAATGTCTATTATTATCTATGTATATAAATAAAAATCAATTTCTGTTCGTTAGTCTCGCTAAAACTCACTGGACTGATTTGGCTAATTTTGGTTTTCAATTATTTGTGTAAGTCCAGGGAAGGTTTAAAAGATGAGTAAATATGAAAAGAATGCTTAGAATATTTCACCATCACCATTTCGCTTTCCCTTTAAACTATTCCTACCTGTCAAACGTTTGATGGTCGTCCCGCCGTTTGGAAATCAGTTAGGTATATTTAAAAGTCGTTCAGAAATCAAATTAATTTAAAAGTATTTTGCATTTTTTTGCTTTTCAATGTCACAAACGTTTGATGTTCAGGTAACAAAGTTTTTTATTTATTGATTCTGAGGCAGTACGAATTTTGCCGGGTCCGCTAGTTTTATATATAAAAATCTTGTGTCACGATATATGTTGCCAATAAACTCCAAACTACTGAACCGATTTCAATCAAATTTGCGCACCGTGTGCAGTTTGATCCAACTTAATTGATAGGATAGCTTACATCTCAATGGACCCTGTAGATGGCGCTGCAGTCGGGTTCTAAATTTATTTCTTCAGGGCAGGTTAACGTCTGCCGGGACAGCTAGTATTAATATAAAACACTATCTATTCACAAACAGCCTATTTAATCTTTTCGTTCGCTATGCTACCAGTCATACATCATATTTCAACAAGTTTCCTATTCATTTAGGACTATACTTCTAAAGTCACGTAGACGTCAATAAATCGTTCAGGGTCAGTGGTCGGCAGATAAACAACAACAATGTTACATGTTTGTTTATTCCACATCTATGTAACGTTTTATGAATGGCCACAATACATAATACAGCCGAAACGCACATTATTAAACGCACATTATTACATTGTGTATTGATAATTGAGAATGTAATAAAGTAATTACAGTATATCGGATGTTTTAGGGTAGTACACATGTGACATAGACATAGTAAAGCAACGTTTTTTAACTTGGTGGTCTCTACCCTTGTGTGGATTGCGTTAACTCGTATTTGTGGTTAAAGGTCTGGTCTGTTAAAAAATTAAGACCTATTATCCCCGAAAATTGCTATTGCGCCTGGCCGCCATTTTGTTGACGTAACCGTAGCCGAACACTCAGTACTGTTAGCATCACCGGCCGGCGAGTACGCGTACATATCGAATTGCGGATGACGTCACGTGAATGTTAGTTTGACAAGGTTCCAGCGCATTAGCATTTTGCGGGGATATATATATGTCGGAGAACCATCGCCAAGGATAATATATTGACAATGACACTTTAGCGGAATGTTGCGTATCTATGCTTCGAAGCGGCCACCCTAAGAACACATAGACATGTCGGGACAAGTCTCGGGGGTGTTGATCAAAAAGAGTACATTGGTATTGGATATATATGATGTTATGTGGTCGCAAGGGCATCAAGTGTGCAACAAATGATTTAGAAAAGATGATTGTTATTTAAACAATAGAAACATTATATTGCCAAAGATCACAAAAGCTGTCAATTCCATGAATATACCCCTATACATCATGCCATGCCATGATAACTTCTGATGAATAGGCTCGTCATGAGCTTATACGGCTCTGACATATATATATATATATATATATAACTCGTTATATATATATATATATATATATATATATATATATATATATATATATATATATATATATATATATATGGAAACAAAAATGGTATAAAAAAACTATTAATTAAAATATTATAATTTGATAGTGAAGACGTCGCAAGATTTTTTACCAAACTGTTTGTATTTTTCATGGGTCGCGACATAAAATTCGCTTAGAAACAATGCACCCGGGTAATGCACAGGATTACTGTCCTAGTGTACGGCTCTAGTTTTTTTTTATAGCAGGAGTACAGCAAACAGGCTGCCGGCCCACCTGGCAGGAAGCGGTTACCGTCGCCTATGGACGTTTACAACCACAGAGATGTAACCAACGCGCTGCCGGCTTCGAATAAATTTTATCAGACCCTTATTGAAAAACTCCATACTTACTCCATACTACTACTAGGGTAGTAAAGTATGGTAGTGAACTCGGGGCGAGCTACTCTGATAGTGTCAAATCGACTAGAATTTAAATATTAACACCCATTTATGACAGTTACATAATGAATACGACTTCCCATTTTAAAGTAATAACACAAAACCCAGACAGTTCTTGATAAAAGATTTGGATCGAGGACACGAGGGTTTATTTGATAGGTACATACAGTCAGTTCTATGTAGCAACTGGACAGATAAGATACCATAAGGATTAGACAAAGATAATATTTATATTACTAGTGGGTTGATTGAGATTGAGAAGTAAGTTTTTCTAGCCAAAATATATATTTTTTATTTTACATATTTACTATGTAATATTATATAAACTAATAACTAATAATAATATACAAAGAGTCTTATTTATCGCACGTATTTCGCGCAACGAATGAGCATTGCCATACAGCGTGGCAATGCAGCCAGCTTTCTGGGCACGCTTCTCTCGGCGGCGATTTGTTCATACTTTATATTTTATATTAATTATTATATATTATTTTTAGGTCTTAACAACTAATAGTATTTAATTTTTTAGTTTATAATTTAGTTTCATTTTTTAAGTTAGAAAATCATTAAAAGTGTAGTCATACAGGTTATACCACTGTATTCATATATCACAATGCAATTACATATTTTATAAAACAAAAATATTCTAAAACAACTTTTACTTTTTTCATCTGGTAACTCAAAACTGTCCCATATACTGTGGAGTTTTTGGCGGGAACTGAAAGGAGACGTTGTGCTGTTCAGTTTTATTTTCTAAAAATGTGTATAATTACTCTAAAATGAACAATAGTTGCAGGATATTGATAGTTTTTGAGTAGAAATTATGTGTTTTTGTGAGAAATGTGAACTGTATAGTCAGATGTGATCTTTCGAGTTTTCACAAGAACTCCATTGAATGGCGTCGGTTGTAGCCTGCAATACAACTGCGCTACTATACGAAGACCTATTAATTAACATGTTTTCGACTGAAAGACTTTGATTCTATGGTCATGAATAATTTTAAAAAAAATCGTTTATATGATCTAAGACTGTATGTAATAATATATAATTATACTGTAGTAGTTTTTATCAAAATCTTGCACTTTTATAACCAACATAGTATGTATCATAATTATATTAATTTTCGCGATTCATAAATCGATAAATAAGACTTGTAATATTACATAGTAAAAAAATACATTTAATTGAATTCAGAACATTGCCCACGTGTAGTTACGGTTGTTTCATGTCATCGCGAAATGCGGAAGAGAATCTATTGGAAATAAAAAATCAGGGTAGATCCAAAACAGAGATTAGGTAGCGATGGCATGACTATCGGTTGTTTCCCATACAATGTTTACTGCCTCGATACAAACGATCGGCGAGCAATGCATGCGATCCTGTTTGAATAATGTACTTTGTAGTTACACATTGTACGCATCGTCTACTTTTATATGGTGGAAATAGTAAAGCAGTTTTACTTAATACATAAACTAACTGTAAAGTTACAGAATGTCAGATCACTTACAGGAGAACCGTGCCTAGAAGGCTGAGTCCATTCAAATCAGAAATCATTTATTCATAACAACGTTATTTATAAATTTCAAAAATAGAATTATGTTATTATTAATTAGCGTGAACTCTTTATAACTACAAGGTATGCTCGACTATTTCCTGTGCCGTGTTTTAAATGAGTATACAGATCGTAAAACCCTTATTTTTTTAAGTACTATTTTTTGAGGCCAATTTGCCCGATCTCCAAAGATTATTATAATTGAAGACGTGAGTGGATGAAGGTGATATGTCGCATATTCGGTTTTTTGTTTTTTTTTGCGTAGATAAATGTTATAAGTCGATACCAAATAACTACAGACCTTAGACCATAGATATAAGGCATATTTAAAAAATAAAAAGTTGCTAAAGGTGTTAAGTTCAGTTCAGTTTAAAATAAAAGTAAAACTTTTATCTCGATTTACTCAAAATTAGAATTATGCGACTTATCACCTTCATCCACTCATGTCTTCAATTATTTTTGATTTAGTTATTTTCAGAAAGTTAAATATTTTACATACATTTTCTTTATCAAAGTGCAATGCATTTTGCCAGGTGATAAAGAGGTGTTCCTCAGGTCTAGAGCATGTCGCGATAAAACCTAAGTTGTGTTCCGGCATTAGTGACCAGTATCCCTTACAGGATGTTAGGAGCCTTAAGAACAGACGAGCGTGCATGACAAGAGCTATGAATGTCAAAGAAGCAAGTGAGGTGTGTAAGAATGGGCCTGTGTGGCGCTCTGTTGTTCGTGCCTACCCCGCAAGGGACCTGGCGTGAAGTTATGTATGTATTCCTTACAGGCCGATAACGTATTGATATTGTAAATATCCATAGGTGACGGTAACTGCTTCCCATCAGCCGGACCTCTCCGCTGAAATCATGGAATACAAATAAAGGGGTCTCATATCATTCCTATGCCGGGTGAATTGCTCACACTATATGCCAGTATTAATTCGCTGGGAGAAATATCCTACGTGATTGAGTAGGCTAAGCATTCGCCAGACTAGTTCACTGGAACGCAGAACCTACGTTCGATTCTTGGCATGGCAAGTTTCGTCAACGAATTTTATGTGTCTGTGATTGGCCCAGAGAGGTCTGTTGTATTTCGCATAACATAAGCACAATTTGCTTCTTAGACATTAGGGGGAGGTGCGATTTACATTGTACGTACGTTGTCTTAAAGTATTATACTTTTATATTGACGCTTTTTAGTTTCTTACCTTTTTAACCAGTCAATCGCGTATTTTAAGATCAAGATAGCGCGAAAATTAAACCAACAGGAAGATAAACGACCTAGTGAAAAGTGGTCCCGTCTGTTATAAATGTTTGCACGTGCACCCAACGTTTTGCCCGCTGTAACATGTTTTATGACGACCTTCTTAAAAAGCCTATGTCATCCGCAAAAGCAAAATCCATCACAGTGCTACCGGAACTGTGAATTCTTCACTATGTGGGGACAATACGCGCTTTGCCAATTTTTAAATATGCTATACAATATGATTCTGATATACTGACAACTGCTGGGGGCCTAAAGTGATTTCTAGATACCTATTACCAATATGACAAGTATTAAAGCAAAGCGGAAGGAGTGGAACTCTATGTTATATTCTACACCTACAGATTAGGTATATACTTCTCAATCACACTAAATAATTCTTCAAAAACAGCCATCTAGGATATCTTTCAAATATTTTGTCATCATAAAGGCTGTAGTAAAATTTATAGTAATTCAATTTGAAAAAAAGATAGTTTCAGTTCTTTATATCCAACAACAAAAATGGCAATTTTGGCACCATTTCAAGTCATTAACGATGCGAAACTTTCGGCGAATGTCTATCAAAGAGTTGTAAAGTTTAAATTTAAAACTTACCGGCATATCAAACCCGCGTAGTCCGCCCTCAGTGCCCGCCGCCCTACTACCTAGAGGAGCGATCCTCCACTGTGCCAGCTCACCACCTTGCCCCATCCGAAGCCTCCTTGCGTGACTACCATCCCCAACACCGATCAAACTATCCTCAACATTATGTTTACTGACAATAAGCTTCATATCACCTTGATCGTTCACATCACGATTTACATTCAAATCTGAAATGTCTTCGGCTTCAGTTATTATAATTTTTGGTACAATACCAATATCACCTTTATTACTTACAAATCCATAGTTTACTTTTCCTTGGTAGGTACTGACACCAAATTTCTCTTTCAAAGAATTAATAACAGTTAACCTGGCCTGTTCATATTTTTTCTTAGCTTGCGCTTCCCTCCATTTTTTAGAACTATGTCTTTTGGATCTTCAGTTTCTTTTACGTCCCTGCTATATAATTTTACAGTAAGATCTCTCTGCAGATGTAGAGTGTTAACGATAGTAGACTTATCTTGTTTTTCAACTGAATTAACATCGGTCTCTCGGTCAAAATCAGAAGTGGACTCATAACGTTCCCACCATTGGACACTGGCTTCGTCTATGGGAGCTCTTGATCGGGCTGAACGCGTTGATATCGGTAGATTAGCCATCCTATCTTATGTGTCATTACGTATATCTGAAATTTAAATTTTAGCGTCTATTAATGTGATTCAAATGTAGCTCTTATAAAAAACGTAGACTAAACTACAGCTTGACTTTCATCATAATGTTTTTTTTATGTAATATGAACTTGGGTCATTTCATGATATCTATTTGAATAAGGGTAACATTTTACCCTTATTCAAATTCGTGCAAAACTTGTAAAGATTTTCATAAGCTTTTACTGTCTTATTACTATATTGCGATATCAAACATGTAGTGACTTGAAAGTAGACAATTATTTCTACTTTCTTATATTTTGAATATTTGTAAAAGGCTGGACCTCCCATATATTATATATTCCCATATATATTATATTTCCCGGCCGATGGGAAGCCATTTCTGCAATGGTGACTGCATTTAAACTCATCTTCATTTGTCTGATTTAGGTGAATTATTTTTGTGTGTGCTCGAGTATGTCCCGGCATGGTTTAGCTTCAAATTTGAACCGGCCAGATGGTTCCAATCGGGTTCCAAGATTAGCTAAAATTATTTTTGTGTGTCAAGTGGATCCCTGGATGTATAGATTCACGATTTGACTGGTACATGGCGCCGCTGAACACCTCTTTGACGGTGGGACAAACTTATGTGTTTTTTAAGTAGATTCGAGAATTATTTAGATTAACAATTGGTCCGGTTGATGGCGTTGCAATCGATGTCTATTTTTTAGTTGAACACGTGACTGGAAAATTGAGAGGAAAGAAAAGTCACATGACAAAAATAATGTGAATCTAGAAAATGATGGGTACAAAAGTTAAGGTAGACAAAAAAGAGATCCATCTTCAGGTAAAGGACAACATGATGGTCTGTAGCATGACACTGGCCGTCAACGTATACCAAGATTAAGGAGTATAGAAGGAAAAGATACATTGTGCAGACCCCCAAATAATTTGGAGAAGGAAAAAGGAAAGAGAGATAAATAACCAGGTAAGTAAGTAATTAAGTATAGTACTTTTAGGAATGGGACTGACCCTAATAGGTGAAAGAGTGAGGTGGAATTCTCCTCAGTCTCCAAGGAAGATCTACCATTGACCAGGGCTATTGTTATGCCTCGCAGGCCTAAGGCCGACTGTTATAGTTCGAAAGTATATATTTTTGTACGTGTTGGGAATCTCGTGTTCGACTGATTGTACCTGTATAGTGTGTGACTACAATTATTGCACAGTGCCATCTATTGGTTTGTAAGTGTTCCTTCTAGTTATACTTACTATCGTTTAGCTTAATTTCATTCTGCTTAGTTTTCAAAAGATTTTTTTTTTTTTTGTTAGATTTTCACCAAATTGTCTTTTGTATTTTCTTAAATTTCAAGACTGGTACACATAACAACGATCTTCCGTGATCACGGCCTACTGAAAAGTGGCCGAAATGTCGAAATAAAACACTACGCTTAAAGCCGTTACAGCGCAGTACGTTAATTGTCTTTAGTCTCCTATTTTAGTATTATAGAAACGCACGCAGGCTGCTACGGCTCCTGAACTACTGATAGCAGCGACTTTACCATAATATATGAAAATTCAAAACCTTTCAACCAATCTACTTGATCATTATTCCCAAACTTGTATAGAATTATCTTCTATCTCCTTCTTATAAATTAAATGTGAAAAGGATGGAACATGTGGTGTGATGATACTAACTTTTTACGGTAACAAAAGCTATTGTTGCAGTTTATTAATGATGTGTATGATAGTAGGTCAATGTGTGAACGTTCAGCCATGATTGTGTTAAAACATTAGTGTTTGGTGAAACGAGTTATTTTAAAAATAACTGCAAGAATGCGTCAAGTATTGATATTGTATTTAGAATAGCATCTGTTTAACGAGTTAAAACAGTTGGTTAACCGACTTATATTTATTGCTAAACTGGGTAACTAGCAATCATCACACCAATCATAAACACTAGTGGAACGGATTATGAGGGTATGTCTTAAACGACGAAATAGACAAATATCATGGTTGATTTGAAAATCGCGCCTTTTTCAATGTCAAGAGAGAGAGAGAATGATGCCTTGTGGTCAACGCCACTTCGACCCACTCTTGAGTCGGTCGTAGCGCTGTGTGATCGCAGGCCCTCTAGCATCTAGGGTACAGTCATCCCTGTTGATGAAGTAAGTTTGCTCTGCCTCCCGGGGTACTCTCAAGCACTGATATGCTAGGATCGGCGTGGGCGTAACTACTTTCTAAGTCTCACGCTTTTCCTGCCATAAGCGCGGGGCACATGGGAGTCTCCGCACATGCCGGCGATTGACTCTGGTGGCCACTGGTGTGGCTTCCTCTTATCGCTTTGGTCCAATCCCTAGCAAACGACCCGGTAGTGTGCGAAATGCATTTCCCCCGGCTCAAAAAAAGCGCTGTGTTATCTAAAATGATGACGTGATTAGTGACATTTTCGCCACAGCCATTACGACCGCGGTCGCCTTGTGTGGAGAGACTAAAGGAACGCGTCCTTAGTCAATCTAAAAATTGCTAAACCATTAAATTTATTTATATAAGACCGACATTTTATTTACTTTAAAAATTTTAGTCTTGATCATATAAGGACATACTTCTAACACATTCAAAGCAATCTTCGTAATAAGATATTTTTAAATTTAAGCTTTGCCAACTTGCTTGTTTTCATTATTGTCCTGTCTATAGTTCAAATATAAGAAGGGACATACTATATATGACATCTAAAATATATATTTTTTGACCTTACCCTGTAAGGCTGGAAAACTGTTATTTGAACTGCGTAATATCAATTATTATCAGCCAATACCTAGTAATACATAAAATAAAAACAACTCGATTTTATATTATGTTTGTAAACAGAATTAGATATATAGATAAATACAAAGCGTATCGGATATACTTGTATTGATCCGAGCAAAGTTCGCCGATAAGTAAAAACGATCCCAAAACAAACGAAAATTGTAAGTTATCATTAAACTATGCAATAAAATCAATCCTTGCATATCCCTGCATTGATATAAAGTCTTCCCATTTTAAGGAGATGATAATATACCCTTGTCCACGGTGGCAAGGTTTTGAAGTAAACCTTCTTTGTGAGTGCAGCTTAGAGGACTTGAGCACATCTTTTTCACTGCAAAAATTATCATTCCACTCTACATATTTTACAGAGATTTCCTCGCCTTCAATAATTTCCTCTTAGCATGGCATAAAATCTGTTAATATTATGTAAGTTTTAACATAATAATTTTTATAGATAGTTAGATTACTCTGTTTATGTTGTTGTCCTAGTTACAGAAGTTACAATGGAAAAAACGACAATTTTTTTTTTTTTGAGCTTTTGCAATACCACACTGACATTCTGTTACTGTGACATTGGCAATCAGCGCAGTAGCGTTGGAGCCAAATCGCCAAAATAGAATAGAATAGAAGTAAACCTTCTTAAAGTAGTAAGTAAGTAGTAGGTAAGTAAAATTACCGTCACTTTTTTCGGTTACGCGCCATCTTGTTTTCTTGCCGCTCTTGCTGGTCGAATCGACCGTGGTAGGGGCTTTATTTATTTAACCAATTTCTGTAAAGTTGCATATAGTAGATCATTTTTCGAAAAATAAGGTCATAAATAAGTTCCACTTCTTACGTGTGTATAGTAATTCACGCACACTTTTTTTTATTAATCCTCTCTCGGAGCGAACGACATTGCTCGGGTTTATCACTTTTGGGCCGGTTTTTATATATTCGTTTATATTTTTACTTTTGTCTTTTATTTTTATCTTACCTTTATTTTTCTTATTTTTTTATTTCATATCTTTTTCTTTTCTTTATTCTTTTTTTCAAAAAGTTTATTTTTTTACAATGTTTACTTATTGTAATACATGTCTTGTTGCTTCTAAAATTATACACGATTATTTTTGGCAAAATTTGACGTGCAAGGTTTAGGCTGGTGTGCACCGACATTTAACCAACAATTAAAATAAAATAATCACTGTTTATGCATACATTTTTAGCGATTATTTTATTTTATTCATCGGTTAAAAGTCGGTGCACACCAGCCTTAGAACCGGTTTAAGGCTGATGTGCAATGACATTTAAGTAACAATAAAATAAAACAATCTGTATAAGCATATATAATATATAGTCCAAGATCCCAGAGCGATCAGATATAACTTTTTTTCACATACATGACACCTTAGGATCTCGGTAGAGTCTCATGTTCTTTGAATACCTGCGCGCTTGTCGAGCTCGCCTTATGACAAATGATAAAATAAGATTTACTTATAATAACTAAAATTTATATTGATTGACTGATTATAAAACATTAAATAAATCAAGTAGTAACAGCAATAATTAATAGTTTACTCGTGTGCTAATTAGGAAATGTATAATAATAAACCTTACTTAATCGTTTTATGATAGAATGACGTCTGTTACGTAAGATAAATGGAACATCTGCATTCTGTACTCAGAGCGGTTAAATCTTGATTTGTTTTCAAAATAGATCGCCTTTCTGATCGCTTAGGAGTTGATTATTAATTTATTATTAATATCGAAGATACGAGTGTTTATTTTGAAAATTAAAAATAACTTTAATTGCGAAGTAAGCAAACTGTCTGACGGCCCTCCAGATCGAAGGTGGTTACTATTGTAACCTTTGCTAATGTATTGTACCTGTAAACATTTGCAGCACCAGGGCCAAATTAGGAAATTTTGAATATCTTCGCGTTGTGAAGATATTCAAGGTACAATTTTATTGCGATTGTGTCAAAAACTCAAATTCCGCTAGATCCACCATATCTTGACGATTTTGTCAAGGTGAAATAATAGTAGAAAAACATTGGTATTACCATTAGCACAATAAAGATAGAGTAATGTGCCATTGCTGGAGACGCATTCAGGAATCTCCGTAGGTGGGCAGGCATGTGTTCAATGTATGGCCATCTCTTATTCCCCAATTAAGAACTGGTGCCGGAGAATATAGAACTTTGCACTTACCTCGCAGTCAGCCACAAGCCCACGACAGCGCTGGTTCAGGGTTCTGCCGTTGCTTCTCTCGTGGCGATAAAGGTGGCAAAGTCCTCCTACACGAGCCCGGGGCGCAAGGGACGCAAATACACTGACACTAACGTTTTGAATGATTCGAGCGAATGTTCTAATAGTTGACTGGACGCGGAAATCTCGGATAGCGAATATAACTTTGTAGTTTATTTTTCTCTAGGTATAATGAATAAGAAATAAATTGAAATTACCTAAATCTAACAACTATTAACAAAAACTAAAATATCCTATAAATAAACCAACTTAAAAATATAAAACCTAACCCAAAATTATAAATAAAATATTGGTCCCAAACCACTGTCACTTACCGGGAACGTTCCCAAAATAATATATATATATATATTAATCATATTCCTAATATACTTTGTAGTTATATAAAGACGGGTCCAATACTAATTATGTGCGTCGCGGTAGCGTGGTGTTTGACAACGCCCTAATTCACGCGCCGAGCGAGCGGTTGCAAGACGCTATAAACCCAAGACAAAACTGGTAATTGGGAAATTAGTGGCGCCAATAATTGGAATTAACAGAATACAGGAATCCGGTAACCTTACGATTGAGACGATAGTGTCCGGCGATGATGACGAGAAGTGATAGCAGAATTAAGCTCCAGCGTTGCAGCCAACGCTTTGCGCCGGCTTCGCACAAATGTTATAACGCCCTTCTTAAACAAGCATAAATCAAGATCATGTGAATTATAGAGCCAGTTCAGCCTATACCTATGGGAAAACGGTGTCGTGATATGTATATTATTACATACCGACAAAGAAATGCGCACCTGGTTTACTACCCCTCCCGAATTGGGAATTCTTTTCTTTACTTTGTGTTTAAAATTTGCAATTAGACATTAGACTATTGTTATTGTTTTCGATTTTGTTGGTCGTTCGCAGGAATAATTAACCAGGTGTGCAAATTACGTTTTCTTGTAAAAACTGAGTACACGTAGTCGATTGTTGTATTATACAGTTTACTATAAAACAATGCCGGAACGGAGGGGTGGGGCAGTCAAGCGACGATTACGATACTAGCAAGACATGTGTAGTTATTCTATAAACGATATAGCGACGGACTTTGCGCTTGTTATTGAATCTTGCAGTTTGTTCTGGTTGTATCCAGTTATATATTATGTCACTATTTTATACGTGTTTGTATAGTGCTAATAAATTCTATAGTAATTCCAACAGCATTTTAATTCGAGTCCTGCGTAACTCGTAACAATATGAAATAATTAAAACAAACTTACCGAAGACGGATACGTGCATCAGTTACGTACAGGTCATAACCTCATTCTGATTATTTTATTGCAATTATCAAGGTGTTAATGAGCATTTTGCTTTATGTACAGGAATATAGTCTTTATTGGTTGGCAATTAAGGTGATTTCTCCATGCAGTTGATGACCTTTTCGACTGCTGCGTAAATATATATTTTACTGATAAATGCACTATATAACTATAATTAACTGTATCAGTTTGCTGTAGGTATTCTACTGCTACCAAGCAGTTTCACTGTTTTTATTTGAATAAAAACTTTTAGGTACCAAAAAAATATTCTTCTTTTTAAAGTGAAACTTCTATATAGACTGGGGGGAGGGGGATCAGGATTTTTCTGTCACGAAAAAGCATTACGGCCACGTGGAGAGGCGGCACAAATTTAGAATGGACGTGGTGAGATAAAATAAAATATGTTTCAATAAAAAATGCATTCATTAAAATGTACCTAACCTAACCAAATCATAATTTGCAGTAAACCTGCGAAAAATTGAAATGTGTCCTGGGACACATAGTAGATAGAGGTGAAACTTCAACGGGCAAGTGGCAAAACTAATCGCAATAAAATTTAACTTGAAGTTTTCCGGGCAGATTGTTAATGTACTTGTCAAATTTGAAAACCACTTGTCCTTATTCAACATATTTATCATTTTATCCGTGCAGGAACGGAGAAAGAATACAATTTCCTGCGGCCCGGCGGCCTGTCGTAAGAGGCGACAAAACAACCCACAGCCAGGTGGTAGGGCATTTGCCCGACTGGATGGCTACCACCCCTGGTCTAGAGTATGTCGCCATAACAACCTTGTGTTGTGTTCCGGCATTAGTGACCAGGTTCCAGGCTCTCTAAAGAGAGCAGCAGCGCATTCGTAGCACCTTTGTGTTGCAAATGTCCATAGGCGATGGTAACCGCTGTCCATCAAGTGGGCCGTCTGCCTGTCTGCTGTTTGTGTTTCATATTAAATATCTTAATCATTTAGGTGTTTGGAATCAAACAGGATATTACATATAATTATATCAAATAATGCGTAATTAATAAGTTTTTATCATATGCATTAATTATTTCACTGGAAAAAATGACACGCTGTTTATACATGCATGTCACTGTTTCTATCTGTGCTACGTTGCATTGCTACGGCGTAGCAATAGTTAAAATTGCGTAGTACCCATATATTCTAACCCTAAAACTCACTAGCGGTTTTGGCAGACGTTGTCCTGCACTGAAAAATAAATATCTAGAAAGCAATTCCAGCGCCACCTACCGGGTTTAATTTTGAATCTAAACCATCGGACCACTATTTTTTTACACGTTGGGTTACATTATTGAAGTTTTAATAGGGATCCCTAATTTTTTTAGAAATAAATATAGTCTATATTAATCTTGGATAATGTAGTATTCTAAAGGTGAAAGAACTTTTGAAATCGGTCCCGTAGTTTTTGAGTTTATCCGTTACAAACATACACAAATTCAAATATACAAATCTTTCTGCTTTATAATAGAAAACTAGTATAAATTATACGAGGCTTATAAGCGCGTGAGTAAAATATTTAAAATGTGTTATTAATAATCACATTATAAAAGCGATCTTACGAATAGAATATGAACTAGAGGGCTCCAGTGTAATGATTGCCCACGGACGCTATATGATCTAGAGCTGTTCGGGCCTATAGGGGAACGGACTGTATACGCTCACACGCTTGTCCAAGTCGGCTTGGCAGGTTTGACACATCGGTTATCTCGATGTGCAGTTTTCATCACCGTTGTCAGCACGTCTTAATAGTAACAATATGCATCAGGTCAGAAAACTGCCTAAATGATGCATGCGTTCTAGGCAGGATTCGAACACGCACCCTTGTAGTTTGGAACGCGTGCGCTAGTCATTACGCTACTACGACGCTGTATATCAAAATACACAATACTTACTTATCATTTATAAATTGCCATATGTCAGTGTTTTTCCTTCACGACCAGTGCATTGCCTCCCAGACGGTTAAAGTGCGATCGCGGCCAGACAGCCCGACCCACTTACTATTACAGTATACATAGTTTGACTTACACTTAATGACAAACAATAGATATATTGGAGGAAAATAAATAACGGTTCTTTCTTATCCCGCTTCGTAATTTCCATAGTGTAAAAAGAAGGACAGAAGATAAGTGTACCGTACACGGCGGATCGGTAACCGACGGTCCAAACCCACAAGGTAATTTTGGTTACTTATAATTATACTAGTACTTACTGGTACCCAATCGACGGTGCGGAACAGGAACAAGGGTGAACACTATTTGTCGGTATTTAAGGAAGGGCCCCTTGAGAGAAATATATAAAATATCCTACCAAACTATTACAAGGAAACACTACGGGGTTAGATAAATGTCTGTCCAAATACACCGCGCTCGTCTATTTTGTTACAATCACTTGTTCACTGTGTAGATTTATTAATATAATATTCCACTCACTGTGGTAATTATCGAAATTCCAGTAATTAATTTAATATTGAATATATTGCGCGAGAGCAGTTACGTGCGTCTACGAGTCAATTGCCGGTGTACCGCTTTCGACGCGATAAAAAAAGTGCATACGAATGTATCGCGCAACAATCGAAAGCCGGCGCTCGATATCTGTATTCCGAACAAAAGTTTTATTTATGACAAATACACTCTTTAACAATAAGAAATTCTACATAATCCTCATTTTCCTCTTACCTTCGCGAACGATTGGAATTCCTAGTTTCCCCAGACGTCTTGCAGAACGTGTAAATCTCTTTTCTTAAAGTCCTCATACATTTATCGAAATGTGATAACTGCTCGTTTTCCGTTCCTGCAGTCAAACTATGGAACACCTTCGCTCGTGTGATACGAGATACTACTCGTACGGACTACCATCGGAAACTATTTTTAAAAGAGAGTTAAAAAACACTATCTACCCTAATTAACTGATATATACGTATATATATTGTATATATGAATATACTAGATATGTATCAATATATGTGTATGTAAGTTTATGTTTGTGTATCTGTATGTAGTTTATAATGTAATATTTATTTTCAATAAGTAATTTTATGTAATAACTTTTGTGGTACGCAACACTGCCTCTTGTTTTCCCACTCACGCCAGACCCATAGGTTGCTGGAAGAAAACTCTTTTTAGGATTAAGCTCGCCTTTGTACATGACCATTATTTTATACCACCACCATTGTACCACCCCCTCGTCTGAAGTATGTCGCCATAACAACCTTGACTTGTGTTCCAGCATTACTGACCAGATTCCAGTTTACCTTAAGAGAGCACCAGCGTATTTGTAACTCCTTGGGTGTTGCAAATGTCCATAGGCGATGGTAACCGCTTACCATCAAGTGGGCCGTCGGCTTGTCTGCTGAACTCCTTCAATAAAAAAAAAAAAAATGTTTTTAATTTGGTTAATTGGAGCTTAGCCAAGGCATCACTTAGAGGTACTTGGAATTACAATTATGCTGAGCAAGAACATTTTTAGGACACCACATTTCATTGATAGAAATATAATCATGTAAAATGTAAGACTTTTGTATCTTGTCATAAATATTGTTTATTTCTTTCTATATCTGAAGGAATAAGCTGGCTGCAGGCCTTAGCAATCTTTCTCTGTTCCTGCACGGATAAAATGAGTCAAAGGTAATCAAAAGGCAACGCAATTGTTCTGGGTAATGAGTAAGTAGATAAAAATCCGTATGTTTGAGTGATAACGACTAATCTTTGTCTGCCAAGCGTCTGATCATGCAGGCGTGGAATGTCACATTTTACGATATTTACGACGCCATTCTACTTTTCTTTATTAGCGTGTGCATGTAAGCAAACGAGCTGATGATCAACTTAATAACAAATGCTTGCACATGTTTTTCAATACGGGCAAATCGGATTTAATAAAAGTCACCGCAGGGGTAGGGATGGGGAAATGTAAGATTCGCTACATTGGGGTGGCACTAACTACCTAATGGACTACTAATACAACCCTAGTCGAGATACCTATCCGTGTACCTTGATTTATGTTCCGGCATTAGTGGCCAGGTTCCAGTTTTCCTTTAGATAGCGGTAGGTGGGTAGGTGAGTGGTGGGCCGTCTGCCTGTCGGCTGAACTCATGCAATAAAAATAAAAATAAAAGATTTATTACTGTAATTTTTATTTATTTTGGTTTCGTATCAAAAAAACAAAATTAGTGGACATTCCACGATCTATAGACCTCTTTATTGTACATAAACCGATACGCACTTGACCGAGTTTTGGTGACAAAAATATGTAACCAGTTAAAACTGATTCAATAATGTAATTAGGAAACTTCGACTGTAATCTAGAGATCATGTACTTTGCACCACACGTTGTGCCAGCTTGATAGTCTGTGGCTGCGTGAACCGCAGACCTGGTTACAGATAAAAATTCATGCCTGCGTGACGAGACGTATCTTAGTGACAATTTCATTACCTAACTTACTGGGACCCAATCAGGTTCCCTTGACTTGCGCGTTCGAGGGCTTCATAAGATAGAGGCGTATACGCAAAAATGCATTTTTTTTTTGTTACTAAAGTTACAGTGTAGAAAGTCTTACCTGTAAGTTACCTAAGAAGAAGGGTATTCCATTCTTATACGATCAACTAGTTTTGTTTTATTCACAATCTTTTCTCTTTTTTGGAGTTAACTTCTTAAACATCGATTTAATTATAAAAGTGCCCGTTTATGGAAATTTTACGAGGAGTGAAATGAATATAAGTGTTAACTTAAAAACGTTACCTTTTCTGCGCAACTTACGGACAATGAGATGAAAGAAATCTCACCTCATTTTATGCTATATGGAAATTATGAAAATTTGACTGTTTTTAATAGGTATCTACAGACTAATGTTCGAAACATTGTTTTACCCCAATCAGTCAATGAGTAAATATTGATTGCGTTCAAATGACCGGCGCAATTTGATGTTTAATTAAACGTGGAAAAATAATATTTTATTTGAAAACAACCCGTTCCTTGGTTTGCCGTTTGACATTCCTTCACATAAATTGATCCTTAGAAGCTACACTTTGATTTGGTATAATAATACAGAATGTGTTTATTTTTCAAAATCAACCGATTCGATCTTGACAAGGGTAATTGATTTTTCAATAAATGTAATGATATCACTCGAGTTTTCGTCAAAATTGCCCTCGGGACTCCTTTGAGTGGCTTTTGCTAACATAGTTTAGGATTTGGCCCGAGTGAGGGACATCAGCGATAACCACGAGCGATGCCAGAGTTGTGTACATTCGGTAATCTATTTAGTGACGGACTTTGGGCGTATTATTGAATTACAACCTTCTGAATTACGTTTGGACTTATTACGTTTGGTTATATTTGTACCTGTATTATACGTATAGTTTGTTTTATATTATTTGTATAGTTCTAATAAACTCTATAATAATTCCAACGGCATTTTAATTCGAGTCCTGCAACTCGTAACAGTATTATAATATTGAAATAAAACTAGCAAAAGGTGTTGCTTTAGAATGACTCGCGATGTTTTCTTATTAATAAGTCCTGATTACTCATTTGTGACTAACAGATGGCGTTAGTAGTCACAGATCAGTTAATATTACGACACATGATTATATAAATATATATTGTTATATTCTATTTTTTAATGTGCATAAAATAATATTTTTAAACACATCTAGAAATAAATTAAAATTCCATATAAGACAAGTCTGAAAGTGTGATAGTTTATTACTAAGTGTCCCACAAAAATGCATTGATTGTGGGATAGTGTATGCCTCGGTACGCTCCACGCGAAGTTGGGACCGTTTCTCCCCTTTTTCCGTAGCCGTCGGTATCGCTAACTGGGTAGTAGCAATGGCATGCCACCAGTTTTGACTGGGCATGCTAGTGCTTCGCCTGATCTTCGGATCCACACACGGGTTGCAATTATCCCCCAGGCTTCTGTGCCTGTCTCGACTTAGGTCCTCAAACGGATTTCCCCTGGGTAAAAAATTTAATAATAATAATGTTAATAATGTCAGCCCATAAATGTCCCACTGCTGGGCTCGGGCCTCCCATTATAGGGCAACGGACAGTATACCCGCCACGCTTGTCCAAGGCGGCTTGGCAGGTTTGACACATCGGTTATCTCGATGTGCAGGTTGCATTACGATGTTTTCCTTCACCGTTTTTAGCGCGTGGTAATTGTAACAATATGCACATTAGATCAGAAAACTGACTAAGAGGTGCATGCGTTTCGGTCAGGATCGAATTCGCGCCCTTCGATTCAGGGGCGCGTGCGCTAACCATTACGCTACCACGACTTCATAATGTTACTTGCCGACAAAAAGTGAATGCATACCTGTCTACCATAAAGCGCAGTTTATTGCCTTCCCGTATTTGGAATTATTTTGTTTACTTTGTGTTTGTAAAATTCGTAAATAGAAAAACAGTCCATTGTGTATTGTCATCTTTTATGGCAGTCTTAAGCAGGTGTGTCGAATTGATTCTAAGAAACCCGATCTACGTGGGCTGGCAGCCATATCGTATTGGTGCAGCAATGGCCCGATGGAGAGATCGGCAGTCAAGCGAGATTTACGATACGAGCAAGACGTACATTCGATAAGCTGTATAGTAACGAACTTTGCGCGTGTTTGTGCATTGTGCAGTTTGTACTGGTTATATTTGTTCTTGTGTTATACGTGTTTGTATAGTTCTAATAAACTCTATAGTAATTCCAACGGAATTTCAATTCGAGTCCCACACTCATAACAATAATAATCACGACCGGCGTAATGATTACAAATGACCGATAGATCTGACAACTGATCTTTACGGAGTCCATTCCAAGTGTATGATCCTTCTTACACCATGATAAAATTATTTTCCCATGCGTACACGCACTTCTTCGGTCTAGTTAATTGGTTTTTGTTTTTAACACATTAGACACTAATTGGAATAGTTTGCTTAACCCGTAACACAACTAATACTTGAATATCGTAGAAAGGTCGAGAAATAATATCACGTGATTGGAAAATCACGCACGAAGCACGAAAAGATAAGTTCACTACTTAATTATGTGTCTAGACAAATATTAAGTTTTAATAAGTTATTTGCTGTCATACATTCAACGTTTCACGTGAACACTATAGTCCAGGCAACAAAGGCAAAATAGAGGAAATAATTTGTATGGAAGCTGATTTTGGCGTGGTTATAAGGGAAGGTGTCCTGAACGGCATACAAAAGCTACTAATGGATGGGAGTGGAACTAGGGGTCTTTAAGGGCCCATTTTTCAGGGTTTTGTAATAAGTCAAAAACTACAGCCTGCAACAATAATATTTTTACACAAAAATAATCTTCATACATGATCATCATGGTTTGTCTTGTTTGAGGAGTGACGGTAGAACTTTACGGCATGCCGCAATCAATGACATCATCCGCCGGTCTCCTGTCGGAGTACCAGCTGTTCTTGAACCGAACGGACTGTGCCGCAACGATGGCAAGCGACCGGACAGAATGTCGTTGGTATCTTGGAAGATGGGACAATATAATAATTAAACTAAAATTAACTTTCCGCAGGGGGGCTTTATGACAAAGCCTTAGGTGAGTAGCGACACCTCGGACCAACTCCTACTAAGGCAAGGCCTCCACCTCCGTGCTTGCCTTAACCAGCCGGCACGGAATGGAGGTCACTTGAGCTAAGACTGAAGCTCCAGGGGTGGAAGTGATAAATGTCATCAAGTCAGAAGTAGCTTCTGTGAACCTGCAGTCTACCTCTCTACACCCTTTAGCCACTCACACCCATTTTTCCATGTTCTCCGAACATTGCGACTGGCGGACTCCATAGTCCCCGGAACTCTAGTACCACTAACAGAACAGTACAGTACCCCAATAGCCCGGTCCTTTTTTCCTCATTTCCCACAATAGTCCTACAGTAGCCGGGGCTTGTCCTTGGGTGCATTATTATATGGTGTAGAGAGGAATAATCGCCGGTCATTGTGACACCACATTTACGTGAAATTTGTCAAGGGGCTTCTACGTGTTGGCCTCCCCGTGGCCCCACGCAAGCCCCCAAAAGTCCGGCCCATTTTAATGGCCGTGGTCTTGAAAGAAAACTAAAGCTTAAAATAAACTATAATATAACTATATAAAAAAATAGAAAATCTCGATCGTTTAACAGCACTTAAAACACTAAACATTTAAAAATGAAACTGCCGCTTGTGCTATACGACCTTGAATGTATCAATTAATGATTGATCGACTTTCGATGTTCTTAAATATTCCACTCGTCTTTGTCTATCTATTTATATGATGCCAACTGTTCAACGGCGGACCCTAAACACCCAGACCGGAAAAATAACGAATAATTAGTTTACGAAATTTATTACCATGCCAGATATCGAGCCTGGGACTTCCCGCCGATCCAGTGAAGTAGACGAGTACTAAAAACGGCTATTTTTGCATTTCTCGCTTGAAAACATCTCAAGTAATGCACTAGTATATTAAAAAAAATGTGACCGACCTTTTTGAATTCAAATTTTGAATTGGAACTTTCAGAAATTTTTTTGGTCTATAAAATTATAACCATAAACATAAAATGTATAACCGCTTTTGGCGATTTCTGAAGTCTTATAAAATACGGAGCAACCTCTTAAAAAAAATTTAAAGCTGTTTGGAGGGAGTTCATAAAACACCAAAAACTAACATTTTCCATTCGAGACACAAAAAAAAAGTTTATTTTTGCGCCATCCTACTATACTTATAGTTTGATTATGTATAATTTCCTATCATAGTTTTACTTTATGATTTAGATGCATAGCGCGTCATGTAGCCGTTTATACGTTTTATCATTAATAAATATTGAGTCTAACATAATAATGTCAAGAGTTCAAATATAATGCGCACGATTAGTCCCACGGCTGTTTCAGAATTAATAAATATTATTTTGCTTCGGGCCATCATTATCGGGAGGTGTAAAGCCCTTTTTACACAGGCCTTCCCATGGTCCCACGCTAGGCCTGCAAAAGTCGGGCCATCTACATGGCCCATGGTCTTCGAAAACATACAAATAATCATAATAATCTTTATTTACCAGAATGTTGTACTACACAACAGTTTTGGACGGCTAACTAAGCCTTTGCCGGCCTACATCACGTCAACTCAGAGGCTCTGGGTTCGATTCCTGGTGTAGTAAACTTCGGAAACGTATTTTCTCCGTTATTTACTATGGTCTGGGTGTCTGGAATCGGACCCAGAGCAGTCCGTTGTATATTACCCATAACACAAGCGTAACTTGCTTAACTTGGGGATGTACAATATGTGTGTTTGTCAGTTTGTCTGCCGATCTCAGTCAAAAAATCTTTCACTACTTTTTACAATGACAAGGTGTTTATCTGCCAATTTAAAAAATCACTAGTGTCAAAAAATCTTTAAAAAATGTAACTACTTATTACAATGATAAGTTGATGTCCTATACATTCTACCATTTTCATGATGTGCAAAAAATAATATAGATTTTCTCATCTGGCAGAACTCGATAGATATAAATTCCCGTGACAATATTAACTATCGGTTACTATACAGAAAGTACGATTATTTTATAACTTTGCTCTCACTGTGTATCAATTGTACTTAATATTGCACTTGAAGTGATAGCTGCTATCTCGCGTCCGGGTCAACCGAAGCCGAGACGGGTCGAAGATCGCACTTTTCCCCTCTCCCTCACTTAGAAAAATAACGAACACGATGTCGTGCGAAATAATTAGTAAAAACCACATTAAAGAGTAATTTCGCCTTGTTGCTCAGCTAAAACGTGTATTTGTATAAGTAAACATAGAGAACATAAATATATGAAAAAAATTCAATAACAGTATAAAATACTTTTTTTATAGAAAAAATGTAGATAATATTCTTTATAATATAAAACTGTAGTCCGCCGTCAGTGGGGCATTGGGTCCAACCGGTGATTAGGGCTCCAGAGACAAGAACCTCCTTACAATCCGTGCCGTGTCCTGTGCTACCTTCTGTATCAGGGCCTTCAACCAGCTTCCTAGCGCTAGCCTCTGGATGATGGTAGAGGCTCTTCCCTATAAGACCGTGACACAATGATTGTTCAATCCAGACGCCACATTGCGGTAATTTGTATGTATTTTTAATTTAAAATTATTTTATTTATTAAATGTATTTCTTTTGAACAGTTATATTATTTGTATACTTTAAAGAGTTAATTTCGTTTACGACAATTACTCTGCTGGTAATCGGACCCCAAGACATCAATTTGAACAAACTAGACAGACGACAGGCGTAAGCTCACTACTACTGCTTTAGATTACAGAGGCCGTTAATATCATCTATATCTATCAGGATATATTGATCTTAATATAGCTGCTACTCATGCACCCTTCATTAGCGGCTAATCTTTAATATTATAAAATTATAGGTCTTTGTTTCTCACATTTTGTGTTTGTCAGTTTGTTCGGAATTGACGTAAAAACTACTGGGTCGATTTCGATGCGGTTTTCGCTGATCGACAGTAAATCCCCGGACTTGAAATTTACGGTACTTTAGATCCCGATAATCCTAAAGGAATTTTCTTGGGAGAGGTTTAAAGTGGCCAGTCAAAAAAAAAGATTCCAGTACGAAATTTGCATTGCTTGTAGTTGTGTATGCCTTTAGTAACATTACCTATTTACGGGAATTTCCGGATTAATATATGTTCATAGTAAAGAATCCATTACCCTGCTGAAAATAATCATTGCTGGAGTCTGTCTTTCCCGATACTTGTAACCTCTTCAAGTCCGTGTGAATAGGTACCTTCCAGGTAAGCATGTTCCATCCTAGACCACATCTTCGCTCCACATAGGGCAAGATTGTGGTCAAACTACAATAAAAAATAACCTTTGCTTTTATTTAAATTAAGCGAACTGTACCTAATCTTTGTTACATGTCCAACATGGACAAGTCGCGGGCAAATGTTAGTGACTTTAAGTAGAGCTATTCATTTGGTTTATTGGGTATATTGAGGTCACATGTCACTACTCACCAGATTGATCCAGGTGCTGTTATTCGGTATTTGGCAAAATAACCAAAAATGCCAAAAGCCCAGCTATGTAAATGTGTTTACAAGATAATTAATGTAAGCAAGGAAACTTGCAAAATGTGTGATAATGACTCAAATATTCAGAACGCGCTGAAATGCAGTCTGATACAAAAATAAAGCTTACTATATTATATTTTCATAGCAATCGCCATGTTTTTATCTTCACACATACAATTTTTCTTTGTGCTTTTGTTATTTATTATGTTGTTATTAGATCGATGTCAAATAACAAAATTAAAATTGATTACATAAACATGTTTATTCCATTCCAATTAAATTATATAAAATATACCTTACAATGACATTTAGTACGTACTTAAATTAGCTACTTTGTAGTTACAGATATCGTATCGTTCCTCGGCTGAACATTTCGTAAAGAAATATCACGAGGGCACAATACACAGAGAGCACAGGACTATCAGCACTTGAAGCTATAGCCATAGGGAACGTATACCCCCCCTCGTATCCCTTGGCCAAAATGACTTATCGTTTGCATACACCATATATACAATCTAAAGCCACAAGACTTCTAACTACCACCATCTTCTCAGAGATCTACCCACGAGCTCCTCAGGTACTTGAGCATCTAATAAATAAATAATCCTTACACTTATCTCTACAATTTCAGAGAGGAACATTCGGTGGAGTCTTGCAAGGTTCCGGTGTGGGCGGCCTGCGCTCATTCGGCATACGAGACTGATAGTATGCGCAGTAAGGCAAGGGGTCCCAAAAGCGAACAAGGCTTCACGGGTGTCTAACACTGTGTTCAGCAACTTGCCCATCGTTGCTGAATGGCCACAACGCGTTGTGCTCTGGCATAGATATGGCAGCGATACGCCTACCCTCGCACCAATCGCTACAAGCTTATTCGTATGCCCATTTGACGTGTGTTCCTCACGGACAAGCCTAAATGACACGTGACCAGTCATAGGCCTCGCTGGCGCTAGGAAAGACACAAATCTCTGCACCCAAGCATCTGCCTCATCATCTTTCTGCGGTACCAATCCTTTCCTTGTGGAGTCGACACGACATGTAACATTGTTAACCGCCCGTGACTCTTTCAATGTTGTGCAAGTCACTATTCTTTCTCCTTTCGGCTCTCTAACAATCACCCATGGTTTCTCAGCACTGATTTCTCTGGGAATCTGAACTGAGATCGATCTTCCGGCATCACGAAACGCAGACGATCTCTAGCACCGCGCGCACCTGCACTGGCGATGAAATGTCGCCTTCTTTTGAAGCTCCACTGTCATACCAAGCGCGCACATCATCGTCGCTTGCCACCACCCAAAACTGTGGTGTCGCCAATCCCGCTGCTCGACACACGCGCATCAGTTCGAGAGGATCATCAAGTGTAACAACATCACGAGCACAGGGAACGAAACACTGGCATCCGATAACTTCCAAATGTGGCTTAGCCAACGCGTCATAATAGCTGGAGTCGACGAACTTACTGGTATATAAAACACCACTGACTCTCGATCTACAATTTCTTTCAAAGCGCGAGCATATGCTAGAGGATCGCTGGATTAGGTCTTGGCACTGTGTAAAACTTATTCACTGCTGCTGAATACTTTAACAGTGCAAATTGCCCCTCTATTTCAAAGGCGACAACTCTGGCACCGGCAGAATGGAAATTCCTCGCCAAATGTAACGCTTGCACTGAACTGCCACCACTGATAAGCACTGTCCTGGGTTTGTTCGGATTGCTGGAACTGATGATGCGCCCAATCATTTTTATAAATCCAATAGGGCATTGTAGACATTTCCAGAATATGAATAGCGATGCGGCAATCCAGAGTGTCGGTAACACGACTAAAATCTGTTTCCAGGCCGGATGTGATATGACATTGAGGAGCATGAAGACCGGTTGAAGGAGCAGCCGCGGACCCCACGTCAGTATTCTTATAAGGCGAGGTAGCGGCGGCGGTCGTTCTGGTGAGATGGCTCTTTCCTCAGGTATTAAGGAGAAGGTCGAAGAGAAAGAGCGTCTTAGGGCCGTGAAGGGCTGCGGCTGATGGGAGCATCTCTTTCGCGGTGAAAAGACTAGTTCAGTGTTGGATCGCGCAAGGCGACTGTACTCGGGTGCACAAGCCGGCATAGTGGCGGGATACTGACGCGCGCGCGCACTGCCACGGAATATAAAGAGGCTTGTTATCAATTCTGCGCCGGCGCCCCGCGCGACGCTGTTCACTCTTTGTACCCAATTATCACATTACCTATTAAGAAAATAAACAAAAACAAGAAAAAAACTATTAACTAGGTACAAGTACAACAATTGAAATGACATATAAAAGTTATTGTTAAATGCAAATAGTATTTTCAAAACCGTTAGTTTCTAACTGAACAGATGACTACTCATGAGAAAAACAACACACATTCTCATACCGCGTGTCAAAAAAACCAGTGGAGATTTTTATTACAAAGTTCATTGACCGATTACGTAATTCTGATATTGTAACAGCCGCCAAATTGACTGATTGAGAACTATGTAAAAGAGCGAAATTGTAATAACTCGAAATCTTATCAATTTTAGCTAGTGATGCAATACAATAAGTGTGAATCAATAACCGACTTCAAAATGGAGGAGGTTCTCAACTGTATTGGTATTTTTTTATGTATGTACACCGATTACGCTGAGATTTATGATCAGATTCACGTGATTCTTATTTAGTTTGATGCGGAATAGTTGCCATTTGGTCCCCTAAAAATTTTACATAATTTGGCCCAGTAGTTTTCATTTTACGAACATTTTTTTCCCCGTTTCTTGGGACCTATAATTTTTAAGGCGCGCGGCACCTTTCGTAACCTACCCATAGCTAGACACTAAAAAGTAACAAATAAAAAACCGACTTCAAAAAGTATAAAATAACTTAATAAATAAATTAATTTAATTTAATACACCTCTTATTCTACCATCGAAGTAGGTGCCAAGTAAAACAAAAAAGAACAACAAATGCGGTTTTTTAAACGAAGTTTTTTTTAATTTAATTAATGATTCTAGATACTCTAGAAACAATGTGATAGAACCAAACATTCTGAAATGTAAATGATGAATAAAATATTTGCTTAATGTTGATATTTTTATTGAAATTCAACAATTAACTACATTTTAACAATGATACTTAATACTTTAATCTCACTATTTACAACAACTAACACAATATCCGTACCTAAGAAGCTGTAATAAAATGGGCATTTTAGACAGGAGACGATTTAGCTTGTGTTATATAGCCGCCGTCGGTTTTTAATCGTTCATTGCTGAACGTAAGCTCCCCTAGCCGCCCCTTATCCCGGTCCTGCGGGTTCCTCATCCAGCCCCAATCGGAGACTACGCAGTCGTCGGTCCCCCGCCTGGAGAGCATCATCTAACGTTAGATATTAAAGAAAAAATGTTTTAATTTAACTGGTCTAAACTTATAATGCAACACTTTCATCTTTATAGATGAAAGTTTTATATTTGCGTATGTTGATGAATAAAAACTCAAAAACAGATTTTAAAAATTCTTCCACAATTAAATGCTACATTGTCCCTGATTAAAATAGGCTATATAAAACTTAGGGATCCCTACTAAAATTTCAGTAACGGAACCCATCAATTTAAACAAAATACTTGGCGGTGGAATCGGGTTCTACAATTTTCATGAAATTTTATGTCTGTGAGTGGCCCCAGGGTGGTTTAGATTCACAATTAGACCCGGTAGGTGGCGCTGGAATAGAGTTCTAGATTTTTATTTTTTTACGGCAGGGCAATGTCTGCCGGACCGCAAGTCTAGTAATAAAAAACAAAGTATAAATAAATCGAAAAACGACCCGTTACGGTAATGCTTCTCAAGTACAGATCTGACCGCAACTAAACAATTTCTTTGCAGCTTACCTTAAGTAATACATCATAATCATATTATTCTACTTATACAATGTACAAACGACTACAGAAATGTTAGGTTATACATAATATACAAAACTATTATTTGGAAAGTCGCGTTATTCACAAGAGGTATTGCAGCATTACGTAAAAAAATTATTCATTTTTCAAGTGACAAATTACACTTCTCTATGGCATATTAAGAATTTCACACTTAACTACAAAATAATATTAACTAAATTCATTCTTAAAACGAAGACTAGTGATAGTAATCTACAATGTTATACTAATGTCTTGGGGTTCAGGAACTATTGATAAATGATGAGTCAAATAATGTTTTGCACATCTCTAAACACTCATTTTACAAACGCCAAGGAAGCTAGTGTCGTCTCACAAAAGCCTTGATTGAATTATAGCTATGTAGGAAGCATGTCGAATGAGTTTATAAACAATTAGGCTAAAGGTACTGGCCAGTGTTACAGCACAATGCACACACAGCGAGCATTCTTACAGTCAGTGCACGGAAACGAACGCAAAACGCGAGCAACAGTGTTATTTACACGCATTTTAGGACAACGCATAACTTGCTCGGTGCAGATGGACGGCCCGTAACACCTGTCAGTAAACCACGTAAGATCTCAAAAAAGAAAATTAATGCTTATATGGCGATAATATCAACATTCTGATATTTTGGAAGGCTCATTATAACAACATTCATAATTGGACCTACTTATGCAAAATGGAACCAACCCACATACTGACAGTTTTGAGAAAATCGTAAAATTAAGGTTATTCATACGACTTTAATTTTAGAAATATAATTACTATTCTTTCCAATCCTTACTAGTTTAATATCTTCCATAGTTCAATATCAGTCTATGTCAAACAAAAGTGGCATATCTAGATTAGCAACAGATTTTAATATTACTTATTTAGTATGAAAAACCTTATCTCAATCACCTGTGACAGTATTATAAGAGGCAAATAATACCTGGCATCAGGTATTATTTGCCAAATATAACCCAAAATATAATTGAATTACAGTATTTTGTCTCTTTTGTCACAGACATGAAATGCAGTTGGTGAGAAAAAGAAAAAATACTTTTTAATTATATAATCTTTGAATTTAGACCTATCAATAATGTGAATTATATAATCAACAACTTCATAAGTTAACAACATTACAAAATGGAAACCGAGATGCATATAATAACTTATTCAAAAATGCACTGAGTAAAAAATAAAACATAAATATGAAGAATAGTCTACAATACAAAATAACAACAGGTTTTATTTATATAAGACAAAAAATAGTTTACATACAGATATGTAATGTATTTTGATAGTAAAACAATATTATGTATTATGACATAATGGTTACAGGTCTTATTCATCTTAAGTTAGAGAAAGTTTGAAGACTTCTTTATAATTCTTAAAGAACCCTGCAAATCCCCTACCTTAAGGCAATATGAATAAAACTGTTTGAGTGTACTACACACGGAGTAAAATATCAAAGTTTCAATAGTAAAACTAGTCAAAAGCAAATCATCCTTTCTGTCTTGTCTTTTTTATTAAAACCTACAATTTGGCCATTAATAAGTTAGTTTTTCAAATGATGTACATACTTACATAAATATAGTTTAATAATAAATGCTGTTATTTTTTATGCAATGAAAGTTCAGTGAGAAAATCTAGATATTAGAAAGTAAAACAAGTATTTTATTAAAAAATAAAAGTTCACTTCATTTTTACAATATACCCATGAAATTAACTAGGATGTAAACAGAAAAAATAAGTAAATATTAATAATAAAAAGAGATCTTCCGTTCACATTATGAATGGTAAATTTGTCTCCTTCAACTCAATTGATCCATTCTTACACACTATATGCAATTCATTCTGTGGTTCTTTCTCAAATCTAAACCTTTTTGGATGTGAATCATCCATAAACCTACCTAATTTCAGTATTTTATCATCAACACTAATTTTATCAGCTATCAGATTTGTCGCTGGCAAATTTTTAAGTATATCTGGTATTAATAACTCAACTTTGCCTTTTTCATGAATAAAAATACTGCTCTTTTCTGTCAACTGTGATGCATGCATGAATACTTCACCACTTTTCAATGAAGCCTGCAAGTTGCCAGAGAAACTAGTTATATATAGGTTGCCCTGTTTAATTACATCAATCATTACACTCCTGTGGAGGTGATCGAGACGTATATTACCCATTAGGGTTGTAAAATGGGATTTGTCACTGTAACAAGACTTGACAGCTATCGGTCCAGCATGTGTTGTGACAACTAATGAATTAGCCATTATATTATGGCATTGTATACCAGATGTTAAACCCGTTTTCAACTCAATACAGCTTGCTTGCAATCTCCCTCCTGTATGTACTTCTCCCTCAGAGCTTTCCACTTTGATGTTCTGTGCTTTCAAATCTGAAACTTTTACAGTACCCTTCTGAGTTTTAACAACAAACTCTTCACCTTCCAACCTGGCTAAGTGCACTGAAGCATTGTCAGTTGTAGTGACTTGAACCTTTAACTGATAGGGAACATTTATTAAGCAGACATCATTTCGGTCTGAGGTAGTGTTTTTATTGAGAAGTTCTAAGCGTTTTGAGGTTTGCTTCACTTGAAAATCACTGGTATCTTTGCCCTGACTATACAAAGTCATAGTTAGTTTATTATGGGCATTGAGATCGTTCACGTCGATTGGCTGTACTTTAACATGAATGGGGCTTTCGATAAATATGCTGGTGTTGTTATCTATAGTCTTTTCCACTGTCCTAACAAGGTTTAAATTCTTAATGTCGGGAAGGCTGCTGAAATCCGCTGCATTTAACCTCAAAATCTTGAGACACTTATGTAAGACTCTTTGACCCATTAACGACAGCATTATGGATATTTATGCGTATGAAAAAATTATAAAAACATTATTTACTATAATTAAATTATTTTGAATTATAAATTATTTTCATTGTAACTTGAACTTGACAGTAAGGTCATCAAATTCATCAATCAACAGTTCAACAAATGACTTTGACAATTCCCTTTTTAAATTACGGTAGAAACAATGTTGGACTAAATTATAAAAACGATATAAAATGATTCAATAATCAAAAAATAATTTAGCTACATTAGTTACCGGCAATGCTCATAGTTAATTTAAAATAATTTAAATTATTAAAAACCCAATTAAATATTGTATATATTTTTTAGTATGTACTATTTCGACAAATATTATTTCTCAGTTGACATTAAATAAGTGAAGTTGCTTTGCCGATTGTTAAAATTTAAAAAAACAGTCTTTCGCGAAAATGTTTATTTGTATACAATTAATTATGTTCTGTAATATCAAAGAACATTTTACTTTATAGCGAGAGTTCAATATTAAGAGAAAATTGGATTAATTGAGCAACAAAAAAATAGTTTTATAACACATAGTTTAAGCTGCATTGTTCTAGTACAGTATCCGCTATTATTAAATTATTCAAGCTTGTTTAATTTACATAGAAACCACACAAAATGAACGCCGAATTGAAAGACGCTTTTACTCGAATAAAACCCATATGCGATGTAATTATGGTGTGTCCAACGATAGAAAATGTAGATGCATTTATCTCTAGAGTGTCAGAATTAAAAAAAGAGGTGGTTCAAGAGCTACAACAATATTTATTATTCCCTCTTATTACACATATATCTTCAGAAGAATTAATGTAAGTATAATTTAATTATCAGTAACGTTTTGTACGACTTATGTATTATTGCGAAGCTGGCTAACAGGCAGATGGCCTAGCTCATAGAAAGTGGCTACCGTTGCTTAAAGACATTTGCAACACCAATGTCTAAACCAACACGTTGTCAGCTTTTAGAATGGAATAAAGAGGATGAAATAGAGGGATCAGACAGGAGGAATGAGATAGAGAAGTAGTGATGAGTAGTACATTTTCCAGTACAAAATCCATTTGTACTGCTATGGCTCAATATTTGAAAATGTAAGACTACAAAATCTTTGAAGGATGAAACGAGGCTTATGCTACAACTTTTTTTTCATTTTTTTATTGCAGGAGTTCAGCAGACAGGCAGACGGCCCACTTGATGGATAGCGGTTACCATCGCCTATGGACATTTGTAACACCAAAGGTACTACTAATGGGCTGCTGCTCTCTTGAAGGAGACTGGAGCCTGGTCACTAATGCCGGAACACAACTAAGGGTTGTTATGGCGACATACTTTAGACCAGGGGTGGTAGCCATCCAGTCGGGCAAATGCCCTACCACCTGGCTTTAGGTTGTTTTGTCGCCTCTTACGACAGGCCGCCCGGCCGCAGGAATTTGTATTCTTTCTCCGTTCCTGCACGGATAATACAACAGTACAATAACACCTCTATGGATATTAACCTGATAAAGAGGGCCAACATGGCTTGTCATAGTATGACAATTCTTAACTAACATTTCCAAACTAGTTTTAAATGGGACAAATGAGGGAATGACAGTCACCGCTTCACTGGCCTCATCAACTGTTCAAACTACTAATCTCCTTGTCTCACTTGAAGTGGTATATTGTACTAGTTCAGTACAAAATCTATTGTCACTCTTACAAATTCATTTAATAATCGAGTCCTACCCAACACTAGACAGAAGGGATCAAATATGGGGATGGTTTAAGGAAAGTTGGACAGGGGCTGGGGGAAGTGAGCCATCACAACTCTCGCTCGTCTCCTGAAACATGATTAGTTCAAAGCTAACTATTTCATACTTATATTTTGTAAGAGTGTGGTATCACACCAGCCAAGTCGGCCCTAAAAGTTGTAATCAAGAAAGTGATTCCAGCAGCACTGTACCACATCCATGTTTAATATTTTCTGGGGTTTTTTTAGAGTCACTAATGCTGTCTTCAACAAGGGTATGGTCAGTGGCAAAAACACTACATTGTTACTAAAAATATCATCTTATGGTCTAACACACTCATGTTATATTAGTTTACAATGTATTTCTCATATTTACTTTCTTAGATTTTCATATACTAATACTTACTAAACTTTAAATAGCCTTATATCGGTTTACATCAGGAAATATTTTGTGTTTAACTTCATGAGATCATGAAGAGCTCACATTTTGATTGTAAATATATTAAATAGAGCATTGTTTAAAACTTACAGGGACAAATACATTCTGCTGGAAAAAATGTCTGATGTGATGGGGATGATTTTGGAAAAAGTTGTATTTGTGAACAGCTATGAGATGTGCCTGAAGATTGAGACGGCACTGCTGAGTTTGGTGTTTGATAAAGCTAAGCCTGGAATGAGTAAGGAACTAACAATCATTATTTATTCATTTAATGATAAAATGGAAAGTATTTCTAATATAATAGAAAGAAAGATATAATGAAATGACAATCATGCAGTAAAAAATGTAACTCTATAAAACCCATAACTCCTACTACTAAAACTGTAGTAGAATTTACTTACAATATAATTCCTCATTTCTTCTGCATTTTGATGTGGGAAAGCACTAGTTAACCAATATTTTATTATATTTTTTTTTATCTAATCGGTGTATATGTTACAGTCAAACGATGATACGCAAAACAAATTACAAGAAAATTTTAACTTGCAGTTTATGGGCAGGTTTTCAAATTGGACAAGTACATAAACAATCTGCCCGTAAAACTTACTATTACTAATATTACAGTTGCTGATGTATCCGAGAAGTTGAAGCTCAGTGTCATGACAACTCTCACTCAGTTAATGTTGAAAATTGGTTCAAAATACAGAGTAAAATTACTGAAGACTCAGGTGCCATTAATAGCTCAGGCTGTCTTTGTGTCTGTACATATTGCTAAGTTGGAGAAGTTTCGAACTTTAAGGTATGAATATCTTTTATCTAAAATATAATCATTCCATATTCCTATACGGAATTATACAAATTCGTACAATCTTATTAAAAAAATCAGGGAGTTATTGAACTAGTACAACAAATTGTATTAACGCGTTCCAGTAGTAGCTTACAAAATGCTCCGTTAGCGGTTCCACAAGGCGACCGCAGTCGTTGTGTTCATGGCGAAAACGTCACTAATGACGTCATCATTTTCGATCAAAACAATGCATGTCAAGGAGGTGGGTCGAATAACCGTTCCACTTGGGTTGACGATTGTAACGCCGGCAAACCAGTGGACCGGGAAAAATTTGAATGTGGGTAGTAGGTAGTTGTGAGTCTAATGGAACGTAGCCCATCTGTAATAGTCACGATAACTTAAGATAATACTGATGTTGTAACCTTTTTAATAAAGTTTGGAGTAAAATAACTGAAACCGCACATTTTTAGGCAAATTCAATGTATTATTGATACATTGTTGTTAAAGGTTACAAGCAATAAGATGTGTGACAGCTCACACAGCCGTCCATCCATATCTCAGAGAAAGTGGTCAGCTGTCTGACATCGAGGTAGAGGCTCAGATTGTGGACATGCTCTCAAGTATCTTGCCAGGAGTGCTGGCTGCATTGCAAGATGTCGCCACATGCCCAACTATCCGGGGCATGGAGTTGTTTGTGTGAGTGATTTTATTTTTTATAATGATGTTTATTCATTATATGGGTGCTGCATACGTCTAGTCATCGCAGATGACAATGAACTACTGACTAGCGAAGCGCGGGAGCGCACATATAAGGGTGACCGCAGATATACAATTTCAAGTTGGCCGACTATCGAACAACTAAATTGCGGGCCTTTAAAACTTAATCGTCCGACTTTACATAATTGATTACCAGCTGCAGACCTTACTGACTTAGTTGGTGAGTTGCTATCGCTGTGACGTCTGCGGAAAAAGACCGCGCTTCTCGCCATATTAATGAAAAGAAGACGAAAACAGAAGAGAATATTTTGGGTGCATCCTATATTAAGTGACAGATTAGAACATGGGCAACATCATATCTTACAAACCGAGATGTTACCTAATAAGTTTCTTCATACTACAGAATGAGTATTTCTGTTTTTTATCTTTTGATGAGCTTGTACATCTTATCGGGCCAGCAATAATAAACGGGACACAACTTTTCGACTCGCCATCTCCATTGTAGAAAGGCTTTGCTTAACGCTCCGGTACGTAGGTAATATACATATTTATTTTATTTGTCACTATACGTAATACACATATAGTGACAAATAGAACACTTAGTTTATCTTATTATTTGTTACAATTATGACTCTACTATAGATAGATAGATAACTCTTTATTGCACACCAAAACCAAATACGTACATATATACATAGTTATAAATATAATAAACAATAATATACGTATACAATAACATATTACAAAACACATATGTTATAATAATAAATGTATTAGCATGATTATATTGTGTTAATCAGACATAGCTATTTATGGATAAATAGTGTTTTCTGAGTAAATTTCTAAATGTTGGTAAGGATTTGGCCTCTCTGACAGTAAGAGGCAGCATATTCCAAAGTTTGACAGCCTGCACTGTAAAAGAATTATCATAATAGGATGAAGTGTGTGCAGATGTCATAAGTTTTCGATACGTATCAGAGCGCAAATTGTATATAGTATTGTATAGTATATCTCACTATTTTTATTCGTGTTAATTTTAATCATAATTAACACTAAGTCTGCGAGTGGACATAGGGACTCCGTGCTAATAACCGATTGGCCGACAGTTGGCCAACATTTTAATTGTTCTCAATCGGAAAGGCATTTCGATTCTGATACGATCGTCACTTACAGACAATTTAGTTGGATATGATGTGCGGGCTATCATAAGTGTCTATGTCTATTGGTACACTTTGCGATTTAGTCGGCCAACTTTAAAATATATATCTGCGGTCACCCTTAATAGTTACTCTATCTCGCTCGCACATCATTTGTCCCGCTCACACACTGTGCTATTTAATGTACTAGCAGTCCGACTTGTTAATATTTGTATTTAAGGTTACCGCTTTCAATTCACTTCAGTTCACATCAGCACTCGACAGTGAACAGTAAGTATTATTTAAGCTCTGCTACAAAATCTTGAATATTTGGTAGAGTTTAAAATATGTTCTTACTTGCATTTGCCCACGGCTCCGCTTCCGTGTATGTTATCCCACCGTACATTTTTCGGAGTAAAGAGTAGACTATGTCCTATTGCAAACAATAATCTATCTCTGTGCCAAATATCACCCAGATCCATTCAGCCGTTCTGGCGTGATGAGCGACAAATATCGACCCAAACTTTCGCATTTTATCTGTAACACTATATATCTTAATTATTCACTGTTTTTTGTTCGTGTTAATTTTCTAAGTATTGAAAAGTAGCCTGCTATTGTTAATCGCTAATCCCATTTCTTCTTGCGGCCGATCGTGAAATTGAAGACATAATAAACCGTTTTATTGCTGAAATTGCATTGCAAGTTCTTAAAAATCATGTGTTTCGGATTAAGGATACAAGTTCGAGAATTCCAATGAATGGTGTGCAAGTGATGGGCAGATTCTTGTCTATTTTGCGAATACATAAGGTCGGCTCGTTGAGACAGAGTTAGTTGAGTTTCTACTACGATCGAGGCATTACAAAGTAATTTTTGGAATGAGAATCTTAGATCGATGGACTTTGCGCGTTTTATTTTATTAAGATTTTCTACTTTACGGTTTGGATTTGTTGTATTTGGTTGTTTTTGTAAAAACTGTAAGTTAAGTGTGTGTACTTCTAATAAAGTTTATGATTATTCCAACGGCATATTAAATTCATCTCCCACAAATTCGTAACAATATTTTGTTGTAGGAAGCAATATATGCAATACACAAGATGTTGTGTATAACTATGAATGACAAATATCTGAATAAAAAGGTTGATGTCACAGCAGCGGATTTTGCGAAAATGATTATTGAAAAAGCAAATCGTGGGAAAGATGACACAGATATAAGTAAGGGAGTATTTCGAAATAATATCATAATTTTAGTTTACTATGCCTGTTTTGTGTTGTTTTATTTTATCTAGAATTCCATTGGGACACTTCTTTTAGCTGCGACTTAACAATCCGGTGCACAAATTGTAAGTAGTGGGTAGGACGGAGGTATGCTTACACTTACTTACAACCCCTAAGGTCTAAAATTGTTTTTCTTTTTGATAACTAACATGAATAACAAAGCGTGATTTGAGCTTATAAATGTACTCACGAATTACATATAACCTCCAGATCGTTTTGTAACACTTAAACTGTTTTTAATGTAGTTTACCAACATATCTAAATATTATTCTTATTTACTAAACAACACACTTTTTAAACCAAAGTGAATTAACTGGAGATTGGACATCCCAACCGACCGATGGCCGATGGAGCAAACGAGTCCTGGAATGGATACCGCGTCTCGGTAAACGTAGTGTCGGATGCCCTCCAGCCTGATGGACCGACAACCTATACAAGGTTGCCGGTAGGCGCTGACTGAGAAAATCGGAGGACAACGATGACTGGCGTCGTCTTGGGGAGGCCTTTCTTCCGCAGTCGACTGCTAATGCCTGATAACGACGACAATGCTCAGACAACTGTGTGTTGCTTTTCAACATTTTATTTGTTACTTTAAAGTGGGAGCAGAAATAATACTTTGTTTAACTATAGTTGAGTTACCATGGGATACGAATCTAAAGTTTAGGAGGAAGATATCTGTATTCTCATATTTATTTTTTATCTAAATTTTGTTTTTGGACTTATTACCAAGAAGATTTCTGCCAGATGCAATTAAAGCTAATTAAAACATTTTAGGTAAAAAAGCCAAAGATTTGCCTAAAAGAAGTCCTGAATGGTTTGTAATGGCTGGAGACAAGTTGACGCTGGTCACTGAGAGTTTGGTGGCATTGAGAACGCATGAACATTATAAAGTTAGGAAAGAATTAGCTGTTTTCTGCCATGGCATTTTGACTCAATGCAATTTGTAAGTTTATGATATTCAGTCACTATTTATATGTTATTATAATAATTACACATTTATAATAGGTGCTTAAACATGTATGTATGTCAAGATGGTATGTAGCAAGTGAAAATCTATTGTCTTTGCCCACCCTTATGGGAAACAGGCGTTGTAATATGCATGTACTTTTTATATGTAGTATGGACTGCAAAAAAACATTTTATTAGCTGTCAGCATTTGAACTAATTGTAATCCTTTTATGATCGTCTTCTTTTGTTCAATTATTTGTATTTTCATTGTGGACCATAAAACTACGACCTGATGGAGAGAGAAGTCAGCTGGCTATGACTACGATTCGGGCGTGACGTGTGTACGTTCGGGAATCTAATAGTGACGGACTTTGCGCTTCTTATTGAATTACGACCTTCTGCATTACGTTCAGGAATCTAATAGTGACGGACTTTGTGCTTCTTATTGAATTACGACCTTCTGCATTACGTTCAGGAATCTAATAGTGACGGACTTTGTGATTCTTATTGAATTACGACCTTCTGCATTACGTTCAGGAATCTAATAGTGACGGATTTTGCGCTTCTTATTGAATTATGACCTTCTGCATTACGTTTCGATTTGTTGTGTTCGATTATATTTGTACCTGTGTTATACGTGTTTCTATTGTTGTTCTACTAAACTCTATAATAATTCCAACGGCCTTTTAATTCGAGTAACTACTAACTGCCCGCTAACTCGTAACAACACTATTAAATACTTCTTTTTGCCCTGCAGACTAATTGAAAAGTCACCTTGCCCAATAAAATAATTATTAATTGGTAATATATGTTATTACAGAACAATGCAGCAATCGGTACCTTTAGCTTTAGATGTTTTAATATCACTAGCGGAAGATGAGTACCCGGAGGTTTCTCGCTATTGTGAAAAAGCAGTGAGTTCGTACTTAAAGAATGCTTCTGAGGAAGCCAGAGACAAAACTATGGATAGCCTATGTGATAATTTCTTTTCTAGCCTTACCACTTTGCCTGGAGTTTTAAATAATATTGGTATGGTATTAATTTAATAATATATTATTATTTAATATTTAATTTCGTCGTGGTAGCGTAATGGCTAGCGCACGCGTCCCAAACTCAAAGGGCGCGGGTTCGACCCTGGCCGGAACTCATGCACCACTTAGAAAGTTTTTTGACCTAAAGTGCATATTGTTACAATCACCACGTGCTAATAACGGTGAAAGGAAACATCGTGATGCAACCTGCACATCGAGATAACCGATGTGTGAAACCTGCCAAGCTGCCTTGGACAAGCGTGGCGGGTATGCTGTCCGTTTTCGTATAGTGGGAGGCCCAAGCCCAGCAGTGGGACATTTATGGGCTGTTATTATATTTATTACAATTATAAAAAGTATATAAGACCTCTAAATCTACGGCTAGGCTTTATAAACTTTACCCCATTTATCCCGGTATTCCGGCCCACGGTATTCCTCGTCCCCAACGAAGACCGTGCGCAGATCATCTTTCCATCGGGCTGAAGGGCATCCTACACTATAGTTCCAGTACTTGTCTGCTCCATTGCCCAACAGAACGCTAATTTAAAGAAGAAAGAACGAAAGACATATTTAGGACAAAAGCAATAAAAATAATAGAGACAGAACAAGTCCTAAAATTGAACCCGGTCTCAGCATATGCTGACCAATTAAGACCAGCGTTGTTCTTCCGCCTGAGACCAGCGAGTGAAGTCACGAAGGATAATTTTGAGAGCCTTGTTAATATTCCTGCTTCTCCTATGGGTATACTCATTTCTGTTTCTGCCCATAGAGACACATCATCTTATATAGTTTACTCCATAACTCTGTTATTCAGTGACTTAGAAGCAAGGGCGGCTCGAAACAACAGGAATCTGCCTGACGACCGGCAAAATACTTGCAAAATTTCTGCAAAAACGCTTGAACTACGAAAGCCTAAAATAAAGAAAAGATAACTTTGTTTTTCAATAAAACGATTTTTCTTTAATAAAATCTGTATCAATATGAGTATTAATGCCTAACCCAATTATATGTAAGCTTTCTGGTTAACGAAGTTTCTTAAGCTTGGCGGAGATGGCATTTTTCAAGTTTGCGTACGGCGGCAAAAAACCTGGCCTGCTAGGAATTAGTAGATGAAACCTGCCGGCAGTATCCGCCGCTCGTTCTTTATTTGATGGACATTGGGAGGACGCATTGCTCGAAGACTTTCTTCATCAAGCATTTCGGAATGGTTGACGAGAATGTTTGGAGAAACTTTCCGAACGTGGACCAGCACAATTATATTATATCTTCCCAGTGGCTTCCACCTCGATTTTATTCTAACCTATTGCTGAAGTACAACACACAAGCTAACCACCACCTCATGGAAAGTTATTGCCGTCATATGTGGACATTTGCAACACCGAAGGAACGCTCAATATGCTGACTTCGAAGGAGGTACTGAAGAGAAACCTAGGCCATTAATGCCACAACACAACTTAAGATTATTATGATGGCTTGTTCTAGACCAGGGGTTTTTTTATGCATGAGTTCAATATACAGGCAGTCAACCAACCGGCGGTAACCATCGCCTATGGACATTTGTAAAACCAAAGGTGTTACCAATTTGCTACAGCTCTCTAAAGGAACCTGGCCACTAATGCCGGAACAGAACTCAAGGTTGTCATGTTGTGGTATACATCCAGACCGACAAATACCCTGGCTTTGAGTCGTTCTATCGCTTATCATAGGCCCCTCTGTCACAGGAATTAGTATTTTTTCTCCGTTTCTGCACTAATGGATATGATTACGTTTAATATTAAAAAACGGACAAGTGGAACAACGAATGGCAACGGACAAGCGATAAAATGAATCGCAATGGACAAGTGGAAAAACGAATCAGACCGGACAAGCGATAAAATGAATCGCAACGGACAAGTGGAAAAACGAAACGCAACGGACAAGCGATAAAACGAATCGCAATGGACAAGTGGAAAAACGAAACGCAACGGACAAGCGATAAAATGAATCGCAATGGACAAGTGGAAAAACGAAACGCAACGGACAAGCGATAAAATGAATCGCAACGGACAAGTGGAAAATGAATCGCAACGGACAAGTGGGAAAACGAATCGCAACGGACAAGCGATAAAATGAATCGCAATGGACAAGTGGAAAAACGAATCGCAACGGACAAGCGATAAAATGAATCGCAACGGACAAGTGGGAAAACGAATCGCAACGGACAAGCGATAAAATGAATCGCAATGGACAAGTGGAAAAACGAATCCCAACGTACAAGTAGAAAATCTTCGACTGACAAGTGACAAAATGAATTGCAACAAAATTTTAACTTGAAGTGTTACGGGCAGATTGTTAATGTACTTGTCCAATTTGAAAACCTGCCCGTAAAACTTAAAATAAAAATCGTAAGACCCCCTCTATATAGATGTTTCACTTTAAAAATAAATTGTTATACATGTAGTCTTTGTAATTGTTCCCTTTTCAGATTCGTCCCGGAAGTTGTCCTCCCTGAACCTCCTGCATGGGTACGTCCAGGTGCTGTGTGACGAGGGCCGCCCCCAACGGCTCACGGTCGCGCTGAGCGTGCACGAGCGCATGCGCACCTTGTGCAACACCCTCATAGAGGCCGCCTCTCTACACAACCACCTTGCACTCCTCACGAGGACTGCATATAAAGGTAATCTTATATATAAAACTAGCTGTCCCGGCAGACGTCGTCCTGCCCGGTAAAAAATAGGGGTTGATCGTAGAGGGTTGAAAATTTAGGGTTGTATGTATCTTTTAATGCTGTATCATAACCCTACATTACTCATTATTGCTGTAACCCTACATTTTCAACCCTCTACGATCAACCCCTATTTTTTACCGGGCAGGACGACGTCTGCCGGGACAGCTAGTATATTACATAATCGAAAAGTGTTTTTTTTTAATAGAGCCTAGTAGACCCCTTCGTTTTTCCCTAACTTAGTCTGGGTCATTGTGATCATGTTATATACGAGTATTTATTACACAGTATCGTCTTTTACTATGTTATTTAATCCGCGTACAACAATGATCTGGAGGGATAGATAGATACACTACATCAGCATAAGTTTAGTATTAAAATTAGAATAAATTAATATAATAAGTTATTCGTAAGGTACACCTCAACACAAAAATCACTAAATTAATGTCGCACACAAGAACCAAAATAACTAATAAGCCTGTTTAAATTCTAAATATTAAATCTAGAAATGAAGTTGTAAAAAAGGGCACGGAACTAGAGTCCGTAGAGTTGTTAAAAAAGTATTTTAAAAAAGGATCCAGAGGGAACTTCCCAATGCGGTTTTACCTCTGTGCTATGACATGGGGTTGTTTAAGAAGGGCATTATAACATTTCTTAGAGGTCAGCAACGCGTTGGCGACACCTCTGGTGTTGCAAACGTCCATAGGCGACGGTCACCACTCTCTATCAGGTGTGTTGTCTGCCTGTCTGCTGTGCTTCAGCAATAAAAAATCTTCAATAGACTAGTGGAAAAACGAATGGCAACGGAGAAGTGGCAAAACGTATCGAAGTTGTTAATGTACATACATACATAACTTCACGCCAGTCCCCTTGTGGGGTAGGCACGCACAACAGAGCGCCATTCAGGCTTATTCTTACACACCTCACTTGCTTCTTTGACATTCATAGCTCTTGTCACGCACGCTCGTCTGTTCTTAAAGCTCCTAACATCACCTTCTGCTAATACATGATCAATTTGATCACGGAAGGTGTGTCGTGGCCTTCCGCGACTTCTGCATCCATCCACTTTTGCATTGTATATCTGTTTAGTCATTCTTTCATCATACATTCTTTCCACATGCCCGAACCACCGGAGCATTCCTTGTTCATTTATTGTTAATGTATTTGTCCAATTTGGATTTTCCCGTAAAAATTGAAGTTAAAATTTTGTTGCGATTCGGTTTTTCCACTTTTCTGTTGAAGTTTCACTTTTACATTTCGATTTTTCGCAGGTTTACTGCAAATCATGATTAAGTTAGGTTAGGTACATTGTAATGAATGCATTTTTTATTTAAACATTTTATTTTATCAAACAAAAAAGAATTGAATACGATCGGGAACCAAAAAACGTATCCATAGTCTACTCTAAACTTATGCCGTACCTCGCGGCCGTAACGCTTTTTCGTTACAGAAAAATCCTAAAACCCCGTCTATATAGAAGTTTCACTTCAAAAAACTTTATAAGTTTGATGATAAGATTTGTTACATGTGAGTATTCCTGCTTATTATTTCAGATGTTACAACAACGCCCCCTACCGCCTCTCCTTGGTGCAAACTCCGCCACCTGGATACGGTACAGTGCGAAAAAAGATTGCAAGACATTTGCAAACTTCTAGGAGGTGCCGAATGCTCCGAATTGATACTCGACAGCCTTATGGAGGTGTTCCTGCAGCAGTGCGAGAGCGAGGTCGCTTACCTTATCAATTGGATGGGATGTGGTAAGTATTTTCAAATACTGTCTATCTATCTGTCTGTCTTTTTTTGTTTTTATTGCTTGAGTACCAGACACCAGACAGGTCTACGGAATAAAGTATGCCACCATATCAACCTTGAGTTGTGTTCCGGCATTAGTGACCAGGCTCCAATCTCCCTTAAGAGAGCAGCAGCCCATTTGTAGCACCTTTGGTGTTGCAAATGTCTATAGGCGATGGTAACCACTTTCCATCAAGTGGGCCGTCTGCCTGCTTGCTGAACTCCTGCCATATAAAAAAAACAAAATAAATAAGTTTTGAGAGTATTGTTGTATTAACACAATTCAATTATTGACAAAGTCTACATAGCCGCGAGTGAAGCAGCAGATTAAAAAAAACAAGACGAATACAGCTGAAAAGATAACTCTCCATTACTACATTACATTTCTCTCCATTCGTTAACAAATACTTCGCCATAGCAACGACAGTGACGTAATTTTAATGTGTTGCTCACATAGTTGTCACACCATCGCTAGGTGGCGTTAGGAGTACTTTGAATTTTAAATTAAGTGTGACCTTTCTAAGGACGGCGTGTGGGACTCCCATCGTATGGTGCTCCGCTCTGTCCACAAGATTTACACTAACTCGAGGGAAACCGCGGGTAATAACTAGTATTCAAATCGTTTAACTTTTATAGCTCCGAAATCATCAACGAATCTCGCCAAGCGTATATTAAATACTTATCTGGAGGAGAATATTTGGTACCAACCCCTGGAAGTGGGGGGTAGCGAACCGCCAATCACGAAAGAGGAGACTTTGGACACGGCCATATACAATCCAAGAGCCTGGACCAAGGAGAGTGTGCCCGGTGAGTGCTTTTTGTGCGAACTGTACACATTGGGTTTTTTCCTTAGTTTAGGGGGTTGCCTGGAAGAGGGCGCTTAGATAAGACTTTTGTTCAACATTTACTGTACTTAGTTTTAAGAACGTAGTTTTAATTTTTGGTGAACAATAAGTGTTTTCATTCATTCATTCATTCATTGGTTCAAGACGTTTGGCCGGGCGGAGTTTTTGGTGGGTACTGAAGGGATGTTGTGTTGTGCAGTTATATTTTCTAAAAATGTGTAAAATTACTCTAAAATGGACAGTAGTCGCAGATATTGATAGTTTTTGAGTAGTAATTATTTGTTTTAGTAAGTTTGAACAGTATAGTCAAATGTAGCATTTTGCGTTGTCACATGAACAACGTTGAATGGCGTCAGTTGATAACCTACAATTATACTGAGCATCATATAGTAAACATAGGCTTAAGAAAATAAAGAAAGTATATTGTAATCTAAGATCTGGCTTAAAGGTCGAGCTAAAGACGTTTGGACAACATGTTGAACCAATGACATCTTATCATCTTACTTTCAAAATATTTTAAATTTCTATTTAAACAATAATGATTGCGCTATTGGACTTATTTTACTTGTACAAAGCCTGTGACCTTATACGCTCATGCAAAATCTATGGACTGGACGTTTTGTAAGATGATAAAAAGTGTAACAGTAAGTAATAACAATTTTATTGATTACATATATTAAAATTATAGACATAATATTATCTTAAGATTTTGCGACTAGTATACAGAATAAAACGCAGTAATTTATTTGGTTTTTATTAATCCAACGTCTCGGCCACATTTCAGTAGCTGTGATCACGGAAGATAAAGATGTCAAGTGTCAATGACTATAATTAAAGTTTTCTTTGACCTAACGCCAACTTGTTCTTTTTTATTATTTATGGTTTTATGATTGTTTTTATTATTTATGTACTTTATGGGTGCCTAATCTGATTAAACACCGCTTCGGAACATGTTGTGTGGCTTTTTTATTGAAATTTCGCATCAATCTAGGTATAAAACAATTATCTTTTGCTAGAATTTGTGGTTTATCGAAACTGATTTCTTTCGCGATCACGGCTGCTGAAATCTGGCCGAAACGTCGGAATAATATAATCAAATAAATCATCACGCCTAAAACTGTTCTAAGCCGCGCGCAGAAGGTTTACCGATGACTTCTTACTATTACTGTATATACTAATGTAAAGTATATATAATTATAAATTTATTGCGACAACTATTTATGTAACCTTTTTTGTCGACCCTACTGACCATCGACGCGTGACGTCGTGAGGCTATCGGCAAACCTTCTGCGCAGGGGCAGTAAAACGTAGTTTTATAAAATTACATACACTTTAATTTCATTTATTATATATAGATATCCTTATTTTGGTATTTAAATAATTCAGATCTATACGAAGGCGCAACAGAAACTCGTTACACGGACATAAGCTATCAGACCCCGAGAAGTACTCCCCACCGAGACCCCAACCTGTGTGCCACCCTCGCTGAGGCCCAAAGGAACATGGTGCTGCTCTGTCTTATAACTGAAGGGGTTGGCATGATGGCGAAGAGGCTCATGGATGGTTACCAGCCATATTTGTTGAAGAGTCTCTGTCAAATCCTTGAAAGAGTCGGTAAGTTGATATTTTAGGACGTGCTGGAAAGAGATGCGAATATTTGTCGTGAACAAGATTTCTTTCGCGCTCTCATAATTTACGCTCTACTACTAAATTGAACACTCCTGCGCATAACTCAACTTTTTAGAATAATTTTTTACTGTTATAGCTATACCAGCTTTGGAACGCGCTTCCAAGTCAAGCCAAGCCAAGCCTAAAAAACCTAAAAAGCCTAACCTAAAAAAAATATGTAAAGACCTAATATTGTATTTAAATTCATCTACAAACATACATTTTGTAAATATGTATATTCAGTATATATCTATGTAATATATAAAATTTCTGCATATATACACTATATATATATATAGACCTTTTTTGTCACTTTTTGTGGCACGCTAATTCTCGAAAGTTGTAAGTTTATAATTTCAATTACATTTCAATTATCAGTCGACAAGTAAAATATGCCAAGAATTTTAATTCTTCTTCACGGATTTTTACTGTTTCTCTGTTGATTTCTTCTTTCTGTCCTTTCATATTATATTGTAGGCAGTCGTTACGAAATGCTCCATTTGGCCGGCGTGAGGGCGATCAACGACGTCGCGTCCGCGTGTGGCCACGACTCGCCCTCTGACCTCATCAAGCACAACGCCGACTACTTCACCCATCAGATCACTGTTCGACTTAAGAAGGCAAGTGTTTTATATACAACTGTTACAACCTAGGCCCGCAAAATTCGTACAGATTGCAATACATGTCAGTAATTCCACTGTGCAGTACATGATCTGTAGAAGCACATTTTATTACCTGTCGGCATTTGAACTGATTTTATCTTTATGATCGTCTTCTTTTCACCTATTTATTGGCATACGTTTGTAGTTATTGTAGACAACAGCCTATTGTTCTATCGTACTCGTTTACGGCCGCTTGCGTCGGCATCATTAGCCAGGTGTTTCGGATTGCGATCACAAGCTGATTGTGTCGACGTTGCCGGGCAATGCTGGGCACATTTGTTTGTTGTTGTTGTGTTGGGGTTGTCTGGAAGAGATCGTTTTTTAGCGATAAGACCGCTCTTTGTACATAACTAGATGTAATTTTAGTGTTTAAATTAATATTAAATATAGATATTCTAACGCGTTGCCGGCATCTAAGGAATTTTATAGAGCACTTAAACAACTAATAATAATTATTATAGCTAATTTAAGATTTATTTTAAGACAGGTTGCCTGGAAGAGATCGCTTTTAGCAATAAGACCGCCTTTTGTTTTACCAAGTAACTATGGTCTTGCTGTGCATTTTTTTATTTTGGTGATCAATAAAGTGTTGTCTATCTCTTAAACATCCCTGTGTCGTTTATTATATGATTTTGCTTTTCAGGCCTGGAACTGCCAGTCGGCGTTGCAAATATTGTCTGTGGTCATGGAGTACAGCGACTCTAGTATATTGGATTATCTTTATGGTATCACTCAGGATGTGAGTATTGCCATTAACGACATGCCTTTTCTTATCCTCTATTCCTCCTAGGTAACACTATTTATATTAAAGAGTAAAAATATTATTTGTATATACATACATAACTTCACGCCAGGTCCCTTGCGGGGTAGGCACGCACAACAGAGCGCTATTCAGGCTTATTCTTACACACCTCACTTGCTTCTTTGGCATCCATAGCTTTGTCATGCACCTCGTCTGTTCTTAAAGGCTCCTGACATCACCAATATTATTTGTAAAAATAAAAAATATCAGTTGAATTCTTTCTTTTATATTTCCGAAGAAACATAACCCGTGGCAAAATCGGGATTTTAACATTGCCCAACAGTGGGCACGCAGTATGAGGTAGTTAAAAGTTCACAACATGGACGCTGGTTTCGCCGACGGCCCAGGTTTGAATTTGGTTGGCGTTATTTGCACATGTTGCAACGATTACTTGTAATTTCCCCCACTTTAACCAACCTAGACAACATAAAAAAATTGTGTGTGTGTGTACTTATGTACACGCATTAGAAGTTATACTTCTTTGGCGTATCAAGATAAAAAAAAACAAATTTTTATCTTTTGCCTTATAGAAACGACACTAACAATAGAAAAACTAAAATGTTGACTATAGCTAACTTCGGGGTGTCTGTTTTTCGTGACAGTGCGCGCGCGCATCGTAAAATATACCTTCAAAACTAAAATGTTGACTATAGCTAACTTCAAGGTGTCGGTTGACTATAGCTAACTTCATGGTGTAGCTTTTTCGTGTGCCGGTGTGCGCGCGCATCGTAAAAATTTACTCTCATCATTTTTCCCTAACGCGCCAAAAGGAGTATAAGTTCAAAAATTTTTGTCAAAATTCCAGGTTCTTGTCCAAAGTTGCGACAGATATTACGAAAAGGACCTAAACGCATATTTACAAGTGTTTCTGACATTCGTCGATTGTATACGAAAATGGTATCCAATAGAAAAGGAAAGTCCTCAAAACATGAAACAAGAAAAAATAGATCTCTTACAAGATCTTAGAAAACATATTGAGAACGAAGAAGAAGCAGCCAGGTTGTTAAGTAAAGATGAGTTTGAGAAGGAGAGTGGTAAGAGTGTAGAAGAATGTTTAGAGAAGATCAAAAGAGTAAAGAAGATGATGTGTTGGATTACGACGATACTGTCACTCGTGAGTATGTTGTTATTTGTATTTTGGTAGATAAACATTTGTTTCTTTAAATACTTAATTATTAAACTATGTTTCTATTAATGCTTAGGGAACCAAGAATTACGTTTATAATAAAATCCTTATTAAATAATAAATTAATATTCCAATTGTATGTTAATTGAATAATAATAATAAAACTACATTTTAACGGTTTTTAGGCTGTAATTTATTTTTACCGCTTTTTTTATTAAATACTTCACTCAAAACCGTTAAAACGTAGTTTTATTATGTATACGAGTCGCGAAAACCTAATAAAATATTAAAAAATAGTAATTATTCAATTAATATAAATGCAGTATACGAACCACATGTGTGTGTAATTTAAATGTATAGTAAGAAAAGTTTTGTTTCTGCACCGACTATAATAATTCTTTTTGCGTTGGATTCAGTATAGGTTCAACTTGTTTATAAATTTCATTGGTATTGCACCTTGGATTTAAAAGATATAGTAGGGAATTCCTAGCTTAAAATAGAGAATGTGTAGTGACTGAGTTAGGTAGGTGTTATTAGAATTCCCAAATCCCAAAAAAATTGGTACCTAATTATGACACATACGTAAATTAGAAGCAAAATATAAATACTGTACACGATTAGAGAAAACTTACGAACTTTTATTATTCTAATTGTGTATAAAGGGCGGTTTTATCGCTAAAAGCGATCTTTTCCAGACAACTCGAGGCAATAATATTGCTGATTGGGAGTGGCGATGGTGGTATGCATAATTATTGTACGATTACTTACATTTAATAAAAATATACTATATATGTATATTGTATTACGTAAAAATTCTTTTAATAAAAAAACTATTTTTTTATAATTTTTTAATTAGACAACACGTGCTCAAGATTAATAAATTTTGGTATATCAGTTTTTCAGGAAACTTCTCCATACTTAGAGTCATAAATTTTTTAAGATTGGAAGTTTCTGAAATCGCCAACATCTATTTTTCATATCCCTTGATTAGTTATCCATCCTAAATTTTTTTTTTTCTTGAGGCAGTGATGTCTTGACTTGAAAAAATATTTAAAAAATCTCAGTGTTTTTTCATAAAAGGAAGCTTTTTAGGGGGCGTCGCAAGAAATTTAATTTTTAATGACCACCCTAATATACATAAATTATATCAATAATTCTACATGTCAACGTTTTTAAAATATTGTGTCATGTTTCCCTCTCCATTCCAAGGTTGTCTGGAAGAGATCTGTACTAGCAGTAAGACCGCAATTTGTACCTATTTCTAAGCTGTTTTTATGTATTGTTACCTTAATTTGATTGTACAATAAAGTAATTTCTATATTTTGCTTTGTAGATACTTCTGAAGTCGATAATTTTTTGAATATTTTTTTATAATTCGAACTTTATCCGTGCAGGAACGGAGAAAGAATACAATTTCCTACATTGGGGCGGCCCGTTCTAAGAGGCGACGAAATAACCCACAGCCAGGTGGTAGGGTTTTTGCCCGACTGGATGACCACCACCCCTGGTCTAAAATATGTCGCCATAACAACCTTGTGTTTCGGCATTAGTGACCAGGTTCCAGTCTCCCGTAAGAGAGCAGCAGCGCATTTGTAGCACCATTGGTGTTGCAAATGCCCGTAGGCGATGGTAACTGCTTCCCATCAAGTGGGCCGTCTGCCTGTCTGCTGAACTCCTGCAATTAGAAAAAAACTAATGCTATTAAAATTATGTTAACAAAACATGCAGTATCATTGAATTACAGAAGAGAAACAACCTCTGCCACAACATATGACGGTGATAATAACTATAATAAAGCGCTGCCTCCATTTCGTGACGACGAAACAGCGCGAGAACTCAATATTGGCACTCCAAGTACTGGACCGAGGGTTGCCACTTCTCGGGAAGTTCGAAGACGAGCTGTTGCCACTCGTGCACCAGAGTTGGGCACCCCTGGTGGTCAAGCTGAGGTGCGGGGAACCCCCGGTCATGAGGCGGGCGTTTGACCTGTTCGTGACCATGGCTGGGCTTGCTAGAGATTTCATCAGAAGTCGGGCTGTTAAGTAAGTATTTTTGAATTTGGGGGTTGGTGACACTGCTTGTCAAATTGTCGTAACCATAAAATACCACGGTGTTGTTTTTTTTTATATATATGGCGAATTTAAAATAGTGACTTGTCAGTAGTATGTGGAACATTTAATCAATAATTGGGAGTTTGACACAAGTTTGAAATAATTCAATTTAGAATATGTAGTACGAGATTTGTTTAACCTATCGCACCATTCGTAGAAAAAGGACGCAAGTGAAAAATATGAACTTTACAGGAACTTCATAAACAAAATTAATCTGCAGATACCTATCTATTTGATTTTAAATAATATTGAGTAGCTTTCGAGATAATTTAAAATTAATGCGTTACGTCTTTAATCCCCGTCATGGTATCATGGCTTTTAAGAATAAGTAAAGTAACCACTTTGTTGCTACGGTATTCACAAGGATACAGCATCGTAGTTTTATTCACGTATTCTTGCCGACCAGATTAATTAATTAAGTAAACACATAATTGTGTTTACTTAAAAAAATAAAGATAAAACTTGGTAGAAGAAATACGTAACTAGACTTGCGCGTTTATCTATTTAACAAATTCGTGACAAAAGTATGTAAGTTATTTTATGCACGTATATTTCAATTCTATGGCGTATAAGTAAGTGAGTAATAAGAAGCTTTTATTGATAGCGAAAATTTCATAAAACTTACGTAATTTATACAGTGAACATTTAAAAAAAAAACTTAGCATTTAGATAAATTTGCGATATCTCCGTCATTTATTGAGATATTTTTTTTAAACTTGTTGAGCATATGTATCATAATGTCTTTTATTGAATAGTGAAATAATTTTTTTTTGACGTAATTTCACTTGCGACTTTCTTCTACCAACGGTGCGCTATCTATATATCTATCGAATTAGAACGTAAATCTTAGTTAGAAATGTCGATGAGGATTTTTTTTTGCCGCGTTTTCTCTTGATTTGACAATTGATATATTCGAAAAGGATATGACATTAAAAATTACATTAGCATTATCATGTTGATATCATTCACGGTATATTATAGCACAACCTTTGATATAATTTTCAGAGACGTACTACCAGACATATATAAATACCTCCAGAAGTCGGCAAAAGATAGTTATCTGAAAGATGCTGGTTCGGCATATCGTAACAGCCAGGCGTTCATACTTCAGGTGACAGCTTTAATGCACTTCCTCGCCTGGCCATCGACCTGATGCTGGAAGACGAGGGTTTGGAGGAGGCCATGAAGTGTGTTGATCCTTATTTGTCCAATAAACAGCCGAAACCGTTGCAGGTCAGTGTATCATTTTCATTATGATGGTGAAATAATATCATTATGTGCAAAGTTGCTCGAGCCCCAACTTAATTTTTCGATTTACCTCAAAGATTAGGTTTTGTCACTGTTAATGAAGAAGACATATTTAATATAATGATTATATTGTGTGAACTTATGCTGACGACTTGATTACTATATGATTTTCGGGACATTTCTATACAGATAATAATTAGTTTTTTGCTCAACAATTGTAAATATTTTTAGTTTATAATTCTGCTTTTAATCTTAATAAAACATACATTTATATTTTTCCTGCCATTTTTGAAGGCTTATCAATGGTTTGTCTTTGTTTATGTATATGTACCCTAGTTTTTAAGATTGCATCTGTTAGCTTAAATACTATAAAATAACAAATTAAAAAAACATTGTAACAAGTTGCACATTAGGTCGAAAACTGCCCAAGAGGTGTTACATACGTTCTGACTAGGATTCGAACCCGCGCCCTTTGTTTGGGACGCGTGCGCTAGCCATTACGCTACCATAACTTCCATTCCATTAATGTGTTTTTAATATTTCCCAAACAGACATCAGCTGTAGAATTCTTCAAGAAAATCTTAGATTATGACTATGGAGCGGCGTGGCACCATCTTAGGGTACTGGGCAACAACGACGAAGTGCTGCTTCCACCAGACATGCAGTATGTGAAACTGGAAAAAATTGTTGGCACACCATTCCAGTCGATAAATAAAGATTATGACAGCAACTTTAAATTGATATTTGAACACATGATTTTGTAAATCAATTAATATTTGAATGAATTATTGAATATTCTTTTATTTCGTAATGTTTCCGTGCACGACATTACTACCGCGCTGCCACCATATCTGTCGCTGTCCAGCGGACGTCAGCAGTGGGGTAAAAATGTTTACCGTTATACCCAGAAATTCCCAGACACGTTATTAAAAACTCCATAATTGATCGCTCATGAATCATATAAACGTTTTAAATAAGTTAATACAATTCGGCTGGTATTTATTGTACGATTTCTCGTATTTGCTATATTTTTTTACTTGTTTCATAAGTAACTAAATCTTATTATTTGCCTTTCTATATAAATAAAACATTTGATTGGCAGTAATTATTTCAACTTTATTTTACAAAACACATTTCGTCACAGAAAACAAACACCACATACTTACATATTTTTTAAACCTGAACACTTGCAATCATTCGTAACCACTACCTTATTCGAAGCGTACTTCGCATTTGCTTGCTTGTCACTGGAACTGTGTTTTATCTCTTTCGCGAGAATGTAGAGCGCCCATAAGATTGAGGGCATAAGAGGCACATTCACTATCCTGCAGTGGGCGGAGCTCACATGACCCGAGAGACATTGGGTTTACCATTGCAGGATGCGACTCAGGCTGCAACAACATTCACAGTTCTGCATTACGCTGCGGACTGCCATGCAAGACAGTGAATGGGCCCCTTTACGATACACAAACAAATCCTAATTTACATTGCTTTAATTAGCGATTTGAGTCTCTATCGCCATTTGGATAAGAAATCTTTTTTTAAAGTATGTTATAGGTTCGCGTTTGATAGCTATCCGACCTGTCTGACCGCACGCCATCGGCCGGGCGTTCATCCCCACTTCCTAGAGCCGCTTCGCTCTTGTACGCAACGGTTCTCTAGAACGTTGCGCACCGTGGGGATTTGGAATGAGCTTCCAGTCGTGGTTTTCCCATAAATAGGGGTGTCATAAATATCACCTCTTTATGTATTGCTTTGTATTACTATGACAAACAACACGTGGCTTACAATCATTACATTCTTTGTGAGTCAGTTATTTCTCAATAAATTAACCAAAAGCCTATGTTGACATAATTGCACTTTCATGTTTATCTTGGTACCAATTCGTGTCGCGTCAAGCGCATGCCATATTGATTGCCTTTAAGGGGCTACCTAAATGAAGTTTGTATTCATTTACGACAAACCTGTATTCTATGAATCTTAAAAAAAACATTAATCACAGAAACTTCCGTAAAAACCCGATATCAATAATGTTATGTACATGTCTAATTAATATAGAAACAGGCATAGTGAAAAAATTGCCTTGGAATCAGATTTTTTCATTCTGGCCACTTTAAACCATTCCCAGAAAAATTCCCGTAAGAGGTCCGAGATAAAAAAAAATTATTACTCGAAAATGTATCCAAATGACAACAAGGACATAATTCGTCAGTTTCGCCAATTAACTACTTAACTAACGCGAATCAGGCTTAAACTTCAACGACAAGCTATGCCATTCAACTAATAATAGCGCATGCGCTACTCCACGCAAAATTGCGTTACAGGCATGCGTCAGAGGAAATCGCAAGATGAACAAGAAAACGCACTGGTGTGGTACCTCCTTACTGTTTACGAATGAGTGCAATACATTTAATAAATTCAATCTGTAACATTGTTAAATAAAACTAACATTAACACCTTCATTAAACAAAATATGACAGCAAAACTTAAACTTATGTGCTATATTAACAACTCTATGAGCAAATACTATGAAAGAAATGGTTTTCAATACCAAATATGCCGATTTTCGAGACTTATACATACATGTGTTAGAAAAAAAGCAGAACGAAATGCAGTAATTAGGAACCTATGACTTTTGTGTCATTCATAATATCGAAGGGTGAAAGGCTATGGCTATAGCTATAGAGCTATGGCTATAAAGCCAATGTAGCTTAAGACAGCCCTATACCCATATCTACATAGTTATGCCTATAGGGCTGTATTAAGCAACATTTTGTGACAGTATTGACCTGGTGACTTGTTTCATCCTAACGTCTCAAACTTACGGAAATATCATAAACGTGGTGTCCGATAAAGGTCTATAACTATCTATATATTAATTATGTTTTTCTTTAAAAAAAATTAGCATTGTCTTTACTGGGTCATTTGAAACTTTAAACTCTTTGTTGATAATTTTGTGAGTGAGTTGTTACAAGTGGCTAATAAAATCGCAGGGGGCCGCTGGATATGGCGGACTTATCCTTCTGCTCCCTGGGTGTACCAAGATAGCTGTGCACGAGTAACGATGTTCTAGATCCCGTGGCGTCCAGCTAAAAAACGAGTATGGGGCGAAGGTTAGGTTTAGTGGGTAGCTCGTCATCAGCCACTACTCCTTTGGGCGGGTTTCAATCCATGAGTGACCTTCCCCCATAATGGCCCGAGTGTGTTTCGCAAGACCTTCCCCTGTGTTAACAAGAAAAACGTAGCTAATAAAGCCGTAACATACGACTTTAACTAACACAAGTTGAACCGGCAACTCCAGGGATCAGTATCCAAGCTACTAGAAGAACAAATCCCTAAAACTTCATGGTCTTGCTTCGACCTCCTACAATAAGAAAGCACCAGCGCTCCAACAACTACTGATGTAAATGTATAAACTGAACAGTCTACTTTTGTCACATTTTTCTAAATGTCGCTTAAAACAAATAACCTTTCACCTCTCGGTACGTTCTTGTACAATTATACGATTTTCTAGTGATTTGTCTAAAAAATAGTTAATACATTTTTATACTAAGGCAGAAATTTTTAGGTGAAACTAAAGCCTTGTACAAACACGTGGAAATAATCGTTGCGCCACCCAAAGACCAAAACCGGGTATAGAGATTAGCGATGGACGATTCTAGTATATTTAAACAATCGAAAGAATCGCAATCAAATTAACATTCATTAACTGGACATTTTATGCTTCCGAATTATTTTTAGTCAATTTATGGCCAATTCCTACTGACATACAGACCGTTCAATTGCCTTACTATCGGTTAAAATTTGACAGCTTATGTAAATTTCTACTAAAGGTAAGACAAGTGAATGAATAGTAAGGTATAGGAACCGGCCATTATTCGACTCATCGCGCCCACAGACGAGACCTGTCTTGACTTTTAATTTTTAATAATATGAAATTATAATTCTTTTATCATTAGAATATACTTTGAGTAAAAGGAGTAATTATTGTTACAATGACTTATACCAAAAAATAATTTATTATAACACATTCAAATAAAAACTCATACCTACTAACGCTACTACCACATTCACTTGTGTGTACAAGCCTTTAAATTTTTTTTTGATGATATTAACAAGTTATCATAGATTGAATAATTTTATTAATATTTGGTGTTCTTTATATTAGATCAAATTAAAAACACCAGTATTTGACACTCCCTAAGTACACTGCCGTCTCGGCAAATCATGTAATGATTTCGACCACAATGAAATCCAATTTTACATGTTAAGTGAGTATCGCTATAATATTTCTTGAAATAAAGTTACAATAGGAATAATATTTTTTTTAAATTTGTACTTGGAAGTAGTGTAACACCAAGGCTGTCAAGAGATAACGTTATACTGTAGAGGGTAGAGGGAAAGAGAACCATCTCAATATATTAAAAAGTGTCCACTGAAGGGCAGCAAATTAAGATGGCGCCACAATAGCAAGTGGAAAGTATTTAAAAATAGCGCCACTAATAATTAGAGTAGGATACTAGATTAAAGAAGGAAAGAAAGACTTCCTCTTTGTCACCGCAAAAATTTACAAGAAAATCTTAATACTTTTCCAAATTATAATTTTTAAATTTTTCAACCCAACACACTTCACTTCGTTTATAGCTGCTAAATTCATATCATTTCCTTTTCCTACACTAGCGCTATTTTGACGAGTTTTCGAAGCATAATTTGTTGTTTTCAGGTGGACACTTTTGCAACTGATCCGCCATACTAGATGGTCCTCCTTAACTCTACCCTCCATTACGTTATACTAAAAACTGCAGAAACCTATAGCGCCCGCTGAATTCGACATAACTATAATATACTCAGTCAGCGCGTTCCATTAGTAGCTCACAACGCTTAAAATGCTCCGTTAACCGTTCCACAAGGCGACCGCGGTCGTTGTGGTCGTGGCGAAAACGTCACAAATGACGTCATCATTTTCGATCACACAACGCTCACAACGACCGATATCAAGAGGTGGTTCCAATAGCCGTTCCACTTGGGTTTACGACTGTAACGCCGGCAAGCAAGTGGATCGGAAAAAAACACATTTATGAACGTGGTCGTTATGAGTCTCTAATGGAATGTAGCCCCAGTCGACAGTGTACTTAGGCTGTCGGCTTATAGGTGACATAACCTGGAATGGTTTTTCTCTAATATTTAAAACTCATAATACAAACCACCCTTAATAAATATATAATAAATCTAAATTGCACTAGCTAATTTATATATTACCTATAAATAACTACACGATGTGACACGTGACGTGATTAAATCAATCGATTTTGATAATGTTTACTAGTCTTATTCATAATTATGTTTTTTGAGTTTCATTTGTTAGGTACACGTCAAACAATAGTTATGACAGCAAGAAAAGACACATTTCACTAACTAATCGTTTTCAGAGACATTTTTCACACAAACATGCAATTCTTGCTTAAAAATAATAAATAGATACTCATCTTTAACCAACACAATACTTTTTTTAAAATAAAACAGTCATACTGTGACCATAGACAAAATTCTTATTTTGTATTTAGGTTTATGGCTTGGCAGCTAGGCCTTTAAGCCACATCTTAGTTTACAATATAGTTTTTTCATTTTCTTAAGCCTATGTGTAACCCTGCTGAACTGTAGGTATCAGCATGTGCCATTCAACGAAGCTATTGTGACAACTCAAGAGGCCACGTTTGACTATACATTTCCCATTTCTCACAAAACACATAATTACTACTCAAAAACTACCAATATCCCACAACTATTGTTCATTTTAGAGTAATTTTACATATTTTTAGAAAATAAAACTGCAGAGCACAATATTTCCTTTCAATTGCCGCCAAAAACTCCAACGTTCTTATTTATAATATGCAAATAAGGGTCTTTTCATACTCCGCAGTTCTAACTATTAATGTAAGATAAAAAGATTCTATAGGCACCTAGTAAAATCACGCCCGCTAGTCACATCATGTGAACAACTCTTAATAATTCAAACCTCTTTAATACGCTCTTTCAACTCGACGGGTACATTTAAAAAATGGTATTTTACAGGAAAGTGAATCAAGTAAGAAATTTTCAACGCTCTATACACTTAGATTTATACATGAACAGTGAACATTTTAATTTATGATTATTTTACGAGTTATTGTTGCTCGTTTACACCTTCTTTGGCAATGCACCCGTCGATGTAATTATGACTTCCTGAGAAGACCAAGGCAACCGGTTGCCTTTAAAGCGATCCGCCTCTGATTCTCACATACATATTTGCTTTGAACTCTTTGCTATCAGCTTTTGCAGTTATACTCGACCGTGAATGTCAGTATATAAAAGTACAAGTCTTATGCGTCGTTTCTATATCTTACTATACATAACCAGCGCGTTCCATTTGTAGCTCACAACGCTCAAAATGCTTCGTTCCACAAGGCGACCGCGGTCGTGGTGAAAACGTCACTAACGACGCCATAATTTTCGATCTCACGACGCTCACAACGACCCATGTCACTAACCGTTCCACTTGGGTTTACAATTTTAAAATGCGGTCGTGAACGTGGTTGTTGCGAGTGTCTAATAAAACGTAGCCTATATCTTACAAAAAATTGATATTCTCTTCTATTGTGAAACTGGAAAGCAAGCGGATTGGCCACCTAATGACAGTCACCTATAGACATCTAAAACACTATGAGCGAAACCAACGTGTTGCCAGCCTTTACGATGGAATGTAATAGCAAGGATAACGTTGCTATGATATTGAAGAGATGGGAAAGAAGGATTTTTTAAAGGCGACAAAAACACCCCCAGGGCCAGGCGGCAGTATTTGCCCGTCTGGGTGGCTACCACCCCTGGTCTGGAGTATGCCGCCATAACAACCATGAGTTGTGTTCCGGCATAAGTCCAGACAAGGTTCCAGTCTCCCTTTAAAGAGCGGTGGCACATGGATAGCATCTATACACACCACATACATATATAGAATAAATACACACCCATTCATTAACACCAAAATTTCCAAATGTATATACTTTTAAATAATTTTCTTTTTCAAATTGTACAACAAACGAGTTGTCTGGAAGTTGGCGCTGACAACTGCAACACAGTATTATAATACAGTAGTTATTGCGATACCAAAACGTTTATATATACTATATTAATGGTTTCGAATAAATTCTTTAATCTTTGGTGTTACAAAAGTCTATAGGGGATGGAAACCGCCTTTCCACCAGGTGGGCCGTCTGCCTACTGCTGAACTGCTGTAATTAAGATAACCGTTCCAGTATGGCTCTACATAATTTTTACCTTACTTGGAGTTTATGTGAAATAACCAATACTAAGTAATGAATGTATAGTAAGATATTAGAAATACGCTCTTCTCTCATTATCCTTCTAAAACTGTCTTCTAGAATCTTCTTTCATTCAAAACAATACATTATTTTAATGATAGGCGTATGTTCACGTGACTCAGCGTGCGATAAATGGTACAATCTTAACAGTGTTACCACGGTACTCTGAGTCGTTTAATGAATAATTAAACTTAATGATTGCAAATGCAAACCGTGTGCGTGGTCATGTGAACACTCGCTAAATTCAACAGCTTGTGATTTTTTTGAACAGGTACAATACATAAGTAATATATTGTTATATATATTTCATTTTATCTTTCTGTGAACAATCACTATGCACGATCACAAAAAACTATTTAATTTAAATATATTTATATATATTTTTTATTTAAATAAGTCCATTAACATTGGGGTTCTTGGGGTTGTATAAGGTTATATGGCAGTGGAGATATTTTCGCTTAATTGAAACACATTGTTCTCAAAGTTGTAATATAACAACACACTTGACGTTTGAATCGTCGCAGCCATAGACTACAGAGCATACAAATGACATTAGTAGTAGAATTCGCCAAAAAGGTAGGCAAAGGAATCTTAGTGCATACAGCCAATCCTGATGTAAAGTCTTCGTATAGTAGCGCAGTTGTATTGTAGGCTACAACCGACGCCATTCAAAGGAGTTCTAGTGAAAACTCGAAACGCAACATTTGACTATACAGTTCACATTTCTCACAAAAATACATAATTACTACTCAAAAACTATCATATCCTATAACCACTTTTCATTTTAGAGTAATTTTTACACATTTGAAGAAAATAAACTGCACAGCACAACGTCCCCTTTCAGTTCCCGCTAAAAACTCGAAATACTCCCATACAAATGTCATAACTGACAGTTTGGCCGGAACACATGGCTTAGGAATCAGGTTAACCATAGACCAAAATTTGTCAGTTGTTAAACTTTTATAGAAGCTAAATTTTAGTCTGGTATTACACTTGATATTATATCATACAGTACTAGTTTTAATAAATAAATAAATAAAGAGACAGTGTTTTGATTAAATTAGATTTTTTTATTAACACTTACATAAGCAGCAATGTCACAAAGCTTAGCTTAATAGATCAAATGGTCTTTCTTTCCGGTTGGGCAAATATTAAAAATTATATACCAATACAATTGTATTATGTATGAGTCTGCGATTTTAAAATAAATGACAGAATGTTAGTAAAAAGTCCTCTATACAATGAGCATTAATAAATGATTGTTATAAAAGTGTCGCCTGTCAGTTTGTATCGAATAAGCTATGAAACAGTTCAACCTATTTCAATGAAATATTTGAGAATGTAAACATTTTCGTGTATGTTACATTTTGATTAATATTAGAGATGTGCCGACTAGACGGTAAAGCCGACTATCCGGCCACTGCCGAAGTCGGCGACTATTTGGCAAAGTAGTAAATAATCTATACTTTACTACACATTACATTGTAATCCATACATGTGGCTGTCTTTTTGACATGATGAAATTTTAACTGAGCTCTTTCACTTTAATGAACAATAATAATATTATCTTTCAACAAAAATATTCTTTCATTTTTACACAAAAACACCGCTCTGGCCCGTACAAAAGTAAAATCTTGTACTAATATATAAAGCTGAAGAGTTTGTTTGTTAGTTGTTTGTTTGAACGCGCTAATTTCAGTGACTACTGGTCTGATTTGAAAAAAATTTCAGTATTAGATAGCCCATTTATCGAGGAAGGCTATAGGCTATTTATCATCACGCTAACACTAACAGGAGCGAAGCAGCAATAAACGGTGTTTCAAAATTGTTTTTTTTTAACTATTCCATGCAGACGAAGTCGCGAGTAGAAGCTAGTCAAGAATAAATGCGAAATAAACAAAACAGATGGTAACTTGCGCGCGAATCAGCTATAAACGAAGCGTCACGGAAATGCCCGAAACCGTGATCGGCTTAGCCGACCTCTTTACAACCGACTAATTGTCTAGTCGGCCGATTAGTCGGCCTCTTTACAACCGACTAATCGGCTAGTCGACTCTTCGGCCAATTAGTCGGCCTCTTTACAACCGACTAATTGTCTAGTCGCCGATTAGTCGGCCTCTTTACAACCGACTATCGGCCGATTAGTCTGCCTCTTTACAACCGACTAATCGGCTAGTCGACTCTTCGGCCAATTAGTCGGCCTCTTTACAACCGACTAATTGTCTAGTCGGCCGATTAGTCGGCCTCTTTACAACCGACTAATCGGCTTGTCGGCCGATTAGTCTGCCTCTTTACAACCGACTAATCGGCTAGTCGACTCTTCGGCCAATTAGTCGGCCTCTTTACAACCGCCTAATCGGCTAGTCGACTAGTTGGCCAAAGTAATAATGGGCACATCTCTAAATTTTATATTATAAAAACGCCTAATCTGTACATTGAAGCTATTTAAAAAATGCGATACACTATACGAATTCTTTAGATTTCTTGTACAACATAAGTTACTATATTGTATTAGCTAAGAAGAGAACTTTAAAAAACCTACCTATATAAAACGATAAGTCAGATTTAGATAAAAATTATTGCTTGAATTTATACATTAAATATGCTTAAGACCAATATCTGAGCCCCATGCCATTGTACTGCCCATAAATCAGGCAATATTTCAAAGCAACACCCCTTATATTTATGGTAACTCATCACCCATAGACAAACCGAAGAACCCCATTTACTTGTATTAGCTCACTAGACGGCGTACCTTGATCACTTCCACGCGAGCTTCAGCATTTTCCTCGAGGCGAAGTATTTGGTGCTGTACGAGGCCAAGACGAGGGCGGCCAACACGACCGTTATTAGGTAGTAGTCGAAGTCGTCCTTGAGGAGGTCGAAGGTCTTCGATGGAGCCACCCTCGTGTAGAACAGATCTGGACCAAGAAGACACACAAGCATATTATAACGCCTGTTTCCTAATAGGGTAGGCGGAGATGATAGATCTCCACTTGCTACGATCCTGAAGAAACTATTTTCCCTTCATCTTTTTTTAAATCTCTTCTAAGGTGCTTTTTACCTGTACCATCTGTAGTTCTAACGGCAGCAACTCACTCACATTGTAGTCATACACTTGTCTTGTCAATTCATTCATTCATTCAATCAATCAATCCTTTATTTGCTCTAAACATGGTGTATACATGGTTCATATTATGTTACTTTTAGGTTGCACATGTTTTTGCCGGTCAGGCATGCAAATTGAAACATACATGCTTAAAACTAATTCAATATTATACATGTCAATTTAAAATTATATAATCAATACAATACTATTTTTTGCATATAGAAATATTTTATGTCAATAATAATAATTTATTTATGTATTTTTGGCTCTTATATATAATGTTTACAATATGTCATGCATATATTCGTCTACTGAGTAATATGCTTTTTGGATCAGTAGACCTCGAAGTTTATTTTTAAATGAATTAATATTTAAATCATTTTCATTCATTCTCTCTTCTATTCATTCATTCATATTCTATTCATTCTCCCAAACCACCTTAACTTTTCAATTCTTATCACTCCATACATCTTCCTTCAATCCTCAACGGTCATTATCACATTGTCCCTTATCATATAGTTCAACTTAACCTCACATATTTATAAAAAAATCAATTTTTAAACACTGTTGTCTGTCCGTCTGTCTGTCTGGGTGTTCGGGCTAATCTCTGAAACGGCAGGACCGTTTTTAACAGGGACTTTCACTATCAGATCGCTGCTGATGTTATAACGAGTAACTTAGGCCACTTTTGTTTAGGGTTCCGCAAAAAAAAAACAATGCGGACGAAGTCTCGGGCACAGCTAGTCTAATCTAAAAGTCATACGTTATTTAAATATAACCTAAATTAATTAAAAATATTTATACTAGGAAAGTGTCCATTATCACTTTTATTATTGTCGCTAGATGGGACACTTTGTTCGTGTGTTTTTTTAATAGCTAGCACATTACACTACACTTTTGTTTTGATTATAGCACTAGCTCAAATGGTTTTGTTCTTTTGAGCCTTCTCGTTGTCCGTGTTGTCGAGGAATTGGACTGCCTCGACATTCACATGATGATGAAGCCCATACTCATAGGCTTCTGCATATTTCCTAATAATGCTGGTGACAAACTCTACTTTCAGATCCTAACACAATAATGTTATTAATATTGTATTCAAAAAAAAAGTTCATAAAATAAAAACTACTGGGCCAAACTATGTTAAATTTTTAGGGGACCAATTGGCAGCTAATCCGCTTCGAACAAAAAAAGCATCCGGATCATAAATAGAAAGAAAGAAAGAAAAATTTATTTGAAGAAATAGCGAAGTACTTACATTGCTAACGTGTATTAAAAATAACATATTTTGAGAATTTGTACCCCGCATTTTCCGCAAACAAGGTGTGCACTCAGCTTGTAAGCTTGCTCTCGGAGTAATCGGTGAACATACATAAAAAGAAAGTACCCGACGAATTGGGAACCTCCTCCTTTTTTTGAAGTCGGTTAAAAAATATGGTGCCGATAATAGTATACTTTCCCCTAAATAAATATACAAAAATAATTCACCCAATCCTGTAGCGAGCACCAAACTCGTGGACTCGAGGCCTGATGGAGCTGTGTATATGCTGTTGATCCTGTGCAGCGTCCTGTTGTAGTTGACGACGGCCTCGGACGGCAGGGGGAGCTCCGGTGCGTAGGGGATCAGCCCCTCCTCCCTCTGCTCGGGGAGGGCGTCACGGGCCTGCGGGGCTCCAGATAGAGCCACGGCATCTCCACTATCGCACCCGTTGACAGTGCCACTGTTGAAGGCACATATTAAAAAAAAATATCCAATACAACACAAAATGCAATATACAGCTGATCGACTTGCCACAACTACAATAATTCTTCGCAAAGTAATTCTGTAACGTACTTATAAAACTTATGAAAAAAGGGCTTAAGGTATAAATAGAATAAGAAATGTAGAGAAAAAGTGCTTGAACGCGCTATCTCAGGAACTACAGATTTAAAAAATTCTTTCAGTGTTAGTTCATCACGCTAAGACAAATAGGAACGGAGCACCAATGAAGAATGTTTCAGAATCGGGGTTTTTTTATCTTTTGAGAACTTTCGCTGCTTGCGCTGTGTAAACGGTTGAAGTTTCACAAAAATCATGTATGACGGAAGTTAGCGTTAGCCCAAAGTAACTATTCCACGCGGACTGTTACAGCCCTACTCTCTCTAGGCAATTATTGCAGAGTCGGCACGCCACTGACATCAATAGGCTAAGCATCGATCAGCAGTAATTGCCTATAAATACTAAATCTTTTGTAAATTTATGAGTCTTCTGGTAATCAGCTAAAGCTATTCAACTACGGACCTGGTTTCTGCCTGCCGGTTGAATAGCCCTAAACTACATTACCAAACCCGGATCCGGTAGACCTTTTAGGTCCCGTAGATTGAGGCTCCAGTACTGCGTAGTACATAATAAATCTCAGCTCTAGTACTATAGTGTTTTTTTTTAAAAACACCCTAAGTATCGGGGACTAACAGGACGAAGTCGCGGGCAGAAGCTAGTATTAGTATATAGTATAGATAAAGTTGTTCGAATCCGTTCATAATAAATAAATGACGCGCTCTACAACTATAACCCACCCAATTTTAGATGTTCAAGGCCAGTTAGTAAATGGTTAAAAACATTAAATTACAGCGACACAGAATGCATATTACCAAACCGATCATAACACTAGGGGCGCACACACCAAACACACACACACACTCACACATATGCAGACACATACATACAGATGCAGACACATACATACAGATGCAGACACATACATACAGATGCAGACACATACATACAGATGCAGACACATACATACACTCATAGTTTTAGGTTATTACTAAACAATTACCATTATATAAAGTTCGTATAATAAAATTATGTTGAGTGTCGCGATACAGACCTATGGCCTTACTTAAAATAATCTCATTAAGAAAGGATTATCCATATCTTAAATAAGAGACTCTTAAGCCCCTAATCAATGGCTGTTTCAAATAAAACTTGCCATCTTGCCTCTTAACAGTCACTTAAACTACCTCTCGATGTTGGTTATTTTTGAGAATAATTTGATTTACTTTACCACCACCTCTCATCCTTAAGAGGAGTTTATGGGTACGATTTTAGTTAATCAATTGCTGAGCAGTTTCTTACAATTTAACAAACGATTATAAGTAAGGCCACTAGAATCTAGTGAAGCAATCTACGCCAAAAAATTGTAGCGTTAGTTTTAATTAAAAATGTGTTATTACTATAAGTTTTAAATATAACTAGCTTCTGCCCGCGACTTTGTTCGCGTGGAATAGTTTAAAAGAAAAGTAAGTTAATAAAAAACCCGCGATTTTGAAACATACTTCATTGGTGCTCCGCTCCTGTTGCTCTTGGCGTGATGGTTTATAGCCTTTAAACTTCCTCAATAAATGGGCTATCTAACACTGACAAAAAATTCACATCAGACCAGTAGTTCTTGAGATTAGCGCGTTCAAGCAAACAAACAAAGAAACAAACTTATTAGCTTTATATATTACATATATAAGATAAAACTCTCACCCACACCCTGTCAAAATCTCCGCTTCTATTATGTTACGTAGCAAAGAAGTTACATTCAGTCTGTTATAAGCTGTTTAAGTAGTTAGAGGTTTTTAACTATCCCACGGGAACACTTTAATTTTTCGGGATCAAAAGTATTCTATATGTTGACCAGGGATATAAGCTACCACCATACAAAATTTCATTTAAACCGTCCAGTCGTTTCGGAGATTAGCCGGTACAAACAGATAGACAAACAGAAACAAAAATTTGAAAAAATCTAAATTAGTTCTATTTCACTTCTTACATCCCCCTGACTCGGTTTTTAGTAAAAAAAATTTCACTGTACATAAATTTGACCTCTACAATTTTATTATATGTATAGATTATATAGAACAATGTTTATAATAAAGAAATGAATTTGAATTCGAGCAATACTCACGCAGGACGTGTTTGTCGGTGAGCGAGCGCTCGGTGTCGGTGGTGGCGGCGGCGGTGGGCGCCGCGGGCAGGATGTACGCCTGCCGCTCGACGCCGGGCGCGCGCGCCGACGCCAGCGAGCTGAACGCCGCGCCCGCCGCCAGCCACCGCTGCCGGCCCTCGAACAGCTCCAGCGTCGCTATATAGACCCGTCTTGCGATTATTCGCTCACGGAAAAGCGTCACGGCCGCGTGGTGGAGCGGCACAAGTTTTGATTAGGCTACGGATGCGTTTTTGGGCTTCGTTTACGTTTAAATAAAAAATGTACCCTAACCTCTAACCAAATCATAATTTGCAGTAAACCTGCGAAAATCGAAATGTGTGCTGGGACATACATTAGAAGTGAAACTTCAACGGACAAGTGGAAAAACGAATGACAAGAGACAAGAGGCAAAACGAATCGCAACAATTTTTTTTTATATAATTGGCAGCAATCATTTCTACAATACGGTACCAAGCTGTGAGTGCGCCTTTCAGAGCCGCGCCTGCTGTTCTGGGTTTACCTAATAGGGAATCAGCCAGACCCCATTTCAAAACGTTTCGGAATTTCACCCTACCTTGTATATTAGTACGTCAAGTAGCCCTATTCGTCAGGGTCAATGAGTCCATGTATGCAAAGCATAGCAGCATACATTCACATCGGAATAGAGATAGGATTGCAACGTTGCCGAGGCCATTGAAGAAATCTAACACGCCAACGCATGTTATAGGTCCGACTATATACAATAATAAAGTATCGGACAAAGTCGCAGTTTCCGACAGTTTAAATGCATTTGCACTTGTCGGTTAAAGAAGTAGCTAATCGAGCACATAGCTTGAAGGAACTTATGGATTATAAAATATACGGTGTAACCGCACAGGTTAGTTGCGACTTCCGCGGACGAATCGAGTCAGTTCATGACCATCACGCGCCGATGACACTCATGTCATTTTGAACTCAAATCAACTCGTTTTATATCAAGTTATCTTTCACTTATTACGGTGTTGGAACTCACCCAACATCTTATGGTTCTTCGAGCCGGCATTATTGACGACAAATGATGTGAATCTTAGGCTGGTGTGCATCGACTTTTAACCGACGGTTGACCAAAAAGGATCACTGTTTTTCCATAAATTTTTGGTGATTATTTTATTTTAACCATCGGTTAAGAGTCGGTGTACACCAGCGTAAATAACTGAAAATTTAGCAATAATACTCGTACATATCACAGGCTTCACAGCAAATGGGCTTACAGACAAAAGTGCAGTTTCACAAAACTGACAAAATTGTGAATCACACAAAACTAGTTGATTGTATAAGTATGCAACTTGGAACATCTTCTTGTTTGGTACAACTTGCAAACTGGTAAGTCTTTCTAAATTGCAACATAGTTTTTAGTAAACAACAAAAACGTCATTTTGCGTATACGCCTATATGTTATGAAGCCCTCGATATATAATCCTGACGTGTTACATAGTTGTGAATGAACCAGTTCGCAATCTAACCGATGTGTCAAAACTGCCAAGCCACCTTGGACAAGCGTGTCTGGTATACTGTCCGTTCCCCTATAGGGGGAGGTCCGAGCCCAGCAGTGTGGCATTTATGGGCTGATATTATTAGAATAGAATAGAAAACACTTTATTGTTCGCCACAGACACATAAAATAAACAATCTACAGTATTTACATTAACGAATAAAAGAAGAAGCAATGGGCGGCCTTGTCGCTTTAGAGCGATCTCTTACAGACAACCCGGGTTCTGGATTTTATGAAATGGAATTTCAAGTGTATGACGGTGGTGTGCTACTTTAATACACATATAAATATCACACAGTACATATACCTAAAATGAAAATAAAAGAGAATAAACAATTATTATAAGTATTTTCTTAAGTTTTCGCGACTAGTACACCATCCATCCAATCTACTATTTTGTTCTATATGTAAAATTGTAGGACGAGCCACTCACCGATCTCGGTGCGGCGGTGCTTGTCGTTGTAGTAGACGTAGGCGAGCGCGTTGTCCGCGTGCACGGCCAGCGGCAGTGCGCGCGCGCGCCGGTGCGCCTGCGCGGCCGCCACCACGCCCGACACCGCGTCCACGCACGTCGCCACCACCACATCTGAACAATCGTATGCATTCTTTCAATATCGGCGTTGGGAAAAAAAAATTGCGGTCACACTTTTCGGTTACGCGTCGCATTTTTCGGTTATGCGTCACATTTTTACGTTACGCGTGACATTTTTCGGTTGCACGTCACATTTTTCGGTTACGAGTCACTTTTTCGTTTACGCGTCACATTTTTCGGTTACGCGTCACGTTTTTCCACGATCATTGCGTAGCAACGAGTTGTTGATAGGATTGTGAAACAAGCGTTGTAATACTTCTTTTTTGTGTTTTAATTAATATACGAGTTTGATGATTTATAAATCATTTATTTAGTATCCTACATAATATATATATTTATTAAAGTGATCAATAAAGTCATAATATAACTTTATTTAACCAATTTCTTTAAAGTTGCATATAGTAAATCATTTTTCGAAAAATAAGGTCATAAAGAAGTTTCACTTCTTACGTGTACACGCGCACATTTTTGTTATGTTTGCGTATAGGCAAACTGGCTGGGGTCCACTTAACGGTAAGTGGCTACCGTCGCCCATGGACATCTGCAACACTAAGGGGCCAATCGTTGCCTACCTCGTTGAGACTTTAAAAATCTGTTTACGCCCTTTTTGAAGAGCTTTTGGAGCCTTTTTGGAGTTCATTCCACAGCTTGCTCACATATGGCATCAGCGAGCGAGCGCCACGTACAGTAATACAATTCATACAATGACACTCTATATAGCATTACACCCACTCTCAATAACGACAACGATTAAATAATAAAAAATACCTATAAGGCCATAATTAGTAAAAACTGCGCTGTATACGTGCTTTTATCGCTTTATTATCCCAGCCCCTAATAAACTCGACTGTCGGCATCATGCATACCGAAATTTCTAAGTACTTCCTTTATCACAAGGGGGCCTCAATATCGTAAGATATGAATAAAATAGGTAAAAAATACAACAATATTACTGGTGCAGCAAAAGACGTCAGACAAAAATAGCAGACATCTCTCCATTTAGCTACAACTCTATATAACGCCATAAAATCCATAGTCCCTTCGGTGTCGTTATATAGAGTTTACACTGTACTGTTACACTAAAAAAAGCATGGGGTAAATTACCCAATTTGGAGATTCTGATCTTCAATTAATATTTACCTTTATGTATTGGATCGGGGCCTTCAGTGATGAACAGTACCAAATTCGGATTGATGTACTTATAAAGCACACTCCTGTCGCCTAACACTTTTCCGTGCGAGTGTACCCTCTCCGATGGCGACTTAGCCACCACTTTCACTATCCTGTGGCGAGAGTTCGAATCCCCACCGAGATTTATCGACCACGTCTTCTGGGCTAGGACTTCCTGGAAAAATGATTGCAACATAGTTTTTTATAATTCGGTAGTTGACAATTTTTAAAAAACAGGTTTTTTTTGAGCCTTATGGTCGATTTTAGCCAAATAATTAATATTTCAGCAAAAAAACAACATTAACATATTTAATTTAGCAATTTTATGAATATTTTCGACATTTTGTCACAAAAACACGTCAAGCTGTCATGGCGTCTCGCATGATGTCACAGTGTGCAAAACAAACATCTGTTTAGTTGAAGTGTTGTCTGAGAAGTCATTGATAACTTGTATTTTGCATACTATGACGTCACGCGTTCTGATCAGGGTTCATTGTCACGTGGCTAGTGGCTGCAATATAACAATTTTATTTCTCAAAAATATCAATTAATATTTAATATTTTAGTTAAAACAATTTATTTTTGTCATATTTAGATCGTAATCTACGATATATATTAAAATCAGCGTATATTTTTCATAGTGTCAACTACCGAATTGGCAAATAGTAAAAGCAAATTTTCGATTTTTAAAAAAACTTTTTTTTTTGGGTTTTCGGTACCTAATAATCAAAATACAGCATTTCCATGTCAGTCCATGACCTGTGAAGAGTTCCACACAGGTAACGAACATTGACTGTTTTTAACCGACTTGCCAAAGGAAAAGGCTCTCAATTACTTTGTATGTTTTTTGATTGATAATCTATTTCTTCGACAATTGTGAACCGATTTTCAAAGTCTTTTTTTAATTGTAAGGGTAATAAAGGTAATACTCCCGAATTGGTCCCACAGTCATCATGTCTGTATCTGATTAGTGGATTCTAGGGAAATCGAGAGACACCCTTGAAAAATATGTTTGTTACGCGATTTCTTAGTCAATTGTGGACAGATTTTTTTATTCGAAAGTGTTTACTCCCGAGATGATCCCATTGTCACCATGTCATGATCTAAAGAGTGGATCGCAGGGAAATCAAGATTATCCTTTGTTATAAAAAACGTCTACCGAAGAGTGGGATGACAAATTTATATACCCGTGACTATAGTATTTCTACAGCCGTTTAATATAGTATTTCTAAAGCTATTAAAGTATTCGCGCAACTAAAAAGCAAAACTTTTAACAAAAACAAAACCGACTTCAGACTAAAAAGCCAAAAAAATATTTTAATCAAATTCTTTGTACAACATCTTGAACTTGGTGCGAAATAAAAAATAAAATCTAATATATAAAATTCTCGTGTCACAGCTTTCGTTGCCATACTCCTCCGAAACGGCTTGACCGATTTTGATGAAATGTTTTGTGGTTATCCAGTATCTATGAGAATCGGCCAACATCTATTTTTCATCCCCCTAAATGTTAGGGGTAGTCCACCCCTAATTTTTTTTTACCGGGCAGTACGACGTCTGCCGGGACAGCTAGTTTACTATATTTTTCAATGTTGTTGATTCAGTTGTGTTGATTTTTTGTGGGCAGGTGTAATTGTTCTAACCCAACTTTTATAATTACCTTTCCATCATAATTAAGCGCATATCCCTGCACTTTGGCTGTATTTTTCTCAGCTACATACAAGAACATGTTCTCCACCAGGGGCGCCGAAAATTGCGGAAATACCTGCAGAACAAATATATCTATGTATTCTACCTTTATCTCTATTACAAATATATATATATATATATATATATATATATATATATATATGTGTGTGTGTGTGTATATATATATATATATATATATATATGTGTGTGTGTGTATATATATATATATATATATTATATATAGATATATAATAGAAAAATAAGCCAACTTTTCAGGAGATACAACAAACTTTTTTTTTTCAATATATCTCTATAACTGAAAATTTGCATGTGTCTATGAAAGTACTTCCTTGATTACGTAAAATGTAATTTAAATTAAATAATTTTTAATTAGCCTACTATCAAGAAAAAAAAAGATGTGGTGTATCGATAAAAAATAAATGATGACGAAATAAAAAAAACGCAAATTTTTATACGCCCCTCTGGGTTGAAGCCCGCAATATATATACATTAATGACAATCATATACAATTTGTCAAAACATGACCCTAAAAATTCGTTACTATTCGTCGTTTACATAGTAAAAACATTTATCCAGCAGCCATTTATGTAGTCTTTGTTTGAATAGATATGTGGACAGACATTTAAAATCCACGGCAAGTTTGTTATAAACATTTAACGATATGCAATTTGAATTTTTTGTAGTGACAATTTGCAGCTGGGGAATTTGGTCCGTTTTCACCCAAGCTGCCTTGTCCGTGTCCGTGTGTATATGATTAGCCAAGTGAATTGCCCCCATTAGCGTAGTGTTTAATGCGAATGATTATGAATTACCTGAACATTGTCATACTTGTCCAACAACAGTAGTGCATGCAACTTTTCATTGTCCGTTCGGTGAAGTATTGTGCATTGCATCACTTGCACGTCCAGGTGCAATATCCCCTCGCCCACCAATGTGCCACGAACTGGATTCAAACTGATTATAAGGCCATTGCCAGTCTCCTGGAAACGTTTAGATGGAACTCTTCAAGGATGTAAGATCAATGTTAGCAGGAGTGTATTGAATGAATGAATGAATGAAAACTCTTTATTGTTCACCATAACTTAAAGCTAGATATTTAATATAAACATATTACAATTAGAACAATGGGCGGCCTTATCGCTTATAGCGATCTCTTCCAGACAACCCGGTGTCCAAGGAGATATTACAAGAAAATTAAATAATATTTGGTGGTTTATTGCTTTGTGGTGGTATTGCTTAATTAAAATTTGTAAATTATAACAGCATAAAGCCCCAAGATCATCCACTTTCGTACTTTTTCTTCTATATTTCAAGTGGTCTTCGGCATCCCTAATTAAGGATAATAGAAACATCTACTACCCTTAGATAATAAAATTTAAAATGTTAAATTCAACCAGCTAAAACTAAACTAACAATTTAAATAAAATTCTTCCCATGCGTCTGCTACACCTGGGACAATGTTAGTGTTACTTATATATAGGCAAAATGCGTATATCGTAAATGAACCACCATATTTGCATTACGTTCGGCGTAATATTAAAAGTTAGTAAATATATAAATTAAATAAAAGACTTTATTCTACCGCCATATTGCAAAATTTTAGTCACTTTTAGAAATATTATTAAAATTCATAAATACATACAATCCAAAGATATGTCAAATTAATAAAATTTAATTGTGTACTTTTTCTAAAAACAATATTATACATCATTCTTTATCTTCGGAAGTGGCCTCAGCGGTGTGAGCCCCCAAATCCCAAATTTCCTCCATTCATCCCTATTTCTTGCCATTCTGGTCCAATATGGGCCACATCTTTCATTGAATATGTCTTCCCATCTTTTTTTTGGTATTTCTCTCTGTGAAAGCATCCTGCCCACTTCCATTTGAGACCAGCAAGTACCAAAATTACTCTCGTTTTAATGTTGGATTTGCTGAAGTTCAGCCCAATTCGCCAACCTTTTTTTTGCGCGAGTTCGGCAGATAGGTACACAGTCCACCTGATGAAAAGCGGTTACCATCGCCTATAGACATTTGCAACACCAAAGGAGCAACAAATGCACTACTGCTCTCTAAAAGGAAGCTGAAACCTAGCCACTAATGCCGGAATACAACTCAAGGTTCTTATAGCGGCATACTTTAGGCCAGGGGTGGTAGCCATCCAGACGGGCAGGTACCCCACCACCTGGCTGTGGGTTGTTTTATCGCCTCTTATGACAGGCCACCCCAACACAGGAAATCTTAGTCCTTTGTCTGTTCCTGCATGGATGAATGTATATGCTGAACAGTAAGATGCATACTGTTATGGCAGTAATTAACATACTATATAGAAGTTTATAATCATACCTCATGTTTCCCCACTATAGTGAGATAGGCGTCATGTGGGGGGTGCCTTGCAGATCTTCTGGTGAACATCACCACTCCTTCCGTATCTAGATTTGGTTCATACAATTTCCATAATATTGCACCAGATAGGTTATCCATACCGAAGATCTAGAAACGGAAAGTTGTATGTCAAAACAGGGCAAAAGGCGCCGATGACACAGGCCTTGCGAACATTGAAAAAGATATGTTTTCAACAAATTGACACTTCTGTACTGTGACCAAATCCACAAGAACTGTTAAAGTACTATAACATTTTGTATTAAAGCTAATTTGTTTCTTCATTTCAAAGATCATCTAGTCTAAAACTTATACCATATTATTACAATTACATTATCATGGAACATGGCATAAATATTAATGAGTCTTGGGATCTTTTACAACAGCGTGAAAATGAGGCCAGCCTACATAATAATGCTCTAAAGATTAACATACTAGGATCAAATTTAGCATGAAGAAAAAGCTACAAAAAAAACTCAGAGGCACGCACATAAAAAAAGTCAACTAATTTATGGCAGTCCGCATGGCATATGATATGACAGAGATTTTCTAGAATACACCATTGAACTGAATTAAATTCATGAAGATTTAGTAGCTTTGGAAAAAAAAGCCTGTAGACACTAAAAGCGAAAATAACTGTAATAAAAAAAATGAAAACTGGTGGAAATGGTAGAATATTTGATTATTATTGAGTCATTATTACTATCTACTTGAATCTTCACTATTACTTGCTGTAATTATACAGAATGTTGTTTTTCAAAATCAGATGATTCGTTCTTGAGTAAGGTAATTAATTTTAGAAAACTCTAATAATGCAACAGTTTCGTTTTCATCAAAATCAGCCCAAGGCCACTTTGAGCTTTACTCTATAATTTATAGCTCCAGCTTTCGCCATGGGGGCCGACTCGAAAATTTCGACTGTATATATAATTAGTGGTATTATTACCTTTCCTACGTCAGTGACGAGTACAATGATCTTGTGGAGGTTGAAATAGTCCCTAACAAGGGGTGACGTATCTTCTTCTTTGGTGCCTTCAGGCCTCTGTAGAGACTGAATTAATGCTTGCAGCTGTTGATACTGGGTATGAAGACGTCTCGAGAACGCAGCCCAGATTGAACCTGAATCAGGAAAAATTATTATTGAATTTTTGCATGTAACAAGAAATAAGTATCCGAAACATAAAATTTCCAAATGATTATTGTCACATTTAAAATATGTGCCTACCTACTTCTTTCAATCAAAATTAATTAAATAGACAATTTATCTCAAGGATAATAGCACAGTTGCTCAGATGAACAGAAAAGTGAGACTGGTAGCAGATTGAAGCCGAACTCTCAAGAGTGAAGCCGAGCTCTCAGAGTGAAGCCGAGCTCTCAATATGAAGCTAAGCTTTCATAGTGAAGTCGAGCTCCGAGAGTGAAGTCGAATTCTCAGAGTGAAGCCGAACTCTCAGAGTGAGGCCAACTAGAGGCAATGCGTCACGCGGGGCCCAATTTTTTGCTATTAATAACAATAATTCGTCAAAATCCATTCAATTCAATAGCTTTATTTTACTGATCGCCGGACACTATCGTCTGAATCACAGGTTTGCCTGATTTCAGTATTCTCTTAATTCGCCTGGGCACCTTTATAAATATTTAGAAGTGAAAACTCGCGAAATATAATATAATACAAATACCATTTTTTTCTACTATTATTCCGACGCTACCATATCGACAAGATAATGTAGATTTTGTAGAATAATTTTTTTGATACTATCGTCATGGAATCGAAATAGAATTGGGCCTCTGGTTAGCAACCCAGCTGTGGCCTTCCTGCTGCTATCGACTTTAATCAACAACTCGAGGCCATATACCCACAGCATCGACTGACCAACACTTTATTGAGATAAAACCTATCCTACTAATAACAATTGTAATAAAAACTTCATTTATCCAATCCTTGTAATTACATACACGCTATCAAACACTTTGTTCTATTATTTCATGGATATGTACATACTGTTATACGAAAAGTGTACTTCTGTTAGTTGTTAATTAACTTTCGAAAACCATTATTACACATCTAAAATACTAACAACGAGTAAAACAGGATGTTAACAATAAATGACCTCTCTAGAATATCTGTAGAAGGTTGTGCATTGACTGAATTAACATATAAATGCGTGTATTGCTCAGCCATCTTGTGCCAGCTTGTTAAGAGCAGATAATTATATAGACACAAACCAATGCAGTAAAAGTCTGACAAACCAAGATTTTTACACAAGTTCTCATATTAGACAGAACTACAGTTATACACGAAAATGTATGTACACTACAAAAAACCAAACAAGATTTATTCTTATAGCAGCCTTTTGAAATTTGACAGTAATATTGTTAAACATATTTCTTATATAATACTTACTATACATCTTGGCAGCTAGAAAATTATAACATTAATGTTAATAAATTTGAATAAATATTATTATCTCAACTATATTCATAATAAAAATATGTTTTAACGGTTTTAAGCGCGGTATTTAATTTCATCTTTATTTTGAGGTTAAACTTTTCTGTAGCTGTGACCACTGCAGGCAATAATGTAGGTAGTCTAACACATATTTGTTTTGTCAACAGGATAACATCAAGATCTTTACAATCGAATACCGATTCAAGCTTTTCCTTTAAATTTTCTTACACCAGTCCCTTTACTTTCTATACATCTTTGGCAAAATCAATGCCTATGCGTTGGCACCATTTGGAACGAAATTAGAATAGACCACAGAATGCAAATATGTCAAGTGTCAATGAGTAATGTTAAAGCTATTATTTATCAAACAAAATGCCACCCTTAAACCGTAGTTAAATGTGTTTTAATCGCGTAAACTTAACAAAATACCTGACTGAACATCTTACTAAAAAAACAATAAACATACATACCTTCCTTCTGGTCAAATTCTGACTCTATGGCGGCATCCAAATCCGACACAGGCAAATCAACAAATTCAACCGCCACCACATTGGCGAGGGCCTCTTCTCGAGACCAAAGTATTTTACCTGAAATAAAAAATAATTAATTAAAGGCCGATTTTTCAATCATCACATAAAAGTTATATACATATAGAATCACTAGACAAAAGGTATGGAAGTCAAACGCAAAGGGTGCGAGTTCGATCCTGGCCGGAATGCATACACCATGTAGGCTGTTTTCTGACCTAAAGTATATATCGTTACAATTACCATGTGCTAATAACGGTGAAGGAAAACATCGTGATGCCACCTGCACATCAATATAAGCAATGTGTCAGATCTGCCAAGCTGCCTCAGACAAGCGTGGCGGGTATACTGTCCATTTCCCTATAGTGGAAAGCCTGAGCCCAGCAGTGGGACATTTATGGGCTGGTATTATATATATATATTCATATATACTTCTATAATCACAGATAACGCCAAGGCCATAAACAGAAAAGTAATGTATGTGAGTCAAATATGTGGCAGTATGTGTTGTTGGCAACATCAACATAAAATTTTATTTTATTTTATTACTTGCAACATTGTTGTTGCATTTATTTTTTTTCTCTTCCGATCGATCGGACTGTAGCTGAAGGCAAAACGCCTTCCTATGTAAGTTTTTTTATTACAAGTTTTCACCCTAATAACAGCATTTTAACTTCCACCACTACATCGACCTGGGTATCCTAGGCCCACCACCATTAGCGTGCTGCAACATTTATTATTATATATGTGCGACGAGCTGCGCACATGTGTAAAGTTTTTTTATTGATTTAATGTATTTTTTATGCATCATTAAAAAAACTTATTAGCTTCTTCTCTATATAAACTAAAATTGTGCAAAATTTCATACTCCTCCATCGGCGCAATTTTCGTAAAAAGGGGTACAACGTTTTTACTTCACATCTAATATATAAAATTCTCGTGTCACAGTTTTCGTTGCCATACTCCTCCGAAACGGCTTGACCGATTTTGATGAAATTTTTTGTGCTTATCCGGTATCTATGAGAATCGGCCAACATCTATTTTTCATCCCCCTAAATGTTAGGGGTAGTCCACCTCTAAATATTAATTTTTATTTTTTAGACAAAATTTTTAATTTCTATTTTTTTATGATACAGCATTAAAAGATACATACAACCCTAAATTTTCAACCCTCTACGATCAACCCCTATTTTTTACTGGGCAGGACGACGTCTGCCGGGACAGCTAGTATAAATATATAGATTAGCAACAGCATAGTAGTACTACCTTCTTGTTGCATCAACTGCAATGAGTCGTCAGCAGCCGTCACCAATATCCTGCAGACTAATTGGTCCTTGGCTGATTTGGTGCACATTGTAGCCGATATCTCGGGATCTGGTATGTTCACAATATTTTCAGTGCAATGTATCTCTGGTATGTCATTTCCGGTTGCAATACTATGAGCTTTTAGATGGAACCCCTGGAAAATTAAGAAGTTTAAATATATATAGACATCATCTCTTATATATTTTCTAAGTTTTCGTGACTAGTAAACACAGTTAATGATGTTTTAAATTAGATTAGGCTCCCATAGAGTAAATAATAACCATAAACAAAATTAAAATGAACATAAAAGTTGGCGGTAGGCTAGATATAACTTTAACAATACTCATTGACATTTAACACTGTCTTCCGTGATCAAGGCTACTTAAAACAGTTAAAACATAGTTTCGTTATATCATGTCTATGGTTCAAATCTTCTCATTTTAGGTTAGAAAACAAAGATGGATCAGCTGATTTTATATATAGTTAATATCAACATACAGGAAGTCTCACAATACTTTACTTAACTGGCAACATTTGATAAATCTAACAACATGATATTAAGCCAGAAAATCTGCCAAATGTCTTGTGCTCTCCAGATAAGATACAATTAACATAAAATTTGAAATTAAAATCAATATTAATGATGAGCGTAAAAACATTGAAATGTGTGCACACATAGTAAGTGAAATTTCAACAGAGAACTGAAAAACAAATCTGAATTCATTCGAAACCAAAAAAACATCCATAGTCTACTCTAGCATTATGTCGCCTGTTACCACGGGATATACCTTGGACCCTTGCCACACGGCCGTAACGCTTTTTCGTGACAGAAATAATAGTGTAATGAAACCTACTGTATCGAGGTAACCAATCTGCGAAAATGAACATGTGTGGTGGCTATACTGTATGTTCTCCTATTCTAATTATGTATTGGAGCCCAAAACTAACAGTGAGCCATTTATGTGATGTTACTTATTGCTTAAATGATTTTTCATTGTTCAAAATAGAAAATAATTAATGTTTACCTTTGAACTGTCACTCCATGTTTGTATAACCATAGGCTCGCCTGTGCCATCAGCTATAGTAACACTGGCCAATGTATCACCTAGCGCCACTTTCGTAACCTCAAACTGATTGTTCTTAATTATAACAAGCTTCTTTTCATTAAGAATAAACGCTGGGATGATACTGTTGCCATCCAAAGACCTGAGAATGCCTTCATGAGTCTGCATGAGGTCCGACAAAGGTTTATTGATAATCTGTACGCTGTTTGAGGTTACATCTACAGATAATATTTGTTGACTGCCTGCTTCTCCAGATATGCAAGTGTAGTATGGTGCTGATAAGGCACATCTGAAATCATGTTTTAAATTTTGTTTTGACAAATGATCTTGAATAGATCAAATAATTCTTACTTCAAATATGCAGGTTCTGTTCTTGACTGGTTGACTTTGCCCAACTAGCTTACAGGACACTGAAGTCTCAGGTTTGTTTCTTGACATGATAAATTTTACAAACTCAAGTTTCAATTATTTACTATAGTCCGGGACTAGCCACCCCAGAGTTGTGTATATGACCCATAAAAACACTGTGTTTTGGACTGCTGACTATACAAAATGAGATGTTTATAATGTTTCCAATTTGGTGGATCACATTATAAGATTATGTACCACTCTCTGATAGCTTTCTACAATTTACATACTATTAACAAATACCAAGTGGTGACAATGAAAAAAACATCTAGGCTATGTTCCATTAGGACCCATAACGGCCACATTTGTGACTGCGATTTTTCTCATTCCACTTGAACGCCGGTGTTACAATTATAAACCCAAGTCAAACGGCTATTCGACCCACCTCTTGACATAGGTTGTTGTGAGTATTGTGTGATGGAAAATGATGACATCATAGATGACATTTTTGCTACGACCACAACAACCACTAGTGGAATGGCTAATGGAGCATTTTGGGCATTGTGAGCTAATAAGGAAACATCCTGCTAGAGGAAATTTTTAATCTCAAGTACCTAACTGATGTGTTGACACATGTGTTGAACTTGAATTAACAGTGACAGTTGTGTTATGTCTCTATTACTGTAAGAGTCATTCCCTAATAATCTATGATTTAATATTGAACATTATATCACACAATAATAGTACTATATACTAGTTATTATATCAGTTTTTTTTACCCTTCATTAGTCCAAATAGCAGGTAGTTTGGATGTGGACCCTCTATTTTGTCCAGTCATCAAATTATACATGGTGACTTCAATGTGTGAGCCAAAGACAGGCAACATGTGCACTAGCAGCCATTTTGCACCCACCACTCAGAGAATTCTGCGTATTCCTCATTTTGTAGTGTTAAGGACCATTCCCACAGTAGTACACCTGTTACATGGAAGGAATAAATTTATTGTTCTTAACATATTCAGAGAACAAGAGCCTCACAGTCCTTGCAATGCGCGTGTGGATAATTGCATTGTGAAATTGACATGTGTCTAGACATACTGCTATGTCCAAGACATAGCAAAAGGTTTGAAATTGTTTTGATACTTGTTATATTTGTGATAAAAATCTATGAAAATGGCTATATTAACACACCTGATTACTAAACTAATTGTACAGTAAACTAACTTATTGTGTTGAAGGAAATAATATTACATGTATTTTTCTTTCATTCTTATTAAATTTTTAGAGTACTATCAAATTCAAAACCCGTAAAGTTCATACAGTAGAAACAAAGAACAAAAGTGGGTGTCTTAGTAACTTTTGACTATTTAAAATCAGAAATCTTGGCTTTTTTCATCTATGTTGCTGGGAACCTTCCTCTTAGGTAATAAGTTTGTTCTTAGTGATTATTAAGAATAGTTCCAGCATTGACTTTACCAGTAATCAATATGAAAAATAAAGTGTTTGATTTGATGTTCTCAATTGTCATTATTATTTTTTTAATAATCATAACTTTTGGTAAAATTTAAGGAAAAGTACTGTGATTGTAAAAAATAATTTTAAGGGTTTGTTTGTAAACAATATTCTCTATTTCTAAAACACACATATAGCTAACAATTATAAATGTACCTGTTGCAGGTTCCCACCGTCGTACTAAGTAGGGATTTGATCCAGAAACTGTGACAAGCTTCTCAGAGACATGGAGTAGCTGAATGTTGCCTGTGGAGGCACTCTCAAACACATGGCGCCACACAACTTGCCCTATTAATATAATCTTTTAATGTATGTATAAACAATGTATTATTCACAGACAAAACAAAACAAAAATTATATTTTCAAAAATAACATCTATTGATTTTGAAGTGAAAAGATCTACTTTTCACTTTGTTGTAATAAAATCTGGATTTTTAATTTTACCAAAAACTGCCCTGTTTCCCAGGATATGATATACTTATCCTTCCCATTAATATTTTTCTTTTTTTTGGAGCACAACATACGATCAAAGGCCCATCTGGTGGAAAGTAATTAATGTCTCCTATGGACATTTAATTAATGATTACTGGTTTTTATCAGTATATCACTTATACACTTTAAATTCTTATCTCATAAATGATCAATCCACTTTTATATGGTAATATAGATTTTATTCTCTTCTACCATACAGAAAATCTAATATAAACTCAATATCCTACTTTAATATCTAATCTCATAGGACTATTAGTAGAAAATAGGGTATACATCACCTACTACATACTTAATTTATTAATATTATAATACGATAATTACAATATCAAAGGGATGAGTGTTGAACAATCTAATTATAATATTTATTTTATGTTAACAATGAACAATGACTTTCATAACTTCAAAATAAAGTGTAAAGTCCTATATTTAAGGGGACTAAAGAGAATATTACCTATTCATTATAAACTTAAAATAAAGCTTCAACGGTGCATAAGTTACACGCAATAATGCAATAGGATATAGTCAATAAAATCAATTTACCTGTTTTCAAGTTTAGTGCAGCCAAAACATTCTCCTCAGTAGCAACTATTATCTTCTTGGCTGTTGATACGGTGTCGAATTGAGCAAATTTTACCCTCCCAACGTACGTTTGACGCCTAAAAATTGTTAATTTCATTAAAAATTCAACAAATTCAAGTCGTAGATGACACTCAGATACTATAACCTAAAACTTTTAATTACCAATCGAATTTTCCTATTTGATCTTCGTAAATACATTCTGAGAGATTAATTAAACTAAATAAGACGATACACCAATTTACACTGTTTAAAAATTTTAATAAACCCAAAAAATTGGGTTTCAAATAAATTGACAGCATCCCCATTTCTGAATGACTGACTGCAGAAGTTCGATGTTTCCACTTCGGAAAATAAATTAATCATATTGCGTTTACCTCTAAAAACTTCACACAATAATATTTCCTATTTGTCCAAATAATATTTTTACGTAATATCAGCAATATCATTCATAATAAAATGTAGAATAAATGAATTGGAAACTCATAAAAGGAGCTTTGAAACAACGTATTTTTAATAATGGCAACAAATTTGTAAGGTTCGTTTACGCACTAGACACCTATAAACTCCATTATTTTGTATATTGGATGTAAGAAAAATTAAAAAATTGAGGCTCATAAAGCCTTAACATCTGAATAAGGCACCAGCTGAGTGACTTTTTAATATCTTAGTAGATAACCTACTACATTATAAGCCAAAACCCTACTTGCGTACTGAATAGGTATTTAAAGAGGCCCATTCAGTATCCTGCAGTGGGTGAAGCTTGCAGGACTCAAGAGACATTCTACTCGGCGTTGCCGGACGCAGTCTGCATTGCGTCCGGCAACTCTCCAGGCAGGATAGTAAATGGGCCCGTTAACACGCCAACCAATTTTAAAGGATTTTATAGGGGAACATTTCCCATTGACCATCCCAGACCATCCATTGACTTTATTGCTTCAGGAAAAAGGCCAATAAAAAGTTAAATCTTCAACTGTCAGCAAAAAATTTTAAATAATTTTAATACAATACAGTCAAACATGCATAGTATTTATAATAATTGTTTAATAATTTATATTAAGACTCGATACTTCCAAAACACTCACATAGATACTTTGTACTATAAACGTTATTTGTTTATTTTATTTTATTTGGGGGTTTAACAGCTGAAATCTTACAAACTAAAGTTTAACAAAGTACCATTACAAAGATAGCTTAAGATCAGCTATTTATAAACCTCCACAGATGGCAAAGAAATACAAAAAATAATAATACAGTAATTTTTGAAAAAGATAATAATACGAAAATTTTGTGACCAGAAAACTAATTATTATTAAAATAGGCTTTGATTAAACTCGCATTTACGGATGCTAGATTATCCACAAACAAGTCAATGTCGACATAATTCGACTTGCTAAGTTTGTTGAATTCATTAACTGATCTGACAAAAAATGAGTGGCGTCTGAAGGCTGTACGAGTCAAGGGTGAATGAAGCAGTTTTCTAGGGCGTACAAGACTAGAGGGAACATACAAATGAAGCTTCTCGATGAGACTAGCACTATCAATTTTGGACTGAGCAATTTTCACCAAGAAACGTATATCCGAAACATTCCTTCGAATTTTGAGGGGCAGAAGATGGAATTGGGTACAACGCTCAATATAACCTTGCCGCGGTATGTTGAATTTGAAATTGATAAATCTAGTGAATTTTTTCTGAATGAGCTCTAATCTATCAGAGTGAACTTCGAAACATGGATTCCAAATTTGGCTTGCATATTCGAGGTGACTACGGACAAAGGCACAATATAGGACTTTACAGGTTTTCATCTTGTTGAAAGAGCTAGCGTTACGAATTAAAAAACCTAATGCAGACGAAGCCTTTTTGGCAATGAGATCTATATGTTGATTATATGAAAGTTTAGTGTCTAAGTACAAACCTAGGTCCCGTATGACGTTGACTCTGGCTAGAGGTAGGTTGTGAATATTATAGCTATAATTGAGAAAATTATTTTTACGTGTAAATGTGATTACCGAACATTTAGATATGTTTAGGTCCAAGTGATTATCTTTACAATAGTCAGAAATACGGATGATATCATCCTGAAGGAGAAATGCATCGACTGGACTTGTAATAGATTTATAAATTTTCATATCGTCTGCAAATAGTTGATATTTCGAATGATGAATGCAAGTGTTGATGTCGTTGATAAATATTACAAATAGAAGGGGGCCTAAAAGTGATCTTTGGGGACTCCTGAGGGGATTTCAACCCACGAGGATGAGAAACCAGAGAGAACTACTGATTGAGATCTATTTACTACATAAGAAGAAAACCAGCGATACAAATCACCTCTTATACCTAAGGCAAGAAGTTTCATTAACAATAATTTGTGGTCAATTCTATCGAAAGCTTTACTAAAGTCAGTGTAAATTGCGTCACATTGAAAACCATTGTCCATAGTATTGGACACTTATGGTCTTACTTATAAAAATCTCGTTAAGAAAGGTTTAGCCATCCTTTAAATAAGAGATTCTTAAGCTCCTAATTAATGAATATCTTTTTTTCACTTATAAACGTGTATTACCTGCTGCTTACCGCAGAAGAGCACAGACAAACGAAATTTGAATGATTGACGTAGCGTTGTACCCAAAATAATCGACTAAAGACCGGAAAAGAGCGAAATTCTTGTCAGTACTACGTTTTTTAGTCTGTATTCAGTGACTTTGTTGACACTAACAACTGACAGTGACAGCTGAGTTGTTTATGTTTGTCGTGTGTAAATAGAAAATAATAGAAATTGATAAAATAATCTTTAAATACATCACAGCGGAACGCCATGTGAAAAGAATACAAAAAAACTTGAGCGAACAGCAAGTGTAAGCGTTATAGGACATAGCATACGTAGCATCCTCCATCCTCCAGGATAATGTGTAAAATAACTATTAATCCTTATTTTTCTTTGAATACTCTACTAACAAATGCCTAATGCACGCTAACATAATATTTTATGCTTTTTTAGCAAATTCTCGAAATGCTGGTACTTGAGTGTGCGGATATTATTGAAAAAGAAACGAGCACAAACGCGGAAGTCGCCAAAAAGCTCGCTTGGCTAATATGAAGAACAAGGCTAACAATCTGAGTTGGCATTTAAAAGAGCGAGAACAATGACTTGTGGAGGAGATTTTCCGCCTAGGTAGCCGGCCTGTTGAAGTTCAGATTTTGATGGAGACCATATCCCATGAGTTTACTGTGAATTCCAACAATTTTGACAGTGATATTATTCATATTAAATAGGTAACTACAAGTTTTTATTTAGTACATTCAACAACAAAGAGTCACTGTCTCTATGATATATATTTTCGTATTGCTTTCGTTTTTATTCCCACACAAAGCCGTAGTAGATTAATGGATAGTACATAGGGGGATACATGGCCATATGGGCCATTTAAATAAAAAGATTAGTACATGTGTCCTAAACGCAAAGTGCTCAGGTTCGAATTCTGATTGGAAAACATACATCACTCAGGTGAATAACAATGGAGGAAAACATTGAGATGAATCCTGCAGGTCGGTATAACCAATGTGTTAAACCCGCCAATCGGCCTTGGAAAAGCATATTACGTATACTGTCAGTCCCTTCCCTTACTGAATGCGACATTCAAGTCCAATATAGGACTATAATGTTTATAGGTTGTTATTATTATAGCTTTTGTTTTCACAGACATACGGGAGACTACTGCAAGGAAAGCCATAAACAAGCATTTTTTGTGTTGGCCAAAGCAGCATAGGAAGAAGGAATGAAGTGTAAAAGAGAAGCCCTTGACTGCACGATGAGGTGTGATAAGAGTTGCATGAAAAGTGATTGAAAATAATGTATCTGGAAGAAGACTGGCTATCAAAAATAATAAAAAATACATAATTGTGTATAATTTTTTATTAAAATTGTGCATTTAAATTTTTTGAGGTGTTTTAATTGTTTAAAAATGTTCCTTTTTATTTGTTCTACATGGTCATCAATAATATTAATAATCTAAGCTGCAAGTAATGGCAGTCCTCAGATATTGGGATCGCCATGAGATTGGTAATTTACTTAGGTTTAGTGGTTTCTGTAGAATTAATATTGTAATAGACTGCACTCAATAATATTAAGGAAGGTCAGTGATAATGTTGATCAGTATCATGTCATAGAAAGGGCTATTCTTTATCTTCTCCATTATAGCTAAATAAGAATGATAAAATTAAATCATTATTAAAATCTTCATACAGGCACTTCAGGTTGAAGATTTTCTCTATCTGAAAACAAACAAAAAATCAGTAATAAGGCAAATATTAATAAGATATAGGGCTAGAAGTAACTATTAGTCAGATATAGGAACTGGCCAAAGGTCATATTTTATTATTATATGAAAAAATATTATTAAATTAATATGAATATGCACCTTGTTCTTCATTCAGCTCGATCACTAAATTGTGCAATACTGTACAAACAATAATAGTTGCCTGTATTGAGGTGTATGAGCCTATCATGGCTTCTAATAATATTCGGAACCATTGTTTCCATACACCAAAACATCTTTGAATAACATTACAAGTTTGGATATGACAGTGATTGTAACACTGCTTTTCTGCAGTGTGGGGCCTCAGCAGTGGTGTTACAAGGTGAGAAGTCCTTGCATAACCACTATCACCAATTAGCCGTTCAACAAACTCATTTTCTTCAAATTTCCTCTTGACTGAGCTTTCTCAGTATATCCTTGCATCATGTGTGCTGCCTCTACAATGACCACAATGTCACAATTTTCGCAAAAATCTGCGTTTCAAACGAACAAACAAACGAACGTTTGAATAAGATCGCATTGACTTCTTCTGTTAAATTTGATGGCATTTTTATGTACCGCCAACTTTTCGAAGCGAACGCGATTGCTACCTTACTCCGTATGTTCACCTCAGGTATCCACTTGCAGATCAGCTCTTATTTCTATTACTTTACACATATTCGTCTTACTGAATCTGTATCATAGCCTGAACTCATCATCTGTTAAATTATGCAACAGATTGAAACGAGCTCTGTATGTCTTTCTCCGTCTTCTTGTTGCAGCAAAAGTATGCAGCTCCTCGATATTATGTATAAAATCGTAGAGATTGTCGAATTCCATGTTTTATACCAAGAAACAAGAAAACAACAGCACACACCAGTATTAACTGTAATACATACTAAACACAGCTTGTCGGGTTAGAACTTTGAACTGACTGAGAGAGCAGTAATAGTCCAAGAAATAACCACAAGAGACAATAGCGCTAGTGTCGGTAAAGGGTACAATAATGAAGTTATTAAATTATGTGCCGAGTGAAAACATTTAATATTGTGGCGACCGAGGGTAGAACTTTCTGGCAGCATAAGCCGTTCTCAAGACTTTTAGAAAAAGGTAGAATATTGTGGAAGGAATACACAACATTTTAGAACGGAATAGATGATGAGCGAAAGTTGTAGAATAGAAGGTTTGGGAAGGAAAAGACAGAGATAGATAGATAGGAAGTTAAAGATAAAGATACTTTAGAAAGGGATAGATAGTAAATAAAAGAATAATGAAAAGAACATGGAAGTATGGGTTCTAGAAGATTCCTTGCGGATATATAACCAGCGTAAGGCGCGCCTACCGGTAGTTCAAAGAGTTCAATTGAAGACAGTGAAGCGACAAATGCGATATGAAAGAGTTGGAAGAGAAGTTTAATAGAAGACTGACAAGTTTAGTGGTGAATTTTGTGAAAAGTTAAGTGGACAGTTCAGTGAAGGAGGAGTGTAGCGTAGTTTAACAGAAGATCCAGAAGCGAGCTACATGGGGTAAATTCGAATGTGGGCACTGCAGCAGCAGAAAGTGGTCTACGCAATATCGGCGACGGTATTGTGAGTAAGACATAATTGTCGGGACAGAGCGTTGTTAGTTGTGCATGTGGGGCCAACTTTGTGAAGAGGAATCGCGGCTGTGTAAGTCAATAAAAGCGTTTAGTTAAAAACTGGTGTTTCCTTCCAATCCTACGTACTCCCGCTCCCACGTAACAATGTTTTTTTAGTTATTTTAATTGTTATTCCTTTTTGAATACATAACACCCTAGTGATTTTACATTGTTTGCTTGTATAAAACTTTTTAGCACTTTCTTCAATAAATATCCCTTTAGCTACGGTAGGTGGCGACACCAATTCAATGCTTTTTTTACTGATATATTTTTATACACAGATTCGATCCCCTTATTTCCTCACTCCGTGAGAATCAGCTGTTTCAAATGTGAATAGCCATTTTGCCTTTTAGCAGTCATTTAAACTACCTCTCGAGGTTGGTTAAATTTGACAGTTATTTGTGAGTTGCTTTACCATCTTTTATCCTTAAAAGGAGTTTATGGGTAAGATTTTCACTAATCAGCTGCTAAACAGTTGCTTAAAATTTAACCAACGTTTATAAGTAAGACCATAAATGTTCCTAAACATATTTATTCGCATAAATTTTCATATACCGTCAAGTGCCCTAACTTTTCACAGATATTTATAAAATTTGACTTTGTCGTGAAATAATAATTAATATATTGAGTCTTTGTAGGTTCTTTAAATATCATAAGGTAAAAAAGAAACTAGAATTTTATTATTTTCATTCAATTTAGACATTATACTTAAATCAAGAATATTTTTGAATAATTTGCAATCTCATATTCCTAATATTGCCCAATGCGTTTACACCAAAATAAACATGTGCTTTGAATTTTAGGACAATCTAAAATGTAGCTTAGCAGCGAAAGAATACAAATCAATTTCGAATAACATATTTGTTGTATTTTAGTACGAAATATTACTATAGGCAATGATAGGTCTTAATTTTTTACAACTTTCATACATTGAAAATCAATGAGTAGGGTTGTCTCTATATAATTCAAATTCAAATTAAAATCGCAAAACGCAACGCTATTGATCAAATGGAAACGTGACGTTACATTGCGACAATTTCTGATTGTCACCCAAGGCGAACTCACTGCGTAGTGCTTTTAGTTTTGTGATTGTGCTTATTGTAGTTTATTAGACCAGTTTCGAGAAATATTGTTGAAAATATTTTATCTCTTTTTATAGTCTTACAACATTTTCGTCGTGTGTTGGCATATTTAGGAACAGAAAATATAAAAAAGTATATTTTTACAGTTAGGTACAATGCAATATGTAGTACAATGTATAGTTTTTTAGCTGTTTTTGTGGTCTGTGTTTAGTTTAAAATTGAAAACACTGAGAAATATGAACATGTAAACATATACTGAGAAAAAACCATGACGCCATCAAAATCCAGCGAACACAGTGGCATTTAAATAGCGTATAATATTTAAAAAAAATTGAACATTTCCACTAGCATTTCTATTTTTTACTATGATAAAACAATGTAAACAAAGATTTTAAAAAACAATAAAACATACATAGGTATTCCCATTGCATGTGATACCGAGTAAACTACACCTGTAGCTAAAGTAAATATAAATAACATCAAATTCACAGTTACAAATTGGTCGTCGACGTACCTTTATTTAAGTAATATAAGAATTTTTTGTCCTCCTTTTAGGAAGTTGGTTAAAAATAGTGACAAGGGCGTCAACCCTAGACTCGGCAAAGTTTGGTACATTTGTTTGTAAAACGTGCCAAACTACCTCAATCAGTATTTTAGAGTTAATATTCGTTTATTTTCATGTTTAACTATGAAAAGTGATTAAATTATCAATATTTTATCGAATGAGTTAAATAGAACTAAGGATAAAACTTATTTCATAGACTTATTAGAAAAGTTTGTCGACACCTCCTGTTGCCGCCTTGATACACATTGGTTTAACGGTCAATTGCCAAGAATGTATGCTTTTTGGCAGCATAAAAACACTTGTTTTGTATTGCCGTATAATGTCTAAAAACTACTAAAATTTACATTTCCAGACTTATAAATTAAAAAAGATATAGGTTATTTTTCAATATTGGCAAAGATTGGACTTAAGGCAAAGTTTGACGGTACAACTCCATTTTTCATTACAAAATTCCGATGGACATTTCATTTTTTAAAGTAATGAACCAGCTGAATGAGTCTCATTATTTTCTTGCTTCCTTTAACCTTTACATATTTCGTATATAAGTGCATAATGCCAGTGCATTTTTCCCTTTCGATATCATCATTCCGAGTAAAGGGGGCTGGTCATTACAATGAACTGTGAGCCAGAAGGTTTTTGCAGTGGCTTTCCATTCATCCACACACGCACGACGTGTATTTACCACGTTCGCTCCCCACCTACGCTGTCTCTATGTACTTAATTTAGGTTAGGCGTCCATCTCAAGCTAAATTATTATTAATCGAGAGTTTTAATTATTAAGGCAATATAACTGTTTTAGTTTAAGCTAGGATATGCTCCGGACGTCGACGTTTGACAGGTAACGTAGATTACAATTATTTTGCCAGTATTTAAAATTAAAGGGTTTCGATTGGATTTTTAATATGAACAATACGTGACCTCCGAAGATTTCTGTAAAAATCCGTATCACTAATCTTGCGAAAAGCATGCACAACAACAACTATTCTACTAAACATGTATATTAAATATAGAACTAGACTTTCATATCAACCAAGTCCCAAAAATGACGTGGCTTCGAAGTTAGAAATCCCGGGAAATATAAAAAAGCGCTGTATTAGTCAGGCACGCAAATTATTCTATAGTACCAAGCTAATCCGTAATAGAAGTAACATGGCCAATAAGAATCCGGAATTATCACGATATAATGTTCCACGGCATTTTAAAAAGAACGTAGGCTGTCGTTCTAGTAAAAATCGTATTGGAATGAACCAATTTGATACACCCTAACCACTTGAAACCACTCTCTGGAAAATTTACGGGATGAAACGTGCCCTGTCCTTCTTATTCCGTACACGTGACGATCTGTTACATAGCTAAGGGGTGAAATCAATATTAGTTGGAATATAATTAATGTTATGTACACTGTAACATTTGTATAGTTCAATATTAGATGAATAGAAGATATTTCAATATTTGTTAGCCCTAATAAAACCAAACCGTCCCGCCGCATAGCTGAGTATATTTTATGTATAGCAGATGCTTGTAGTGGTTGTGAATCCTAAAACCGCAGCCAGATGGCGTATTCACACATGCATTACCGCATGTGTCGTACTTATGGCCGACGGAACCGACTTTTAAGGCTTCTATTTTGTGTAACACGCCACATAACACTGCATATCCAAAGGAAGTTTTAAAATTCATTTAATTCTTATTTCCTTTTTAGTAGAACAACTCATGGCCGATTCTTATATCTTACAGTTGGTTGTACGTCATAAGTAACTAATTAATTTCTATCCGTGCACCTACCACTGGATGAGAGGACTTAAACCATGCTCTAAGTAACATCAGAGTGAGCGTAACTACGTTCTAAATGAAAGTCCCACGCTCTTCCTGCCATAAGCGCGGGCCACATGGTAGGAGGGTGGTATTGAGTACTCGCGTCTCCACACAAGCCGGTTGATTAATGTTTGGCAGCCCCACGGGGATTGCCTCCATTATCAACTATGGTCTAATCCCTAGTAAAGGACCCAGTATTGTGCGAAATTCATTTCCCCGCCTTAAAAAAATTCTCCAAATAACATTGTGGATAAGATTTTTGTATATGTACGTTATACTCAGAATCCAATTAAGAAATTATATCTATCTTTGTGTTTGATAGTATATCATAACAACAAATACAGGAATGAAAAAGTCCAGTAAATCAGTAGCGTAGCTTGCCTTAGACGGGCCTTGTATCAAAGTGTGTTTTGGCAAAAGAAGGATAAAGTTTTTTTGTATAAAAGAAACAACAAATGTACTACCATGCCGTCTACCACGGGAAATGAGAAACTAGTGCATAGCGATGTCTCCGAATCTTCGTTTAAGTCGACGGCTGTCTGTGGTAGGATTGGATAAACTTCAATTTTACGTCCACAAAGACGATAGAATATTTTTTCAAATCAGACCAATAGTTTCTGAGATTAGCTCGTTCAAACAAACAAACTATTCAGTTTAGTACTAGCTTCTGCCCGCGACTTAGTCCGCGTAGTAGTTAAAAAGGAAAGTTTGGTCTTATCGTGATGATATATAGCCATCCTAGACAAATGGACTATCTAACTAACACTGAATGAATTGTTCAAATTAGACCAGTAGTTCCTGAAGTTAGCGCGTTCAAGAAAACAAATAAACAAACTCTACAGTTTATATATTAGTATAAGATCTCGGCAGACGTTGTCCTGCCCTGAAAAATATAAAATCCAAAACCCTATTCCAGCATCACCTATCGGATCTAATTGTGAATCTAAACAATCCTGAAACTCACTCAAACACATGAAATTTCTTCGAACTCGATTCCAGCGCCAAATATTTTGTTTCGATTAATGGGTTACATTATTGAAGATTTAGTAGGGATAACTAATTTTTATATAGCCTTTATTTTTATACACCAAAGGTGCTACAAATGCGCTGCTGCTCTCTTAAGGGAGACTGGAACCTGATCGCCAATGCCGGAACACAACTCAAGGTTGTTATGGCGACATCCTTTAGACCAGGGTTCATAGCCATCCCGTCGGACAAATGCCCTACCACCTGGCTGTGGGTTGTTTTGTCGCCTCTTGCGACTAGGCTGCCCGGCCGCAGGAAATTGTATTCTTTCTCCGTTCCTGCACGGATAAAAAGAAAGAAGATTTTGAGTTTATTCGTTACAAACGTACAAAAATAGAAACCTCTCCCCTTTAGAATATTTTACTATACGAGTATTCGTAGACTAGCTGATCCTAAAGAGCTTGCCCGGTCCAAATTCTAATATTCGTTACCTATTACCGGTCCTTGTTCATTGTATTTTTGATTAGGTTTTTATATATATATTAGCGCGGACCACGATCTCACTAGATGGCAAGCAAATAAAGGTCTTAAATTGGTTCATAAGAGATTAAAAGACATCCAGGCTGCAGGCATCTGGAAACACAGATATTATATATTTCCACTTTTTTGATATGCACACGAGGAAGAGATATTAATCAAGACGTAGTTTTTAAAGACATCAGCGAGTTCAGCGACGCTTGTCCAATTTAAATAGGCGATTTTTGCCTGGGAATTACAATCTGCAATTTTCTTCACAATGTTTCCTGCAAGTGCGGTACGTGATTATTATGTTAATATGAACATTAGATCATAAAATTGTGTGAGCGATGCATGCAAATATCCAACCAAAGTCATTATATAGAACGGAATCTTCTAAAGTGAAATAAAAATACTACTAATGAACTACACCTGTCAAATAAATTTATTAAGCGCTTCGCAGTCCGCGAAAAACATAAATAAAAATGTAAATATACAACGAAACCTCTAAGGAAAACTACAGCAACTTAATTTTAGATATTTTCTGTTTTAAAGGAAAGCACTCATTAATTTATTAACATATATATGTCTTTCAAGACACGGCCATAAAAATGGCCGACTTTTGGAGGCTTGCGTGGGCCATGGGAGCCAACACGTACAGCCCCTTGACAAATTTAATGTAAATATGTGGCGTGACACTGACCGGCGATTATCCCTGTCTACACCATATAATAATGTACCCAAGGACAAGCCCCGGCCAGTGTAGGACTATTGTGGGAAATGAGGACAAAAAGTACCGGGCTATTGGGGTGAACTGTTAGTGGTACTGGCGATCTGGGAATATGGGGACTATGGCGTCTGCCCGTCGCAATGTTCGGGGAACATGGAAAAATGGGCAGACGGTGACTCGCCACTCCCTGCATGGGCCCCTGAAAATGCCATAAAAGGCAGGGCCAACATGGGTGTGAGTGGCTAAGGGGTGTAGAGAAGTGGGCTGCAGGTTCACCGAAGCTACTTCCGACTTTAGGCCATTTATCACTTCCACCCCTGGAGCTTGAGTCTTAGCTCTAACGATCTCCACTCCGTGCCGGCTGGTTAAGGCAAGCACGGAGTCAGGTACGAGGTGTCGCCACTATATATATTATTATTATTATTATTATTATTATAAATTTACATAAAAAAATGTGCTTTACCTTAAAAACAGCAAATACCTAAAATTAAGTTGGCGTGGCATCCCTTGGACATGTCGATTACATAGTAGTATATTTTTATTCATAAGAAGTATTCAATAGAAAACATTCGTCCATATATTAAAAAGTACAGAACAAAAATAAATATATTTCAAATTAATTTTACTTGAATTTTTTTTTCAAACGGTACAAATGAACAAGTTGGGGGTAGGCTAAATGAAACTTTAACAATACTCTTTGGACAAATGTCATCTTTGTCGACCGCAAAGAGTACATTGATTATATAAAGAGTCGTCCGTGACCACGGCCACCGAGAAACACGACTGTATTTGACTGAAAAATTTTTCGACTCCTAGTTATAATAAGTATGGTAGCTAATCAAAATTTATATTTATTTTTGCCATTTTCCTTATTGAAAAATTACATTCATGTCGCATAGAATTACTAGTATCTCAGACAAACCTCTGTGATATACAAAGACAGACAGGGAGACAGACAGACGGACATGAAATTACATAATTTCCTTTTTGCCAAAATGCCTAGAAAACTCTAAAAATAATTTCAACAAAATTTGGTTTTACAATATCCATTGTATAACTTTTGAGATTTGTTTTATTGCAACAGTTCAGCAGACAGGCAGACCGCCCACTTGAAGAAAATCTATTACCGTCGTCTATGGACATTTGCAACACCAAAGGTGCTACAAATGCGCTGCTGGTCACTTAAGGGAGACTGGAATCTGGTCACTAATGTCGGAACACAAATCTAGTTGTTCTTATGGCGGCATACTTTAGACCAGGGGTGGTAGCCATCCAGTCGGGCAAATGCCCTACCCCCTGGCAATGGGAAAATGGTAGTAAATGCGATATGGGGTATTTTAGATTTAGAATTGCGTACACAAATTTTGAAACCGAATAATTTAAGTTAATTCGCTCTACAGAACCTCCCCTTGTGAGTGGCCTACCACACACTTGGCCGATTTTATTAAATAATTTAATCCAACATATCCATAGGACTCATGTTACAATGCAACAAAGCGTATCATTATAGTATACAAAATTCACACAAAATATTGCAAGCTAGCATGAACTATATTACAAAAGGCGGCTCAATCATGCGACGCGCGCCCGTTATTTGTTCTCACAGCTCTAGGCATTGAAAGGAGACCTAGCCTATTGCGACATTACGGAGTCTAGACTAGACTGGTGTGAAATTCGCACCGGCTGTTGCTTTCGAGATTTCAATGGCCGCGCCGAGATTGATGAGGGAACCGGTTGCCCAGTTGTATTATTCAATGTATTTTAGGGTTCCGTAGAGATATGGACAAAAACGGAACACTTATAAAATCTATAATATTATAAAAATATAAAAATGCCATGTCGGTACATTGAACTTAATTAAAAAACAACTGGAATAAACTATATAAACGATGGTGAACACGATGCATTTTTTAGATTTATTGTCTGTTTATTAACCGACTTCAAAAAAGGAGGAGGTTCTCAATTCGTCGGGATCTTTTTTTTATGTATGTACACCGATTACTCCGAGATTTATGATCCGATTTACGTGATTCTTTTTCTTTTCACATAGTTTGGCTCAGTACTTTACATTTTACGAATATTTTTATGTTCCCGTTTCTTGGACCTATATTTTTGAAGAAGCGCGGCACTTTTCGTAGGTCTACCCATACATAGCTAGGCACTAAAAAGTAACAAATAAAATAATAAAACTTCGTTTAAAAAAACCGACTTCAAAAACTAAAAAGTATAAAATAACTTATTTCTAAAGCTATGTATTATTATTAATATAAATTATTTAAAACATCTCGAAGTCGGTACAAAGTAAAACATAAAAATGACTATATTTTGGAAATTACTAAGCACCGACTTTAAGATGTTTTAGATAATTTATATTAATAATAATACATAGCTTTAGAAATAAGTTATTTTATACTTTTTAGTTTTTGAAGTCGGTTTTTTTAAACGATTTTTTATATATATATATATATATATATAACTTTATTTATTAGTTTGTGCTATAATTGTTATCAATTGTTCACTAATTATTTCCGAATACAATAAATAATGTAATGTGTGTGTGTTTGGGATTCACGTTATAAACTACTGGGCCGATTTCAATGTAGTTTTCGCTAATCGATAGAAAATTTGCACCACTTATTATCCCGGGAATCCCGCGGAAATTTTCCTGGGAATTGTACAGCCATGTTGAAAAAAAAACCTCATATTCCGTTGCAATTTTTATACTGACCGATAGCAAATATAATGAAATGAAATATATACTTATACTTATACTACCTTATACTTTTTATCCTGGGATTCCTGCGAGATTTTTGCTGGCAGCAGTAGTTAGAGTTGTTAGAGTGCATAAAAACTAAATTATTACGACACAAATTACATAAACGTTAGCTTACATTCTTTTTAAATATTGTCGAGCTTTATGACCCGGGAATCCCACGTGATTTTTCCCAGGATTTCATAACTTAGTTAGATTGCATAAATATTAGCTGATTTCGATACGATTTTAATAGAACGATAGCCAAGTACTTTTTGAAATGATGCCGTTCTTATATTCCGCGAATCCCGCGGGAAACGCGGATGAAATTGCGGGAAAGTCCTAGTCTATAATGTAATTAGCTGCACCCAGCATTCGTTGCAATGTCAGGTAAAGTAAAAAATGCTTTAGTACAGAAACCCTCGCAGGCATCCTCAACACACCCTACCAGTTTCATCACAATTTCATCATTGGTTTAGGAGCGCAAAGAGGACAAACATTTAAACATTTATTCTTATATATATAGATTAGGGTGGTCGTTAAAAATTAAATTTCTTGCGACGCCCCCTAAAAAGCTTCCTTTTAATGAAAAAACACTGGGATTTTTTTATATTTTTTTCAAGTCAAGACATCACGTGCCTCAAGACGATTCAAGTTAAAACTAAAAATATAAGAAAAATTGAAAGATAAGCTTGAATCACGAAGAATTTTAAACTTTTTCTGAAACTATAATTTGAAATTCATCACTGAGAATGATAATACGGAAGGTATTTCATTGTTAAAACTTTTCCAATCTTAAAATAATTATTACTTCTAAGTATGAAGAAGTTTCCCTTTTTTCATTAAAAGGAAGCTTTTTAGGGGGCGTCGCAAGAAATTTAATTTTTAACGACCACCCTAATATAGATATGGGCATATAATGAGGAGGGATGAAAGTCACGGGACAAAAAGTATGTTAAACTACAAGATAGATGGATACAAATGTAGAAGTAGAGCAAAAAAAAGATGGACCGATTGTATGAGGGATGATATGTGGTGGAACAGAAGATGTATGTCAGAGTAGAGGAGTGTGGAAGGAAAAGACATATTGTGCTGACCCCAAGTAATTGGGATACGGTGAGAGAAAAGAAAGAGAAGAGAGAGATAAATCTGTAGAGTCCTCGTTTGTACAATGCGTGTTGTAATTTAATAAACAGGCGGGCTAGTTCGGACCAGCAAATTGCGGAAATACAATATTTAGATTTTTAGTCTATCCATCTGTTTGAGCATTACGTGGAAACTACTGAAATGAAAGAGCTAGCTGATATTCCGTGTCAGTACTTAGGATACTTTTCATCCCGACAAATGACGTCGATTTCTTGGGATAGACGATTAGAGCGAAAGGGTCGCGATGCAGTCACGTTTTTTTTGGGCCCGACATTGCAATCATCGTGACGGCAATGACGCGAACGACGTTTCACTGGCACATGCTAGTCGTAAAGACTGTAGCGAATGATGGTGGAACCATCTAGTTAGCTTTAGAACTTTTAGAAAAATCTAGAACATTCTGGAAGGAAAAGACAAGGACGGATATATTTCAGAAAGGGATAACGATGAACGAAAGACAGAGATAGATAGATGTTAGAAAAGGATAGAAGATAAACAAAAGACAGAGAAAGATGGTTTTTTTTATTTTTAAGTCATGTTCGTCTACTGGCTTGTTCAGTCTGTCTTTGTAAAACACAGTCATTTTTATTGGAGGGTTTCCTTTTTAAGGAGAAAACGAGATCATCATGCGAGCGTTAAATTCGATTTGAGATCAGAGCACACGCCCCAACGTCCAGTATCCACTTTCCTGCTTCTTCTTCATCACTTCTCGCTGTCTTCAGGATTCCTCGTTTTGAGACCATTGGTACGGATGTCATCCTTTTACAACGACAAGTGCCCTCCCCTTTAATTTTTAAACTATGAAGTGAAAGATTCTGTAAGAAATTAAAGCAGTAGAGCTCAAAAAATTACTATAAGTATACCTGGAAATGAGTATTAATTTATTGATGAACAATACAATCGGCCATATCTTTAATTGAATAATACAAAAAAAAAACTTAAAAATTAAATACTATTAATTGTTAAGGAGCTAAAAAGTAAATTAAATTACAAATAAATTAATATAAAGTATGTAACAAATCGCTGCCAGAGGGAAGCGTGCCCAGAAGGCTGCCTGCATTGCCACGCTGTATGGCAACGCTGATTCGTTGCGCGAATTACGTACCAGCTTTCTGATCACGCGTGGTATCAAGGGTTTCTTACAAATTTCTTTGAAGAATTCCTGAAAATGTTTCGAGCAATATTTGTTTTGTAATTTTTAACATTATGGGCTATTTTCGATGAACGCTTTTTTATGGTTTCGTTGCCATAGAACAAAAATGGTACTTGTTACCTCTACGAAACACTTTCTTAATGTGCATGTATATACACTAAGGTACCTTATACATGTACTTACATATGGACATGTATATAGAAATGTAGGTAATTATTAGCCGTTATTTTTAACGCTATAAACAAGATGCACTTACCCACAATCACTAACATTATCCCAGACGGAAAAGGAAATACAAACAGACCACCATTTGAATTTTATAGTTTTGGTGTTTAAAGTGGAAAATTCTTTAAACGAATTAGGCACCTTTTAGATCGAGAAAAAGCACTGAACTCGTGTGACCGTCACAAACAACGGCGACAAAACAACCCAAAGCCATGTACTAGGGTATTTGCCGGTCTGGGTGGCTACCGCCCTTGGTGTAGATTATGCTGCCTTGAATTGTGTTCCAGCATTAGTGGCCAGGCTTTAGTCTCTCATTAGAGAGCGGCAGCACATTCGTGTTAAAAATGTCTATAGGCGAAAGTTACCTTTCCATCAAGTGCGCCGTCTGCTGAACTCATGAAATAAAAAAAAGGTTTTCTGTTCTTCAAAACGCGTTTACTTCACACTTAGTCCGAGAGTTCGCGACCGACGCCGCCGCCAGCCGTCCGCGCGGCGAGGGGGCGCGCACAGACCGGATCCGAGACCCTAAAATAAAAACATCTATCGAAATAATAATACACACTGCTTACCCAAGACAAGTACGCGAAACGAATGGCGTTGACCCCCGTGCATTCCCATGCTCGGTCCAACTGGATTTTCTCAATGTAGGGTCGTGACGTGGCTGGAACTATTACAACCCGTTCAATAGGCTTTTCAAATACGCTCGGACTTATAAGCTTTTATTTCTAAGGCTAGCTTTCATGAGAGCTGCGAGAATCAGCCTTTCTAATTCGAATTATCAGTTTTATTTGTCCAGCTGCCATGTTCGATAACTTTTTAATTGTAGTGCAATGATTGAAAAAGATTCACACACAGTAAAGACATACATTATTTTTACGTAGAATTTTTTTTTATTGCACGAGTTTAGCAAACAGGCAGGCGGCCCACCTAGTGGAAAGCCTACGACTATTTGTAACACCAATTGTGCTGCCACTCTCTGAAGGGAGAATGGAACCTGGCGGCTAATTCCGGAAAAAAACTCAGGGTTGTTATGACGGTATACTCTAAGCCAGGGATGGCAACCATCCAGTCGGGCAAATACCCTACCACCGGTTTTTTTGTCGCCTCTTACGACAGGCTGTCTGGCCGCAGGAAATTGTATTCTTTCTCCCTTCCTGCACGGAAAACTCTTGCAGACAAATTTTTATACATAATTGCGATAACTTGAATGTGATCGAGAAGTAATTAATTAATAAGGTGGTTACCGCCGTCCATAGATACCTGCAACACTAAGGCAGCCGGGCACTTTACTAATCTATTTAAGTTCTTTTTGAACAACCTTATATTGTAGTGTGTTAAAACCTATGTTTTCTTATTATCAAAGCATTGGCGACTTTTAGAAATGTATTTCAATATTCCATATACTTTAACTATTTATTACTCCTTCTGTCATTGTGTTAGCGAATACATAAACTGCATCTGGGTCTGGCTCATCCTAAACTATTATTTTTCTCATAAATTAGTACAGCTTTATAGCTATAGCTGTATGGGACTCAAATCCCACATAGTGCTCTGGCAACACCGCGGGATTCATTAGACTGTAACTGATTGATTGGATTGAAATGTCAACTACCGTTTTATGAACACAAATACGACAACGAAGCCCCCAGATAACGACATAAGTGCTCTATTGGTTTATAGATATTGTTATATGTAGACATAATTATGAGATGCTTTGGGAAGAATTTATGCGAAAGTTATATTTTGTAATGATAATCCGACCAAATTAAAAAGTACTTTAAAGTGCACGAAAAGTTACAGAACCGTTGCATCATTAAATTACCGAATATTATTTCAAGGGTCCGATTGCGCTTGGATGTTATTCTAGTATACTTACCACAGAGACGCAAAAGCAGTCGTCTAGTTAACAATTTTTTTTAAATTGACCAATTGCGTGGCGTTTCATGCATGGTGAGATTCCGAAGGCTTGATGTACATCCATTGCTTCTACAATTTGGTTACGGACCAGTATAAAGCATTTAAAAATTAATGCCCATCCCCAAAACTACCAAACAGATCTTGACCGAAAATTTTCAGTTAAAGGGTTTTTAAACACTATTGCTCTTATTTTCTAATCTTATGCTTCCGTTAGGGGAAAGGAAATTTTACACTTTTTCAAACATATTTATATAGAAACAGCTATTTCAAATTTTTCTATCTCTAATGCTAATATTAGATAGATCAAAATGTTTGTAATAGAAAAAGTTGGGTGTCTCATCAAAATGAAGCTATTCGCGGAAAATTAACTTGATAGTAATCAATAGCAAAAATGGACGGTGTATCCCCGACTATTTAACAAATGTATCATAGACAAATAAAATGAACAAGGGAATGTATAGATAAAGGTACCGTTTTTCCAATTTGGATATAGAACCCTAAAACTGGATTCAAATTGCACAAAAAAGCCAACACAGATCACTGAATATATTAATAGGACACAATACCAGATAAACGTATAGGGGTCTAGGTTTAATAGTTAAAATAGCTGAGGTCAATACCACAATGCTCCTAGAACATCAAAAGGCCAAATTCAGTGCAACTTTCTTTGAACGCACCCGTCCAGACATGTCCAAATATAATAAAATCTTTTCATCCATTATGCTTTTGTTCGACGGAACCAGTTAGTATGGGATGGGATAATGGAGTAAAAATATTAATGGACGGACCAACAAAAGGAAGAAATTGTGATAGGTGAGAGTAATCTTATTGCAGTGACAATTCTTGTTTCTTTATGAGGCCTAAGAAACCCGATTGTTGAGGTTAAGTAGGGTCGCTATTACATTTATGGACTTTTAGAATTGGAAATTTTATGTGATCACCTCGTGTTCCCATTAGATTTTAAATGGATTAACATGCAATTTTAAGACCGTTTTATCATTAAAATTAAATTATTCAGAATTGCAGCTAGAGATAGACCGTACACACCATCATCAACTAAGGTAAAAAGCATGTCAAATAAACATACATGTGGTACCTACCTATGAAGAGGTTAATGGAAGTAGATGAGCGAATGTTGCTGGTCAGGATAGTCGTAAGTTAAAATCCATAGTCTCTACCTACTCCCATGGAAATTAGGCATCATCTTAATATATAGAGAAAGAAAGAATGAATTTCTTTGAAGAAATATAAATTACGTGTCACGTTGTTTGTCCGCGATGGACTCCTAAACTACTTAACCGATTTTAATCAAATTTGCACACCGTGTGCAGTTTGATCCAACTTGAAAGATAGCATACTTTTTACACCGTTGGAACCGGTAGGTAGCGCTGAGATCGGGTTCTAGAAACCTCCTAACCACCGGGAGCGATTTTGGTGATTTTGTTTTTGTGCCATGAAACAAAGTCTTTTAGGAATTCAGAAAAAATGGCGATACGAAATTCGCCGGGTCAGCTAGTAATATATATGTATGCACTAATAAAGAAAATTTAACTGTCAATAGACCTAATTAATTGATGTTTTTTATGATGTAATTTATTTATAATTACTTCAGACTGTAACTAGAATACTTAGCCTAGGTCACCATCGGTGACCAGGCTTTTATTCTTATTTTTTTTTCAATGCTGCAATACTTTGTGTCCCGGGAATTTCAAGTCAAGCGTGAACGAGGTCGCGGGTATATCCTAGCAATCTATGTAACCATAATCGTAGAACTCGTCGTCAGCCATTTACAGTCCACTGCTGGACGTAGGCCTCCCCAAGACGGCGCCACTCATCCCTGTCCTCCGATTTCCTCAGCCAGCGCCAACCGGCGACCTTGTTTAAGTCGTCGGTCCATCGGGCTAGAGGGCGTCCGACACTACGTTCACCGAGACGCGATCTCCACTCCAGGACTCCTCTGCTCCATCGGCCATCGGTCCAGACGTGACCGGCCCACTGCCACTTCAACTTGCTAATTTGCGAGCTATGTCGGTTAGCTTAGTTCTCCTACGAATATTCTCATTTCTTATTTTATCCATAAGAGAAACACCCAACATAGCTCGCTCCATAGCCCGTTGAGCGACTTGGAACTTTTGGACCAATGCTGCCGTCAGTTCATGTCTCAGCCCCGTAGGTCAGGACGGGGAGGACGCACTGCTCGAAGACTTTTGTGTTCGAAGCATTGCGGAATGGTCAACGAGAAGACTTGATGAAGCTTACCAATGCTGCCGAATCGTAGGTCTACAGTAGCTGAAACTTTTATTGCTTCTCATACATTCTTACTCCTATCATTTTTATGAACCTATATAACTGTCCCAATTTAAACACGCACATCACATTAATATTAGCCACCGATTTTATTTTTTGTAAAAATATTTCAAATAATTTATTCAAGCTGCTTGTTTAATGCAATTTTAGCTAACTTCAAAAAGGAGGAGTTTCTCAGTTCATATGTGTGCTTTTTTGTATGTTTGTTACGCGATTTCTTCGTCAATTGTGCACCGATTTTCAATGTATTTTTTATTCGGAAGTGTATACTCCAGTGATTCCGTTGTCGCCAAATCAGGATCTGATGAGTGAATCCAAGGACAATCAAGAGCAACCCTCAAATATTATACGCACGTACCTGTTAATTTTTTTCTAAAGTATTTGCGTAAAAAAAATATACAAAAAACAAAACCGACTTCCAGTAACTGAAAAGCTAAAAATAAACATTATCTACATCTTGAAGTAAATCTTAAAAAAATAACGCATTTGCAAAATATAGTAATAAATGTTTATATTATTTATGTATTATATTTTTTTTACGATTTTGTGTTTTGTTAAACTTTTTTACTAAATGGTATTTATGTTCTTACTCCATCTGGGATAATGTTTATATTAGCGGCTGTGGCCAAATGCGTCTTGCTCACAGCTTTAAAAATAACGCATTTCATAAGATTAGCTACATTAATGCATATAAATACATACTTTTACTAGTTACGCAGGACTTGAATTAAAATGCCGTTGGAACTACAATAGAATTTATTAGAACCATACAAACACATATAACATAAGTACAAATATAACTAGTCACTGCTAGTACAAACTGCACGACTTAATAACACGCGCAAAGTTCGTCACTATATCGCTCATCTAATCTACGTCTTGCTCGTATCGTAATCCTATCGCCCCACCCCTCCGTTCGGGCATTGCTTTATAGTAAACTGTCTAATACAACAATCGACTGCGTGTACTGAGTTTTTCCAAGAAAACGTGATTCTGCACACCTGGTTAATTATTCCTGCGACCGGCCAACAAAATTGAAAACAATAACAATAGGCTATTGTCTAATTGTCTCATCGTTCCGTTCGATGACGAAAAGAGCTGAGTAGTGGAGTAATGGATACAAACTACCCTCTATTATTATGGTCAGTAAATAAAATTATTCAAGCAGTACTAACACACTATCGCAGATGTAATCTAGTAAGAAAAGAAAAATGAATATGGAATAATGAAAGAAATATGGTATATATACAGCAAATAAAATCTTTTGTTTAAAAATTTGACTTTAAATTTATCTAGAATCTAGATAGCACAATATCGTAAATAATTCCTACAAACATTCCTTATGTGATTTTTTTATTACGTAATAAATTAGATATAAGACAATTTAATGACTTCCACTTCCAATAATAATAATTATAAATTACTTTAAAATATGATTTTATCAGATGGAAAAATATTTATTTATAAATAAGTCAAATGTTGGCGGACTGGTTTATTGAACTCTCGGGATCCCGTAAATTGAGTAGGTACTTAATTTTTTTATTGACTTCATTATTTATTTCGATTTGATTATTTATTAATTACATTAATGTGGCAGCTATAACTGATAACGCTACATTTTTACCAAGTCGAGACATGAACGCAGGTGGACTTAGAGCATTAGAAATATACGCATGAACAAATTTCTATAGCTAACTTTTTTAGCTAATTTTTTTAAATTAATGGAATACGGTAGACAGCGTACCTGATAGAGAGAGGTTACCATCACATATGAACAATTGCATGAGTGTTGGCAAAGCAATAACCAAGGATGATGCCATTATGGTTCCTGCCTCGAAGGGGGGACTGGAACTTGGCTACTGATGTTGGAACACAATGTAAAGTTGTTTTGACGGCATACTGTACACAGGGGATGGTAGTCATTCACATGAGCAAATGCCTTACCACCTGGATTTGGGTTGTTTACAGGCCGCCAGGCGGGGAGAATTAGTTACTCTCAGTTAGTTTTTGTATAGCTGGGGGAATGACTCTGCGTATACCTTCGGGTATATGGGACTCTCACCTGCCGACGCAATACATAAGCTTCTGATAGAAGTTGCAAGCACTGACCACCAAACTACTAAACCTTCCATCGTCATTCCGCATCCTTATGAGACGCTACTGGACTGTAACTGTGGTGGTTCTCGGATTAGGACACCCCACAGCAGTGGATTTTGCACACCGGGACGCTCTGATTCCCCGATGCTATCTCCTTCCACCCAGTCACACTACGTTTTCGGGAAGGGATGGGCAAAGTGGCGCCTGCGACCACGTCTTCCCCGTCTAGCTTTCTCCGTTCCTGAACGGCCACTATCAGGGGCGTCTTAAATATCTAGGTGCCCCGGGCGAGTCATGTATTTAGTGCCCTTTATATCTTACTAATGTTTCGAACGTGAAGATTTCGCGAATATGCGAATGCTTGTTTTATCCCTTTTCCATGCAAAAGCTATTGAACGGGTTTTGATGAAACTTATAAGAAAGAAAGAAAGAAAGAAAGAAGAGATTTATTGTCGTAAATGTATGTACACGCAGAAAACATAATACGCGTAATAAGAAGTTGTACATATAAATCAAAAATATACAAGTAGATAACCAAACACACAAAACACATAAGTATACATAACATTCACGCCAATGAGGCTGGAACTCAGCATTATGCTGCGACAAGGGCTGACGCAGCGCTGATTTTCAGTTTCAGCCTCTATCTATACAAAGAAAACAATGACCCAAACAAAAATAATAATTTAACTTTATACAGAAGTATATTAATAGAAAATTACATATAATAAACCATAAATGAACTTTAAGTTGCAGTAAACTAATAACTTATAACAGTAAAGAATATAAAAAAGCATGTAGTATAACATCCACGTAAGGATATATATTTTTTAAACATAAATACCTACTGTTGTGTGTTATAAACGAAAAGCAATAACTTAAATCTTAACTGAAAATATTCAAGAGGTAACTAGTAATAAATTTTATGAAAATAAATAATGATTATAAAAACTAATTAGATTTATATGTAAATATACTTATGAAGAAATTATATGCACAAACTTGTTACAATAATTAATATCGTGATAAAAGTATTATCAATGTGTTTTTTTATAAAGCTTACATCAGAAAATAAACTCTAGGCCCTGACGCCCCGGGCGAGGCCCGAGCCGCCCACCCCTAGAGCCGTCAAGGGCTATTACCAGTTGCTAAGAAATTGACATTACTGCCATGCAGGCTGTATCTTTCGCCATATTTAAAAAATCACTTAGAAATCATTAAGTTTGTCTTTAGCTAGTTTACAATACTTTTGACTGTAATCTGCTGTCCTTGTATGCCATTTTTATTTATTTTTTCCTTTGTTGCATTTTAATAATAATTATAGATAATTTAAGAATTTTATTTAAGTTAGGTTGTCTGGAAGAGATCGCTTTGAAGGATAAGGCCGTCTTTTGTTTTACCAAGTAACTACTGTCTTCTTGTGCATTTTTTTGTAATTTTTGTTTGGTGAACAATAAAGTGTTGCCTGTCTTTTTTTATAGCTGGAGTACAGCAAACAGGCCCGCCCACCCGGTGGAAAGCGGTTACCGTCGCCTATGGACGTTTGTAACATCAGAGATGTCATCAACGCGCTGCCGGCCTCGAAGAAATTTTATGACACCCTTTTTGAAAAACTCGCAATATTGTAGCGCTGTGGGAAAACCTCGTCTGGGAGCTCATTCCAAATCCTCACGGTACGCAAGAGAAACGTTCTACAGAACCGTTGCGTACATGAGCGAAGCGGCTCAAGGAAGTGGGGGTGAACTGCCAACCGATGGCGAGCGGTGTGATGGTAGAAAGAGGACGAAGGCACCATTTTAAACAGTTCTTCGGAACATTCCCGTCATACAGTCGGTAGAATACGCAGAGAGAAGCAAAGTCTCTCCTAAGGCCAATGTCTATTACTTATATGAAGGTTATAATACCTTTTAACCAGCAGTGAGGTAAATGAATGCTTAGCAAATTAAAGAAACCAAGCAGTTCTAAGCTTATAGTGTTCTAATGACGTCACCCAGTATAGTTCTATTTGATTCCTAAACGATTCAAGATCACGAGATTGCGCTACGTCACGGCTACGTCTAATTAATCGCCTACGCATCGTACGAGCGTTGCTCCAAAATTTCAAGTGGTCCGCCTTCGTGATCGCTGCCTACGTAAAGCTTAATGAAAACTCGTTGTTATTCGGTTATTACACATCCGGATTTTTGTTAGACTGTAATCAAAGAAATATTTAGGTTTCAGATATTAATAACAATGTTGCTGTAAATTAGCAGCCTATAGGTATAGCAATAGTGGCGCAATGGCCGCTTACCTCATGAGACTCGAAGGTCCCAATAGAGGTTTAAAAAATTTCAAAAACATTTTTTTATTCATATTAAGTTCCACTGGAGAACATTATTTGAAATTCATAAGAATTACGTCTACTACGTTCTTAAATAAAATAAATATGAACAGTAAAGTAGTTTTAATAAACGCCGTAGGCTGCATACGGCGTGCTGCTGTAACCAACCGACTAATGTCTATTGTCTATTATAAAAATGCACTAGAGTGAACTCAACCGCCTAGAGCGCCGCACATACGCTGTGTACAGCCACCATCGTCATACGCTGCGTCCGCTGTCAGTCTTGCACACTTCAGCGCAAAGGGCAAACGAGTCCTGGAATGAAAACCACGTCTCGGTAAACTTAGTGCGGCACGCTCTCCAGCCCAGTGCGCTGATAACCTACGCTTTAATGTTAATGGGTGCTGGATGAAGAAAGCAAAGGTCTTTAATTATGGTGCAAATTTGGAAAGGTCTACGTCTATAGTATAGCTATAATTAACGTAGGCTGCTCTAGATGATGACATATTGAAAAGTATGCGTATTACCAACCTTGAGTGGTATTCTGGCATCTATGCCCAAGTGTCAGTACTACCTTCGAGACCATCACCACATTAGCAGTACCTCTGGTGTTGCACATATATGAATATGTGCGCCTATGAAGGCGACGATAACCACTTTCCACCGCAGTAAGCCCGCCAGCCTCTCTGATGATTCCAGAAATCAAAACAGTAAAAAATTACAAAAGAAGAATGCTATTGGTATCAAACAAAATCATACACTATAGGCAGCCATGGAAATAAAGTCGCAATACGCAAAAAAAAACAGACATTTGAGGTTGTAACCGAATTAAAATATGCGTGTATAATCGTTGAGATGGGTATGGAATAGAGAGCATGAAAGTAGAGTAAACGCGGTCGAGATGCGACCACTGTGCAAAATCTGCGGAGTGACGCTCGCGGACCGCGTTTGTAATACCGAAGTAAGAAAGGGAGTTGGTCTGAAAGAGAGTGTCCGGGTGAAGGTAAGGAAAGGAATGCTCCGGTGGTTCGGGCATGTGGACAGAATGTATGATGAAAGAATGACTAAACAGATATACAATGCAAAAGTGGATGGATGCAGAAGTCGCGGAAGGCCACGACACACTTTCCATCATCAAATTGATCGTGTACTAGCAGAAGGTGATGTCAGGAGCCTTAAGAACAGACGAGCGTGCATGACAAGAGCTATGAATGTCAAAGAAGCAAGTGAGGTGTGTAAGAATGGGCCTGTGTGGCGCTCTGTTGTTCGTGCCTACCCCGCAAGGGACCTGGCGTGAAGTTATGTATGTATGTATAATCGTGCGCAGGTTTTATCTAAGTAGGTACGTCAGTAAAACTTATAAAAAAAACTAGTGTGGTTATAAAGTTTTCGTTAGAGTTGTGGTGGCTTAATGGATTATACATCCCCGCGTCTCGTTCAAGCGAAGTGGATTCAACTCCTTGCCGAGAGCATTAAATAAATTTTCTTGTATTTACAATTCATTGCAATTATCACGTGCTAACGGTGAAAAAATCCGCCAATCTCTTATTATAGCTGTACTAGCTTCTGCCCGCGACTTTAAATCTTTAATTTTTCCGGATCAAAAGTATCCTATATGTTGACCAGGGATATAAGCTACCAGCATACAAAATTTCATTTAAATCGGTCCTGGCGTTTCGGATATTAGCCCGTACAAACGGAGAAACAAAAATTTAAAAAAAATCTAAATCCAAAATAGTTCCTATTTCACTTTTTATATCCCCCTGACTTGATTTTAGCAATTTTTTTTTCATTGTACAGAAAATCGTCCTCTACAGTTTTACCTATATATACCATGGCCTGCCTGCGTAGAAGCGATTTTTTTCGTAAAGTGAAGTGAAGGCACAAAAACACAATATTATTGATAATTCGACAAAACGTATATATTTAGATAGCTATGTTCAATGCGCAAGGTGATTTCTGCTATTCTGCCGACCGCTAAATAACCGTGCCAGGGACTTTACATCAAACGTGGATATACGGTGTACCGCCTGTCAGCGTTATGAGACGTATATGTATTATAAATGTATGTATTTCAAGACCACGGGCCATGAAAATGGCCCGGACTTTTGGAGGGCTTGCGTGGGGCCATGGGGAGGCCAACACGTAGAGGCCCCTTGACAAATTTAATGTAAATATGTGGCGTGACACTGACCGGCGATTATCCCTGTCTACACCGTATATGAATTATTATTATTATTTCTATCATTTCACGTATCAACAGAAACTTAACAAATTTTGACTCCATTTAAGCACTGAGATTTAGACAAAAGTTGTTTCTTCAAAATTTATCTTCAACTCTTAATGATAAACGGGACTTAATTATACTCAACAGACGGCCATTAAAGCCGCGCCATATACGGATGTTTTATTACATGTTTAATGTATTATATATAGTTCCATCCACACGACGGCAGACGCGCCTATGCCTGTAGAAAAAAAACAAATTGTGGTCTATTGAATACACGACGCGACGTGCAATCCGCGAAGGTTCTCGACCTCACCGAGAGTATAGACAATTTATTTTATTTTAACTTGCCACATACTGTACAATTTACTGGTAAATTTTATTAATAATTTCCTAACAATAATGCAAATGATTACGGTTACAGATCTTACACAAGCCCAAATGGCCTACTTATGCAAAATGTAACCAACCCACATACTGACAGTTTTGAGAAAAAACCGTTTTGATTAAAATGTTGCATACAAAAACGTCTATATTTTGGAAAAAAATTAGAATATTGTAGTACATTAAATATACAATATTATAGATACTTTTTTTTGCAAATTTTAATCAAAACGGCATTTTCTCAAAACTGTCAGTATGTGGGTTGGTTCTATTTTGCATAAGTAGGCCCAAATATAGACTCGAAACCAAAATATATTTAATTCACAAATTTTGCAATGTGATTATTATTGTGACGCCACAACTACTTGTGGAGTAGAGGTTGATACGCCCTTGAATTAGTTCAAAACAAACAAATAACAATGACCCCGGCACACGTGATAGACACGATTACTATTTGAAACGAGATAGGTCAATTTAGGGTGGGCATTATTATGCATATTACGAATTTGAATAAGAATCGTAAAACTAGATACACCGGCTAGTTCAATTTGATAAGGTGCCGTGACGTCACCTCGGTCTGGGCCCCCAATTTTGACGTCAGCTAGTACGGTGACCCACAAATCTACAGACACAATAAATTCAGCAACGTACGGTGCGAAACGGCGCGGGTCAATGAACTGTTGACGTATTTAAAATACGCACAAAGTAGGTACCTTATCGCGAATGTAGTACGCGGTGCGGCAAGCGGAGTGGGCTTGCTGTACTGTGTGTTTGCAAAATGGTTATTTATAGATGTGAATGTCCGTGACGGATGGTTCGCGCTATTTCTAAGGTCCGCAGAACGGTGAGTAATAAGAAATTCTAGTAAACGTGCTGCATGAATGAAAAAGAAAAAATCTAACGTAACAGTGTATTCTCAAACCCCGATTACAAATCTGCAGGCGAATAGAACGTACTCAACTATGAAATATTGTATCGAAAAAGTATCTACACATGCTTTCGCATTACATTTATATCTGGTGATAAACCACAAACTAAATTAACAAATAGAATTAAAAAATGTCATAACTTCCAAATGACATGCCGGCTGATTCCAGCAACTGTCAAAAGGTTAAATTTCGAAAATAGCCGTAGTGATGCACCCTTTTTAAATACTTTATAAATTCGGTTTCGTAATATTTTGTTTCGATAAGTCTGTATTTGGTCCATCATCATTATATATGATAAGTAAATTGCATTTGATTTGATTTAATCGTGAGTGTGAAATCTTTCCAGTAATTAAGACGGCACCGGAAATCCAGTGAGAATTATATTATTACTGCAGCACTTTTGACGCTATTGATATCATGAAAATGTGAGAAAGGAAGTATGGCTGTCGTGCTACTACAAGACATACTATACGCGAAATCTTTCTTTGTAAAGAAATGAAGGCTATAAGTTAAGCTAAGCGATTCCCAACATGATTTGCATTGCTTGTAAGATTCATATTGGCAGTGAAAGGGTCGCATTAAACTTCACTCGTATAAAACAAGCACCCGCAGTGGTTGCCCTACCTACCTACCCACATAATACGGCGGATACAGATCCAAGTTTCTTACTTACACATACACATGAAGCACGAAGGCCAGTTTTAAATGAATTTGTGTATGTGTCGCGAATACATACGGCTTCAATGATCAGCAGGTGTAAGCGAACTTAAAGCAAGGGGTTATGGCGATTAACTCTTTTATCCCTTCGTTTCCATATGAAAGAGTAATGAACCTTGTTCTACTATTCGACCATGTCGATTAGTAACCGTGTGATCTTTCACATCATATTAGTGCTATGCACGCAAAGGTGTAACATTGTTATATTTAGACTGTATAACTTTACGTCGTACTAATTTTATTCAAATTTAGTCTCATAGTATTAGTTTTGTTATTAATTGAACATTCTGATTGAATTGCTTATTTGTTGTTTTGTTGATTAGTAATTTTATAAAGACATATTTATATTTACAAGTGATTGTAATATCTTATAAGAATTACTTCTGGATTTTTTAAATTCATGTGGGAGTACATTTTAAGATGCTTGTATAAATTGTGTTAGCTTCCATGAAGTGTTGAAAAATGTGTTAGGTTAGTAATTGCGTTAACAAAGACCAAACTCTGGTAGTGAATCGATTACAACTAACGAAGGTCAGAAAGTTTGCGAGTGTGCGTATGTATGCAAGTATGCAGGCGAGCTCAGTGCGGCGTCGCTGCTGCACGCCTGCATCGGCGGTTGCAACACCCTCCCCCCTTCATTCTCGGTTTCTCACTCGTCGCCGTCTTGCCGCTTGCCTGTCTCACCTCGCGGCCGGCAGCCTTGCGCGACGCGCCGCGCTATTTCACATTCAAAATTATTCGCAACCATTGCAAAAAACTCTCTGTGCAATAAAATAATCTTATCTTTCGATGCGGTCACAATTAGCCATATTACCTAGAACAGAGAGATAATTAAAACTTAACAAAGAAATTTAGTGCCTTTAAAACTTTGAATGCACTCCTCGTTGCATATCCCGCGCGCGTCGTTATGAGAACCCCGTAGTGGCGGTCACGTTGACGTCGCGCGGTGCCGCCATATCTGTCTCGGCCAACAACTAGCAAAATTAATAGGTAATTATTTTAGTGTTCAGTGCCCCTGGTTGTTTTTATGCGTATAGTGATTATGTGATGTAACGTTTTTCATCTTTTGGTTTCCTCGTTGCTCATTCCAACTGGATTCTATTTGGAAATTTAGGCGCGCGCCGGCCGGTTCTTATCGGGTGCAATGCAGTTGCACTCTCAACTTATTGCAGTTTTGCATTCACTAAAGTTTCATGCGCGAAAAGTTTTTAGTGCTTTTTTCTTGTTCAAAAAGGATTGCAAATTGTGTTTTAAAGTGATAATTTCTTAAAAAGTGTTATGTGTAATATTTTCTAAAGAGCTGTCACAGTTTACTCTGCTGTGCTGTGTTATTTCGGTCATTGACCGGCGGAATTTGTAGCTCCTTTATGTTAGTGCTTTTGTTTGATTTTTGCCATAATTTCGATTTTCGTTTTTAGGCTCAAAAAATAGTGTCACTTCACTAGAACGATGCATTGACCCCCCATATTCGGTTTTTAAATTTTACCTCTACCCGGATGGAATGAGGAGTGCACAATCCTATTGTTTCACAGTTTCATATGTTTGACCATCATTTGTTTTTTTGTTTTTCGGACGATTAGAGAGTTATCATTTTCTTCCAAAATTGCAAAAATTCAAAATAAAGGTAACTACAATTTATTTTTGCCATTATATAAAACATAAATATTTTTTATAGTAAGTTTTCAATATGCAAAAACTATACATTGGCGTCGCTCTCACACGTGGCTTCCTTGAATTTTATTAGTATGACATCATCTGTAGGCGAGCCATGTAAGATCCATGGTCTCAGTGTCTAAAGTCACATTTGGGTGGCAGTAAGTCGGTCCTAGTCCCAAAGTTGAATTAAGTGTGTCTAGTGTGTGTAAAAATGTTAATACATGTCCAGAATGGCGGAAGGCAATGGAGAAATACCCATTGAAGAGGTACATGGAAAGGATTCTGATGTTGGCCGAACTCCAGATTACCGCAAACTCATCGACTATGGTTTAGATCCTAAGGTGAGCTTTTCATGTTACATATAGACCTAATAATCTATTCAAATATACATATACATTTATATATCCTATGAAAATATGCACATAATAATTTATTTATTGTACTTTTTATTCAACGGAACTGAAACTCGGATTTAATTATTGTGAATTTCTTATTAGGTTTTAATCACCAGACATACAATTTTTTATTTCTTATCAATGTAATATTTTAATAAATTCATGATCTGATAATCATATCTGGATATGGAATGGTCCGATGTGAACACAAAGCTTCATTACAACATATCAGCAATATTTGGGGCCATATGCTGTTAACCTTAATTTTATCAAAACTTTATTAATATCTTGTTGTAAACCTGTTAACCACTATTTATTTAAAAAATAATTTTCTGACTTGAATCTTATAAGAATTATGTTTTTTTTAATAATTATCTTATTGGAAATGTAGCATTTCTTTAAATCAATTCTAAAATTTTAAATATAGTCTATGGTATTATATTATCTCTGCCGTTCTCTGCTGTTAGCAACTAGTCTTATTCTGGTAGTCTATGGTGAGTCTAGATTCTAGATAGTTTTTAGGTTATGTCTGATTGTATACACATATGGGAAAAGTAGCAACTGTTTCCTCAACAGATGTAAAATAGGTATTTAAACATTTTTGCTTTTTATTCTGACATTATATTTTACTTTCAAGGTGATTGGAGTCTTTGTTACACACATAAACCTGTACAAAGTTCCAATATTTGTTTTAGTCTCAATTAGCTTTATGAATTCTGAAGTACCAAACTTGATAGATGCTTTATTAATATGAATTAATGAATAGTTACTATAACTTATACATTTGCAACTTATATTTTCTATACAATTATCTGTGGAGTATTAGAATTGCATTTTCATAAGGAAAGTATAAGCATGAATTTATAACCTAGTTATTAAGGCACATAGATTTTATTCAACATAGGCTCAGTTCATATTTATGCCTACTCAACCGTGACTCACTATCATTGCCCAAGTTCTGAGAACATTGGGAATCAGGTAGTTACTAGTTACCACACCTAAAGAGTGACATGTATTGCTTCACCTTTTGACCGATATTATGTTCATGTCGGCATTGCACGACTGCCGTGTCGTGGTCAACTTTGTCTTTATTACTTCCAAAACCCGCCGCGTGGTAACCTGTTACATTTTTATTTCCAAAGATTTCTTGTACCCACACAGTTTATATTTTTATAGTAGTGCTTAATCTTAGACCTATTTGGAAAACTTTCGTATTCCTTCTGATATATAAGTAGTACATACGCCATTTTAAACTTGTGTACGTGTAAACTAAACTTTACCACCATCACACTTTACAACCATTTTCGTTTCGACCGCGTGTTTAGTCGTGTAGGGTTATCTGCCCATAAATATTTCAACACCATAATTGTTTTGAAAAAAACCCAGCTAAAACGCCTCTCGAATATGTGATAAAGAGATTATAGAAAGTAAATGAAACGAAAGGGGTTTGTCAGGGTCGTCGCAGGTGGATATCCATCTGCCTACCTCCATGGGAAACAGACGTGATAATATGCACCTGTGTATTGTTTTGGAAGCATCTTTTAACAAAGTTTTCTCCATTAAATTTAAGATTCTAATAAGACTTTTGTGCTCCTAACGCCATCTATCCTACACAATCCCTATTACAGCCATTGAACTGCATTCGCAGTGCTAACGACCTGAAAGTCCTATAGCCTCGCCAATGGCGCGCTGATGTCGTTGACAAGCCACTTGACGGATTCAAAATTAAAAGTACTTATACTAAATTGGTTTTTACCGATGTATGAAGTTATTCTTATTGCAATTAGAAGCAATCTTTAAAAAAAAACAACGTTAAAAATAAAACTTCGTTTAAAAAAACCGACTTGAAAAACTAAAATGTATAAAATAACTTATTTCTAAAGCTATTATTATTAATATATATTATCTAAAACATGTTAAAGTCGGTGCTTAGTAATTTTCAAATATAGTTTTTATGTTTTTTTAAAGCGATTTCTTCCAGACAACCTAAATTAATTATTGTCCACTTTCAATCTGACTGTCTTCAAATAGCTCGCGAATATGTATCTTTTAGGTAAAAATATTCCATTTTGGACACAATTAATAACAAGTCTGATGACGGTTTAGCGCAAATATATTATACTATTTTTTTAAAATGTCCATGTACAAACTATAATATAGTTGTTTTAAATATATCTTGTAAGAAAAAACGAAATATTATTTTGCTTTTTCGTACAAGATAATTTTTGGATAACATTTTAGTCAAATTGTCTCTTTAATGAATTAATTCTGTAATATCGAACTTCAGATGTCTAAGATATTTCAACGTCCTCAAATTTTGTAATTCATTACAAAAATCCTATTTGTAATGAAAGGATCTTCTTAGGAAAACGGAAAATCAGTGTAGGTACAATATTCAAAATAAGTTCCACTGGAGACATTGACTTACTAAGTGACTGGAGAAGACTTTTTGTAGGTCATATATCTATGTCAAAATTTAAATCTACTTCCTATTCTACGAGTATGTACAAACGTTTCGCAATGTGTTATCGCTATTTAAAGTAGAAGAAACTACCCAGGAACACGTCTAGCTAAAAATACTTTTTCATCAAAATAATTTATATATTATCTCAGGCTTTTCTAATATAATTTTTGAAAAGTAATCTTAATATATATAAATCTCCTGTCACGATGTTTGTCCGCGATGGACTCCTAAACTACTCAACCGATTTTAATCAAATTTGCACACCGTGTGCAGTTTGATCCAACTTGAAAGATAGGATAGTTTTTATACCGTTGGAACCGGTAGGTGGCGCTGAGATCGGGTTCTAGAATCCTCTTAACAACGGGGAGTGATTTTGTTTTTGTGTGTTTGAGTGGGTCCCCGGATGGTTTTAATCCACAATTGGAACCGGTAGGTGGCGCTGGGATCGGGTCATATTTTTTCAGAGCAGGACAACGTCTGCCGGGGCCGCTAGTTGTAATATAAAAGTTGTATTACAATTACTATTCAAAGAATGAATAGAGTTATGGCATAAATAATATTGTCATCGTCGCAATAATGACATACTGCGACAAATCTCCATAGATTCCTTACATACATACATAACTTCACTCCAGGTCCCTTGCGGGGTAGGCACGAACAACAGAGCGCCATACAGGCTTATTCTTACACACCTCACTTGCTTCTTTGACATTCATAGCTCTTGTCATGCACGCTCGTCTGTTCTTAAGGCTCCTGACATCACCTTCTGCTAATACAAGATCAATTTGATCATGGAAGGTGTGTCGTGGCCTTCCGCGACTTCTGCATCCATCCACCATCCTTACATGTCACACCTTAAATATAAACGTTATACAGAAGATGGTATAAAAGGCTGAAGCGAGCAGCTATGTAAATGCAGTTTTGTCATTTATATATTCGTCAATAGTATAGTATCCCTTTAATTCAGCTTTAAATTGACTTGCCCTTCAGTAAACTAACACTCCATTCGGGATTTTATTGAAGAAGCGTATACCAGCCCCCAAGAAAGAAGACATTACTTTTTGTAATCTAAAAGATGGCAGAATCAGTCTATTATTATGCCTGGTGTTAAAATTGTGAACATTGTTATATTGGTTGTAGGCACTCATATTATTACGAATATAAATTATATTATTAAAAATATATTGTCTGGCGACCGTCATAATACGGACTTTTAAAAGCCTTCCGAGGGCCGAGGTTTTAAATCGATCTTATGGCTCTTGAAAACAAATATAGCCTCATGATACTATTAATGTTACTAAAACTAATGTAGCGGTCTCTTTATCAGTGAAGTGCCGAACTTTTCTGACTGCATACGCAGCGTGCGTATGTAGAACTAAGTTTACCTGAGAGACTAGATATATGAGTTCCCAATTTGAGCTTATCCAGGTTAATGCCTAACAATATAGTTGAATCTGCAAGGTCAAGCCTAATGTCGTTAAGAATAAAATGAACATCGTATCCTTTTTACATTTGACATCACAAACTTAACACCTTTATTTTTGCTCGGATTAAGTAATAAATTATTTGCAGTAAACCATTGAGACATTTGAGTTATATATTTGACTATAATTCTTTTCTATCCTTTTATTGCGCTTTTGTCTTATTGAATATGCACTGTTTGCTACAACTCCATTAATTCTTCAAAAGTTCTTCTGTAACATAATTCTGTATAAAATCTTTTAAAAAAAGTACTTAAATGTAAAAAATAGAACAACAAATATAAAGAAAAACAATTTTTAGGTAGACGTGTTGCTGGGGAGTTTCTTGCCGCTTCTTCTCCTTAACAGCAATAACACGTTGCGAAGCGGTGTACATAGACTAGGAAGTAAAATTAAATTTTAACCTATATGTATGACCTTCAAAAAGTGTTCTCCAGTGGAACTTATTTTGAATAAAAACTTTGAATTTTGATTTTTTTTTAATTTTGAGTTAGGGCGTTGTTTACGTCATCAAATTTCTGCTTATTTCTGTCAACTTTAAATATAAAAGACGTGTCATCAGCAAAAAATACTACAACACATATAGCACTAATAAACATGAAAATCATTTATATATATCAATAATAAGAATGGATATATATGTGATTTGTATGTATAATACATATAAACATTTCTAAGTAATAGTAAACTTTATGAAATACTAAATTGCATATATCATCAATCAATGCAATAGACGTATAGAGGCAAATTCGTGCCAATCTGCAGATGTGTAAGCCATATAGAAATATTAAATCAGCTCACTTTAACATTGATATATAAGTACCAACACATTGAGGTATAATGTTATCATATGCTAGAGTTTTTGAGAATAACTGCTCAGCCAACAGAAACGGCTATCAGATTATTGTCGATGGAGGCACAATCTAGTAAAATTGAAATCGTCTTCATCTATGCATAATTTGATAAGTTTTATGAAAAAAAGGCGAGAAACATTTATCTTTGTTTTGAATTGTTTGTCTTAATTACTAGGAGTGTTAGGTATAAATAGTAACTTTTAATCAATATATAATTATTTTAATTCAATTCGAGTATTTAATTTCTTTATTTGGGCCACCCCAACACATTCTGATATATGTCCTGTCTAAGGCAAGCTACCCCACTGAATAAATGGCGAATGAAATTGCAGGCAAAAGCTAGTTCGTATATGTATAAACCTTCCTTGAAAAATCATCTAAATTCATCTAAATCTAATTTCCTGCGGTCGGGCGGCCTGTCGTAAGAGGCGACAAATCAACCCACAGCCAGGTGGTAAGGCATTTGCCCGACTGGATGGCTACCACCCCTGGTCTTATAAAGTATGTCGCCATAACAACCTTGTGTTCTGTTCCGGCATTAGTGACCAGGTTCCAGTCTCCCTTAAGAGAGCAGCAGCGTATTTGTAGCACCTTTGCAACCTGCAATAAAAAATATATGCTTTATTGTGTATTGCGCTTAACGCATCCTTCCCTTACTCTGTCATAGAAATTAAAATGCAAAAACAAAAATATTAATCTGCCTTTGAAGGTTGTCTAGTTTATCGCCGCTTTCCCCTGTGATAATAGCGCGGCCTTTACCATTTATCTGTTCACCTGTCGTGTGCAACTGGACTTTAGTATTTTTATTATTGTTGCTATGATTAACTATTTTTTGTTATAGCAACGAAAATAAAATGTAGTATCGCTGTTTTGGTCTTATAGTTCGATTGATTTCTGTTTTCGATCACGTCATGCTTTGTGGGATGGTCGCGAATTTTATCTTTGCAAATATCTTATTCAGTACTAGCTGTGCCCGCGACGCCGTCCACGTGGAATTTGTTTTCAAAGCCCCCCGATTTGCAACATTTTTCGTTGCTGCTCCGCTCCTATTGGTCTTAGCGTGATGATATAAACCGTATAGCCTTCTTCGATATATGGGCTATCCAACACTGAAATAATTCTTCAAATCAGACAGTTTAAACAAACAAACTGTTCAGCTTTATATATTAGTATAAGATTGGCCGGTTCTTATATTTTACTACTCATTCACTTGCCCTAGCATACGTTTAAATTTTGACATTACTTGTATAGAGCTTATGTCAAATTTTAACCGATAGTAAGGCAGAACGGTCGGTAAGATGTCGGAACCGGGCCTATGTTGTTACCTAGTTGTCTACGGTGGCAAGACATTCAAGAGAATCTGAATCTCGGAAATTCTTCTAAAATCCGAGATAAGTAATGTACTATGTTCTACTAAAGATTTTCATAAATATAGAAATTATCGTCGCAAGCAAATCTTAAAATGATATGGTTTCGAAGTTAGGAAATCCTGGGAAATATAAAAAGAGGATATGGTATTAGTCAGATATGCAAAATGTTATATAGTGCTAATCTACGTCGTAATAAGAAGAATATCACACACACAATAAGGCACACACTGCACAAGCACTTCCTCACAAAACCAGCATGTAACAGATACACTCTACATTAGTATAAGTTTAGTATTAAATTAGAATAAATTAATATAATAAGTTATTCGTAAAGTACACCTCAAAACAAAAATCACTAAACTAATGTCACACACAAGAACAAAAAAACTAATAGGCGTGTTTAAATTCTAAAAATTAAGTCTAGAAATCAAGTTGTAAAAAAGGGTACGAAAAAATAAATAGTATGACGGCAAATTTTCATGCTATTTATGTGTGATCGATTTCAGAAAAATATCAGGGATTCCCAGAATATAATTACGTTTATACGTAACAAATTTAGTATAAACAGAATTCGTACAATTTTAAACCATAGCCTTCTTCTATTGCCTTTTTTCTTCAGACGGGGAATTGCAGAAATCGTTCATTATCAGTTTTAGAATTTTGTTGCAAAATTAAAAGTTTAAAACAACGAAAATTATTAATAAAAAAATTAAAAATAAACATTTTCTAATTTTTCCTACGGGGTTCTATTCTAAAGCCTTTCAAAAATTGGTCTAAGAAAGGAAAAAAATCTTAAATTTATAGTTTAACAATTATCACACTTGCAATGTTCATGTTCAAGCAAAAAATGTTTTAATTAACTATTGAATAACTAAATGAAATTTTTATAAAAAATTTTCAAGCAGATTATTGCTTATTCATCTATTCACTTAGTGCCTGAAATTTTTCATTTTTTTTGTCATATTTACATACATACATACATACATAACTTCACGCCAGGTCCCTTGCGGGGTAGGCACGAATATTTCATATTTAGTATGTTTAAATAATATTTATTCATTAAAGGGCCGATGTGGGTGTAGCTTGCGTAAGCCAGAGTACCCGTTTTCGGCCGTATTTTCATCCCTCTGGGAAAATTATAAATATTCATCTTACAGTTTTGGGAGTCAAGACTTGTTTAGGAAATTTCCTGCTCTTTTCGAATCTTTTTTCAAATTTGAAAAATATTCATCACTTTTTGAGATATTTGCAAAAAACTAAACCCCCTTTTTTTAGTTAATTGTTAATAACTTACAATTTTTGCAAGCGGAACTTCGTTTTTTTTTTAAATCATCTAGATGCCATTCCGAATCGAGTGACACCCCATTTACAGTTTTCGGAGACTGCTGAAAAAAGTTGGTCCAAAAGGCACTTGTTTGCCAGTCTATTAAACTCACCGCCATAGGATCTGTATGAAACTGCAGAAATCGTTAATATTGACTTAGATGAAGCGCAACCTTAATTGATATTACTTTAAATTAACGCAGTATTTCGGTAATTATATTTATTAAAACTATTTTTTTTAAATTAAGATTTAATACACTATAGAATTTTTTTAATGTCAGTAGGCTAGTTTTTCACTTATATATGTAATAAGTGAAAAAGTAGCCTACTTGCTAGTCTATGCCAGCCGCTTCGCAAAGTGAGAAGCGGCCAGAAACTCCCAGCAACACGTCTAGCTAAAACCCTGTTCTTTCATTTATACATAGTATCTAAAAAAAATTGCTTACGACTAATTCATATAATTCTTTTCAAAGATTAAATGGAAAGTAAACAGAATGCAAGTAGAGAAAAAGAAAAAGTCATAATTTTGAATGACATACTTGAATAATCATTCACATGATTATTTAGCGATTTCAGTTTTTCAAAATATCAAGTGTCGAATAAGGAAAGTATTCAGCTAATAAGAATCTTATTGGAAATATAAGGGGAGCCCAACATGCTAAATTTGAAGTTACTCAAGTGTCGCGGAGACCTGTTGGGTATATGCCCTTTCACTGGTGGGGGGAGCGTGTACAGGTTCTTTTCTTAAAGAGTCGCACAGAAATACTCAGATATTCAAATGGGATGTTAAGTAAACCCTAAGGGAACTACTATTCAGAAGACTGACGATTCCGACGCGACCAAAAGCCATGGCCGATTTTTGAAAAAAAAAAGTTATATTGAATCATTCGAGCCCGTCCGATTAATGTACACGCGGTTCAGCTTGTAGTCCTTGTCGTGCTGACAATTATTATGTGGAGGAATTTCCTTAATCTGAAGGTTTGAGAAATAATTTGAAGCATAAAAAATAAAGTCTCACCCTACCCCACGCCACCATATATTAACCATTCATACAATAGTTAATATATGGTGGGATACATAATAGGGTGCAAGGTTTCTTCCCTTATGTTATTCTACAACGCTCGAGTAAATTAAAAAAAAATGATACTTTCTATAATTGATTATTGTAGATGCCATGCATTCTATTAGGATTCCAATAGGATTACTCACCGACACTGCATAAAATTGCATACAGTTACCATATTGAAAATTATCTGTAGGAAATACGTGCGTCTGAGGTCAGTGCTTACTATACATGGTATCGCAGGGGGGACATGCCAAGAGGGGAGGGGGAGTGAGTAATTATCCTCGTTACTGTCCTTTGTTGGTGGCGAGTGGATATTTACCTCTTTTTAAAAATAACACGAGCCCCACAAGTTTTGTTGCAATAAAACTTGTTGGCTGTCTGCGTGCTCTTTATGCCGTATGATCGAAACTATTCCATTAAAATGTGAATCTTGTTCATCGGGTTTTGTGTTACCTTGAAGTCTTGGAAGGGCTCGATCGATTGTGAAGATTTCTTAAAATAATCGGTGGTGATGTTCGTCAATCGCGCTTTTTACACCTTGACATAAATAAAGTCACTAAGAAACATATTAATTACTAGCTGATGCCTGCGACTGCGTCCGCGTCACGATCGCCATGTAGAATACTATCAGCGCTATCTAATTATTTATTTAATATGATGATGAAGTAAGCTCTGCTAGACACTGTTTTTGTAAGGTTTTGCTTTTTCTTTTTTATTGCAGGAGTTCAGCAGACAGGTAGATGGCCCACTTGATGGAAAGCGGTTACCATCGCCTATGAACATTTGCAACACCAAAGGTGCTACAAATGCGCTGCTGCATCCTTAAGGGAGACTGGAACCTGGTCACTAATGCCGGAACACAACTCAAGGTGGCTATGGTGACATAAGACCAGGGGTGGTAGCCATCTAGTCCGGCAAATGCCCTACCACTTTGCTGTGGGTTGTTTTGTCGCCTCTTACGACAGGCCGCAGGAAGTTGTATTTCTCCAGTCCTGCACGGATACCACTTTTTCGCGGAATCTCGTATTTTTAATGCATAAATTGTTTTATTGTATAATGATGATTGTTAATGATACCGGCAATATCAATACTTAATTAGGTGTATAAGTTGTATAATAATCTGTTTAAATAATTAAAGTTTTTTTCAACTATCCACGGGAACTGTTTAATTTTTCGGGATCAAAAGTATTCTATATGTTGACCAGGGATATAAGCTATCATCATACAAAATTCATGTAAATAGGTCCAGTCGTTTCGAAGATTGGCCCGAAATTTGACCTCTACAATTTTATTATATGTATATAGATTTATAAGACCGATCATATTACGGCACCCAGCTTATATACATTGATTTTTTTTTTCATTCCTCAATTGTACAGGTGACTTATAATTTCTTTTTGTTGTTAAGAACCAACGCTTTCCTTAGTTTGACATGGATATTCCTACGTAGACATTCATCCTTACAAGCTGCACTAACTGTGTAATGTGTTGGAGTGATAATATAGCTGTTTTTTGTTTCGAAATCGGACGATTCGATTCCTGATTTCTGACTAGGAAAAATTTAGTTTTCATCAAAATCGGTTCCGAGACTTCTGTCAGTATTTTTAGATATAAGAAATAACGTTTCAGATTAAGCAGCAGAGGCTTACTTGCAAAATTTACTTGCTTATTAAATATGTTCCAATATTTCAAATCCACCGTCCTCTCACATTTCATTTGTAGGTCATTCATAATTTTCGAAAACATAAATGGGAGTATGGTAGTGATAAAACTGAAGGTTCTAATCCGTCCCGTTTTTGGTATTTTATGCTACGGTACTTTAATTACAGTTAATAAGAATAGTGTGTCAATTATTAATTAAACAAAAATCATTACCAGAGGAATAGTGAAATTATATAATATGTCCGTCTATATAACTTCACTTTTCGGTTTTAGGCGCAGTAATTTATTGATTTTGGTTATTCCGACGTTTCGGCCGCCTTTCAGTGGCCGTGTTTTGAAGTTTCGTTCGCTTTTCCTCGCTAACTTTATTACAAAGGCTTGAATTTTATATAAATATATTCATATATATGTTTAGTCAAACATCGAAGCTCTGGCGCTCCTAGTTTTGACTAGTCAATGCTCAGGTCTAAAATAGACTTCGTCAAAGTTCAAATCAATTTACGAGAGGATACCAAAGTTTTGGCTTTAGAACTGTGTAAAGATCAATCGGTAATTCTAATTAAGATCTTATCTGAGATACATAAAAAAATCATTTTTTTTAAATTAGAAACCTTGTTAATGTATATATAACATGAAATTCATATTATGTAAAGAGCTCTTTAGAGAGCTGATTAGACAAGCTAGCTAATTATGATAATTCCTATCTGGCCTCAAGTACAGTAGATATTATTTCTAATGATATGTGTCCTAATAAATCCTCTGATTGTGCTGACCCAATCCTGAATAGATAAGATTTGATATAGATCAGGTACATACTCATATATACCTACCGTAGTTTAAATACGACTTCAAGGTTTTTTTCAAATTTTACACTTATGTACACACACACACTTTCTAGGATATGCCCGAGACTTTGTCCTCGCTTGACTTGAAATTCCTGGGACACAAAGTACCGTAACATTTGAAAAAGCTATCGTTCTAGTGAAAACTGCGTCGGAATTAACTACTTTTACGCACCCGAATAACTACAAACCGCTTCCAGAACAATTCCCGCGGGATAAATGGTTGGGGCAGATTTTAAGTCTAATCATTTGCTATCTAACATCGAAAACCGCATCGTAATCGGACCCAGTACTTTTCACGTGAATTCCGAAGAAACAAACAGACAAGAAACAACAGACAAACCGACAAACAGGCAGAAATCTAAAAATTGTGTTCCTGTCGTTTGTTTAGTCTATTCCAGATGTTTTTTTCACAGCTTCAATGTACAGATCCGGCAGCATGTTTAAACTTTTATAATGATATGGATAGATATTGGTAATACTTTCATATCACACGCATATGAATTCCCTAATTTGCTATGAGTATATATTGATAGACCAGATATGTAAGATGCTTGATAAAATCTTTAGATAATTAATTAATTAATTAGTCCCTATGCTTTTAGGAAATTAAAATAAGTCTAATAACGTTAAATGGAACTCTTTCAGCAGTTTTGAAATTTATTACGAAATTAATACTTCAAGAACCATTCTTAGAAATACAATTTGGTATTGACGAAATCTAGTTCAATGCATTCGACGAAATGTTGTAAGTAAGAGCGTTTTTGAATTGTTGTTTCCAGGTAGCCGCCAAGCTCGACGACATTTATAAGACTGGAAAGCTAGCGCACGCTGAACTGGACGAGCGTGCGTTAGACGCCTTAAAAGAATTTCCATCCGACGGTGCTTTAAGTGTTCTTGGACAATTTTTAGATTCAAATCTTGAGCATGTATCAAATAAGAGTGCTTATTTATGTGGAGTTATGAAGACCTATAGGTGAGTTTTTTTTCTATATATTGCACGGTGTAAACGTGCAAATGTTTAGCGTGTTAAGAAGTAATTAATGATATCCGTGTATTTCTGAACACTGTATATTAATGTCATGTTTTTAGTAATGCTGATACAAGGCGGATCAACCAATTTAATTGTACAAGACTGTAAGACACAGAACTGAAATGACACGATGGTGTTGAATGATATTGAGTTATTGAAGTTTATATGGATTACATGGGTTTTTTCATCTAAATTGAAAGGCACAATTGAACCGTGTAATACCTCTTAAAGCGTTGTGGATTTTCGGAGGGTTTAGAGGAATATCGTTTTTTTTATTATATGAGTTCAGTAGACAGGCAGACGGCCCACAGTGGAAAGCTGTTACCATTGCCTATGGACATTCGCAACATCAAAGGTTTTACAAATGCGTTGCTGCTCTCTAAAGGGAGACTGGAACCTGGCCACTAATGCCAGAACACAACCAAATGTAAAACATTACTGAGAAGAACTAGAAACAGATTCAGAATGTTAGTAGGCTTATAATACAATACTCTTGCCTCTGCTAACAAATGCGAATAGTTTAAGGTGAATAATTTTACGTTGGTTTTCTGTGAAACCGTGATAGCAAACCGGACCGGACGCTTGGACCCGATATGTTGTGGTTAATTAAAGTATTAGCGATTTTATCGCAGCAGTGATCTTCTTGATTAATTATAATTCTTAACACTCCGTAATGATGTGTCGGAGGAACCTAGAATATTTCGCGAATTAGATCTATACCTTACACGATATCTTAAAGTATAAAAGAAACGGCCGTGTCTTTATTTCGTAATGAACGAGTAAATTTTTATCCATTCTATAACGTCGGGCATCGCAACCATGATTGCATCCACCAAAACGATCAGATATGGACGAAGTTTAAAAGCAAATGGCAACATAAGTTATATTCACTTTCCTTCGTTGGTCTGCAATAAACAGTACAATTAAATATTGACACATCTTTCTCGTGTCCCTGATGATTGCGAACTCAACCAGCTCCTCCGGTTAATCCACGCAATTTTTGACATGGCAACGCGTTTAAATATTGGATGATTGCCAAACCGCCTGACCTATGTGGGTCACAATCTTGAAAAATTGATTTGACATATTATTGCCGGTACTGCGGACAACCGTGAATCTAAAATAGCCCGGTTCTTGCCGCATATTGCAACCTCGGCACAAATGAATCGGAACTGAAATACGGGAAAAGTTAAACGGAAGTTGCAGTCCCAGGGTTCATTAAATCTTGTCATATTGTTCAGTTGTCAAGAGACAATGGATCCTTATTAAAATTGAAAGGGAAATGATTCATCTCGTTGCAAATTTGTTCTCGCTCGTTCTCGAATCATCGTTCCCAGACTGTCTACCGAATTAAAGACTCTGGTGACCTCTGAGAGATGAGGGCACGCTGTAATAATGTACTCGATATTGGCCATTAAATTGTATAAAAAACGATTGCCGCGATTAAAATACCCATAATGGTTGTGTCTGCAGGTGAAGAGCATTGTTTAGCACTGTACACGCCACGTCGCGTCGTAAATTTTCCTAATGATATTTCGAGGAATTTACATTTTTATGTACTGAAAATATTTCCCAGTATAAAAGCAATCTTTTCCACATATATTTTCAATTGAGTCTGCCATTAGTTTCAATAGCAAGCTTGGACTCGAATCGTGGCGAATAATATACAACGCTCAAAGAAGTTTCTTGAGCAAATTATTCGGATATATCAGTTAAAGTATGTTTACTTTAACTGATTACTTATTAATTCTAATTAACTATGCTTAGTTAAAAAACCGCGCATTGCGCATTGAGATTTAACTTTTACATTGGACAAGCGTGACGAAGTAAACTGTCCTTGTTCTTGCGAAGACAAACCCTAGTCCAACAATAAAATGTAGTTGAAATAAGTATTAATAAGAGGAAATGTGTGTAGTTCGTTTAAGTAAAATTAATTAAAAGATTAAAATTAATAGAAATAAGAAACAAAACATAAAGAGTACAAAACAGAATAATAGATTATAAGTAAAAATTTATATAAGACTGTAATAGAACCAAGGATAAGTTAGTTTGTTGAAAAGATAGAAAGAAATAAAAATGGAAGGAATAAATAAAAGAGATCCTCCCTTTATTTACCCATGAAAATTAAAGAAAGAAAAAGAATACTCTCCATGTTATCCTATAATGGAGGAGAAGACGATTAAAAAAAATGTTTGCAATTACTTAACAAAACCAATAAGTATAATAAAACCCATATGGGTGGAGTACAAATCTATTCTACTAATAATTTAAAGGAATATTCCCTCAAGATTATTAGTAAAATACTGAACCTAGATCAGTCTTCTATGGTTAAGTTGCAGAAGGCTGGGTGCGTTTCCTCGCTGGATCACCTGAAGAGTTAAAAGAAAATTATAAATCAAAACATAGTCATCAATGCTCTGCTAATATTCAAATAATCTTTTAACCACATACTAAAATAATGTCTAGTTGATAAATAATTTCAATAACATTGGTGTTGATAGGAAATTTCTCGATGGCCGTATTTATAATAACGAGCAGGGTTTGGCATGCAAGATGACTCCGCCTATATCCTCGCGTTGTTTGCGGGCAAGATTAGATTACGCTTGGTCATTAGCCTCCGTGCAGTGGGTGCATGTATATAATGCAGAAATTGCAAAACCTGTTTGCCGGCACACTAGCAATATATGAAATTAAATATCAAGCGCATTATTAGATGCATTTTAATTACAATTTAATACATTTATTCCAGCCTTGTTTTTCGTTTTTGATTACAGTATAGAATTGTGTTGAATGTACGAAAGTCTTGTACTTAAGGATGATCGTATTTTAAAGGTTATTTCCTTGATAATTTAGCGTTGCTGACGTATTAAGATATATTCGGAAAAACCTACCCAAAGACAATTGCTTTAGGCAAAGATACGGTCGAACGTGTATATCTACTAGTTAAAACACATAAAATCAATAATGATTTCGTCTGGGAATATCCACCATGACGTCAAGTCCCGTATCGTAGTACCTTGGGTCGAGTAGCATTTACGGCCCCAAAATGCTGGTTAAGCCGAGTTGAGTGGAGTAAGTTCTTGGACGTGTCCTTTTGTATGGTCTTTACTTACAACACAACTAGAGCTGCATATCACGGAGATGAATATGCTGCGGTAAAGGAGATACTGATAAGCGGAAGCACCGCGTTAGAAACTCAACTCTCTACCCGCAGCAGCCTTCATGTCTGTGACATAGTAGACAAATTACAACTTGGCCTTCGCTAATATACCACCTTTTCCAGAGAAGGGCTAATTATCTAGGAAACAAATGTACAGCTATGCCGCCCCTATTAGATCCTGTTAGTACAATTAGGCCTCAGAAATGCTAGTTAAAACTTCGTGACGGATGGCATGTGTGTGGGTTTATGTCTAGAGAAGCCGAGACCGTGTGATGAGGATAAAGCAGAAAAGCGTATCACAGACTTCGAATCGCATGCTCTTACATCAATAAAATACAACGCTAGGATACAGTTGATGTAACTGTGACATATGTATGTCGAATATGACAAAGACGACTCTAAATATTTGTTTGTTGAGTTCAAAGTATTTATCTAATATCAGTTTTAAGTTTCTAAATCACTGCTCTGTATTACAAAATGATATTGGATGTAATCATGTTCTATTTGTTATTTATAGACAGAAAAGCAGAGTGGGTGCGCAGGGCGCGCCCGCGCTACCTCCCTCTGTCCAGGTCAAGGGCCCAGACGAGGAGAAGATCAAACAGATATTGGTTCGGACTGGATATATGTTAGATGTTACTACCGGTAAGTCAAAACTATACTAACAATGGTGATATACCTATAACATAGAGCCCACTGGCCTATGTCATTTTAGTAAGGCTGATTTATTAGAACGTAGGCGTAATTGTTAGCTAAAAGCTTTTATATAACAGACTATATTTTATTTAATAAATATATAACAGATGTCAGATGTGACACATCAATATCTTGGTATATAAATATGTGGTTTATATATGGTTTTATGGCTATGTGTAAATACTGCTTTTTAGGTTAACCGTTTTTCTGGATGGGACTGTAAGTATGATGTTATAAAGAAAAGACACGTCTTAGCTTCGTTTTGTCGTATACGCGTTTCATATTTTCGAAAAAGTACCCGAATGAACGAGAAGTCACCAATTCCGAAGTAATGTAAAGGTCCCGCGAGTTCTCGTGGAATTGGATGCTACTGTGCGCACTGCAACCGGATTACTGGCAATCGGACTCTAGTCATAAGAGCTACAATGGCTTGTAACCAATACTACAAAATTTGTATGCCTGTAAAGGCGAAACATGTTACTTTTAGCATAACATCTGCAAAAATGTCCACGTGTCAAACAAATAAATTACTTTGACTTTGACTGACGATCGTACCGGTTTGCCGGAATCGGCTAGTATGAAATCAGTTTTAAGTATAGTTCGCGCCACGTAAAAAGAACGCTGGCTCAGAACCTGCGCAGTGAGCGTTTTATCGATCAAATTGGTGGTATGAAGGGGGTGAGACGGGGTAATACTTTAAGATATGACTATACACCTGCGCAGACACATCCCCTCCGCTACCACTCAGCGTTCTTTTTACGTGGCGGGACCTATACGTACGTTGTTTTACCTGCGGCGAAATCGGACGGCTGATCGAATTCCGGTTAGCCGCGTAGTGTGTGAGCGCTTGAGCGATCACTTTAAAGTGAGCCAAAATTGGCGGTAAAACGATTGACACGGTCGGTGGCGATAGGTCAGCGTAAGTACGGCGGGCCGCCGCCAGGGTGGGAGGGCGGCACGCCGGGCGCCGGCTGCGAGGTGTTCTGCGGGAAAATCCCGAAGGACATGTATGAGGACGAGTTGATCCCGCTGTTCGAACGCTGCGGCACCATTTGGGACCTGCGCCTCATGATGGACCCCATGACGGGCGCGAACCGCGGCTACGCCTTCGTCACCTTCACCACCCGCGACGCCACGCAGCGCGCCGTCCAAGAGGTAACGCACACGGACACGAGGCACACCTGCCACACATGTCACGCATACATGTGAAACACAAAACATACTCGATGTCTCATACACTTTTACAAATATTCAAAACGCACCATTAATTAAAAAGAAATAACTCAAAATTTTAAGTTTTAGAGCTATCATAATCAACTTCTAGATGCGATAAAAATGATGCCTTTACATGACCATTGTTCTGTTGTTGTCTTTTACCTTAAGATATTGAAATTATTTCAGTACAAAATATTATTTGAATATGAAAAATTAATATTTGATTGATTTCATAAAAATGTATTTCTATGATGGTTTAATCTCTTGCTATGTTGTCTATAACATGTAAACCGTTTTATTAACTTTTTACGAATTGCAATTATATTATATTTCAATACGTGTCAACCTTTGCATGGATTTTCTCTACAAATTTAAAGTTTTGAGGTTTGTTTTTAATAAAGGTGTAAATATGTGATATGTTTGTGCTCGAGACGGTGGTGATGTCAGACGAAAAAATATTCATTGTAAATTTTATAATGATGCGGTTATTGAGTTAAAAAGGGTAAAATTCAATGTATGCAAAAAATGTTTTTGATATCTTAACTACTGCTAAAGTTTTAGGTCATTCATTTTTTGCGACCTAAATTTGGATGAATGCGAACGATGCCACGTATCCGTTCCATTTCGAAATGTTCGTCATGACACAAGAGTTGCTCGCATTGCCGCTATCTCGCACAACGATGTAACATAAGAAGTAGTCGACACAAAGATCGGTGTCATCGAAGATTATATCGAGAAGTTGTAAAAGGAACCTTTATGAGTGATCGCAAGAGCGATAACGGAATTGGGTGGGCCGTTGGCACCTATCTTTCTGTGACACATGGATGTTATCACTCCGAATAATGTGCCAGTTCAACTGTGCACAGTGTTTATCGCAACACCTAAACAGTGTGGTCTGATTCCCGACTGCGTTGCTACGGGCCGGACATTGCCTGCGCTTGCGCATCGCAATATTTAAATTCGATGAAAATATTTTAATTCAAGTAATCTTATGGATTAATTATGGTTCTACCATCAATCCATCTTAATAATTTTATAATAACATAAACAAGTGGTAGTAGTGTCTTTGATTAAATGTTTGTATGTCTGTTTCTTTTTCACGCTCTTGAATGAAACTATTACGAAAAGTGGCTTAGAGTATTATATTGTCAATAATGGATATAGGAATCTCCAAGCCTAAATCAATACTATTGAATTAACTATTATGAATGAATTTTGGTATATATGTATTTTGGATAATGTGCTGAATATGTAATATTTTCCATGTTGGATAATGTGATAATTTTCGCAACACTGTAATAATTATTTTTAAATACTATTAGTAAAGTCTTAATCAAAGTATTCTAAATAATTAAGTCTGACATCGCAGTCGGGGTCAGAAAAGGCAATTATGCCATCCAGAATTCTCAGTACGATTAATTGGTTACACAAAATTGTAACAAAATCTCTAAAAGCTAGCGAATTGTTGATGAAATAATTGGTGTATAAAATTTGATGCAAAATTTATTCTAATTTGACGTCTACTTTCCAGGTGAATCGTCGAAATGTATTGAGTATAATCCCTTGAAAGAATAACAAAAATCACACAGCACTTAGATGCCTATGTTTGGTGGCTTCATGGTCTTTAACAATGTGATCATAGGGGAGAAATTATCATTAATTTATTTGCCTAAAGTTGGTAAAAAATATTCGAGTATTTAAAAAATAATAAATGTTCTTATTGGAATGAGTAAAACATTACCCTAAAAGGCTTCTCGTCCAGCAATTATAGAAATGGAGAACCAAAAGTCAGGGTTTTGTACAGTAAAGTAAATTTATAGCATATGTAATAAGGACAAAAAACACCTATGCAAAGAAATAATAAATAAAATATACATAAGATACCTACATAGATAAATTTTCTTATTTCACAAAAATGTGGCATTTGTAATAAATTATTTTGTTGGTACAATTTGTAGTGAAGCACCCAATATTTTACGGTAACAATATTTTGTAGCTGGATAATATTATGTGGATGATTTCTCCCCGCTTATGAATGAAGCTGCAAATCATGGCCACTTGCAAAAATACTAGTCATCATAATTATCAGCCAGTAATTTTGCAAGTTCCCAATCATTTGCCTGTCAAATATATTTACAGTCACACTTGGGATATAGATTTAAGCTTCTTTTATCATTTAAACAGCATGATATTAATATCCCACTGACGACGGCCAACCGCCTCTCTCGGTCTCATACAATTGGACGTTTGTCACTTTGATACTCGTGTTGATTTGCGAATGGACGCGGTTGGCCACCGTCACACTGACTTATCACATGACTGTGTAAATGTGCAATCTTAACCACAAACTGATCTAGCCTCGCTTGTCCTGAGATATCATCCCGTTCTTACTGTTGCACCTCGTTCAATTTTAAGTTGCTTTAATTATTTTTTTGTTAATTTTTATTTTATTTTTTGTTACCATCACACTCGTACTCGCTTCTTTTTATTTTCACTTCATCAAACGGTCCACTTACAGGGTTAACTTTGAATTGGCTTCGAAAGTTCTCCAACTGAGAATTTAATATATCTCAGGCTCTCCTCTTTGCTCCGTACAACACTCTCGGCTTCTCATCCAAAGTTCAGTTAACTCATCACGATTGGCTCTAACCGTCATCTCGTCACCGCTGCGTCATCGCTCCGCCACCGCGTCGCGTTCTACCGCAAACGTCTATCGCGTGTTCTACCGCATTGCGCCTCCGACGGGCTTCGATCGTCGCGTCGCAGTACCGACCCGACCCGGACGGATCCGTTCCCAAATCACATTTTTTCAAAATTGTTCCCTTGTTATTTTCCCACAGCTCGATAATCACGAAATAAAACCTGGGAAGACTCTGAGAATTAAGATTAGCGTACCGAATCTGCGACTTTTCGTCGGCAACATTCCCAAGTCTAAAGGCAAAGAGGAGATACTGGAAGAGTTTGGTAAATTAACAGGTAAAGTGTCACTCGAATGAATTAAGGAGTTATAGAATTGTCGGGTTGAGTGCGTGGGGCTTGGTGTGGACCGCTGAGGGTGCCCCGCTTGCGTCCCGCTTGAGTCCCTTCCCCGCCCCGCTCCCGTCCCGCCGCCCCCGCCCCCCGCGACCGCCTCCCTCCCCCGCCTGCTCCCGCGTCTCTCCAGTCATTGGGCCCGGACGCGGTCGCCGCAGCGCGACCCGGCCCCGGCCCCGGCCGCTGGCTATTCTCCCTCGAATTGTTCTTGCAGCTGAATGATTATGAAATTCGAAAGGGGAAAAAGATTGGCGTAACAGTTTCTTTAACAATCACCGGTTATTCGTGGGGAATATCCCTAAGAATCGAGATCGGGACGATTTGTTTGAGGAGTTTTCTAGGCACGCACGTAAGTCCTTGTCGAATTCATAATAAGTGCTATTCGGTTGATGATGTTTTGTATGACGGGGGCGCGCGCCGGGCCGCGGCGACGGGCGGCGCGGCGCGTGCGCGCGAGCGACGCGCGAGTGACGCGCGAGCGGCCCGGCGCGCGCGGTGTGTCTAACGATTAATGCCAGTAGATTGCGAACCGAGTGTTAACCCGACTATTGGCCTCTGCCTCGAGAATGCTCACTGGTAATGACTGGAGACTCTTGCTGTTGTTCTCTAGACTAGACTTCTTCAGTGCCGTATATGTTATTCCTGAAATAAGTTTGATTTGCTTCGTATTAGTAGCGTTGAATGTGCGCGCCGCGGGCGAGGGGAGCTTATTTAAGTTAGCGCGCATGTCGCCCCCGACCCCCGCCCGCCTTCTCTGACCGATGTGGTGTGCTTGCAGCCGGACTTGTCGAAGTTATTATATATAGTTCGCCCGATGACAAGAAGAAAAATAGAGGATTTTGTTTTTTGGAATACGATTCTCACAAAGCGGCGTCGTTAGCTAAACGTAGACTGGGCACCGGTAGAATAAAGGTACGGTCTAAAGGCTTTCTCTATGTTTCTTGTGACCTGACTGTGCGCAGACCCGTGTTATCAAAGTGATTTTCTCTCTTTAAGGTCTGGGGCTGTGATATAATTGTGGATTGGGCTGATCCTCAAGAAGAGCCTGACGAGCAAACTATGAGTAAAGTAAGTAACGTTATAGCCGCTATATATGGAATATTTTTTCATAGTGATATGACCACTGGAGTCACCGTATAAATATCCATTAGAGAGTCATATGGAAAGATGAGATTAGGCGAGAGATTTAATAATTATCGATATTTGTGATGTTACTGCAATAAATAGGTTCCTGGACAAGACGATGATCGGATGTCATCGGCCCATTTTGAAAATGGTTACTCCACCATTACGAGTGAGATGAAAGCTGGGGCCTCGAATTTAGGGCCGTCCAAGCTGCATTGCAGAATTATCCTGATAATTTTTTGCGACTTGCTTATTAGGCAAATAAAAATGGGTTAGCTGCGGATCTGCATGAACATTTCCATTGCAGGAAAAATAACTGACTATATTTAGCGATTCACCTTTATTTTAGTATGTTGTATTGTTTTCTTTTTCTATCAGGTAAAGGTATTGTATGTAAGGAACCTGACGCAAGACATCACCGAAGAAGCCCTGAAAGAAGAGTTCGAGCACTACGGAACCGTGGAGCGTGTCAAGAAGATCAAGGATTACGCGTTCGTGCATTTCGACGACCGGGACTGCGCTGTCAAGGTGACTTATACAAACTTTGCCTTTAATGATAATTTATTACGTCTTATTTCAGATGAGATTGAGAGATTTCTGCACGGATTTGCCTTTGTAAACTTCGGATCTTTACTCCCGCTTAAATTATTATATTTCCTGGATAAAAAAACTTATGTTCATCTCTGTTTAACCTACATATTATGTATCACATTAATATGGTAATTGTTTTATTCCGAAGACATTGAAAAACAAACTTTAGTAGTTAGTATGCGTCTTGGAATAATTGGATTATTACCAAAAGGCTCTGTATCTAGTATGGAAATCTGAATGTTTATACCTGATATTCTTTGTTATAGATTTTAAAACGACGGTTAATTGCTCTTTAATGCGATGATTCTGTAACTTAATATCCATTCTTTTACCTTATCCACATTCTTGTCGTCTTACTACTCTCTAGTTGTAGTAGTAAGACGACACTGTAAAGTGACTGCGCAGCTCGTCACACATATATAAATAAATATTATTTGCACGCTGATGTGGTGGGCCTAGGATACCCAGGTCGATGTTAACTTCCACCACGAAGTTAAAACACTGTTATGGGGTGAAAACTTGTAATAAAATCACTTATATACGAAGGCGTTTGCCTTCGGCTACAATCTAAACTGAAGAAGGACAAAAATGCAACTACAATGTTGCAAGTTATAAAAATAAATAAAATTTTATGTTGGTATTGCCAACAGTGACTATCATTATCCCAGCGTTAAATCTCGATTGCGTTTGGAGCATCTGCCCCAAAAGCCCAGGTCCGCTTCCCGCAGACTTCGGCATTGTGAGATAATTGATACACATGTTATTCTTCTTGACGTTAAGCCAGCATTTCTTGGGTCCTACCCCTTCGAGAGGATTCTGGCGGCCACAAGACTAGATATTTGTTCCTTACATAAATAGCTGCTTTACGTAAAAGGTGGTCGTTTCAACGTAGGCAGTAGGTAGGCAGGTATTCTTGCAATTTGTCCGCTATGTGACGGATATGAAGGCTACCGTGGATGCGAGAGTTCCTATCGCGGTACTTCCGCGTTACTCCCGCGTGGAACTCTTCTGATGAATCTAAACGCATGTTACCCATATGTATATCGGTTTATTTATTTATTCATTTTGACATAATTGAATATTGCAGGCGATGCAAGAGTTGGACGGCAAGGATGTAGGAGGTGCTCGCCTCGAGGTGTCGCTGGCTAAACCTCCCTCCGATAAGAAGAAGAAGGAGGAGATCCTACGTGCGAGGGAGAGACGTATGATGCAGATGATACATGGTCGCGGGGGGTAAGCTCATTTTAACCTCTTACTAACCGAATTAATGATAAACTTGAGAATATTCTTCTTGCATCTTTTTAGCTCTGGTGAAATTGAGAAGACGACACGCGATGTTCCGTGCAGTAAAGAATAAAGAATGTAATTTCCTGAGGACGGGCGGATTACAGTATACCACCATAACAACCTTGAGATGTAATCCGATATTAGTGGCCAGGTTCCTGTCGGATGTCTGGATTCTTTTTATCTCGTGTTCCCTTAAACAAATTAAATCATTTTTTTTAAGTGCAATGAAATAAGAACCCATACGGCTGCAAAAGTCAAAATGTTTTTAGATCGATCACTGAAAATTGAGTTTTGAAAATTCCTGCAATTTGATCCATTTTTATGCCAAATTTAGGTAATAGGACATTTTGGACTATCATTCTTATTACATGCTGTTTAGTGTTTGGCTAACTTGTTTTTACATTTTCGTAACAAAATTTTATGCCTAGCCCAATTTTTCTGACCGCAATCAAAATTTTTTGGAGAATATTTTCCCAATCTGGAGACCCCGAATTTAAGGGTCATGTACATTTATTAAGATAGGTGTCAGACAGACCCCAAATCTGCTATCTCAATCAAGTCCAGGTGTTCTTAGCGTCATAACTATTATGTTGGGGCCTAGGAGTAATCTTTTGCAGGAAGTCGCGTCAATTTAAAGGGATAAGCATAGCATGCGGCATTTGCCTCAATTTGGCCAGGACTTATAACTTGTTAATAATCTATAATAAATCTTAAGAATAGCTTTGTCACTATCAAGGTTTGTGTTTAGTTAGTTTGTATTTATTTTCAGGTCTTCAAAAATTATTTGTATAATTTTCGCCGCCATTCCGTTCCGCCGTTTCAAAATGCCTCCTATTATCATTTTGCCAATTTTACTAGGGATCTTCGAAAATGCACACTAGTGTGTCTAGTACTAACTATGGTCAATAACGATTGCTAAATCCTTATGTTATGAAAATATAGATTAGACTAACTTTAATTATGTGATAAATTTATGGTCATTGATTTTGATCAGTCAGAATATAATTAGTTAACTTAGGTCATACTTTAGCTCGAATTACTTATCGGTGTTTTTTGAGGAATATTAATGCTGTTTTTGAAGTACTTGCTACATAAATAAATAATAACATTTACTTGCTGTACTTCTCTGCTCCGTTTGAATTAAATTTAGGATTACCATAAATAAATATGGATATGGTAGTCTCGCGAGAGATCGTAAATTAGGAGTAAGTTGGCTGGGAGTGACATGATAGTGTAACGTGTGTATTGACGTAACGTTTAGATTTGATTGGTGCAGCTGCTCGCCCGTCCACGGCGGGATGCGCGGGCGCACGCCGCAGCCCACGCCGCGGCCCGCGCAGCAGCGGCAGGACTATGGTGAGTGCACGCCATACGCGACACTAACACACACACATACACACCGACATTCACACAACGACAATGCAAGAGGAAGGCGTGGCCGTTAGGCAAGTTCGGGACGGGGTATAACGACATTTCTAAGAGTAAATTTCAAAATCTTGGAATTTTTATTGGCATATTATGATATGTTCTGTATGTCATTGACGTTTGAAACAAAATCTGATCTAAGCGCTATCGAGTTGCTCTGCACGGGAGGAGTATCTTGTACATCAATGCATGAAATATTTAGTCATTACTTTTTCATTTTGTACTTTTAAATGATTCTTATTTTCGAATATCGTTACGACGATTACCTTTCAAGCGTTGACGTATATGAAAATTTACACCACATCTCGGCGTCGTATTCGCCCAGCGTCTACGTTTTCCTAACACGGATACAGCACTTGGAACGATACGAGAGGTAGGTGCAGTGAGTCGTATTCTTTCTCAGTACATTGAAATTCAACGCGTTGGTGACTTTATAACAAGTGAAATACCTCTCGACCACCTATCTCCGGTTTCGTCCCGTCTCACACACAGAAACATGATGTGAACACGGTGTGGTCTCCACGCGCACACTCGCACATTCCGCTACTTATCCCCTACTAACAAGATGGCCGTTACTATACACTCGCCGGTAATCCCACGTTTTCTAGTGTTGCTATACGAAATTGCTTAGTTTGGACGAAAGTAGTGTATCGTTAAGGCCTCACTACATACTTCATTAACGCTACAGTCTGGGCTAGTGATTAATAAAGCATAGCTTAGGACCGACGCATGGTTTTGAAGTATTTCAAACCTATTGAAAGGGACCCCAAACATTGTTCATTGAATCGTAATAACAACATTAACTGATGATGCATGCTTCGTTTCGCATTCATTTATATCAATCATATCTTGGAAATAGATTTCACTGAACATATAAAATAGAATGGCCTGTCTGAAGACTTCAAGACAATTTTCAACTTTCGGCCAGCGATCGAGATGATTAGATCGAAAAGTGTTCAGTGCGCTTCAATATTTATTTACACGTTACATTAAGGCAGAGTTCGGTGGTGGGCCCAGATTTTTAGACCGATTAAATTATCGAAACAAAACAACTACAGACATGTCCAAAATGTAATGAGAACAAAATTAATAAAATGGATGCATGCGGTTTTCGTGTGTTTGTATATGTGTGCGTGGTGTGTAAGTGTGTGTGTTTGTCAAAACAGAAAATAGTTTGCTTAAATTGGTTGAAGAGTGAAGTAGAAGTTCGGAGTGCGCAGTAGGCGCCAGGTGTTGGAACTAACCGTATGCCGTGTGCCTACCCCAAGTGCGAAGTGACATCAGCATGCGTTCACTTGTAATCTTTTCCCGGTACGAGTGTCGTGGAGGCTCGCAACCCGCTAGCCCACAAAACGGTAGCTTGTAAGTTAGAGATAGTATAGCTTAGGCTTACCCTTAAAAAGGCCTGTGTTGTGTGTTTATAGATTATGATTACGACTATTACGGGTACGGTGATTATCGAGGTGGCTACAATGAGCCGTTTTACCGGTACGATGAGTTCTATTTTGATTACGCGGGGCCACCGCAACCGTCCGCCGTCCGCCAGCCTCCCAACAGACCGCAACCGGTGGGTCCCCACACACACACTCACTAATGTTATCACTTAATTACTAGTCACTAGTCGCTGTACTCATCATTGTTCTATCGATTTTTTTTGATTTGCCAAATTTTTTATCATCTATATTCTTTTTTTTTATAATTAATACTGTTTGTTTATACCAATCCTCGAATGGAATTAGTGACTCGGTAAAGACGGTAGTGTGTAGGCCTGACGGTGGTGATTGATAATATAACGATAAATGACGAGTGAGTTGTTGAATTGCGAGCGAGTGGCGGTTGTGACGCGTGGTTGGGTGGTGGGGCCGACGCGTCACACCGCGGCCTCGACAGTGGCGCGAGTGCGACTGTTGCCGGGAAAAGTGTTAGTGGGCGCTAGGGGTGGCTGTCGGCCGATCTCACCATCAGGTCTATATGGCTGAGGCCACTCCCACTAACATGCCCCCCCTATCACCTATAGCGTGTTGTTTTCATTTGCCTTATAATACATGTACCGCTTCACCTTCACTTGCACTTTTCATAGAATTTTGTCACCTCTCCCGGGCGTTACTCTCAGCCTGTGTTCCATACATCTATATATCTCACTTAGTGCTTGGCTTTGCTTCTTTCACTAACATGTTATTGTTATGCTTTTGCTTTCACCTCGCAACCAGCGAGGTGGAATCGCCTCCAAACAGCTTGGGACGCTCGAATAACTTTGTAATAATTTTCTCGTTGTTGCAACGAGGTAGAGAATATGTTGAGAAGACTTACTGACCCGCTTGGTAAATGCCTCACCTAGGACGACGAGCTCGGTATCGGGCCCAACTCGCTTTACTACGATCTAACCGGAGGCATTCAGGTACCCACAGGATTTCGAAATTTATCATCAAACTATTATGTTAGTGACTGTATTATCAATTGTTTAGATGTTATCGATATTTAATATTATTATTACTAGGTATGTGAATTTTAGATTTGGTGTACTATTTATTTTGTTGTATAGTATCTATATTCTGTGTATCTTCTAGAAATGCAATTTTTAGTTTATTAGTAGGGGTGTGCGAATAGCGTTTGAATCGAATATTAATATTCAATTCGAAATTAGAATCGAATAATTCGAATTATTCGAAATTCGACGAAAAATTCAATTAATAAAGAAAATAATTCGAAAAATTTGAATAATTCGAACAATTTACAAATTATCGAAATATCACTGAATTTTAATTGTTTCCAATTTGAATTCCATTACATCGTGTATCAAAATACATCTACTTCCGAATAATATACTTTTTGATTACAAATCAATTACCCGGGGAAAACAATTGCTCAAATATAATATATGTTCATTTCTGTCAGTAATATAAAAATAGAGTAGATAGGTAGTAGATATTAATATTGGCGAGAGATCTTTTCAATTAACTTTGGATTTTATAATTATTAAGTTCTGTTTGGAAAACTCGATAGGAAAAAGGGTTAACATGCAATGTTTTAATATATTCGATAATTTGCGAATAATAATTCGCGAGTTAATCGAAAAAAAATATATAATTCGAAAACTTGCGAATTTTTCAATTTTTTTCAGAACTTACCGAATAATTCGAATTTTTGGATTATTCGATTCGAGTTTGGAATCGAATACTAATATTCGATTCGGGACCAATAATTCGTATGTTCGAATTATTCCCACACCCCTATATATTAGTAAAGCTGATTAGGGAAAGTATTGAGTAGGTACCTGATTGTTTCGATGTTTTTATTTACTTACACAAATGAAAACTGTCACTATTTATTTAACGTTTTTCCTGCATATATCAGTGTCTTTTTGAAGATAAAATATTTGATTAATAGTTCTAATTTCGTTTTTGGATGTAAACATATTTTATCTTTGAAAAATAAACAGGTTCTTCACTTGCAAATAATTATACCATGGTTTTTTAATACTTTAAATAACAATCAAATCTGTTTTGTTTTTAATTATTATAATTATAAATTTTGTATTATTTTATTTTGGTGAACAATGAAATGTTATCTATCTATCTATTTGTACTGTGCGTCGATTTTAAATTATTTGCAAGTCTAGTCTGCATTACCTACTGTTTAAGTTTTCTTTTACAGCATGGTTTTCTTGAAATAGGTAGTTTTTAGTGAAGATTGAGTAGTTTGGATGAGCATGTAAATCAAATTTGTTAATAATGTTAAATTCTCCAACATTTAGCAAATTTAATTATTAAGAAAAATATATCTTGCAATGTGTCATTTGATTACTTTATTATTTTTGTGTCCAAGCCATTTTTGCATTTTTATTATTGTGGTTTCGAAATAGAATTTACTTATAAAATTGGAGAGATGTCAACCAAAAACAGTAAATGCTTCAAAATTAACTAAGGTTTTGACAATTGGGTACTATAGTGTAACATTTTTGTAATTATACAAATTACATGTATGACTGCATCAGTATCCTCTATTTTTAATTTTCTTTTTAATATTTGAGTGATGAATTTGGCCTGGTTATTTTGAAATACTTTAAAGTAGTTATATTAATGGTTAGAATTTATACGCATGGTAACATTATCTCGAAGTATACTCTCGTCTTAATTTATTGTTAATGTAATGTGGCAAATATTGTCCATACGCTTGATAAATCCCACACAATACAAGTCCTGCAGTCTTTGATATCAAATCAACATATTATTGTGCTCAATACGAAATCTTTGTCTAAAACATTCGGCCAATAAATGATACATTTTTACAGATCAAAATCTAACGTATTTAAGCTTCTGTATTTGGTCATGTATCCACACAATATTGTGTAGATCAGTGTTTTTCAATCTTTTTGAATACGCGACCCCTGTACAGTTGAAAAATTTTGGCGACCCCCTTGGGCCATAGATAGACAAAAAGTTAGTAATTTAAATTACTACGTTTATGTCTTTCCCTATTTTGTTACCTATATTCATTATAGGTAACAAAATAGGGAATATATAGGCCTACATTCTGCGAAAAAATGCTGATGATGATGCTAAATTGCCTTTCCTCTTATGCCGGCGGCCCCCCGAGCAAGGCTCTGCGACCCCCCTTGGGGCCGCGATCCACAGGTTGAAAAACACTGGTGTAGATTATGGACCAATCCAAAATGGTGCGCCGTCATTCCTACGGGACTTGTATTTATGTGATGTGTTGACATTGCCTGACGCCGCCTATTAGTAGGCGTGCATCCCAACGCAACGATAATGTTGCAACGATGTCATTGGCAGGTTGCGTTTATCAGGGGGCCCACTTGACTCGCGATAAACGGTACACGTTGTCAGCGATCTATTTCTATTCGTATATTATTGTAGGGGCGGATATTTAATAGGCCATTGCAGCGATACCCTATATCGTCTAGTCGTGATAAAAATGGCTTCCAAAACTGATAATGTTGTATTGTTTGTCAAGTCTCAAGTGGGTTTTTGTGATATACTTATGTAGACATCCGTCTTACGTTCCTCCACGCCCAATTGACGTATCCATAAGTGCAGTGGGATAACAGTATTAGAAGTAAAAACATTTAGGAAGTACATTCGACGATATAGTATAATTTTCTGTTGTAAAAAAAATGTAACACATTTTTTTACTCAATTTATAAATTAGAATTTAATTGAGTTGAGTAAAATCATTATACAAGCCAGTTTATAGATTGGCTTGTATAATAATTTAGATTCACTTTGGTTATCCTGGCCATAGCTCTGACTTACGGGTACCCACCCATAAGTCAGAGCTATATTTTACTATCCATTGCTTACTACTGGTATATAAGAAGAATAGTAAAGAATAACTTGTTACTCACTGACCTCTATTATTATCATTGACTGGTTGCTGCCTATACATGACAAGCATGCGCCAGTTGCGACATTCTCTGAAAGTAATGTAGGTTAGTTGAAACATAAGTAATTTTTAGTTTATTGGGACTTTCGCGCTCAGCGTCTTGACTATCAGCACAAACATAGAGTGACAGCAGCCTGTCCAATGGTAATAATAGAGGTCATGGTATTCTGTAATGCCACTGCACTGTGCCGGCGATTGGGTCGCGGTGGGCCGTTGCGCGTGAGTGACGTTGCGGCGCGGTGGCCGCGCGGTGGTCTCTCGCAGGCTGGGTCATGTGGGACGGGCGGGCGGTGGGCGCGGCGCGCGGCGCCGGCGGCCGCAGCTGGGGCCCGTGGTGGTGTGCGGCGCGCCGCGCGTGGCCGCCGCACGCCCAGCGCCATGCGTGGCAACCCGCGCGCCAAGCCAAGTTTACCAGGTCAGTTGTCCATCCACTCTTCAGGATTTCAGCACAAGCATAAATTTAACGACTGCATTCCGTGTGCCAAATGAAGTTGGAAAAAATGCTTGTGATTTGGTGAAAATCCGTAAAATTATTTATTGGTCTTTTTTTTGCCTACTTCTGATGATATCGCACTTGGAATCACATTATGTTGACTATTTCTTCATTTGCAACAACTTTTAATTTAAGCGTACGTAGTGGCATACTATATCTAAAAAGTTTTATGTCCGAAAACCAATATAATAGATTTGCTGCGATAAGCAGTTTGTGAACAATTTGAAGACGTAAAATTACATTAAATTGTTGAAGCTTTCCATAGGTACTGTTACGTGCTGACATACACAAAAGGTCACTGTACCGTCTTTTAACCACTTATACCAGTGTTCCGCAAACTATTTATGTTCAAGGTACATCTAAGAAAACGGAAATTTTGGGGGTACACCACAAAAAAAAAAAAAATTAAGTAACATTAATCAACATTTATTTATTAATCATTGAAACAATATTTACTATTAATCAACAAACCTAAACTTTAAATTGCAGCATAACCTTATTTTTCCGTTAATGACCACGGTACTCCAGTGTGCCGCGGTACATACTTTGCGGAACAAGGGCTTAAACTACTGATTCCAATTTTAGTATGGTTCAATAGTTTCTTTGTACCAAATTATGTAAATCCCTTACTTATCCCAAGAGATTTCTCATTACAAAATTCAAAATTTTCATACTACACTTAAAAGTTAAAACATTGGACTCTGTCTCGGTCAACTTTTAAATTAGCAACCCTTTATCCTAATCCTGACACCTTTCCGTTATTTTATTTCAGCATGTTTGATGGTTTGCGTCTAATTTGGATTACAATATTTTTTATATCGGTAAATATCCACTTCCTCTACCTTAATATCCTTAAACGTAATTGTGCCCCTGCCGAGGCCTGTCACCACAAACTTGGTTCGAAATTTCCGCGCTCTCCCCGAGGCGAGTCCTTTGTTTTGGTTGTGAAGTTTGTGGGCGGCCTTTCACTTTGGTGGCAAACAACGACGCGGCAATAGACGTGCAAGTAAAAAAGTGCCCATACCTAGTTGGCATGAATTCGGCAAATACTAACCAAAAGAAGCTTTACCTCAACGGGAAAGGGCATTAGTGATATCGTTCTTAACGGCTCGAAGCAGTCTCAAGCTTCTTTTAGAATTATATTTATTACGTAATGCATCTACAGAGACGTTACGGTATTTATAGTATCCACCTCAATAGCCTGGTACTTTTTGTCCTTATTTCTCACAATACACACAGTTCCTACACTAGCCGGGGCATAACCTTGGGTGCATTATTATGGTGCAGACAATGATAATCGCCGGCCAGTGTCACGCCACATTTATATTAAATTTATCAAGGGGTTTCTACGTGTTGGTCTTCCCATGGCCCCACGCAAGCCCTCCAAAAGACGGGCCATTATCATGGCCTGTGGTCTCTAGAGAGATGTAAAATCTATAAGTAATACATCTTTTGGCTTGTGTTAACCGCATCCGTGCCGATTAAAATGGGGACTTATTATGGGGTACGCATACTTAAGGCCCGGCGACCTTTTTCTCCCGACTGTCATGGTAAGTAGAACGCAAATTTTCTGAAACCGGCCTTTAGTACGCGTACTTGCTCGTACGTCTCTAAACGCTTAGACATTGTCTCAATGACGAAGATTTTAAATTATATTTCAAAGTTACTCGTTGGCCACCAAAAAAAACTTAGTTAATAATAACTCAGTTAATAATTTAGTTTAGTAATAGATAGTCCCTTTAAGTAGATAACGCATACTTTGAGTCTCTCTTGTGGGTGAAGTATGAGTATTGTCGCATGAATGATCTGGGGAAGTAATAATCTAGTTCTCGTCTGTATCTATTAGTCCTTTCGTTTGAATGTTAGCTAAACTCGGCGCCATTGACTGGTTTATTTTATTATTGGGCAGCGTCCCGTTGATGTTAGGCACGACGATGTTAATGTTAGGCGTTTGTGGTGTCGCAACAGGTAAACGTAAATACGACGGGGGTCAGCAGAACCAAGGGGGGGAGACGAAGCGGCGGCTGGGCGCGGCGGCGGCGGCGGCGTGCGGGTGGGGGAGCGCGCCGCTGCCGCAGCAGCCGCTGGGCAGCGCCGGCGGCGTCGGCGGCTAGGGCGCCGCGCGGCGGCTGCGGCGGCGGTTGCGGCGGACGCGCGCCGGTTGCGGCGGCGTCGGGCGACGGCGGCGGAGCCCCGAGCCCCTGTCGGGAGAACTACAAGCTGCGCAGGGGAGGCCTCGGGCTCCGCTCACGCCCACCACCCCGGGGACCGGACACCTTTCTTTCTATATATGTGTTTTTTTTAATTTGATTTTCAAGTTTTCGATTTTGTATCTCATCGATTCCGTAAAAATCTTAAAGTAGGACGTTATGAAATGTTTCGATTGTAAGTTTCCCGTTATGCTTATGTTTTCACTGTCGTATTAGCAGTATATATTTAATATATACCACTTTATTTTGAGTAGGGGAGAGGAGAGGAGAGGAGGGGAGGGTAGGGTGCGCGGGCGCGGTTGCCTGTTTGCGCCCGCGCGCTCGGGTCGCGGCGACCCGGACGACTCTGTTTTTTTTTAATACATGTTATTCGATATATTTTATTCCTGAGAACGCATTTTGCGATGTGATGTGTATTTTAGCAGTAATTATTATATTATAAGGAGTTTGACTGTTGTTTTTTTGACATACTTACAACTTAGGATAGTTGGAGAAGGAGAAGTGACAGAACAGAATGGAATAGACACCACCTATTGGCGACTCGACTGTAGCGATTACGGCTAAAATAAAACCACCCCTGTGACTCGACAACATTTCCCGACTGTGTTCCTGCTTTAGTTTTTTTGCTTTATTTTTTTATTACATAATTCCCTTTAAATCGATTAGTGTGAGAAAGTAGTAATGTAAAGTTCAGGATTTCTGTAATGTTTATTATTGCTGTACTAAACTTTTTTGTATTTCAACCACATAGCATGCCTGTTAAAACTCTGACTTATATCAATATTGTATCAGTTTAATATGTGGAATAAATTTGCAAAACTGTGTTTGCCTATTATATCATTGTTTCATTTGAAATAATCTCTATCCGTGCAGGAACGGAGAAGGAATACAATCTCCTGTCGTAAGAGGCAACAAAAGAACCCACAGCCAGGTGGTTGGTAGGGTATTTGCCCGACTGGATGGCTACCACCCCTGGTCGAGAGAATGCCGCCATAACAACCTTGTGTTGCGTTCCGAAATTAGTGACCACATTCCAGTCTCCCTTAAGAGAGCAGCAGCGGATTTGTAGCATCTTTAGTGTTGCAAATGTCCATAGGCGATGGTAACCGCTGTCCATCAAGTGGGCCGTCTGCCTGTCTGCTGAACTCCTGCAATAAAAAAAAAACTCCCTTTTGAAGTCGTCGTACATTAATGGCAGAGATACCCGCCTATGAATTGAAGAAATGCGGAGGCAGGTATAGCTTAGGATATATCCTGACCTAATGTCTGCGTGACCCGTACCACTTCGCTGGGCGTCATTAAAAATAAGCTTTTTTTTTTAAATACAAGCTTTTAAGATCCTGGATATCATGTAGCAGCAGATTGCTAGCCAAGACAAGTAAAACGAGCCCAAACACGACGGGCCTATCTTGTTTAGTACAGAATTTCCTATGGCCACCTTCCGACTCCATCATCAGATCAGCTCCATGGTACCATATCATATCATTGTCACGTGATATACTACGTATGCGTGGAAGATTTCAGCTCAACTGGAAACCGGGAAGTTGGTCCAACTTGCAAGATTCCACCCGAACTTCATACATACATAGCTACATCCATTGCAAGTTAAATAAAAGCTTGTAAAATAGACGTGCACACTGGTGGGTAGGCGGTTGGGTATTAGCCCGTCTGGATGGCTACCACCCCTGGTCTAGGACATGCCGCCATAACAACCTTGAGCTGTGTTCCGGCATTAGTGGCAGCACGTTGATAGCACCTTTGGTGTTGCAACTGTCCATAGGCGATGTTCGCAACTCATCGCATATATTATTTCTATAAATAAATATTATAAACGCAAAAGTTTGTAAGAATGGGTGTACGAATGCCTGGATGTGTTTGTTACTCTTTCACGCAAAAACTACTTAATGGATTTTGATGAAACTTTACAGTAATATAGCTTACACATCAGAATAACACAGACTGTAATTTATAAACATACTAGCTGTCCCGGCAGACGTCGTCCTGCCCGGAAAAGATTCAATCGATATTTAACAAAAAAATAGGGGTTAATCGTAGAGGAATGAAAATTTAGGGTTATATGTATATATGCGGTATCATAAAAAAAAATCCAAAATTTAAAAAAGTTAGGGCTGGACAACCCTTATCACTTAGGGGTATGAAAAATAAATAGTAGCCGATTCTCAGACCTACTGAATATGCATATAAAATTTCATAAAATCGGTCAAACCGTTTCAGAGGAGTATGGTAACTAACATCGTGACATGAGAATTGTATATATAAAATGATTAGATGTAACATCGAGTTATACGCTACGGTCTGTACAGTTTTGGCAATAAAACCCATGATTTACGTTAAAGTCGTGTATTCAACTATGCGGTGGTGCGTGGAGGTGGTGCGCCCGTGGCGGCTTGAGGCGCGTCGTCATACGGTGTCCGGGGGCGCGGCGAGGCGCGCCGCGGGCGGCGGCCTGGGGGGCGGAGGGGGCCGGCGGCGGCGGCGCGCCCTCCGGCGCCGGCGCAGCCACGCCGCGGCGCCGCCCCCAGCCCCGCGCCGCCCACGCCGATCGCCCACCACCAGGCGCCCGGGGACGACGACGCCACGACGCTAGTGCCCTCGCCTATAACCACCCCCACGGTGCTGTGGTTTTCACACATTTCGAAATCCAGTCGGCATGCATATATAGGGGTGTGGACACTATACAATAAAACCTTGACAAATAATAGAACATTTTGTCATCTTAATTTTTCCAATATGAGAAAATATTTTAATAAGTATTTAAAAACAATAAATGCGTCCTTTTCGTATACAAAGTTATGACGTCAAAACTTTGTACTCATACAAAATCTATGAAGTTGAAACACTAAGATAATCAAATGGAACTAAATTGAGTTGACTGTCCACTACCCTATTGCCCCTGAGAGTGTCAAGCTAGGCCTAGCACATTATTTGGTAGGTGGCACTTTAGTTGCACGCCTAAACATTAAGCAAGCAGAAACTCATATCTTCTTACGTCTCCATAAAGTTACCATTTGGTTATCAGCCGTGTAATTGACCTTGTATCTACAACCCCAGGCTATATGTAGACTAGAACTATTTTGATTTTTTTAAATGTAGTGATATACTTCTCTAATGGGTTGATTTTCCAATCAAGGTATAAAAAATATTTATAGGATAACAAGTAACATAGGAAATTCAAAGTCACGGTTTTAGGAATACATTTAAATGTTTCATTTATAAATTCAATCTGCTTTTAATTTGGCAGAAGTGATAATTGAAAAGTCAACCCTGAATAGAACGGATTCCACTTTCTTTTATGGGTGTGTATTATGTACGATCTATAGTGAAATAGAATCTAATTTTAATATATAGCTAGAGAGCTAGAGAACTCAGAATTTTGCCCAATTACTCTCAAACTTTGTACCTACGTGAGGTGGGGACTAGCTAAGCCCAATAGCGGTAGACTTAGTGATGCGCAGGTGTACCAGGTACAAAAATTGTTGAACTTCGAAAGTATTCCAGTAAAGTTGCCGTTTGTATATTTGAAATTATATTATTATTATAATTGAATAATTAAAAACTGAAGTATACAATGTCCGATTTTCACTGGCTCTCTAGCTAATAAGTATTACAAGAAGATCGCAATTGTAATATGTTCGTACTTTTCAGTATAAATCGTATAGATATTTTTTTATCTAGCAACTTTTAAATTTTGTTTAAAGTTAAATTTTATAGTTATTTTTTACAACATGCAACATTTATTTAATTTTATGGTTTACATGAAGCTGTGATTTATCCATGGTTAAGCAATGGTTGATTCACTAGACCTTTGCAAAGCAAACTCAATATGTAGATACACAAAAATCAAATTGTGATTAAATTTATACCTGTGAAGGAACAATCATTCTTATGATATTCTACAAATATTTTTTCTATTTATTATATATATATCCTCAAGACTATAAGTAGAATACTGAGCCTAGATCACCGTCTTCAATGGGTAAGGTGTCCAGAAGGCTGGTTACATTTCCTCGCTGGATCGCCATACTGATCCCTTGTCCGAGGTAGGCACCAGCCCTCAAATCACTTGAGGAATCAATGGAGTGGGTGTGATAAATGTTGGTAGAGGCTCATGGCGTTAGGACCCCAAGGTCCAAGCGCTTCAACAGCAAACGGCATAAACACATATCTAACTCTCTCTGAGGGTTGCACGTTTGCGCCTCTTGAGTGATTCAGCCGTTTCCGCCGCCGAACCGGCCGATCTAGACATATTTGGTAAATGGGATGCGGTGGAATCTACAAATTATATGTTTTTCAAAATATAATCGAATCTATAAAATCGAATTGTGATTTCATTGTTTAAATGTAGAATATAATAAGAATAGAATAGAATTTTTGACAAACCTTTATTTATGTCCTATATACATATAAGAATCTCAAAAAAAAAACTAAAGACGCCACAAACTACTTAAAAGAAGGTTCTGGGTCTTTTATGGTTGAAGGTTCTGCCCTTACCTATAATTTGTCTCTGACTTGCCAAAATCAATAGGCAAACAGACTCGTAAAAATCTCTCCAGTAATAAATATTAAACGAATAGAAAAAAAAAATTATGGGAACTACATATCGATACGATAAATCTAATATTATTCCCCTAGATTTTCTCATTCTATTCGTTTAGCGCTAATGCTACTTATCTAGGGGACTTTAATAAAAGTATTAAAACCCATAAATAGATCAAGAACCTTCAGACGCACCAAGCTGATAGACAATGAGAAGCAAGCGAGAAGGAGCAGTGTGAAATGTCGCAAAGATAGATAAGGGGTACGGGGTTATCGGGGCCGCGCGGTGACGTGACGGTGGTGTGGCGTGGTGCGTGGACTCACTTGCCCGGTCAGTGCGGGGCGGCTAGGGCTAGCGCGAGCGCGACGATGGCGGCACGCGCCGCGTTCCGCCCGCAAGCCGCGCCTGCGCACACCCGCTTACGCGTCACCCGACACACCGGAGGCAGGCCCAAGCCCCGCGACAAGCCACTTTCTGACAGTTACTCCCACTCCATTATATTATCCGTATTCAACCCCAATAATATCCCCACGCCGAACGTAAACTTTTTACATTTGCTACCCTCGTCCTTAAGAATGCGTTAGAAAAAATGCTCCCCACCCTCCACTATAAACTTATTTATTGGTGATTCGATATGACTTGTAACGTCCATATTAAATGTTTAACTTTTGTAAAAAATAATATCTTTTGTTGCGTTTGAAATACAATTCCTCAGCATAGCAGGTATATTTTATTATTACAATTTCTGCATACAATACAATCACCCATAAACAGTAAGTACGTAAGGTACAAGGAATAGTTTGGACATCATAAATATCAATTTTAAATGCGTCTTAATTTTATATCTTTACTCTCTAATATTTGTACAGGAAATGACTAAGGTTTCGGATTCAAAACACGAGTGTAGATTCCATATTAGAAGTCGTAAAATCTTTAAAAAATCAAACTGTCAGAAAATGTCGTCAAGTTAAATAGCTTCAAAAAAGTGCCCCGGGCCCATAGTGCGATGACTCAATGCAAGCTTTGTCCCATTGGATACGAATCTAATAAGCAATGCTTTCACAATAGCACAAACAAACAAACGGAACAACAAAACAATTTTAAAACGAACTCTCGTGAGTCATCACATTATTATATGACAAGAAAAAGGAAGGAAATCTAATGAAATCGATTTAATGACGTGATGTTAATTCAATTTACTTTTGATTGATGTTTAGAAACGCGGTATAAATCTGTGTATACATTAAACGTATCTTCAATGACAATACTTTTCAAGCATGCTTGTAATAATGCAAACACTGCCTTAGTAACAAGGAAGAATAGAATAGAAGAAGTACAACGGAAATTGAATCTAATAAGAAATTTAATAACAAGAAAGACAGAAGCTAACAAAGAAGTGTAGAGAACAGAGCTTTAGTTTTCAGATTTGAAAAGACATGATAAAATAAAAACGACCGAACAAATAAAATACTTCCGATCTTAGTATTTTAAACATTAATTATTTAAAGGGTATGGGATCGCGTTAAATAAAAAGAACGGTAATCTTGCAACATAACAATATATTCCGCTAATTCCAACAATATTGTTCTGAACATCATCTAAACACGTAGGTATTTCTATACATTAATACATTAATGACATCCTCCGAGACAAAGATTGCATTGAATCGTCATATACTGAGAAAAAGTACAGTGAACATAATATTATTCATAATCATTTAGTTATAGTTGTTAATTATTACTACTGTGAATTTTAAATATGTTTTACATCGATATAGAAGTTTTAAAGCTGGAGTAAGCAGCTGCGAAGCTGCAGTATAACTTTGGCATACAGCATATTCCAAGCTTGGACAGATGCTACTCGCGCGGCCAATTTGTCCATAAAACTTTAAATTGTATATTATTATAAGTTTTGAAGTATGCGCATCGATTGTATATAGTAACGGTGCATGCATGCACTGACGGCCGACGAGTATTAGAGCTGACTCATTACACTTGTCATCATCAAAGTTCTTATGTGAAATTAAAACTACTTTACATCTAAAAACTTTTTTATATAAAATTGGATCTAATAAGACCTATAATTAGGGTTGCCAACTATTTTTAAGAAAAGTAACGTATTACATTTTTTAAGTAGGGAAAAAATAAAGTATTTGGAAGAAAAAATCAAATTTTATTTATTTCCTTTCTTTGAGACACTATTTTAGTTTGCTTGTAGCACACCTTAACAACTTTTTATTATCCTTAAATTTTTGGAACCTATCTTTACATTCTTCAATTTAAATTGAAATAAAGGATCCACTCATTTTTTTTATTAAATTTATATATTCTCGCCATTTTAGAGTCATTACTGAATAAACTCTTTCAGTGAAAGCTGGATCTATAACAGTTCAGCAATAACTCATATAAATAGAGAAAAACATTGGATATAGAGTATTTTCAGATAAGTACTTTATTTTTATGCAAAAGTGTAAAGTGTGGTTGGCAACCCTACCTTTAATGGCAATTATTTTAGAAAGGACCCCTGCGTGCGTTAGTCCAAATAAAACACGGCCACTTGCTTAACAACTCACCCTTTGCAACTGGAGACCAGGACCAAGGTCTAAACGGTGACCACGTGGTTTACGTCCTACATAACTTCCATTAAATACGTAAGTTTGAAATATGTGAAGAAATATATCATGGTGAAACTTGCACATTGATTTTGTTAAAAATGAATCCTTTTAGTTTTCTTTTTGGTATTTCTTCTCAAAAATCGATTTATAGTTAAGCACACTTTACACTATGGATTAGTGTACAGTTTATAGTACAGTGTACACTTTATACTTGTATTTTTTTAATACGTTGATTTAATTGTTGACTAAGAAATATGATTTTTCAGAAATCTATACCTGAATTGCCAAAGAAAGAAAATTTATTTGCCAATTCAGGCACATTTTGAAACTTTATAAAGATACCTACACTGTTTCTTTTGTATGAGTTATTTGTGTTTTTGTGACACCAATAGAACAAGCCTTTTATGTAAAATAAAAACAAAAAAGTAAATCAACGTAATATTTGTTAGCGAATAATATTTGCAAATGCCGTAGCGTCCTCTAGCGTGACATTTAATTATTGAGTAACAACTGCAATAAGACTGTATTTTACAGTAATGAAATAAGAGATGGCGCTACAGTTGAGACGCTTTTGATGTCTCGACTTCGTACGCAAGCTCGCATTAAAAAATAATAATAAGGAAGACTGGCAAACTGGCACTCTCCCTGAGAAGCCATCTTGGTAAGTAGATAGATATGTGTAATAAATATACGTTATTTTGTGTAATTAAGAATAACCAATATCAATGTAAAGTTATATAATCATAATAAAGAACGTAAGAGAATTTAGAAAGATAATTATTATTATATTTAAAAGTGGCCCAGCGTGTAGCAAATGTTTAAATTCCGAGGTTTACGATTATAGTTTTTAACACTGCTTACTCCGTTAATATCGATCCAACTACATTATTATAATTATTACCAATTTTATTATAGTGTCTTAATTAAGTTCCCTTATAACACGACAAAATGCAACTGTGATATATTAATTGTAAAGTGGAAGAGTGCGGTGCCAATTGTATTTTACAGTGAAATAATTTGGAAAAATATTATTACAGCTAAATAAACTACTAACATAAGACATGTTAAGAAAAAATCCATATCACTGGGTCTATTAGTTTTGCTTTTATCATTATATTTTTTTATAGACGACGTAGATATGTTGCACAATCGAAAATATGCCAAATAGTGCAGTCTATATACTTTGAGATATAAAGTAACATATTTATGTCTGTTAACCTGAGAGTTAAATAATTTCGTTATGTCTCAAGCTCTGTAACAATTGGTTTGTCAGATACGTATTGTGCTTTACTTGAGATTCAATGCTATAACATATTTGATACTTTTTATATATATATTTTATATTTAACCATCCTATTACAGTTCATTTTAAATAACAGCCGATTTTTATATCTTAATATCTATTCATTTGCCTTACTGGTTAAAATTTAACATAACTCCATACTAGTAATGTTATTTTGGCATCAATGGTAAGATAAAACAATGTATAGTAAAAAATAGAACCAGTAATGGTGTAAGTACTGTCGAGTTTCGATAAGTGATTTAATTATTGGTTAGAGCAGTGTTTTTCAATCTGTCGGTCGCGATACTTAGGGGGGTCACAGAGTCTTGCTCGAGGGGTCGCTGGCAAAAGGGGAAAGGCAATTTAAACTTATACCTCATACTTTCTACGCTTAGTAGCTTTTTTTTAGAGTTTGTTTCTTGTTTCCTAATAATGAATATATGTAACAAAATAGAGAAAAACATAAAGTAGTCTTTCAAATTACTAACTTTTTGTCTGTCTATATCCCAAGGGGGTCGCCATAATTTTTCAACTTTTAAAGAGGTCGCGTATTCAAAACGATTGCAAGCACTGGGCTAAGTGTTAAAGTATCAAGAATGTCATAGCCGTATAATTTCACCTTTCTAAGACTTACTGTGTTACAAGTATTGACGTTGTGGGAGTGATACTAACAGTGCGAAGGTTTCTTTGCTGGCATAAGGGCGCAATGCTGCAGACCGGAGCACACAGCGTTCGGGGGAAGACATGCGCCAGCGCACTCCGCCGCGGAATACGATGGGGAGGGAATCGCGTCCGTCCCGCACGCGTCCCCGTCGTCGCCCTCCGCCACTGTCACCTCGGTCCAAATGGCGCGCCACCCAGCAGCACCCACCGATTTATCAGCTATTATAAAACTGGAATAGGCGGAATCATATTTTAATATATCGTTACGAGTTACGCGACTCCGATTAAAATGCCGTTGGAATTACTATAGAATTTATTAGAACTATACAAACACGTATAACACAGGTGCAAATATAACTGGACGCAACCAGTACAAACTGCACGATTCAATAACACGCGCAAAGTCACTATATAGCTTATTGAATGTACACATGGCTTGTCCCGCTTGGGCCTATCGTTAGACTGCCTCGTCTCTCAGTTGGGGCATTGTTTTATACTGCACTAATACAATACGTCTCGACACATTACTCAACCGCGTAACAATTATTTCCACGAATCACATCTGGCTGATGACCATCATAAACATTAAGATACACAATGGTATGTTTTTCTAATTACAAATTTTAAACACAAAGTAAACAAAAGAAGTCCAACTGTGGAAAGGTAAAAAAAGTGTGCTTTATGGCAGGCAGGTGTGCATTCACTTTTGTCGGTGTGTAACAATATGATGTAACCTGCGAAGTACGCATTAACAGATACTTACAATTCAACCACGCAACGTGGCGCTAGCTCCTGATTCCGTACGTGAATAAGGTGCGGAATGAAAACTCTCGTTGAATTTTCATAGTGCTACAATACGGGGCTCTTTAAGAAGGGCTTGAATAAATATTTAAAAGCTCAAATGGCAATGAGTCGGCTCCCTTAATGTTGAAGATATCCATGAGCAACGGTAACGCGTTACCATCAAGTAAAGCGTTTGACACTTTGCCTACTATAAAAATATAAGACATATACTTTAAGGTTTTTAATCTATTCGTTTTAAAAAGTTTTATATTAGAACAGTGTATCAGAAATAAATACAGTTACCGCAGATTTTAGTCTCATGTGTAGTCGAGCGTCATCTTTGCCAATTGTTTGTAAAATAATGAAGTATTTACACTATTGTTATTTGAGGAACATACTGAAAATGAGACCGCAAATTACAGTAGCTTTGGGAATTCACTCCTAGCAATCGTCTTCCGTGACATTTGCTGTATTTCATAGACCTGACGTATCTTATGGAGAGGTTTTAGAACATTTTGGAGTCGATTCCCTGGAGAAGAAGCGCGACATTTTAGACTTGGTGTTTTTATATAAATTAATGCATTATAAAATAGAAGTCAGGTAAAAAGCATATCAAATAAACGTGCATGTATAAAGAGGTTAATGAAAGTAGATGAAGCGAAAGTTGTTTGTCAGGATCGTCGCAAGTGGAGATCTATAGTCTGTGCCTACCCCCATGGGCAAAAGGGGTGATAATATGTATGATGCAATGTAAGTTTGTTGGTTTGTAATATACTATAGGTTAGGTACACACTAATCTTAGTATTGCGCTTTTAATTTGTATCTTAAAATGTTATGGTATAGTAACTGAAAATGATCCAAATGTATAAATAAATAATAATAAATAATAGACCTTAATCGATAAGGAGTAAAATTACTGGTACCAAGACTAAATAATTGTCTTCAGATGAGCATCACATGAGATTAATGGACGATTGGCTCATGTACTGACTTGCCCATCTTTCTCAGATAAGAAGATGTTATTGGAATTATGGTACTCACGATAGTCTAATAGAGTTGGATGAGGAGAGATACTGCCACCTGTCGGTGGGTGCTTTCTCCCCGCACAACTCCAGCGGCGGGCCGGGACTCTCGTACCACAGCCGCAGAACCGCCGCGGGACACCCGCGCTCTGGCACACATACATACACACTGAAAACGGCTCAGCGGACTGTATTTATATAGGCCTGAATGAGTAATAGAAAGTAAATTCTGTGAACGAAACGTACTTTACTGGAGATTATTTTTCTTACAGTGTAGATGATTGCAACTTAGCAACTGTTGCTATTATATTTGACTTGCTCTTATTGAAATTTTTCACAAATGACATTTAAAACCAATAGTTTGACATAAGATACACCATAAATTTAAATTGTGAAAAAAAATAGAGTTGTATGTAGCACACTCCGGGCCCGGGGATGCGTATGCGCAGCATCATTTGCACTGTTCAACCCGAGCGAGTCCCTTGACCTTGTAGTATTATTGATATGGATCCTCTCGAGCCAAGTTGGCGGTAGGCTAAATAAAACTTTAACAATACTCATTGACACTTGACATCTTTATCTTCCGCGGTCACGGTTACTGAAAAGTGGCCTAAACGACGGAATAATAAAAATCAAACAAATCTTTAATTAAACTTTATACTAAACGTTAGGTTCCTTTTGTACATACGGCCTCTTGGTCTGGAGGCCCGTATCATTTTGCCCTCCTATAACGCCACTGTTGCTGACCAAAATCCTTACAGATATTTGATTATAGACAAAACATACCGGTGAGATGTCCCTCGACGGCGAAATATTCAAAATTGAGCAAGAGTCTCTTCCCGGGCCTGGCCGTGATGAACCAGTTGCAGACGCGGGACGCGGCACCGCGCGACGGCGGCTCGTACGACAGCGGGAACCGCGGCGAAGTGATCACGCCCCACTCCGCGTCCGAAATGTTCCTGCCGCAGTCGCCGAATATCGATTTCGCCGGCTGGGGAAATCACACATCATCCATGTTGACCAGGTTTCTCAATCTTATCCAATTACAGAGCGTAGGGGCGTCATGGTGCAGTTACACTGTACGAGATCCCGTGACACACCGTAAAAGGGCTACAAATGGGGCGCAGGTTTAGGTTTAATGGGTAGTTTAGCGGCCGTTTTTCTCGCGACAGCTTCGTTCTAGAAGCGAGCGTGGAGAACCGGTCGCTGAGAGTTCCACACACCCTCGATGCAGGCCTTATGCCTGGATTTTGGCCCTTCTCCCGAAGGACCCGAGGATGGTATCCAAAGACATTCCCGCCTGCGTCATTAAAAAAAAGGGTTTCTCAATCTTATAACTTTACACGCCCATGTTAGATTCTAAAGACTCTGGAATCTGACCAAGGCTTGGAAACCGGTAAAAGAAGTAGAACCGGTTATAACCTAAGTGACACTAACTGACATAGGAACTTTTCTTATCGGAATTGTTCTCACTTTAAACTTGGTCAAACGGTTTTTGGTAACAAAAGTTCGTTTAATAGATATTGTTCAATAAACCGGTTTTAAACGATTTCGAACTGTTTTTGCGGTAACCTTCAAATCCCAGCCATGTGATAGTGATATGAAAAATTATATTCCTTTTCTCGCGGAATTAGTCGGTTAATTCAGGCTTATAAAACATTTTAATGTTTACATTCCGAACGAAATAGTAAAAAACCGGTTATAACCGGTTAGAACCAGTTCCAAGCTCTGGATTACAGTCCTACGCAGACACGCAGTTTAGAAAGTGGTACTAATTGACATAGAAAGTAATAACTTTGCATTTACTTTGAATTTACAGACAGACACTTTGATTTTATTAGTATAGATAGATGATTCTTGTTACCAAACATTTGTTTTTTCTATTCATGTTTTTGTATACATCAGCGGTTTTTATTACCTCGAACACGTATCTGGCCTTGAACCCTGAAGCAACGGCTTCCATGTCGGTGTGCAACGCCAGCATCAGTCCGAGGGCGCCCCGTGGCGAATGCAGTGGACCAGGAGTGGCCAGGCCGCACCACCTGCCGAGCGGCACCCGCGACCCCTCGCGACCCACCCACCAGGCCTCCACCCAGTCTTCACTGCATGTGGCGCCTCTGTCGAATTCATAAATTAGGGCACATTAACAAATGACCTCACACGTTAACGTTACGCGTTCCTTTAGTAGCTCGCAACGCCGTAAACGCTCCGTCAGCGGTCCACATGGCGACCGCAGTTGATATTGTCGTGGCGAAAACGTCACTAATGAGAAATAAAACAATAATAATAATTGTTTCCTATTGTTACATATTTGCGGGATACGAACTAAAATGGTGTTGGAATTATCACAAAGTTTATTAGAAGTACGTACACGTACGTAATTCACAGTTCTTACAAATAAAACCGTATACAACAAGTCCAAACCGTAAAGCAGAAAATCGTTATGATAATGAGAAATAAATCGCACATTCGTCGTTATAAGATACTCGTTCCGAAATCACAGTAGGTAACGCCTCGATCGTATTTGATACTCAACTTACTCCATCCCGGGTGACCAACCCTATATTATTGAAGAATAGACATAGCTCCCTAGCAACATGCTCATTATTCTTCAGAATTGTCGAAGTCGTAAGCTTAATGGCCTCTGGAAATGTGCAAAGAAATTCAAACTAAAGAAGAAAGGATTTATGACGCACTTATGGCGGCGCGATTCAAAGGTATTAACGCAGGAATAGATCAATTAAATTCAAAGGGATAAAAGGATTGGTATCGGTTGGCAACACTATTATTGTTGGGGCACGCACGGCCGCGGCTGCCGTATGATCGCCGAACACTCGCCCGCACGATGGATAGTGCGACGGAGTAATACTATTGTAAATTGTATCCATATCCTCAGAATAAACCAGCATCATTGAATATTACAGTACACAATCATTCATACAACTTTACCAGCGCGTCTACTTCGCTACTAGAAAGGCACACTCTTCTTCAAGTATACACATACGCAATTGAACTTACCCATATAACCCAGCAGTAGCGTTCCATGCATCCGCCCTGACTTTGAAATGGTCGAACACAACCGTGACCTGTTCGTTAAGGTTCGCAGCCAGCGTGTAAGTGCAGTTCATCCGAGACGGATAATTCGATGGGTATCTCGGCGAGTTGAATTCACCGCGTTTCTTCGCCTCGGAGCGATATGTGAAAGCGCATTCGCCAGTCGGCGCCGCTGTGCCCGGAACTCGATATTCTGCAATAGAAGAGAGTACTGTCAAAGAAAATCTATAAACTTTTATCCGTGCAGGAACGGAGAAAGGATACGATTTCCGGCGGCCGGGCGGCCAAAAGTAAAAGGCGACAAAACATTCCACAGCCAGGTGGTAGGGCATTTGCCCGACTGGACTGGTCAGCCCTTTTTCGGGCTGGCCCCACCATTTGTTAGCCGGAGAGGTGGGTCTTTTCGGCTACGACTGTTTCTATTTATATATGACATCATAAATAGGCAAAACAAAAAGAGTTCAATAACAAATTATTTATCTACTCAAAACCTTAAAACGAGCTCAATAACATTTAAATTTATTATAATAAGTATATTAAATGTTAGAGAGTGTCTTACTGTGTGCTTGGTCCATATTAAGCTACTTATGTCCGGATCCTAAATTTTACCGACCGATCATTTGCCTCACTATCGCTATCGGTTAGAATTTAACAAACAACAACAATGTCAAATATAATCCGGCCATTAGCCGTTACTTCTTCCATAATAAGTGTCATATTTATCTGCTGAAAAACATAGTAACAGCTATTTAAACTGCTTAAATAAATAAACAGTTAAAAATTCCGTCAATGAAAAACATTGTAATTTATGAACTCCATTACTTTTCCAGATTCCCCTCTCCTTTCTATGGAAATTGTTAGACAAAAGAGAACACGTGCTACATCAGCGTTACCTCTACTCTCAACAACGCTAAGAAGAAAGTGAAATCCATCCTTACCAGTCTCAAAAGTATATTTGGCCTTAAACCCCCTGCCCTGTAGCTCTCCTGAACTGAACACCATAACTAGCCTGGGTCCATCAGACAATAGTGGTGGCGGAAAGGGTGGGTTTCCACCAATGCCTTCGCCACACAACTCCGCGTCGTGCTTATCATATGAGTCCGTTACTTCTTGACCTCGAAGGTATACCTTTAGATAGCCGTCTGGACACGTGCTGTAAATAGGTTAGTAAGTTAGAGTATGGAAGAAAAATACTAAGTACCCTCCTCTTTACTACACCAGGCTGGAAACGCATTGATTTAGAGTTTGAGTTCCTTCCCCCCCCCCCCCCCAAAGCACACACAACGTAGCGGCGTTTTTTTTTTTATAAAATTGGATTGGTGCGGCTTTCGATAATATATCTCAAGAGCAGTGAACGGCAGGATAATCAGATCAATCGTTGCATCCGATTGATTATATGGGAAGCAAAATCAACCCTAACCTTAACCTCCAGAATCTGCAGTTCTCTCAATTCGGCTAGTCTTGAGACATATAGCAGCGGTCATCGAGGATTAGATGATTGTACACAGCGGTATTAGTGGGTCTTTATTGATATACAATAGGGCGGTTAAATTATTAAAAGTTAGCACACATGGCTGCGACGTGATCTGGTAGGCGATATTCAACTTAATGACGTGGTGTAGTGGCGGTGTTCCTTCAGTGCCTTCGCGTGACGACAAAACGTCGATGGCAAATGAGCCGCCTCAAGAGGGCAAGGATCGGTAGACTTCGGTGTGACTGATTTCAGTCCGATCATATAACTAAACAAATTAATCAATTAAAATAATTGGCCTAAACACCTGCTGATGCAAAAGTTTATAGTGAACGTTAACCATTTTCCATTAGGTGGTTGTTTGCCAGCTTCGCAACGAAAAAAGATATAACTTTAAATCAACCCCTTATTATGTAAAACATTTTTTAAACTTAAATCAAACATTAATTGAAAATCCTAATCAGTCCCTTTTCAATGTCATGACATTTACGAAATTGAACAAAAACCTATTTAGAACTTTCAAGACATGTTACAAGGTACGTTATTTACTGGGCGATTGTCATTCATTACTACGAGCAAAATTAATACGCGTCTGTGAAGCCCGTAGAGGTTCACGAACGTGCACAGTCGAGCGGGGAATGTTGCGGTGTCACTCGCTCGCTATCTGGTTTCACTCGCCATCTCTTTCACACTACACACTGTCAGGTGTAAAAATATCACCACCCGACTGGAGCTGCGCAAATCCACGAAGCTAACTTCATTCGAAGCGCATTCAAGTTTTGCGACTACTGTATTCTTCTTCTGTGGTTTAGAACTGAAAAAATCTTTAAACTAAAAGATTCAAACTCTTCACAACGTGATCGAGAATGATGGCATCGTATTTTTAGATAATGGATTACTTTCATAATACATTTTATTTTGTATTGAAGAATCAAAGTACACTTACTCCGGTTTCGGGTTTTCGCCTTTCGGTATGGAAAAGTTCTGGAATTCTAACCGAACCCTTTCCAAATTTTGTGAATCTTGCATACCATATATAAAATATCTGAAACAAAGCGTATTTTTAATTATGTTTCTGTTACAAACACTTATTTAACAGAACCGGATTGTGTATCTATGCTATTCTCCAAACACTTTAAAGTCATGCCTTTTTTGCGCTTACTCTATGTTGTAAAAATGTAGGAACCGATGAAGGACTTCCATCAAACCACCCAGCCTTCGGAATAATTAAAATGTGGGATCAGAGAGAATTGATTGATACTTTGAGACATTATTGCACAGATTGACAGACTTCGCATAAAGTATTCTCTAGCATAACATAACATGAGATTTAAAGAACAAATTGATGTCATGAAGGAAAAAACAATAAGTAGTAGCACTTACCTACAAACAACTTTTTGTATATAGGGGAATGGATAATTTGGATGGTACACGAATCCTGTCGATTCCTTTTTGCTAAGAATCTTCTGGTCGCACTCTGAGCCCCTAATGTGCTCGGCGTCGTGTTTACTTATAAAATCTGTAAAGCAAAATAAAACTGATTTATTTTTAAGAAATATCACCAGTTGCAAACCTAAATAAATTCCCACATTTATATAAGCAAAATTGATTCTATTCATTCTAAATGATCATGACCCCAAAGATCCGGTTCGAAGGACCAACCTATTTAAAGGGAATATAAGTAACTAAAATCGTAAAATAAAAATATCAAAAATAGCTACACAACGGTTAAAACGTTCCAACTCGGAAGCTTGTACTGGACTGAATCTGAAGTTGTAACACCCACATTTTTTCGAGATGTAATCTGTCATGAACAACCTTAAGCCTGTACGGAAGTGTTGGAATCCCCATGGCATACTCAGACCTACCAACTAAATAACCTTTTTGTTCCTATTTGACGCCGTATGTCAGGATCGCGGATAGCAAACACGCATCCAGTGTTCCTGACATACGTATAAGTCGGCGTATCGGCCGTATTAGAACCGAATGGCTTTATACGCGACGATGGCACCGGCCTCTTGACATCGTCGCGTACAAAGCCATAGAAATAAAAATGACATTTATATGAGAATAATCTCCATTCTTACACCCACCTAACTTAACAAAACTCTCAGAGAACTCAAAGATCCCCTTGAAGCCCCTATTCTGGGTGCTGGCCGCGCGAGGAAGGGTGTAGAACGTCACCAGGAGCCGCTCGTCGCTGGAATACAGTACGAGATTGCGCTGTTGACCGCAGTACGTTCCGATCATTGCTGACGAGTTGTCGGGCCCGTCGTACACGCGGACCCAGTCGAATGGGCAACTGCGAACATATAGTTTATATCGCATTAATTTATATGGGAGGAGGGGGGAAATTCTGTTTTATATTGACAGCTAGTCTTATTTTTTTATTGTATGAGTTCAGCAGACAGGCAGACGGCCCACCTGAGGGAAAGCTGGAAAGCGGTTGCCATCGCCTATGGACATTAACATCAAGGGCGCTACTAATGTGCTGCCGCTCTCTTAAGTGAGGCTGGAATCTGGGCACTAATTCCGGAACAAAACTGAAGGGTGCTATGGCGGCATACTCTAGACCAGGGTCGGTAGCCACACAGACGGGCAGATACCTGGTTGTGGGTTGTTCTGTTGCCCTTACGACAGGCGGCCCGGTCGCAGGAAATTGTATTCTTTCTCCGTTCCTGCACGGAACAATTTTAAATAAAAACAAAACTATGACTTCTATCAGTGGCTAGTAGTTATAATTGTTTTTACGACGGGAAACCCTCGGGATTGAGGGCCATCAGCCGCGCATAGGGGGAAAATCGCAGCCGGTGTGTGGGATTCACCAGGTCGCGGTGGCATTAGCACCTCTAGTCAAGTAAAGGTGCTATTGCCACACCACAGTTAGGGAGAACTCACGGCAAAGCCCTCGGTAATCCGTCCTTCGCCCTTAATGCCAGAGCCACGGGTATATGGTCTAAGCTCTGCGCTGGCCCTAGCAGGAGCAATTATAAATATACCTCAACTAATAGTCTGATAATGTTGGTGATAGTTTCAAATTAATAGACCGAGTTTTACTTTGTCTTTAATATTAAACAAATATATGCATTATTTAAATTCATTGTTTTAATTATAAATAAAATTTATCCTAAGTTTATATTAATCATTAAGTATGTAATATGTATGTACTTAGGACTACGAATGCTTCGTTTCGTAACGCCGAAGAATTTTCCTTGTTTTTGTGATTTGCCTATATCATACGTGCCCACACTGAAAATTAACTATGTTATAAGTCGTACGCAGAAGGTTTGCCGAAAATCGCCCCTCCCGCTTTCTACGACTGGCACCGGGGTTTGTCTAAGTAGTAATAAGAACTAGACGACCTCGGGTCGCGGTTCTGGGAGGCGGGTGTTGTTGTCATCGAGAAACCTTCTGCGCACGATTTCTACAAAAAATACTTTATAACTCTTATTGAAACTAATTTCCATAATTTATCCATATGTGCAGAATAGAATTCTGCAATCCTACTCTTGTATAGAGGCGATTCATAGAAGACACTTTATCCAAATTATAATCCGGTAGTCACCGAATAAATTTGAGAGAATATTTTTTTTATTGCGTAAAGCAGGCAAACAGGCAGACGGCCTCACCTGATGGGCTTCGCAAGCTTCTTCTCTTCAAGCCACAACGTGTTGCGAAGCGGTGGCAAATTAGATTAGGCTCCAATAGAGTAAAAAATAACCATTAATAAAATTAAGAAAGAAAGAAAGAAATAATTTATTATTAAAACTATATAGTTAAAATGAACAAGTTGGCGGTAGGCTAAATAAAACTTTAACAATACTCATTGACACTTGACATCTTTGTCTTCCGTGATCACGCCCACTGAAAAGTGGCCGAAACGTCGGAATAATAAAAATCAGATAAATTACCGCGCCTAAAACCGTTAAAAGGTAGTTTTATTACGTATACCGGGTCGCGAAAACTTAAGAAAATATTAAGATGGTATATGTTAGTGTACACTCACTGTGGCCCTCCGAAAAACAGGTCGAAGTCTCTGAACTCGAGGCGGATTCGCTGGCCTGGCTGGCCGCTGAATAGATAGTTGCACGTGATATCTTTGGGGTATATTCCCGGATACGTTGGCGACAGGAGCAGCCCCGTCCTGCGCTTGCTGGCCTCGATGACGAATGAGCAGAGTGTATTCGGTACGGGGTTGCCCACTTCGAACTCGGCTGGAGACAACAATCGATTCCATTAGCGTCAGGCTCCGCGCAAATAGAGTCAACGGAGCTCAACAACTCCATTCATTACCCTGGAAGTTCTTGAAGGCAATTTGGACATGGCAAGGAAGTAATCTAAACTATATCGATCCACAAAAAATGGTCTGTGTTTTTGACCATACCCATCTGATCTTATGTCCCCAGATTCAGATTCAGCGCATCGACATACAAAAGAATAGATGGGTCTGGTCGAAAGTACAGACCACTCTTCTTTTTCTGTGGACCAATGTACTGTTTAAAAAATGCACGTTATAAAATATCGTCATGGAAGAAACAAATTTGTATGTGTTAGAAAAATTATTTCATAGTATGTTCAGAACACTAACTTAAAACCTGGTTTACATTTACATTAGTTAAATATAAGTAGTTCTTTAACTCGGAAATAAGTCTTTTTCATAGCTAAGATAGACATCCCTTTATCGAGAACTTCTTACTTAACTGGAAAAATTCAGTTTAAATGATGATAGCACTTTAATCACCAATTTGGCAAGTGAACTAAGTAACTAATGCACATGTAAATAAGCCTTTAGTGCCTTTTATCTGTGCAGGAACAGAGAAAGAATACATTTTCATGCGGTCAAGCGGCCTCTCGTAAGAGGCGACAACACCAACCCACAGCCATATAGGTAGGGATTTGTCTGTCTGGATAGCTACCATTGCGCCACTGTTACCTGCTCTAGAGCCGCCTGAATAACCTCGCATAAGTGACCAAGTTCCAGTCTCCCTTTAGAGGGCAGTAGCAGATTGATAGTAAGTACTTCTGGCTTTGCAAATGGTAACCGCTTTCCGCTGAGCTCACGCAATAAAAATAATATATTGTTCTGCATGGATGATGCACAATTTTCTTATTTGTAATTGGAACAAGTTAAACCTCAGTTCTCATTATTATACAGACAATCAAAAACTCTAAACTAAACTTTCAACCAGTAACAAACAGAACATTTCGGTACAATGAAACCCGCAGAGACAGATGTTAAAGTTAGTTCGTGATGCATAACAAATGTCCGATGCACCGCAAAGTTGGAAGATATTCAAGCTTTGTCACAGATGTCAGATTTTAAACAATGACACATTTCTTGTTGACAATTAAAACTATTTCTTTTATTTACTTGAGACAACGAGCGATTAGTGTGCGTGTACATAACACCAGCGCCGCGCTGCCACCACACTTTACTGATAATGTTAACGGGCGGACGACGGTATGGGCGTAGTTTTTACAGGACAGCAGCGCGGCGGCGGCATGGTAGCGGTGTATGTCCATTGTTCGATATGTGTAAGCCTGCTGAAGTTTACGCCACATATCCCAGTCTTACGCTTTCCTCGTCCAACTCCCACCGGCGACCTTACGGGAGTCTGGAGTGTGTCCTAAATTATGTCTACTGACTCGAGGTCTCCACTCCATGGCACGTCTGCTTTATCGGTCCTGATACACATGTAACCAGTCCACTACCATTTCAGCTTCCTAATTTTATAAGCTACTAGGATGTGCCCGCGACTCTATCCACGCTTGAAATTCTCAAAGGATTCCCAGGATCAGCGTAAACCGCATCAAAATCGGCCCAATAGTTTTTACGTGAATCCCAAACAAGTAGACAAGAATCTGAAGAAATGCACCATATTCTCCATCGTTTAACGAAACGATACGACGACGGAAGCACGTCATTCATCGGGATAAAAAGTATCCTCAGTTAAGGCCCGAGATATGAGTTTACTCTGTCTCGAGTTTCATTTAAATTCGTTCAGTAGTTTTCACGTGATTCTTTAACAAACAAAACTAGTAATCTAAATCTCATGGTCCAAATTATCTGCCCTAATTTTTTTCACACTTTTAAACACGTTTCCACGTAGATTCCAATTTTTTTTTTAAATACATTTAATATACAAACGCGGTATTTTTAGAATTTTATATTATTATAAATGTTGGTGTTTTGGTTTTCTTACGAATATCCTCATTTCTTTTTCTCATTATTTTTTTATTATTTTATTATCTCTCTTATGATACATACTGCTAGATTAATGCTCCTAGCATAGTCGGCCACGAGCACGCTGACTGACTTCAAAGTATACTATTTCTACCGTCAGTGTCTACGACTCAGCACCATACGTCATGACTGATAGGGCTTATACTGAACTGCTTGAACATTTAATAAAAAATATATGTGTAAAATCGTCAGTCTTGTTTTCATAAGGGATTCAGGGACCCCAAGTGATGGTGGTACTCACACGCGTTGATAAAGCGATATGTTCCAGCGAACAGCGTCGGAGGTGTGTAGGTCTTGTCTGTGTAGAAGGACAGGGCTACTGCGCGGTGGAGGGACACACGGCGGCGGGGCGGGATTGGGCCGCAGTACCGGCCGCCGAACGCCGAGTTCACCAGCTCGCCTGGCTCTAGGGAGGCCAGCTCTGAGTATATGTCCATATACTCGTGCATGCACCTGGGGAAGAGAACAACATCAAAAATAGCACATTTTTTTATTGCAAGAGTTCAGCAGACAGGCAGATGACCCACTTGATAGAAAACGGTTATCATCGCCTCTTACATTTGCAACACCAAAGGTACAAAAGCACTGCTGCTTACTTAAGGGAGACTGGAACCTGGTCACTAACGCCGGAACACAACTCAAGGTGTTTATAGCGGCATGCTCTAGAGTCTAGACCAAGGGTGGTAGCTAGCCATCCAGTCGGACAAATACCCTTTCACCTGGCTGTAAGGTGTTTTGTCGCCTTTTACGACAGGCTGCCCGGCCGCAGGATATTGTATTCGTTCTCCGTTCCTGTACGGATAGAATACTATCCTGCTATAATTTACTATTTATACAATACTAGAGGTCCCGGCAATCGTTGTCCTGCCCTAAAAAATAAAATTTTAGTACCCGATCCCAGCGCCACCTGCCGGTTTCAATTATGAATCTAAATAATCCGGGGACCCAATTAAACACATAAAACATTTCATCAAAATCGATAAAGTCACTCTCAAGTTACGCGCGTACATACATATCTAAGATTCATTTTTATTTATACAGATTATGGGTAATATTCATAATAAGCTTGTATAAATATGCTAAGTCGTCGATTACACAGTTAAATAAAAAAAACGTGCTCTTGTATATTTCTGAAACTTTCTATATATAATTCTTTCTAAATATACAGCTTGCGAATATATTCATGGAAGTACTGAATTTTTGGATAGCCTGCCTCAAAACTGTCTCGATTGTTAGCTGAGTCGCTATGTGAGTCTAAAGTTGAAGTTAGATTTTGGAACTTTAGGAGACTATAAGGCTGACTTGTTACCTACTGTAAAATATCAAAAACATAAAGCCAACAAACCGACCATGTGTTATCTGCAGCTTTAATGTAAATTAATAATTTTAGAATAATGTTAAAACTTTATTCATGTCAAGGTTCACCAAAAATATTTGCCCCAGTTTACGAACTGATATAATAAGCACACATTCCTCATACAAAATTAGATAAGTTTGTAACGGGCAGAACTTTAATTAAAAATACTATGTATAATATATAACTAATGAAAGTATGTACAATAGAATAAAATGTATAAAAATGAATTATTCAAAAGCCTTTGCATATGTATACATATGGGATGTTTTTGCACGTCGCACCATACATATTGAATGAACAAAGTGACAGAAAAGTCGATGAAGTGTTTTTTTATATAATTGTTATATACACGTATTTATGGTTTTTTTTGTGCTGTAATCATATTAATTAGGTATTAATGAAAAAGCTGAACTAACTTAAAATTAAGATTAAATACAAAAATAAACTAAGTAATAAATATTAAGACAATCCTAAAAATAAACCTAGCTTACAAATAAAAATATATAACTTGTTAAAAATTAAATTAATATAATATAAATATATTGTTACGAGTCACGCAGGACTCGGATTAAAATACCGTTGGAACTACTATAGAATTTATTATAACTATACAAACACGTTTAAAACAGGTGCAAATATAACAGAACACAGCCAGTACAAACTGCACGTTTCAATAACACGCGCAAAGTCCATCACTATATCACATGTCGTATCTACGTCTTGCTCTTATCGTAATCCTCATTGGGTCATTGCTTTATAATGCACCGATGCCATCCCTGGCAAGCTTCGACGCCATCCAATAACAACAAGGATTAGTTTGACACTAATGACGGCCATAAAACAAGTACGATAACAATATAATTGCAAATTATAAACACAAAGTAAACAAAACAATTCCTAAATTCAGGGAGGTAATAAACTGCACTTTACGACAGGCAGGTGTGCGCATTTCTTTCTCGGTCTGTAACAATATAATAACAGGTCATGAGTGTCCCACAGCTGGGCTCGGGCCTCCCACTATAGGGGAACGGAGAGTATACCCGCCACGTTTGCCCAAGGAGGCTTGGAAGTTTTGAAACATCGATTATGCACATCGATGCAGGTTGCATCACGAGGTCTTCCATCACCGTTATTAGCACGTGGTAATTGTAACAATATGCACATTAGGTCGGAAAATTGCCTAAATGGTGGATTCATTCCGGCCAGAATAGAACCCGCGTCCTTTAAGTTTGGGACGCGTGCGCTTGCCATTACTGTATCGCGACTTGTTTGTTTGTTGACTTGTTGTCAGCATATATAACTCTAATCAAAGTTAATTACCTTTGTTGGTTAAGAATCTATTTAATCAACTCAAGCAAAGATTTCTTGATCATTATCCTAATATCAATACTTCATAATAATCATAATAACTTTCTACAAAGTAATTTATCAAGGTAAATCTGAATATTTAGCATGTACATTTTCTTGCTGGCAGTACTTTTGATAAAATCAGTGAGAAACAGACAAAGTTTTGACTGATTCCGTGATATATATCGCATATATAAATAAACGTAAGGGTTCGAGGAAAAACATGTTTTCGTCACATGATTAATGGTAAGGCTGTGAAGGGGAAGATAAAAGCTACTCACGCTGGCAATTCTCCCACGGCGGCGCCACTGTGAACAAACAGATTTATTTAAATTTATTAATTGTTATGTCAGAGTTTTAGGGCGGTATTTGTATAAGATTGACATGAGGGTATGCGTTATTTATTTATTTAGGTCTATGGCTTGGTAGCTAGGCCTTTAAGCCAGATCGTAGTTTAAAATATAGTTTCTTCATTTTCATAAGCCTATGTGAAGTACCCACAGCTGAACTGTAGGTTATCAGCTGGTGCTATTCAACGGAATTCTTGTGACAACTCAAAAAGCCACATTTGACTATACATTTCAAATTTCTCACTAAAAACATAATTACCTCTCAAAACCTATCAATATCCTACAACTATTGTTCATTTTAGAGTAATTTTACACATTTTCAGAGAATAAAACTGCATAGCACATCTTTCAGTTCCCGCCAAAAAGTCCGGGGGTGTGTGTTTTGACTATCTCGATTGCTTACGCTACGTTCCGTTAGAGAAGCATAATTACCACGTTCACGACCGCGATTTTTCCCGTTGTACTTGCTTGCCGACGTTACAATCGTAAACCCAAGTGGAACGGTTATTCGACTCGCTTCTTGACATGGGTCGTTGTGCGTTTTGTGTGATCGAAAATGATGACGTCATTAATGTCGTTTTCACCACGACCACAACGACCGCGGTCGCCTTGTGGAACGGCTAACGGAGCATTTTTTAACAGTATTAGAATAGAGTCTATTCTATATAGTGTCTGTTTTGTATTGTCCTTTGTGACGTCACGCTGGTCCCAGGCGGAAGAACAGTGCTCGTTTTAATTGGTCAGCATATGCTGAGACTGAGTCCTATTATTTTACTGTTTGTTAATACTCTGTATTGTTTTTGTCCCAAATAAAATGTGTCTTTCTTTCTTTCTAAATATATTTTAAGCTTTTTTCTAATACTAATCTAAAAACTGAACATTATACTATCAATCAAATTATACTGTTGGTGCCGTTGGTGGGCATTGTACCTGGCAGCATAACCTCGCTTAAGCTTATTAAGCGTTATTGTCATCATAGTCCTGAGTTGGTATTCCCGCGGGGTTCCCAGAACATAAAGTTAATTTAAAAACAAATGTATGCTATCATTTTAGTCAAAATTGTGTTGGAATAAGCTAATTTTTATGCACCCCAACAACTTCAAACCGCTCCCGAGAAAATTCCCACGGGCCTTCCCAGGATATAACAAATCACACATTTTATAACATTTTTTTATTTGGCCATTTTAAATGATTCCCAGAAACATTCCGCGGGATTCCCAGGACAAAAAGTAGCGCAGATTTTAAGTCTAAGAATTTGCTGTTGATCAGCGAAAAATGCATCACAATCGGTCCATTAGTTTTCACGTGATTCCCGAACAAACAGACAAGAAAAAAATGCATCGTATTCTACGTTGTTTATATAGTCTATTCGAGTTGTTTTTTTCTAAATAGCTTCAATATAACATACCTATACATTTATGTAACATCTTTATAAAACTACAAGTAACTGAATTATGCTCACTCTGGAGGCTTCCCTCGAAGCTCGAACGTTCGGAGTTCGACGAGCACCCGCTGGCCGGGGGCCGCGAGGAACGTGTACAGGCACTGCCGGCTGACGTTGTTGGGGTTCAGCAGCTCTGGGGCGTGGAACGTGCCGTTGCCCCCGCCCCCTGCGCCGCGGCTCACGAACGTGCGGTCGCACTCTGAAAACACCACCTCATCATTTAAAGCTTTAACAAAGCCAATCATTGCAATAGAAGACCGGAAGGCTGGAGTCTATCTCGCTCAAAGGCTTTGTATGCAGCTAGGTAATACTGCCGCCAGCCCTCTAGGTACACCGACCAGTGACACTGGGGCTTGATGAAATTTAGTGTAAGTTTTTTTATATATAAAATCCTAATGTTAGTCTGTAGGTCACTGAACTGCTTTTATAGGTTCCGGTGATTCACAATTGGATCATGTAGATGGCACTGGAATAGAGTTTTAGATATTATTATTTTCAGAATATGACAAAGTCTGCCGGGTCCGCTAGTTGCATATATATTGTGCGTGCGTGCGTGCGTGCGTGCGCGTGTGTGTGGGTGTGGGTGTGGGTGTGGGTGTGGGTGCGCGTGCGCGTGCGTGTGCGTGTGTGTGTGTGTGTGTGTGTGTGTGTGTGTGTGTGTGTGTGTGTGTGCGTGTGCGTGCGCGTGCGCGTGTGCGTGTGCGTGTGTGTGTGTGATAACGTATTGCTTAAAAATTTCAAATAAGAAATGGGATCCAAATCACCATCGGCCAGTACGCTAAGTCTGTTATTACCATAGTGTGAAAATGGTTGTCCGCTGGCATCATAATGGCACCATAATTGTTGCTCCTGTATCCAAAGTAATCACTACATATTTATTTAAGCGAAAACCTACAGGTACAATAAATAATTATATTTGTCATCAGACAACTAATTAAGGTATTCGAGAATAAAATTTTGATGCAGTAACATGTCGACATATAGCCAAAAAATAAATAAAGTTGAAGCTCTGGAGCAGTACGGTATTGCGCACGACGATGGCATGTGTACTGACGGAATGGCTCTAATTTTCTGGTGGCGCGGCATCGAACTGGCAAGACTCTTATATGGGGGACTTATGTTCATAGAAAGAAAGAAATAAAATGATGTTCACTTATAGTTATTTAAAATAGAAATTGTACATAAGCAGTTTAACAAAAGCCAAAGGTTAATTAACTCTAAACAGCCCCTAACTCAGCAAATGTAGGTTTATAATAACCAACGCTGGTCTTCGGTTAGTGGCAGGCAGTAACTTCACCTTCACAGAAGAATAAATAACTAATGAACATTTAATATTATTTATAGAACAACATCAAATAAAGAGTAGACAAAAGATAAATATTGTTACAACCTAGGCCCCGACAAAGACAAATTCCACGTACAGATAAGTAGAAGCACATTTTAATACCTGTCGGCATTTGAACTAATTGTAATCCTTTTGTGATCGTCTTCTTTTTTCACTAATTAATTGACATAGGTTTCTAGTGGAGAACAGCCTATTGTCCTTTTGTACTCGCTCATTGGCATCATTAGCCAGGTGTTACAAGCTAATTCTAGGAAACTGGCGACGTTGCCGGGAAACATTGCATTTGTGGAGCACAAAACGACGGCCTGATGGAGAGAGGAGTCAGTTGAGCTATGGCTACAATACGAGCGTGACGTGTGTACACGAGAATCTAATTGTGACGTATTATTGAATTTTGACCTTCTGCATTACGTTTGAACTTGTTGTGTTTGGTTATATTTGTACCTGTGTTATACGTGTTTGTATAGTTCTAATAAAATTCTATAGTAATCCTAACGGCATATTAAATCGAATCTCGCGCCTTGTAACAGTATTGTGTTATTTATATTTATTATATTATTCAAACAATAGCCGTTCTTCAACTATAAGGAACCCTTCTAGGCGCGGAAACTGGCACTCACTTAGTGAAAAAATTTCACATTGTGACAAGATATTTCTTGTCAGTCCCAATTTCATAAGGTACAAATAAAGCACTCCCTCGCCGTGCTCTTATCGTGGGAGGGATCAAGCACCTACCTTTTTGCACCACTCAAAGTGCCTCTATTGTTTTGTTCTTTAATTCTGTTGAAAAATAGCGATAAAACATTTCGTGAGCGACGCGACCGCAGCTTTTCCATTGTTCGTGGTGAAATTTAAAAATGTACACCACTTTTAGTGGTACTTAGCAAAGGCAAAATGAGTTTATTTATACCCTGATATGTTTTCCAAGCTTTTAGTATTATTCTATTTTTATTGCATGACTTTATCACACAGGCAGAGCTCCCACCTGATGGAAAGCGGCTACCATCGCCTATGGACATTTGTAACCGCGTACGTGCTACGATTGTGCTGCTGCTCTCCTTAAGGGCGACTGGAGCCTGGCCACTAATGCCGGAACACACCTCAAAGTTATTATGTCGGCATACTTTAGACTAGGGTTAGTAGCCATCCAGGCGGGCAAATGCCCTACCACCTGGCCCTACCAACTATTCTAGAACTTTGAATTGTGGCATCGGGCAAGTCGCGAAACCAAGCCAATAGAAGGTGGTTATCGCCGCCTAAAAGCGTTTGCAACACTAATGGCGAAGCCCGCACGTTGCCAGCCTTAAGAATGGGGTAGGGCAATGAGATAAAGGATAAATGGGATAGGATAGGGAACGGAGGAGATAGTTGAATATAATATTTTTATCCGTCCAGGAATGCAGAAAGAAGACAATATCCTGCGGACGAGCGACTACCGCTCCTGGTCTAGAGTATGCCGCCTTCATAACCTTGAGTTGTATTCCGGCATTAGTTAGTGGCCAGGTTCCAGTCTCCCTTTAGAGAGCGGCAGCACTTCGGTAGCTCCTTTAGTGTTACAAATGTCCATAAGCAACGGTAACCGCTTACCATCAGGTGGGCCGCCTACCTGTCTTCTGAACAAAAAACACATTTCGTTAATGATTTGATAAAATGTGCAAAAATGAAAGGAGGTATATATAATGCTGACTGATATTACACCAATCAAGCAAATTAAATCGGTTTGGTTGAAAGGGACAAAAAGAACACGATGATGTTCAATGACTTTGTACGATTCATCAAAATTACTCGATGATCATCAATAACTGAAAATAGATTTGTACGATTCCTTAAAATTGAAAGACAGAAATGCATCGTCTGATATCGGCTTAAGTTGATTGAGAACTTTTCCAGCAAAAAAAAAGGGTGGATCGAGATTATTTTAGTTTTTAAAATATGGCGTATTTTCGATCAAGTACTTTATTTAGAGGTTCAAAACCTAAAATAAGAAACAAAGAAGTACACTGCTTTTATGGAACCATTTACTGTGTAGGTATATATTGACCGGCACTTGTCTATACTCTAAACAGCAGATAAATTAGATTGAGCAAAATGAAGACCTCATTTTAAAATGGTTTTGAAGAAGTACGTACTAATAACAAAGTAAAATAAGTTGTTTATTTCTTACCTTTTCACGATGGCTAAAAGAATTTTAATGAAGTTTGGCAAAGATATAGAATTTAACCTTGGGCTTTATTTTTATTTATATTTTTTATTTAGGATATACGCTATCTTTCAGCCTAAACAAATATTGTTTTTCATAATAATAATTTATTTATTCAGTCACATGGATTTATAAAATAACTTGAATAATTAGAATTTCAAGATTACGAAATAGTCAATGAAAATTTTCTACGAGCAAACCATAATTCTTCTGAACATAATTATCTCTAATATTAACACTCATAACTAGGCTTTTGTTAAGAAATAAATAAATATGATTACAGCGTTACAACTGTTTTCGACTGCATAAAATAAACAACTAATCCAATCGGTATGTCCTTACTTACATATATACATTAGTCTTAAGTACAAACATATCTCTAAGCAGGTTGCTACGACTATTTCAAAGAAGTTTTCACTCCACTCACCAGATTCAAAGCACGACGTTCACGGCCTGATGGAGACTTAAATTTTACACGCGAATGTGCTTTTAAGAAATTATCTTGCTGAGTGGTTCGTTTGCTTTCCACCTTAACTTTTTGTTTCTTGAATTTTATTTTATCCCCTTTAAGGGTGTATAGTTTTTTGACAAAAAGTGACCTCGTTATAATCGTCATATTGGACAGATAGCTAGCTAGCTATGCCGGCCGATCTCACTGCAAAGTAGAAGCTCCGTGTTACTTATTATATTAATTCCTGGTATGGTAAATTTCGGAAAGGAATTTTCTCCTCATTTACTAGAGTCTGGGTGTTTGGGATCGGTCCCATAGTACTTCGTTGTATATTACCCATGACGCTTGCTTAATTTGGGGATATATACAATATGTGTGTTTGTCTGCAGAATATTTTTTAAAATTTCATACCAGCATTTTGTGAATGCGTGATATCACACAGATCAAGCCAGCCCTGAGAGCTGATATCAAAAATTCATTTATTTATTTCATTCAATTACGATTTCGTAACAGTCTTAAAGCTAAAACGAAAATGTAGCCTTGGCATATTGTGTTAGTAATACACTTCAATGCACTTTTGAATTTCCCTAAGGAGCACGTGAGAATATCTAAATCTGTATTCACTTCACAAATCTAGTTCAGTATCCGGAGAGCCCTGGTGCTTATAGAAAGTAGCACATTAGTCCTACTGGCCGGTACAGCAAACAATGGAATTGATTTGAATATTTCCAGCACAGCTCTATCACGTCAATGTATCAGGTGAAATCGCTATCAAGTACGAACCTGCATAAACCACGATAAAAGGAATGAATCGTAACGGACAAGTGGAAAAACGATCGGCAACGGACAACTGGCAAAACAAATCGCAACAAAATTTTAACTTGAAGTTTAGTTTACGGGCAGAATGTTAATGTACTTGTTCAATTTGAAAACCTGCCCGCAAAACTTCAATTTAAAATTTCGTTGCGATTCGTTTTGCCACTTTTCCGTTGCCATTAGTTTTTCACTTGTCCGTTGAAGTTTCACTTCTGCCATGTGTCCCAGCACATATTTCGATTTTCGCAGGATTACTGCAAATAATGGTTTGCTTAAGTTTTTATTTAAACATATTTTATCAAACAAAAAACTGAATTTAATCCGGAACCAAATATTACGCAAGATATAATTCAGATTACAGGTATTATTGTCCTCTGATCCCCTAAAAATGTGCGCTTGAAGTTCCCAGCCGACAGCCATTAAAACTTTATTAACAACTTCATTAAGACGGATTTATGCGATACACTCTGATAAAGAATCCGCTGACAGTTTTTCGCCTATCCGGCTTTTTAATTTAAAAACAAAGTTTCGGTTTATTACGAAAGTTTTGATCGGATTTTTAAAAAAAATATAAGACTTTGTAGGCATTTTGGCAAAAAGCGAACTTTCATAAAATAAGGGAGCGAATAGTGAAATCGATTGAGATACTATTAATTATCTTACAGAACATCGCAGACTCGTGTAAAAGTAAATTTTGCAAGTGGGCCTTCCGTGCGAAAACCTATACATACGAAATAATCGCAATTGCTTCTTTTTTCGTAGCACCAATACATATAATCTTAAATTTATTGACATAGACATATTAAAGATACCTTTAAATAGACTTAAAATTAAACTAAATGAAATATTTCAGTAACCTTCAAATTTGTTTTGTCTGAATTTTGGAAATTTGTCACTATTTTTCTGTCTCACTTTTGGCAACATCCAAGTCGCGAATTGAATCGAATGATTTTGAGAAAAAAATAGCATCATGTATTATTACCACCAGTTGATAGAGTAGCTTATAAGAATCAATCTCTGTGAAGGAATGTCGGATATGATTACGTCACAATATATTTCATTTTGTGGCCATACTACGATAGTTATATTGTATGGCAAAAAGGTACTAATCATTCGAACAGGTCACAATGATATAGTTCTTTATATCCTGATATAATATAAAAAGTAAGTTGACAAGGTATTATTTTAACGCCTGTACTTTTGTGTGTATAAATTAGAAATATTTGTATGTAGTGGAGAGAGATATGATGTAGATATATTAAAAGGTTTTTCATGATTCCGCAGTCCGATGACAAAAAGTGGCGGGTACCATAGAAGTGTTGAAACCTCTACAGAATATATCGAGCCTTTACCAGCCATTTTATTGCAAGCGTCAAAATACGACAAATACATTTTTTTGTCTGATTGTATTTTAAATTATTATTTTGTTGTCTTTCAGTTTGATTTATTAGGGTTTAATCTTACTAAAACTAAACGTTTGAAATCAAAATAAAAATTTAAAATACCATTTGCAACAAACAATGGTCAAAAATTTCGATTACGATAAAATGGTGGTAAAGGCTCGATATGAACTGTCCACGTTGCACTTTCTCTCTTGCTAACTGTTCTTAGCTCATTTTTAAACAGATTGTTGTAAAATCTTATGACATTTTGATACATAAAATAAACAATGATAAAGTTTTTTTGTTTATTCAATTACGTGTAAACATCAAACACCACATGCATACCTACACAAGGAAAAAACAATTTAACTTGGCAATCAAACCGTTTTTCGATTATCGATAAAATGTGAAACGGGGATAAAAAAGCTGATAAGGATAGGACATTGTGCGCGTTTGGATACATGCCCAAGTACAACATTCCAACACGTTCGCTTATTACTTCCACGGACCTGATTGCTTGTTTACTTCACCACTCGTATCCGAATTTAATTTGTTGGGATACCTACTAGTAATAAAAATATTTTGCTATTTTTTTGTGTTACATTCAGCAAAGGGCCAACAACAAATATCGGTGCAGTGCAGGACAACGCAGTGATGAAACTAGATTTTGGCTTAAATAAGATCTCTTCTAGCACATTTGTTTGGTGGTTAGCAGAAATAAAGAAATGTCAAACATTTCTTCTGAAATATACAAAAAATATATATAAGAATTGGTATTTTGACATTTAGTACTTGATGATGAATGACAGTATTCCTCAAAATTGTTTTTCAAAAAGCTAAATTTTGATATGGATAATCCTATTTCAGCTTAAACGTTTGCTCACAGGTTAAACGAAATCTTAATAGCTGTTCCAAATGTAATACAAACCTAACATATTTATGTATCATCTAGAATGACCAAAACTGGAAAACTGTTAACACGATTTACAGTTATTCTAGTACATTTGCAATCATAACCTATAAGAAATAAGGAAGACGCTATATTTAACATCTTGTGAGAAGTCGCAATCACGGTTGCTGAAAAATGGCTGAGACGTCAAAATTAAAACCAAATAAAATGCCGCGTTCAAATTAGTTAAAATGTAATTTTAACTATGCATACTAGTCACGACAACAAGAAAATTCTATATGTTTCGAAAATATGTCATGACGCTCTGATTTTAGGTAAACTCGTTTATAAGAGATATCTGACTAAACAAATTAATATTTTAATAGAATAAAGCCACTTACGTACTCGCCTGCGAGTCGTAAACGTAGGTGACTTATTGCACGACACGAGAGGCACGCGGTGCGCTCGGAAGGAGCTAAACGAAGATTAAGGTGCTCTTAAACTGACAATTTTTTGAGCAATTATTAATGGCAACAGTAATGGATCAATCTGGAGCAATTGCAATAAAATTCGGCAAATGTTTCGAGAATATTGCTTGTAATTGCTCCATGTATATAGGTAGCAAATATCTCAACATCGTCATACGAGTTGCCAAATATGTAATCGGTTTGGATTTTTCTAGGTAATTTCTTTCTATCTCATTCGTATGTAAATCTACGTCTCATTTTCGCGAGAGTACAGGCCGGCGGCGGAGGCGAGATTTGTCTTACTTTTTTAGTTGCTCCCTATTGCATGGTATTATTATGTGGCCGCATCTCAACAACAATTGCTACATATTGCCATCGCCGTGATATAGTCGTGACGTCATATTTGACGAGAATTGATCGATATTGGGCAATTTTAGTTGCTCGTGTAAGAGCACCTTTAGAACACGTTACTGTATCCGCTCGATTACAGTTACGGCATGCAGATGAGGACGCGGCTTAAGGTAACGGATCCCATATCGTTGCTATGTAACTATCCCTTGGTCACTTGCAATAATAAGGAAGCCTACCTAATCAGGTTATCTAAAAACATTATTTATCAACAATCCTCCAGGTATATACGCAAGTTGCTTCTGTATATAACTCCCTCTACTGCTGCGTAAAGTCGGTCTGTAACGCCTGTCATAATGCGATAAAAATGTGTACACCTGAGTATTCGTTTATACGACGCTACATCGATTCTAGAGTTATGCATTAAAAAGAGATCTTATTGCAGCTCGATTTTATTGAAGCGAGACGTACTTGGCAGTTTAGTTGGCGTTGGTTCAGCGAGAGTGGGCCGGCTCAAGAGCTCCGTGGTTTCACCCGCGAGCACTGCACAGAAATAACATCTCGTTACTAATTCAACATTCTAAATGCACACGTGGAGACCATCCACATTATGACAGTATTCAACAACACTAAACTTAGACATGTTTTTTAATCATTTGACAGGATATTTGACATATTTTATGTCAAATTTTATACAGTGTACAAAAAAGAGAGCGAATTTATTAAATACCTTGTTACGATCTTCTTTTCAAACTTTCAAAAATAATTTTAATTACCGGGACGTCGCCAAACGTATACTAGACGTCACACGCGACCAGATGGCTGGCGTCCATTTTGCTCAAAGATTAAGCGTTGCTATACAACGTGGCAACGACGCCAGCCTTTTGGGAACGTTCCCGGTAAGTGACAGTTGTTTAGGACCAATATTAGCTTTAGGTATTTATTTAGTTGTAGTTTCTATATAGAATAGTTTGTAGTTTATTTTTAGGTTAAAATTTATTGTGGTTTTATTATTTTTTCATTAAGATACAGTTGAATCTAAAATGAATTATATTAGTAAAAGTTAGAGAAGAATTACTGTTCAAGTAATATCATCTGACTACACCTGTACAAATTCAAGTGTCGTTTGGTATTATGATAAAAAAACCCTATTATAATTAAATACTTAGGCACGAATATGCTCTTTGTGCAACAGAGCCATTATGAATGTTATCTATAAGTAATACCTTTTCTTGTAATAACGCTGTAGGTTGTAACAGTAAGGTACAATGGTCAGCATTTTAGAGAACAAACAATTGTTGACTAATTAACAAACGAATAAATTCAGTGTTAGGTTCGATATTTCTTATAGTCTTCCGTCTTATACTAAAACTGGTATACACACTGCACTATTTAATTTCTTCGAGGTGTAAGTAATAGTTAATAATAAGTTTACATTAATTAAACTTTCATTTTATAACTTCGAACAAAATTTAAGTTGAATTTTTGTTATAAGAAGAATAATTATAAGAAGATAAGATATAAGAAGTATATAATAAGAAGTATATAATAAGAAGTATATAATAAGAAGTAATTAATTTTATTATTTAATTCAATCTAAACTATCCGTTTGTTTCATATTTAATTCTATCTAAGACAACACAAATGTGTGCCGACAGGTGAAGTATTGTTATATGAAGTAGTAAGTATATTTGAATTAAATTAATTGAATTCAAAACCACAACCAATGTACTTTAACTTTACTAGAATCCTATCTCTAAAAATTTTGATTGTTGGTTTTGTAAGAGAAATATTGGCAAATCTAAAAGTGATTTGATATAATGGTAAGCAAGATTTATAAGACACTAGCTTCAATCGATAAGCCGACAGCAGCGCCACCTACCGGGTCCAATTGTGAACCATATCAGAAACCTTCTTTGGCTCATACACAACAACTGCTAAAGACCATCACATGATCAAATATACTGTTTACGATTCTATAAAGGACATACAGACAAACATTCATTTTTATATATAAAGAAGATAATTTTATAGCCGCTATAACAAACGCCAAGCTCTATTTACAAAATCTAAAGAATTTTGTGAGATTCCGTTCACGCAAATTTCTTCGAAAATGAGTCACCCCAAGCCTTTAATAGCGTATTATATAACATAACTTAATGAAGAATCCCCTTAAGTTTGTAAGTCAAATTCTAAGAAATTCATAAATAAGGCAGCATGAACAAAGTTGCACGGCCTTTAAGGAACACGCAACACTTGGGCGTTCAATAAGTTGTTTAACTTTGTTTTTGAGAATAATTTATCGGTGTCAGTTATTAGAGGTCCAATATTTCAAAGTAAAAGTTAACTCTTATAGTCAGTCCCCCAGTGTCTGTCTGTATGTCGCAGCTGATAATCTCAACTCTACTACTTTTAGTATTTAGTTAAATATGTACATATTTAACTAATGTACATGAATTCGTCTCACATGTACAAAATGTAGGGTTAAATGTTCCTGAAATCACTAATGCCGTATACTGCTAAAGCAGTGGCGTAGCTTGCCTTAGAAGGGCCCTTCAAAATATGTTGGGGGCCCAGGGCAAAGGGATTTTTTCATAAATTAAGCAAAAAAAAAGGTCGAATTGAATTAAAATAATTACATATTGAATATACGTTATTACTTATACTTAATGATTTTTGGTCCTAAGTTAGACAAACAATTCAAGTCAGAGATACACTTTTCTCGGTTTTTATTTCGCCAAACTTATCAAATCATACCTGAAGATGATTTCAGTTTTTCTAGATTTTCTATCTCTATAGACATTAATGACAAGTCCGATAGCCGTTTCTGTTGGGCTAGCATTTATTCTCAAAAATGTTATTAATCTATAAACGATTGTGGATTACATTTTAAGAATTTTTGCTCGCACACTTTCGGGGCTCCCGTGGCCTGGGGGCCCCACATCATTGACACGGCTGATACGGCGGTAGCTACGCCCCTGAGCTCAAGGCTGTTATAACAATATACTCTGGACCAGGAGTGGTAGCCAGCACTCGACCACTTGGCTGGTCGTCGACTTGTACGACATGTATGGAATTAAATTATATGCAATCGAAGCCGCACGGAAAATACTTGTAATTAAATAAATTACACATTCTCATCATTTCCTACTATTCCACATAAAAACCGAATAATAAACCGACCATTACGAAATTAGATTACATTTCGTGCACATCTGGCGAGGGAAGTAATTAATACGAAAGTCGAAACTAAGTCGCCGCTAAATCGGACTTAGCGGACACAATAGTCCACTTTGTCACTTATTTTCTGCGAGTTGGGAACTAAGCTGTTTAGAAAATCGATATACAACAGTGTCTTTTGGGATTTATAGAACACTAACTGTGTCCGCAATATCCACCGAGCTAAAATTAGGCTTGGATTACTTTATTCCTTTAAGGTATGAAGAAAAGAGAGAGAGGGATGTTTTTGAAGAAGATATAATTTAGTTCGAATATGTAATCTGAAATAATTATCTTTTACTAGCTGACCCGGCAAACGTACCGCCTCAAAAGTATTCTTTTAAATTTAATTCATTTCTAAACGACGAGACGTATGTACTTCAAATGTTTGACAGGTAGGAATAGTTTCTAAGGGACAGTGAAATTGTTGTTTTTACTATATATATATCCCAAGCATATATTTCTTATTTACTCACGATTTAAACCTTCCCTGTACTTCCACAAATAATTCAAAACTAAAATTAGGCAATTTAGTCCAGCCATGCTCGAGTTTTACGGAGACCAACGAACAGCAATTGATTTTTATATATCAGATTAAGTACGTAACTAACTTTTCAAATACATGTGGTGGTGAAATTAGCTTTTTAAAATTCAAATAAAACTTTCATCTTCTTATTACATCTTACAACATCTTTGATTAACACGTTTTACTATTTATATCTATATATTGTGGCGAATGATGGTGGAACCATCTAGTTGGTTTTAGAACTTTTGGAAAAAAATAGAACATTCTAGAAGGAAAAGACAAGGACGGGTATATTTAGAAAGGGATAGACGATGAACGAAAGAAAGAGATAGATAGATGTTAGAAAGGAATAGACGATGCACGAAAGAAAGAGATAGATAGATGTTAGAAAGGGATAGATTTATTAACGAAAGTTCCCGAACAGAAGGTTCGCGATAGCTAGGTGGGTTCTAGAAAATTCTTCCGGGTATATAAACAGCGTAAGGCGCGCCTACCGGACAGTTTAGAGTTGAGTTCAGTTCAAGACGGTGAAGCGACAAGTGCGATACGAAGGAGTTGGAAGAAGTTTAGTGGTGAATTTAATGCAAAAGTTTAGAGGAGTGAAGGAGGAGTGTAGCGGAGCTCGAGAGACGAACCTGTAGCGAATTACATGCGACGATATTGGAGGTGAGCACTGTGGAACCAGGAGGTTGTCTAAGCAATATCGGCGACGGTATTGTAAGCGAGAGACCTCGTCGTCGGGACTTTGCATCGTTAGTCGTGCGTATAGGGGCAACCCTGCAGAGAGGTACTGCGTGCAGCTGAGTAAGTCAATAAAAGTTTTTAGTCAAAAACTGCTGTTTTCGTCCAATCCATAAGAGCGTACCCTCGCGCGCTCGTAACAATATTAACACGTGAAACAAAAACTTTGTACCCCTTTTCACTCGTCTCGGAAAAAGTTCGAGAGAAACGACCTCGCAGTAGGATCCTCCTTCACGACACGACAACGCTTCCTCACACACCGCCGGGCGAACGAAAGACTATTTGGCATTGTCAGACGTGGAATTTCTGGGTTACCCGCCATATAGCCCCGACCTCGCACCTTGCGATTTTTATTTATTGCCGAAAATAAATTAAAAAATTCGAGGAAAACATTTTATGGACGCCAAGGAAGCAGTGGCTGCGTTCCAGAAAGCCATCGAAGTCATTGAGTGTCACCCTCGTACGTTTAAAAATATTCACAACCCCACATACATGTCTATTTTGAAAACAAATCTGGCTATGATCTTCTTCTTCTTTCTTATATATAAAAATTAATGTTTGTCTGTATGTCCTTTATAGAATCGTAAACTAAACATTTGATCATGTGATGACGTTTAGCAAAGTTGTTGTGCATGAGCCAGAGGTTTTCGAGTTGGTTCAGAATTGGACCCGGTAGGTGGCGCTGCTTTCGTCATATGGATTAAAAAAGCTTTTCCGGGCAGGACGACGTCTGCCGGGACAGCTAATATCTATATAAAACATCATATTCACATTTAGTATTTTACATTATTTCGACTTCTATTCCTTAACTGGAAAATATCTGTCCAAACGATGATAAGAACTTAACTCGCTAGTTTCGTAAGTTAACTGGAGCCTTAACTAATGCAAATGGAAACCAGGCTTTACAGACGAAATCAACACAATTCTAGACGAAACAGTAAACTTGAAACTTAGCCAATGAACTCCAAGTTTGCCGAATGTTCAGTTATTGACACAAATAGGGCGTAAAGTTGGAGATAACGAGCACAGTTTACTGCGACACTTGTGTCCGATGCTAAATCTAGTTAAATGTACGTAATGGAACTTGAAGACAAATTGCAACATAGGCTTCTATAGTAGGCAAGCCGACTTTTCTACACTCCTGATTGCTTTCTTATGGGGTATTCAAACAATCATTGTTCTATGTTAGAGAAAAAAAAATGTAGTCTATGTTAAAAATTTTAATATATAGTAAGGTAAAAAATTTACACATGGCTCTGGCTGAATGCACAAACCGTACCAAGCCATTATTGAACAAAGAAGAAGAAGGTAAAAAATAATATGCATTCTTTTTAAATTGAATAAATAATTAAAAAAAACAGATGTTATGTAATTCCAATACAGCAATATAATGAGTGCAAACCTTGTTTGCTGAAATTGCGGCGTACCAATTTTCAAATTGTACTCTGCGTATAATAATGTAATTACGTCACTATATCTTCAAATAAAGATTTTCTTTCTTTCTAGATGTAAGTATACATATTGTATTGCAGTAAGACAGGCAGTGACCACTGCATTTTTACCAAAGTAAAGATCATTATGCAAAATACTGAAACAGCTATTTCTTTGTAGTAGAAGTACCTAAGCCTAAGTTTAAATTTCCATTTCAACTGGACGAATTCTATATACATACATACATAACTTCACGCCAGGTCCCTTGCGGGGTAGGCACGAACATAACGAATTATAAGTTGCCTATAAAAATTATCATCTGTATTTTAGCTTTTTCAAAGTTAGTCTTTGAGACAAAAGTATATCCATGCCAAGGATGTGTCCTTGGATCTGTCTCCTTAACTTTTAAATAACACTTTATATTCTCCGGTAGTATTAATCAAAATGTAACATATTTTAAGTATTTCTTAATAGATAGAGCCAGTAGTAGTGACCTAGATCAAGAGTGTCCTTTTTCTTGCCCAATGAAAGAGGTTAAATTGCAAATAGACAAATAAAATAAAAAAATGTGTGCGTCTCGGAACACCCGACATAAGTGATAACTTAGGCTGGTGTGCACCGACTTTTAACCGAAGGTTAAAATAAAATAATCGCCAAAAATGTATGGAAAAACAGTGATTATTTTTGGTTAACCGTCGGTTAAATTTCGGTGCACACCAGCCTTAAAGTTAAACCAATTTAAATTGAACTATTTAATATTGAAATTTGTCTAACTTGAAAAAAAGCTTAGGTTATTACTTAAATTTTATTTAATAGCGCGTGGGTTAGAGTGAGAGAGGAGGAGCCTGCCTACCATTGCCGTATGCGTGAGAGAAAGGGAAGCCAGACAGGCTGGCACCGTAACGCGTTACGTATCGAAGCGGTTTACCCTCCCATAAGAAGTTATCACTTCAAAAACTCAAATGCATCTAACCAATCACAATTTCTTTGTGTCAGTGTGGACAGATTTTTGGCGATTAGGTACGGCACGAATAATGCATATGAACATTCGGCGAATGCAAGTAGAGAGAAGGGAGACCAAGGCGAGTTCATATATCAAATTAGGGACAAAGTGAAAATCATGTCATACGAAGAAGTAAAACAGCCCATAATACGGAAGATAGGAGGAGGTTCTACCGACAAAGGCACAGCAATTAAAAGGCAGACAAATACATATATTCTCTCGTATTTATATGCTTCCATACGCGAATCCAACTAACACATCCTTTATTTCTTTTACCTAGGCCTCATGAACGTTTTAGACTCCTATGTGAGATATACTACATCTAAATAATTGTATTATTTTTCTTTCCATCTATCTTTCACGGTTCCGTCCTGAGCTTTTAATGCCATAACTGAACACGTAAGTTAGTGGAATGGGATCTCTGGAAAATCGTGACGGAGGGCAGCCTTTGAGTGAGATTAATAGCCCCTCGAAACAGAAGTAGCTGTTACATGTTCCCGCTCTTATGGCACACATTCCAATGTTACCAACAATAGAACAATAAGATGACAGAAAGAAATTAAACTTTTTTCAACTACACCGAGAAACTGCAAAATCTGACAAGGCTATAACTGTGCAAGAGCGAAAGCGTTCAGTAGAGATAACTAATGTCTACTATTTTTCTAACATTTATTTAACTTTATGAATGTCAAAGAAGCAAGTAAGGTGTGTATGGCGAAGAATAAGCCTGTATGGCGCTCTGTTGCTCGTGCCTACCCCGCAAGGGACCTTGCGTGAAGTTATGTATGTATGTATTTAACTTTAACGTTTTATAACAGTCCACTATCACCAACTACTCTAGTCACCAAAGATATTATTTTTTTAACTCGACATACTTCGATTCGTGTACAATAGCTACATTCATACCCTTTGTCTACATCAGCGCCATTGTGGACAGTTTTTGGACTATTATTTGCAGCTTACATCTGGACACTCTTTCAAGTTTTCTCCCATATGAGATGATTCTGCTCACCTCTACCTGCCATAGTTAGTTTGTAGTTACGTTACTTTTTTTGTTAGTTACGTCAAATTTTACAAACTGAATTACAACCAGTTACTTTAGACTTACTGTTGGCAACATCAACATAATATATTTTTGTATTTTTTTAGCAACGCTGGTCGCTTGTTATTCCTCCGTTTTGGTTGTCAACCGAGAGCATCTATTCTGTCAACAGCTAATATAGGTTTCTACTACTAATAGTGTATGATTTAAGTGCCACGACGACGAGTATCGCATAGTTACGACTTTGCAATATTGCATGCTTATTATATAGGCAAATAAAGTTCTCAGAAGTTATAACAAGTGGCACGTTAAAGAATATATAGGTATAATAATATTTATTACTGCCTTGTAGATATTTGATACAGGTAGTATAAGAGTATATAAAATATTTCTCGTAAACTGAATAAGATATTAGGTCGAAAGAGGACTACCTCAGCGGTTTGGGAAGGTCGCTTGATTTGTAGAACCCCACGTTCTTTGATTAATGAAGCTTGTTAAACGAAAGTTACCTTTCGTTTTTTGGTAGCTTTCGTTTACTTATTACAGATATAATTACAGCCAATAAATGTCCCACGCTGGGCTCGGGCCTCCCATTATAGGGGGAACGGACAGTATACCTGCCACGCTTGTCCAAGGCGGCTTGGCAGGTTTGATACATTGGTTATCTCGATGTGCAGGTTGCATCACGATGTTTTCCTTCACCGTTTTTAGCACGTGGTAATTGTAACAATATGCACGTTAGATCAGAAAACTGACTAAGAGGTGCATGCGTTCCGGTCAGGATCGAACCCGCGCCCTTCGATTTAGGGGGCGCGTGCGCTAAGCATTACGCTACCACGACTTATTACACATGAACAAATTAAAATTGGTTATTTATATTATTAGTGCGGTAAGTTGGTATTTACAAAAGAGTTGACGAATAGTCGAGAGCTTACCATAGTCATGAGTTACCAACAACCGCACGTGTTTCATACAACGTTTTTTTTTTATGTTTGCGCATAGGCAAACTGGCAGACGGGTTCACTTGATGGCAAGTGGCTACTGTCGCCCAAGGACGTCTGCAACACTAAGGGAGCCGATGCGTTGCCTACCTCGTTGAGACTTTAAGTATCTGTTCACGCCTTGTTTCTCAACACATTTGCGAAAAACAATACAATAGGTAATATTAATATCAGTCGGTAAGTCGCAACAATCTTCGACATTCCTAATATGAAAATGGCATTTGCCAAAGGGCCCGCGTGAGTGTAATGCAAAATTAGAACTACGTCGTTCATCTCACTTCTCTATAGTATTAAAGTGAGACAAATGTATTGCTCAAAAGCGCTTCCAAGGAGGTTCGATTGTTAAGCTTGTTTAATTTTGTAATGTGAAACTTCTTGGTGGTATTCTTACATATTTTTTCATCTAAGTAGCTATTTTACTAAGCGTTCCATTGTGTGTTGCGTATTTTTTACTTTCGAACAATATATACGTATACAGGCTTATAAATGCATTTTTTGAGTAAATGTGTTGAAAAATATTTTGAGCAGTGTTAGCATGAAACGTTGAGCCAAAATATATTTTTGGTGGAGTACAGCAGACAGGCTGACAGCCCGCCCCAATGAAAAATGGTTACCAACACTTGTGGTCATTTACTACGTGGGAAATACTGCCAAAGCGCTGTTGGCCTTTAGGGGGGAGGTTGTCACGTCACTGACTGACGGCGAAGCACAACACAAGGTGTTATAGAAGCATAGTCTAGATCAGTGTTAGACGGGCATCCAGACAGGCTGTCTATATACCTTTTAAATTTTCTGGTAACATTTTAAAATAGCTAGATTTAAAAAATCTAATTCCAATGTGATTTCACTGACCGGTAGCAAAATTTTATGTAATAAAATGTGTGATATTTTTTATATCGAGGATTCAGCGAGAAGTTTCCCGGGAGCGGTTGGGTACATAAAAAAAGCTTATTCCAACACAGTTTTCACTAAAACGTTTGCTTACATTCTTTTTTAAATGAATGTTCCATTATTGGTTCTTTGTGTCCCCGGAATTCCGCATTAAAATGAAATCTAGTACGAAGTCACGGGCAGATTCTAGTTTTGTATTAAATCATATCGCGCAATCATGAAAGCATACAGTTTTTAAAATAAAAACTTCCTCATCAAAGGAAATTACAAACCTAAATGTTATTTGTATAAAATCTAATTAATTTTCTTATAAACAGGCCATGAGATTACAGTGTTGCTTTGTGTACACATCGTTTTGATAGTTTAATTTATATATAATTATTGAATTAACTTATAATTAAATAGGCTACTAAGAGAGTTTAGTTAAAAGCTAAACAGTAATGTTAGCTTTCGTGAAGTTTTAAATATGCTCGGTCTGGTCCCGATAGAAGTGATAAGCTCAAAAACAACTGCTATTTTAAAATCGTGAAGGATTACATGCGTGACTATGGACTCACATTTAGGGTTTTTATTGTCTTCCATTCTCTATCTCTTTGAACGAGCTTTTAAATATTACTTTTTGTATATGGTTAGTTACTTTCTGCTTGTTATATTTTCAGCCTATATGCATGTAATGCTATTTCGTGTCTATACTCCATCGTGTCGCTAGTCGCGTAGTGTTACAACGTACACAGCCTACGGCATTTGTAGTAATCCATCATCTTAGTGTTACAATGACTTTATCCGTGCAGGAAAGGACAACAAATACAAATTCCTGCAGCTGCTGGGTATCCTGTAAGAGGCGACAAAACAACTTACAGCCAGGTGGTAGATAGGGATGGCTACAACCCGTGTTCTAAAGCATGCCGCCATAATAATCTTGAGTTGTGTTCTGGCATAAGTGGTCAAGTTCCAGTCTCTCTTCAGAGAGTGGCAGCTCATTGGTAGCACCTCTGATGATACTGTTACAACTCAGGTCACAACAAAAACAAAATCCACTTGCATATCTGAAAAAACACTTTTTATTACCAGTTGGCATTGGAACTAATTGTAATTCTTTTATGATCGTCTTCTTTTGTTTACTTATTTATTAGCATACGTTTCTAGAAGATAGCCCATTGTTTTGTTGTACTCATTAATGTTTCGCATTACGTCGATTAGGATACGGGCACATTGCATTTGTGCAGTATAAAACGATGGCCTGATTGAGAGAGGGGGCAATCGAGAGAGAACCATGATCAAGGCGAGACGTGTGTACTACAATCGGAAATGTAATAGTGACGGACTTTGCGTGTTTGATTGGATTGCGACCTTCTGCATTACATTTGGATTTGTTGTGATTGTGTTCGGTGATATTTGTACCTGCGTTATACGTGTTTGTATAGTCCTAATAAAGTCTATAATAATTCCAACGGCATTTTAATTCGAGTCTCGGAACTCGTAACAGTACAAATGGGCATAGGCGACGGTAACCGCTTTCCATCAGGTGAGCCGTCTGCCTGTCTGATGAACTAATGCAATAAAATAAAATAAAAAATAAAAATCAATGTCTCTCTTTCCTTTCACCTCCCAATTATTTGAAGACGGCACAATATCACTCTTTTCCTTCCATGCTCTGTGTGCCATGTGACAGAGAACGTATGTTGAAATAGAATTTCAACATACGTTCTCTGTCACACCACATATCAACCTTCACACAAACCATCCATCTCGTTTTTGGTCGACGATAACTACTAACCATCAGTCAGATCGTAAAGAAATAACGCATAAAATAATTTGTATACTGGATGTGACGTCACAAACGAAATATTGTTGACTGGATGTTATTATATCACGTTTTTCATAACATAAAATACGAAATAGAAGCAATTTAGACGAGCGTTCGCGCCAACCTGTTGGATTTCAAAGTATTTTAATAAAAAAACGCCTTCATTACATTTCATTTTGCATGGAAACGAGAAACTTAACACCGGCATTATCATAATAGACTTATAAACATGAAGTTCCAAGAAAATCTCGTTGTACGTAAGTAATCTTATAGAAACCTGGAGAGTGATGAAACTTTTACGGAGAATCGAGCATTTTGATTTAATTTCTGCAAATTTCGTCTTTAAACCAAATTTCCTGAAAATCTTTTGAAATATATGTTTAATTTAAATTCTTGTTGATTATGTTTCAAGTTATAACTTGTTATGGGAGGGTAAACCGCTTCGTTACGTAACGCGTTACGGCGCCAGTCTGTCTGGCTTCCCTTTCTCTCAAATTAGATTAGTTTAAATTTTATATCATATTTACTCTTGATATTTTTTTATATTGTCTTTCTAGATGTGTTTACCTGCTTGTATGTATCATGTTTTGAATAAACAATACAGGTAACCAGTGATTAAAATAAGTTCATTAACACATTAATCTAAATATTACTTTCGTATCAGCGTAAATTGTGATAAAACGTTATAAAACACAGATATAACTTCACAATTTGGTAATACAAAACAACAACAGACTCCAACATGGCCGCTTACCGGAAACGCGGCCATCTTGATTGTCGCCGGATATCGGAGACGAGCGCCTCTCCGTGTAATTGGAACGATATTGCTCGCACTATACGCTCTACAATTTACCGACATAATTATGTATGTGAAAATAGGATAGTATATATATTACGTATTCACAGACTTTAGAATGAACCGAAGATCGTGATCATTTTATGCGGACACACATACTTACGAGAATGACAACAAAGAAAGTTATTTTTCCCGGGGTTGTGTTAAAAAAACAATCTTGAATGGATTTAAACAGAGGATGAAAAATTTTATATTCAAGCCATAATTATTAAAGTTATTAGAGATAAAAAAAAATATATTTAGGCTTTTGTAAATAAAATTACGATATACGACATATATTACGACAGATACACTCTACATTATTACAAGTGTAGTATAAAAATTAGAATAAATTAATATAATAATAAGTTATTCTTAAGGTACACCACAACACAAACACATTAATTAAACATCACACACAATAACTAATGTAACAAATAAGCGTGTACAACTTCTAAGCTTTCTCTCAAATTTAATTGTAAAAAAAGGGTACGGAACTAGTCTGTAGAGTTAATAATTTAAAAAAAATACGACGAAAGTCTTCGAGCAGTGTGTCCTATCCATTATGACATACGGTGCCGAGACATGGACACTGACAGTGGGTTTGGTCCTCAAATTCATGCTATGCAGCGAGCTATGTTTTGTATTCTTATAGATAAAATCATAAATTATGGCATCCGTAAGAGAACCAAGATAACCGACATAGTTTGCACAATTAGCAAGTTCAAATGGCAGTGGACCGATCATGTCTGTGCAGGACCAACGGCCGATAGAGCAAAAAAGTCCTGGAGTTGAGATCAGGTCTTGGCAAACGTAGCGTAGGATGCCCGCCAGCCCGTCAGGTTGACGATCTACGCAAGATCTCCGGCAGAGACTGGATGAGAAAAACGGGAGACTGGGCGCGTACTTAGGAGGTCTACATCCACCAGTGGACTGAGAGTGGCTGAAGAAGAAATAAAATCGCAAAACTCATGTTTCAATGTTACGGTTCTGTTTTTCTTCGTTAAAAAGTAAAATAAAGGATTACGAATGAGGTGACAGGTAATAATAACCATTATACCATACTATTTGGCTATCTGCTGCGTTCAGAATTCCTGAAACATTTTCGATTGTTTCCAATCAAGTATTGGCAAACTTTGCTTCGACATCGAGTGCCACTTCGCTACACTTGTGATTACTTATACTACACACGCTTATATTTCGTTCCCTTTCAAGAGTCTCCTTGCTTTTATACCACATGACAAAAAAAATACTATACGCGGCTAGTCTCGGTATATGTTATTTTATATTCTGAAATACTATCGAATAACCTGACTTGAACAAGTACAATTATAGTAGAGTTACAAATAGTTTCAACACAATATTATAAAAATTATGAGAAACAATGTTTTGCTTGATAATTGTTTCAAACCATGGTCACTGATGGAATTGAGGGTAAATTTGCGAAACCTTCCCACCTCCTTTGAAGCCAACAGCGCATTCTAGGAAGATATAAGAAAAATAAGAAGATAGAAGAAATAGACGGTTTCAAATTAAATTGGCTTGCTTCTTAGATAATAACTCGAGAGCTGAGGATATAGGAAGGAATATGAATCAGCCACTAACCTTAACCTCACAAAAATGCACACTTCCAACTCGCGAGAGCCTGGAGATGTCATAAAAGCCTTTGTATTGTCACACGACACGCAGTTGAACTATTTTATAAATAGTACACTCAATTGCCCGCGAGTCGATAGGTAGGAGATTGACTCGAGACTTGACCTATGACCTTACTTATAATCATTTGTTAAATTTTAAGAAACTGCTCAGCAACTGATTAACGAAGATCTAACCCATAAATTCCTCTTAAGGATAAGAAGTGGTAGTAAAGTAACTCATATAACTGTCAAAAATAACCAATAGCGAGATGTAGTATAAGTGACTGCTAAGAAGCAAGATGGCAAATTTTATTTCAAACAGCCATTGATTAGGGGCTTAAGAGTCTCTTATTTAAGAGATGGTTAATCCTTTCTTAACGAGATTATTATATGTAAGGCCCTTACGGCCTAGCTACGCCAATGCGTCGCAACGTTTAGTTTAGCTTTTGTACGAGCGTACTAGTAATGACGTCATAAGTAGGTGTTTTCGTATCCCTATTGTAGTGTACGTGTCCTTTAATATCTTGCAGACAAACAAAGCGATGGGCACAGATAGTAAAGAATTATAAACAAAAAATAAGTCAAAGAAATCATCAAATTCAAACCGCTCAGGACAGTCGATGGAATTAAATTCATTTCAGAAAAAGAAATTAAATCAATGTATTCGTTATAACGTTCAACTTGGAGTTCAAAATCAAAATGCAGGTCGTGGAAAGTGGATTGTAATTGGAAACATGAATATTCATTTAATCGTACGCTTATAAAATCGTTATTGTTTCATTTTAGTGAATTCTTTCTGCATAGCAGTTGTTATTTAAAAGTTAATAACAACTGCTATGCTAACTAACTGCCATACAGGATTTTAACAAGAAAACACATACATTTTGTAATATTTGATTTCTGAACAAATATGCCGAGAAGTACAAAGTTAGGATTCTCATACAATAATCAGATATAAAGTATTATCCTAGAGCGCTACTATGACATGTGCGTTCGACCAATGTCAAACTTAGAATGATCTCTCCAAAGAGTACATTGAATATATAAAGAGATCTCTCCTATTATAATAATATTAATGTCATTTGTGGAATAATCGTTCGCCGCTACGCCTGCTCGCTTTTATATTCGAGCGATGATGCGAGCTGTCTAGTAGTCACAACTACCCGAAAATATTACAATAGTTCAGAAAGAGATGACACTACTTAGAATAAATAACAAGAAACGCAATACACGAATTAGGAAGAGGGTCTGTACAGGTGACAACTAACTTTAGAAAGAATCATAAAAAATATTTCCCAATTAAATATACCCCACATCTCAAAAACTATTCGACGGATATTGTTCAAAGCAATTTTCGTTGAAAACATTTTAAGCAGTCGAGAAATAAACTTGTACGATGTACATTGTAAGCCCCCAAGCTAAACAACATACGCATGTGTTATAAGTAATAGACAATGGAGCGCTCTGAAGCTTATCTCAGACATCAAAACCATAGTCAATAACGGTAAGTTGCTTACGAAATTTACCATGGTAGTATTGAATTCAGACCTTCTGTGTTCCAAGTGAGCTGGCCCGGCTAAAGCTCAGCCTACTCATTCACAGAGGTCGTCATAATACTAATAGGCTATGAAATCCTACAAATATACACCATTTTCTGCAGCTGGGAATCAAACTTGCACCGTTAGAATAATTTAAGCCACTTCATAGAGGAATAATGATTTTTTTTCAATTTATTAACCGTGCCAACGACTGTTGTACCAGTGTAACTAAAATTGGAATGCTTAAGTCAAATTACACTTAATAATTTTTAATAATTAATAATAATTAATAATAATTTTAATAATTTTGTTATATTTAATGTACAGACTCTTACACCCAAACATAACTTTTAAACATAACATAATATTAATAAAACATACTCTTACGAGTGTAGGACTCGAATTAAAATGCCGTTGGAATTAGTATAGAATTTATTAGAACTATACAAACACTTATAACACAGGTACAAAATATAACTGGACACAACCAGAACAAACTGCACAATTCAATAAACCGCGCAAAATCCGTCATTTATCAAATGTACGTTGCACATATTGTAATCCTCGCTTGACTGCCTCACCATTCCCCTCCAAGTTCGGGCATCATTTTATACTAAACTGTACAATACAACAATCGACCGCGTAGGCTGAAGTTTCCGAGAAACCGTAACCTGTAGATCTGCAGCTATAAACAAGTACAATAGCAATAGGCTATTGCCTAATTGCAAATTTTAAGTAAAAAGGAAACAAAAGAAGTCCAAATGTGGGGAAAGTTAGTAAACCAGGTGTGCATTCACTTTGTCGGCGTGTAACAATACTAAAAAATCAGGATAAAATGCTAGACTTCTTCTCTTTCCAGGCGCTGCCCCCTGCTGGACTTAGGCCTCCTCAAGTTTAAGCAACATATCGCGGTCTCCCAGTCGGCGACCTTGCGCAGGTTGATAGTCCGCCAGACTGGAGACCATTCTACTCGAATGTTTCCTGAGACGTGGTCTCCACTCCAAGATACGTTTGCTCCAACGGCAGTCAGTCTTGCGACAGACGTGACCGGCCCACTGGCACTTCAAACTGCTAACTAATTTTAAGAGTTTTGTCGGTTACCTTGGTTCTCTCACGGATATCCTTATTTCTGATTCGATCCATAAGAACACCTAACATAGCTCGCTCCATAGCCGTTGAGATGCTAGACTTAAGTTTCGTTTATTAATAGTGAGTGAATCTTTAAATTTCTATTAAGAGTTATGATGTACGCATGTAATGCATATATTAAATAACCTGACTACACGAGAAATAGGCAGGTTGAAACCAAGAGCTGTTTTACGCAATGGAGGTACAAATTAATACGATTAAACGTAATTTTGTTGAGGGCAGAAAAATTAAAAGGACTAAGAACCAATAATGACTAAGATCTTTTACGTAAAGCACGGAATATCATTAAGTTTTTCTTTATGAAAAAAATTCTTTACCGTCCTCAAAAGTAAAATCCAAAGGAGATTTTGAATCCGCTATTTCTTAATCTTTGTCCGAAATCCTCGATGCGGAATAATTTCGGGTTTTCAAAGATCGGTCATCACGCTTTTCCATTTGAACAAAGCCACCATTGGGAGCGATTTGGCAAGTTTAATTAACGACCTCCTTTTGTTGTTGAGATTTTTCACACTTATTATATTACTTAGGTGGATCTATATAACAAGTTGACTTATGCAGTATAATGATGTAGTGTAGTGGCAAGCCACACATGTAATGTAAAAATTAAATAAAACTCTTTTTTATTGCGAAGCTGGTAAATAGGCATTGGAAATTGATTACTGTCGCATTGCACAACTTCAGGAAGGGTTAGAGGGGATGGGATGGGAGGGACGGGAGAGGCGGCAAAGAGAGAGAGGGGAGAGCGCACACACGGACGCCGTCCGCAGACGGCGGCTACGAGGTCGTAAGCGCCAGTGAGGGATCCCGTGGACTTCCCCTCTCCTCTGTTGGTGAAGAGGGTGCCCTTCTCCTGGGGTGCCCTGAGTGAGAGCCAAGCGAAGAGGTATCACAGATGTAGTCGAGTTCCTGTGGCATCCTATAAAAGTGTACAGAAGAGGAGCACAGGTTAGGTTAAGTGTGTAGCCGACAATCTCGTCCTTCCGCTCGGAGGCCACAATGGGCATACGGTCGATAAGGAGTCCCACACATCCCTCGATATAAAGCCCGCAGGTCCGAGGATTGTATCCCAAGAAAAGCCACTCCCCCGCGTCATAAAAAAGGAAGGAAGGAATAGGAAGATCAGACAGGAAGAATGGGATATGAAATGGGATAAGGGAGTGAAAACGAGGATGAGGTAAGCGAAAGGGGACAATGGGCCATCAAAATTCTCACTCATCGCATGAAACACGATTAACATAAGGTGAATCGTTTCACGCCGATATTCTGTGTGAGCGTGATATCACACCGATCGAGCTGGTCCTAAGAGCTGAAATTATGATAATTCCAGCATGGCTCTACCACGTCAAAGATAAGGCGCTCTAAGAAGTTGTTAGCTCCATTATCAAATTATGAAGAATATGGTGTAACCATAAAATTATAATAACAAGCAGTATCGAGGACTGCTTCCTCTACCTCGGGCAACTGATCAGTATAACGATCCAGTGATGTAACGTAGCTGCCTTCTATGGACCTTGGCTTGGCTTCCATGACCTAAACTCAGTTTTTACTTATAGTCTTACGGGACAATAGACAAAATACAATATAAGTTAATGCTGAGCTTACTCTCGAATGTTGTAAGTCCATAATTTTTTGTGACCCCTCCCCCTCCCCATTTTCAATTTTCTGAATAACACTTATTAGGCTTACATCACGATTTTGTAAACCTAAGCTCAATTAGCTCTTGAAGAGCATCACAAATTTCGAATGAGGCGACGCGGTATCGCTTTAAGAAAGATATATTAGATTTTGTATTTCGATAATTTTTACCTAATAAAAATATCCAAAAAAATATATATCAATTATCAATTTTTTTTATTTTTTTTCAAATTATTTAATTTTTTTCGAGTTTTATGGCAATTTTTCTATATTTTAGTTTCCTTTAAAGCCCCCCTACGTGCCTCCACAAAAAAAGTTTATAGCTTTAATGTACAATCAGTATAATACTAATAATATAACTTTATTTCGGACCGGGTTCCATCTTTAGTTAGTGTGTTAGTTACAATTATTTTATAAAATAATGTTAGTAGTGTTAGTATTATAATATTATGCGAGTAATTAACACAAATTCTTAACCCTGTAGCCACTTATATTAAGGCGATGACTATACCCTTATCTAATGTTCTTGGAAGGGACAGTCAAATCTAACCGCAATAGCCTTCAGAAGGCCGTTGGTGCTGTCGCGCAAGCGTTGCATCAGCGAAGCGGACTTTTTGCGGATAATCGCCTTAAAACCGTCTGTGCGGGCCTCCGCAAACATCCCAGACGCACTACGGTGCCGCGGCAAGGGCAACAGCATTTTGAAAACATTACATTGCATTATAACCGCGGTATTTGATGTTTTGGCCACAGGTGGTTGTGTCGCCTTTGCATCATGATTATCGTCATCTTTCTTTGTCCATTTTACCTTATAAAACAGTTGCCTCTCGCTACACTTAAATTAGATAACATAATTTATTCACCTTGGTTCCCCTTGCGCCCATAAAAGTAAGTGACGCAGGTGCAAAACGTGCAAAGTTTTAAATAAAATTTCCTGGAGAGTTGTTTTAAAAGCTCTGCTTCACAGTAATTTCGCCGCAGGTTTATGGAGAAAATTAAAATTCAATTATTAACTTATAACATCTTATAGTGAGTACAATGTGATAACAAATTAAATTATTACACTATTATGAAGAAATAAACAAGTGCTTTTGCTTCTAAAGCGATGTTTAGAAGCAAAATCAACAATATTTAAAACACTGCACATTACACTAAGCACGACGCCGTGATGTTTCAGAAACTGTATATCAGACACATTGTTTGTTATTCCCCTATTCATAATATTTATATAAGGTTCATAGACTTTAAAAAAATTAAACCGACTTCACAATAAAGACCACAAAAATAAAATTTAACCAACTTGTTACGCTGCATTTGTTACGTTCCGTAGTTTGTCACTGTACTTTCAAAACATTGCTTAAAACAGATTAAATAAACAGAATGTTTTAATAAGAAGACGTAATACGCCATTTATCACAAATTCCCAAAACGTTTCTAAAACTCTTCATTTACTAAAATGAAATTCCGAAAGTTTCAACTGCAGCACGGGGCTATGAAATTGAGTGCTGAGATAGTTTTCATACCTGACCTGACTTAGTTGACCTATTAACACTATACTGACGTGCAAATGCTACATATCATATGTGCTAAGAACAAAAGAACAGCGACAATGGCTTGCCAACCTTGGAACCTACACCGGAAGATGAGTTTGTACTGGTTAACATAGAATGAAGGAAAGAAAGAAAAACTTTATGTGAAGAAATAGCGACCTAATAATATAAAGAATGCATTATATTTTGAAAATTTGTACCCCGCATTTTCAGCATATTTATTAAATAATAATAACCCAATTTTATTAAATAATAATAATAATTAATAAAACTAGCGGCTCCGACAGACATTGTCCTGCTCTGAAAAAGTAAACACCTAGGACCCGATCTCAACGCCACCTACCGGTTCTAATAGCGAATCTAAACCGTCCGGGAACCCACTTAAACACACAAAAACAAAATCACCAAAATCGCTTCAGGTGATGGAGACTAGAACCTGGTCACTAATGCCGGAATACAACTCAAGGTTGTTGTGGAGACATACTGTAGACCACGCGTGGTAGCCATCCAGTCGGGCAAATGCCCTACCACCTGGCTGTCGGTTGTTTTGTCGCCTCTTACGCCAGCCGCCCGGCCGCAGAAAATTGTATTCTTTATCCGTTCCTGCACGGATAAAAACGATGCACTGCATACGAGTTTCTTGTTAATTATCGTTAAACAAATGATGAATCAACAGGATGATAGTTCTTAAAAGTATCAATAGACTTCAATAAAGCGCCTATCGCAGAGTTTACTTTATCTGCCGTATCTAGGTCAGAGCAGAATAACGCGTCGGCAGCATCTCAAGTGCGGCCCTCACCGGCCGCTGTGTGAACAGCCTCAGTTTTGTTTAGCTCTCAACCCTGAGGGTGCTTGTACAACCGTCAAAGGAGCCCTGCCCTATGAATTACGGATCATCTGAACGTTGGCATATAGAGTATGATGTTTGCATCACCGGATCATTGTGTTCTCGAGGACCCATAACCATGACATAATTTCTTTCATAATCGGAAATAACTCGCCAACAGTAAAATTAACTGTTTCGTTCAATTTTGTTTTTTGGATTTTGTAGCAATTAACAAAAGAAAAATAAATTCGTTATGTCCGTAGGGCCATTTGTCTTTATTAGACACAGCACTACTTCTCAGATCAGTCTGTTTCGATGAAACAAAATAAGAATACATAATATGCAATATATTAAAAAAAAACTCGAGCTTTTCGCATTGTCAGTCATCACATACATACAGACGGTTTAGATACGCTTGGCATTTGGAGAGACGTCGCTGCTTTCTGCGTATTCTACCGTCTGTAGAGGAGAGTGTTCCGAAGAACAGTTCAGAACGTTTCTTTTGCGGACCGTGGGGATTTGGAATGAGCTCCCAGCCGTGGATTTCCCATGGCGTTACAATATGGGGTTTTATAAAAATACACTCTCTTAAAATATCTTTCAGGCGCGTTGATGACATCTCTGGTGTTGCAAACACTTTCCATCAGGTGGGCCATTCGCCTTTCTGCAGTACTCCAGCTTAAAAAAAACTGAAAAAACGGTTTCGATTCTTGATCGAGAAAGCATATTACTATACTTGTTAGGCAGTTTTTCTGACATAATGTGCATATTGTTATAAGTAATAAGCCCCGATGGTGAAGGAAAACTCCGAGATAACTGGCTTATCAAATCTACCAATCAGCCTTGGACGAGTGTGGTGAAAATACTGTTTCTTCCCCTCTAAAAATAGTAGGTCCAAGCCTAGCAGTGGGACGTTAATGTGTTGTTTTTATTATAAACCCAATGCTTTATACTGAAACTCTCTAAATGTGGTCGTAAGACTTAGCAAACAAAGTAAAGAAAATGTTCCCTATATGAAAATTCACCACCCTTTTCACAGTCAAAGCCTAAAAGCTTTATAGATTATCCTAATGTTATAGTACTTGGTACATGCGAACGATAAATGTAACCTTTCAGCACAGGGACGCGTTTCTCGTAAAATTTTATGCCTTCACCCTTTGTATTGAACGGTTATTCAGGCCCATAAAACTGTTTCATTGGAAATTATGACAGAACACAAGCGACATACAACTATAGATGGACGTTTGTGAAACAACTATGGAAAACTTTGACAATTCTAATGATTGCCAGTTGTCTTTCCTATTGTCTTATCTTATTCATTTGGGATCGGCACATTATGCGTATTGTTACGAGTCGCGAGACTCGAATTAAAATGCCGTTAGATTTACTATAGAGGTGAGAGAAAAGAGAGAACTATACAAACACGTATAACACAGGTACAAATACAACCGAACACAACAAGTCTAAACATAATGCAGAAAGTCGTAATTCCATAAAAGGCGCAAAGTTCTTCACTAAATAGAATATTACCGAATGTACACAAATCTGGCTTCGCTCGTGGTTGTCTCTCGACTGCTTCATCTCTCAATTGGGGCGTTGCTTTATACTGCACAGATGCAATATGTCTGCCCGGCCGCGTGGGCCGAATTTCCTAGAATCGGTTTGTACTTTAAATCCGAGACCCCTGGCAGTGATCGCAATACAACAATAGGCCGTAAAAGATTACAATACAGAATGTTTTTTATCACAAATTAGACAAAGTAAACAAAAGAAGTCCAAATGCCGAAAGGTAATAAAATGTGTTTCTACAGGTATGCAGGTGTGAATTTGTCTTTGTCGGTGTCTAGGTCGTAATCGTCGCCACACTTATCATCAGCCAATCGCTGTGCACTGCTGGACGTAGGCCGACTCAAGTCAGAATCACTCATCCCTGTCCTCCAAACCCCCCATTCATCGCCTAATGGCGACTTGCGCAGGTCGTCAGTCCATACAAATGGAGGGCATCCGATACTACATTTATCGAGATGCGGTGTCCCCTTCAGGATTCGTCTGCTCCACGGACCACCAGTCCTACGGCAGACAAGACCAGACAATAACACTTCAACTTGCTAATTTTGCGAGCTGTGTCGGTTAACTCAGTCCTCTTACGGATATCCTGATTTCTAATTCCGTCCATAAGAGAAACACCCATTCATCCATCTTTTTAGGCGACTTCTAAAAAGAGGTTCTCACTTCGTCGTGTATGTTTTATTTACGTTTCGAAAACGATTTTGATGATTTTTTGCGTTGAATTTAGCAAAAATTCAAAATGCTCAGTAGCCATGTAATATCGGAATCTATTTACAGTTACGTATTTTGATGAGCTATTATAATTTTCCTGTATGACGGTTGCACGATGTGCATCCTTGTGTAGTATAACGCCGTAAGTCTCCAGAGTAACTTATCGAATTCAAATATTTTGGCGCAGCCGCAAAAAGCAGTCAAAGTAAAAACAGGGAATCGAAAAAAACATACAAAAAGAACGCAATCAAATAAATCGTATTGAATTGAAATTTAAAATAAACATTGTGTTGCCAAGTATTTATATTTCCGGGACAACCCATATTTAAAAGTGAGTTTGCTATATACGATACTAACTAAATAATGTAAAGTCTACTGTAGCGTTCTGCGTAAATTCCGTACAATAAACAATACTGATTGTTTCTGAACTAGCGAGATTAAGAAACGGTATATTTGCTTAAAAAGTATCTCATTTAACAATACAACTTCATAAGTTACTCGGGTAATAAATAATACGCCAACGTTGTTATCCAACGTAGAAATACGGCTAGTAGTTTGGGAACGTTCCCAATGGACGGTGATTTAAGGCCCTTGTTAATTTCAGTTCATTTAGTTGAAATTTAAGACGTAATCTTTGACCAAGTTATTAAACCTCCTACATTTTGTATATATGTATATATATATATATATATATATATATATATATATATATATATATATATATATATATATATATAGAATAAAATAATATAATTAAATAACAGTGCGACATCCGTCCGTCCTAGGGTGCAGTTGAAAACCAGCGTCAGGCATCTGCTGCTGCCGGGCACATGCTGAACTGCACCTATTTGGTACCATCGCGAGACTTTTAATACTTATTATCCATCACCGTACATCTCAATCCATGTGTCTCTTTGTGTGTACCAAATAAACGTTTTTTCTTTCTTTCTATTTTGCGATAAATTATATTTTATTTATTGGTTACGATTTTGCGGCATTTAGAATCGTTATCCTTGCTCTCTGAGGTTCAGACGTTCAAAACAGCTTTATGCGGCTAGATTTTTGGGAACGTTCTCGAACAACAATAGTGTTTATGGGCATTAAAAATCGGTTTATATTATCTAGGTATGTTCTAATTGTTTATCTATCTTGTCATATATTGATGTTTGTATTAGACGAAGAAGGGGGTGAAACTCGTGTTATTTAGTCTAAGCGCCACGGTTCGGCATATTTGGCGTTCTATCGGGTATGTTTGTGTAAGTTCTTGTTAGCTTTCACATCATGGCGGTTGGGTTTACTTAGATCGACAGTATGTCGTCAAACAAACATGTTTGCGATATGTTACATGTTTTCTCCGATCTTGTTCTATTTTATTATTTATTTTAAAAAATATTATATTTCAATCGTTCAATCACTTTTTCGCAGTTTTATTGCATTTTCGGAATGTATGTAAACGTTTAAATAGTGATTAAAGGTGCTATTCGAACCTCGGCTGCAGGCTGCGGATTCAGAATGCAGATGCAGGTAGCATACGCATGACACGCAGCCGCTGCCTGCATTCGCAGCCGAGAGTGATTCCGAGGCTGGCTGCACGTTATGCGGCAGGCAGCAGGTGGCGGCCAATCGCTTCCAATATTTTAGAATGTCGGACGTGAGGAATAGTCGTGAGAATAGAGTATAATGATGACATGTTGACATTGTTAACTAGCCAGAGAAGAGAAGCCACACAGCCACAGTCCTTATGTAAAATGTAGACCCACTGATGGAAGTTATTCAATACTAATTAAGAAACACTTGAAGTATAATGACGATCAGTTTAGGAAATATTGTCGATTTAATAAGGTTAGAGTGACGTAACTACGTACGCATCGGCTTGCAGCCGCAGCACTACTGGTCTGCGACGGCTGTGGCTGCAAGTCGCAGCAGGATATGCAGCCGCAGCGTTCGGAATGTTTTCACAGAATTTCTATACTACTACATAGAAAACCAGTCGTGCAGCCACAGCCGGCTTCGTACAGCCGCCGCATGTGCTGCCTGCATCCGCAGCCTGCAGCTGAGGTTCGAATGGCACCTTTACAAAGCATCGTTTAAACGTTTACACTCCGAAAGATATAGTTAACGAAAACCGAGTACAACTATAATTAGTTTAAAACCGCTTCCAAGGCTTGACTGCATTTACGACATATAAATCCAACATAATAAGTTATTATTGAAACTACTAAGCGTAGTTGCAAACTTTAATAATTTAAAACTTTTCTACTAACTTCTTTGCATAATCGTGTAGATAAAAATCTCTTTTACCTCCTTTCTATTTATAATGTAGTGAAATATATAATATTATATATATATGTATGTATGATGAAAGAATGACTAAACAGATATACAATGCAAAAGTAGATGGATGTAGAAGTCGCGGAAGGCCACGACACACCTTCCATGATCAAATTGATCGTGTATTAGCAGAAGGTGATGTCAGGAGCCTTAAGAACAAACGAGCGTGCATGACAAGACCTATGAATGTCAAAGAAGCAGTGAGATGTGTAAGAATAAGCCTGAATGGCGCTCTGTTGTTCACGCCTACCCCGCAAGGGACCTGGCGTGAAGTTATGTAAGTATGTATATACGTCCTTGATTTTATTTAATGTTTTTTTTTTTAACAGAGCTTCCACACATCTTTACTTTAAATCAGATAGTGCTGCTATAGGTTGGGACGGGATTCCAACGAAAATATTAAAGATTGCTAAATATAATTCCATCCCTTATATACAATCCATATAGCTAATAAATGTATTGAAACAGGAGTTTTTACTGATGTTTTTAACGTTTCAATTATCCATCGTATTCACAAATCAGTAGATAGAGACTGTGTGAAGAAATATCGCCCCATCTCTGTTATACCAGCACTTTCGAAAGCATTAGAAAAATCATGAATAAACGTCTCGCAGCGCTTCTAGATATATGTCACTGGTTCATATCCGGCTCGAAGGACCAAAAAGAATATGTTGAACAATTCTTTAAGTATTAATTTCTTGTGGACTGTAATTCTTTTGATCATAAAAGAAAACTACACGTGCGTGATATAATGACACATTTAATAATAATAGAGGGAAAAACAGATAAAATAACAAAAGAACATTTATGTTCTAAATTTAAACATTTATGGTCTTACTTATAATCGGTTGTTAAATTTTGAGAGACTGCTCAGCAACTGATTAACGAAAATCTTATCCATAAACTCCTCTTAAGGGTAAGAGGTGGTGGTAAAGTAACTCGTAAATAACTGTAAAAAATAACAAACGTCGAGAGGTAGTTTAAGTGACTGCTAAGAGACAAGATAGCAAGTTTTATTTGAAATTGCCATTAATTAGGCGCTTAAGAGTCTCTTATTTAAGAGATGGCTAATCCTTTCTTAACGAAATTATTATAAGTAAGGCCCTTAGTATATTTGGTGACCATTTTGCACCAAATTAATTTATACCTTTTTATTACAACAACAGCTACTCTCTAATAACCAGCATGGATTCAGATCGGGTAGATCTACTAATGCAGTCACAGAACTCACAGAATTTATAGCTTATATAGATAATAAAAGTGAATATATAGTATTTTCGGACCTAACAAAAGCGTTTGACAGTTTCCGCCCTTATTCTCTTGAATAAAATGGATTATTCTTATATCCTTAATTTTACGCTTTACTTCGTATCCCGCATGAAGTCAAATTGTTGGGGTAAAAAGTATCATTCGATAAGCCCCGTCATGAAAATTAGTTTAACAAATGCGGGTATGTCAAGAAATTTAGTCCTATCTCAATGTCTGCACTACCTACACTACCAGATTTGCTAAGAATTTCTTTTGATGTTAGATTGCTTGGAACTGATCGTTTTAAACGATAGATCCGCTTATTGTTGTCCAAAGCATGTAAATATGCACTTTTGTTATTGTTTATTTTACTTATTTTCATGTGGTATTTTTAAATCTAAAACCTTAACATTGTTATCTAAAAAGACTAACGAGTAATTTAAATATAACCTAAATCAACTAAAATTGCTTATACTAAGGATGTGTCCATTAACAGTTTCTTACCGCCCCTATTAAGGCGAAGACATTTTGTTTCTTGAGATACAGGTCGATCTAGTTTGGGGACCAATGAGTTTTAAAAATTTTGAATTATGTTTTACTCAATAAATTATTATTGATTTGATATTGATTCCTGTATATATGTTCATATATGTTCTGTATATAATAGCTACCTCACTACAGTGCATTTCAGTTTGTAATACTAGTTTATCATTTTTGTCCTGTTGTGCTTTCTCGTTATGAGTGTTATCGAGAAGCTGGATCGCCTTGACGTTTACATGATGATGAAGCCGATGCTTATGTTTTTTAGTGAGCAATAAAAGTTTTATCTATCTATGTTAAAATGTACTTACATTAAATTTTATGATAATCAGTTTACTTTCAAAGCCTAATTATGGAACAAACAAACATTACCCAAGAATAATTGGTTCAATATGAAAACTGGGCTAGCTAATACAATGCGTACAAAACAAACAATGTGTTCCCTTTGAATTGAATCCTTATGCAAACAATGGCCCACTGAAGCCTTATCAGTTATCATGGCTATAATTGCCTCGAAACGCACAACCGCAAATTTCATCTGATTGTTTACGAGACCTTTTACCATCAAACATGATTACGTTCTAGCCTTATTTATATAGTTTTTACTATTGGACATCATAGATGTAATGAGCCAACATAATAAAATTACGTTTTAATAGGTTTTAAGCGCGGTAATTTATTATCTCATTTTTAATATTCCCACGTTTTGACCATTTTTCAGTAGCCGTAAATTGTATTGAAAAAAAATTGATGTTTCCAGCATGATTTGGTAACGTGTACTTAAGTCTGCCCTTAAACTAAGAACTCAGTGTAATAATATAAACAGATGTATGTACACGCTGTTGGTTGTTTGCGTCAAATTAAAAAAAAACGAAAAAATGTTGCTATATGATTTAGAGGTTTTTAGAATTAGGTCGCTTTTTGATTTGTCGGTGCAGCAGCGGTGTGGACTCGATATGCTCGGTGTGGGGAGTGTAAACACGAATCCGGAAATACATAAAGAAATAAAGGCGCTCGGTAAGCTTCCGGTACCGCGTATACCGATTCCAAACCGCTACTGCACCGATTTATCAGAAATCGTTCTTATTGTTCTTGTCTATCCTAAGATAAGTTTTTTTTCCAATTTAGTCTTATAATAGTAAAAACCAAGAAAAAAGCAGCCTACGTAAAAAGCATCAAATGCAGTGAAGAAGTTTTTTTACAAACTTGTGTGTATAGCGTGTCTTCGAAGTCAGTCCGGTCAGCATCCTATTCCGCAATCGGCGTCCTTTTTTTTATGGCTGGAGTACATCAGACAGGCAGACGGCCCACCTGGTGGAAAACGATTATTATCGCTGCCGGCTTCGAAGAAATTTTATGACACCCTTTTTAAAAACCCCCATATTGTAGCGCTGTGGGAAAACCACGGCTCGATGCTCACTCCCAATCTCCACGGTGCGCAAGATAAACGTTCTAGAGAACCGTTACGTATAAGAGCGAAGCGCTCAAGGAAGTGGGGATGAACACCCAGCTGGTGGCGTGCGATGCGGTGGTAAAAGGAAGACGAAAGCACCATTCTAAACAGTTCCTCAGAACACTCCCCATTGTACAGTCAGTCCTATAGCCGGCCTTATTTTAGAGTTCGAGAATAAATCTTTTTAATAATGGACTAAGGCAAAAAATATACACTGATCAAAAGGTTTTTCCTATCAAATACACAAATGGATACTCGATCACAGATAACGTAAACCCTAGGAAGATAGATGACAAAGTCATATTAACCCGTGATCTGCGACCATAAGTTCGATAAACGATTTCCTTGCAGACTTTTATGGCCATTCGGTTAAATTTAATGTCATGAAACTGGATTTGCAGAGACGCTGGTATGGTATGTATGGTTTGCAACTGAACGAATGAAATGGACTGGAATATCAATGACTTGTGAACGAACAAATGATTATCTATACTAATATTATAAAGACGAAAGGTTTGATTGTTTGAATAGTCTCCGAAAGTACTAATTTTACTGTTGGTAAGCTACTTCATCCCCGAGTGACATAGGCTATACATTTTCAAAAAAATTAGGCATCCTTACTAAAACTCCAATAAAATACCTAAAATATTCTTTACATCGCGTGCGCTGCGAAAACTATTGATGATAGAATAAAATAATGTACTACGACTTTGCAGAACACATCATTATTTACATATAGTGTCGCGGTAGCATGTGTCTAACTATTATCGTTTTGCCACCGAAATGGCCCCGCTAGAAAAAGCTCTTTATTTGTATCTCGGTATTCATCCTTATCATTCATAATAAATTACTTCATATTCAACACTGCTACCTTTATATAACTTTTTGAATGATTCATTCTTACATTTCATTCGAAAGATATCACGAGTTTAAAAATGTAATAATTAGAAAAAAGTTGCGTGGTCGCCGCTCACCGTGCTCGGCTAGCTAAGCAGTACCTTCTGCGATGTAGGTGTCACTGGGGTATAGGCCTTACGGGAGAGGAGTCAATGTCAATAAAAAAAGTTCTTTTTTGATACGCGTGCGAAGCTGGGGCAGGCCGTTAAATAGCTCGATCATAAGAACTAACCAATACTTTAAAAAAATCTAGAAGTACACTCAAGTTTCGGTAAATTCCAAATACTGCTGCGTGTATATAGGTACTTATATAATTTAGCAAAGTGAGCGCTTTTAGTTTATGGAATAATATGAAATTCAATATCATCTCGCATGCAATATGGATGCAATATCGAGCGGCACAAGTACACGCCAAGTATTAGATTAGTAATCTCATCGTGTTCCCTTGCCTCGAATAACATTACATTAATATATTAACTTCCTACGTTATATAAGTTATAGTATTGCTAGCAACACTTCATTCGAGTTACCATGACGACAACGCTAAATTAAATAATATTTTCTAAAGAATTGTAACAGAGGCACGAGAAACGCCCGCCTTTTTTTCCTATACTCATGTAACCCACAAAAAACACGTCATTTATCGGAATTGATAGAAAGAAGTTACCATTGGCCCATGGACAAATGCAACACCAAAGGCGTTACAAATGCGCTGCTGTCATCTTAAGGGAAACTGGAACCTGATCACTAATGCCGGTATACACTTCACTCGCCTGTCAATTTTCGATTGAAATTTATCAAGAAATTTATACTCAAAAGCCCCACATACGTTCTATCTGGACGTAATCCGCTTAACGTAAGCTGCTTGTACAGTTGCATAACGTATGTAATCCAAAATGTTTGCAGCTAAATTCATATATTCAGCAAGCTTACCTCGTTTGATGTAGAGAACCAGGTTTCGTAAAGAAGTTTTAAATATTATATCAATAACTCTTCCAGACAAACCTAACTGTAAATATTTCAATTTTAATACAACTCATTACAAAAAATCTTATTATAAAGATATTTTATTTTTTACTAAGATATACCCGCGACTACGTTCACACTTGCCTTGAAATTCCCATTCCCAGGGACACAAAGTAATGCTGTATTTTAAAAAAGAATATAAACTATGCTATCGTTTTAGTGAAAGCTGTGTCGGAAAAAGCTAATTTTTATGCATTTAAACAATTACAAACTACCTCCAGGAAAATCCCCGCGGGATTCCTGGGATAAAAATATCACACTTGTTATCACGTAAAATTTGATATCGATGAGTGACAAAATCGCATTGGATTTCGATTTGTTTTTTCTATCTGGTCATTTTAAGTCATTCCCAGAAAAAATCTCGCAGGATTCGCAGGGTTTTTTTTATTGCAGGAGTTCAGCAGACAGGCTTACGGCCCACTTGATGGAAAGTGGTTAACATCGCCTATGGACATTTGCAACACCAAAGGTGCTACATATGTGCTGCTGCTCTCTTAAGAGAGCCCGGAAACTGGTCACTAATGCCGGAACACAACTCAAGGTTGTTATGGCGACATACTTTAGACCAGGGGTGGTAGCCATCTAGTCGGGTAAATGCCCTACCACCTAACATAAACATATAGCGATAACAAATAGCGCAGATTTTAAATCTTAATATTTGCTGTTGATCAGCAAAAACCGCATCGAAATCGGCCCAGTAGTTTTTACGTGAATCCCGAACAAACAGACAAAAACTCTAGAAAAACGTGTGCGTCTCGGGACACCCGACAGAAGTGATAACTTAAACTAATCTAATTTGAACTATTTAAATTGGAAATTGTTTACTTGAGAAAAGCTTATTAGTTTATTACTTAAATTTTATGTATATTATATGATAATATAAAGAAAATCTTTTATTGTTTATAAAATATATTTTATTCTGAGTCACAATTCTTGAATATGTTATTTAGAAAATTGTGTATGTACATTAATAGTATCATTATTTAATCTAGCCAGACAGACTGGCGCCGTAACGCGTTATATAACGAAGCGGTTTAACCTCCCATAAGAAGTTATCACTCCAAAAATGCAACGTATTCTCTATCGCTTATATAGTCTATTCCAGTTGTTTTTTTTTAATAGCTTCAGTGTACAGACATGGCAAATTTAGAATTTTATAATATTATACATACATACATAACTTAAAGTTGCTGCCCTAACAAAATTAGTGCTGAATTGCATTGAATATGTTTTCAATGGTCATGAAAAATGCCACGAGCGTATATGCTCGTATAGCCTCATCTGTGTTCCGGAAATGGAGCGACTCGTGCTCACGGATTGCAATGTTTCCTATGAGAGTCTAGTCTCCTTCCGTTGTATGTAGTTTGAGAGAATATGAAATACTTGTGCCTTCAGTGAGAACTAGTTTTTATTATTACCTACTAGCAAAAAGCGGTGCTTGAAGCTCGCGAAGTTTTCTACCTAGTAATTAATTACTACATACATAACTTCACGCCAGGTCCCTTGCGGGGTAGGCACGAACAACAGAGCGCCATTTAGGCTTATTCTTACACACCTCACTTGCTTCTTTGACATTCATAGCTCTTGTCATGCACGCTCGTCTGTTCTTAAGGCTCCTGACATCACCTTCTGTTAGTACACGATCGATCAATTTGATCATGGAAGGTGTATCGTGGCCTCCCGCGACTTCTGCATCCATCCACTTTTGCATTGTATATATTTAGTCATACTTCCATCATTCATTCTTTCCACATGCCCGAACCACCGGGTCATTCCTTTCCTTACCTTTACCTCGACACTCTCTTTCAGACCAACTCTCTTTCTTACTTCGGTATTACAAACGCGGTCCGCGAAGGTCACCGCGTTTACTCTACTTTTATGCTCTCTATTCCATACCCAACTCTCGCTTCCATACGTGAGCGTAGGTATCGGCACCGCGTTGTGTATGGCAAGCTGGGCCTTCTGGCTGAGGTTCTTAGCGCTTAGAAGTTTACCTAACGCTCCATTCACACTATTCCCCAAATTCACTCTTCTTTCTATATCAGCGGTGTACCTTCCATCCCTGCCAAAAGCACATCCGAGACATACAAACTCATTCACTTGTTCCAGCGTAACATCATCGACCATTATCCTTGCATTCGTTCTGATTATTTATTTGTGAATTAATTACTGATTATTTATTTGTGCTTAACTAAAAAAATACATCAATATTAATTCTCTAATTTTCCAACAGATGGCGTTTTACAAACAAAATTCTAAAAAAATGTTCTAAGCAAAATCTTAGTAATTAATCATTTCTTTTAATAACTATAAAAAACGAAAAATCAGAAACTAGGCTACGATGAATAATTTTTATTTTTTTACTTGTAATAATAATAATAATTTTGGAGTCTTCTGGCAGTACTTAATAACCGACAAAAAGTCTTGGTTTTTTTGTTTTAAATTTTAGAAATTATAAATTAAAAGATTTAAAAAAATCTAGTTGCCTAAAATATTTTTTTTGATTTTTTTTTGCAAATGTTATATGCTGCGCAGTAGCGAAATAACCGCTAACTCGCTAAAAGACTTCCAGGACTAGATTCGCCAATTGACGAAACTGTAATTTTTCGCAATTTCAGCTTGCCTAAAGAACCTTATCAAAATTCGTCATCAGCTCTCCGTCTAATGTAATTTGATAAAAATTTGTCTTATCTGACTATCCTCGGTGAAGGTCGATCTTCAGCGCCTCTTAGACTATACTCTGTATATCGTTCTTACATTTATTTATATCCAAGCATTATTTTCAAATAATATCAGTCATATTTTGTTGCCCGTATACCCGTTTACCCGACTCATCCAGTAGTGGCTTAGTTCGCTTAACGGCTTCCAACCGATAAATCGAAACGTAAGATAACTCAGTTATTCCGTTTGGAGAGCTCAATAAAAGGCAGAGAGAGGGAGAAAAATGTATTTATTATTACTAACTTTATTGTGCAACAAGGATATGCTCGTGACTTCGTCCATGTTTGATAGGTAACGTAGATTACAGTTATACAATGCCTTAAGAGGCAAGCAGCGCATTTGTAGCACCTTGGCGTTGCAAATGGCCATAGGCGATGGTAACCGCTTTCCATCAAGTGGGCCATCTGCCTGTCAGCTGAACTCCTCCAATAAAAAAATAAAAGTTATTTTGGCAGTATTTAAAATCAAAGGGTATTTTCAGCAGGGCAACGGATTTCCTAGTATGAAAATATATGAATTCCGAAGATTCCCGTAAAATCCAGGTTATGTTACTAAAGGCATACGTAACTACATCTGTACTAAGACTAAGTCGTAATATCAGGTCGTTTTGAAGTTACAAAATCCCGGGAAATGTAAAAGTCCCGGATTATATTGTTTTAGTATCAATCGGATCCGAATCACCTAACTTTTATGTATACTATAGACTTTAAACCATTCCCGGGAAAATGCCCGCGGGATTCTCAAGTCATAAAGCTCGGAAATATTTAAAAAAGTGTAAGCTATCATTGTAGTGAAAATGACGTGTCTGTCGGATTAAGTAAATTTTTGCACCCGAAATACTAAACATCGCTCCTTAGAAATGTCTATGTATGCCATAGGACTCCCGGGATAAGAAATAACACATATTTTATTAAATAAAATTGGAATTGCCTACTTACCAGGGCTTGACTCGCGGCATAATCCCAGGGAAAATCCTAAACAATACAGATGCTAGAGGATCACAAATTAATAAACAAACACTTGGTAATTAAACAAAACAAAATGTATTGAATACTAAGACCTCTCAATCGATATTTTTTTGTAATTTGACAGCCAACAGGAACATCTAAAAATAAACCGATCTCAGCCTTGGAGTTCAAGCGTACTTATTGTAATGGCTTCCATGAAAACAATCTCAAGAAAATCATTTGAAACACCGACGTTTTGAAGCCGAGCAATACAAAAGTGAAATAAGCATGAACCCTCTAATATCTTAGAGTCGACAGGGTTCTGAAAATAAATCTCAAAATGGCATAAACGGTAAACCTCTCAAATATCGAATAAAATTTCTGACTTTTTAGTACTCCAACTTGGTTTGATCCCATAGAAGTATTTGACCAGTATGCACATATACGTGTGTGGTGAGGGTTGTTATAAATAAATGCGTGATCTAGAAAACCAAGATTATTTATTCACTCATATGTATTGTTACGAGTTAAGCGGGACTCGAATTAAATAGCCATTGCAATTATTATAGAGTTTAGTAGAACTACACAAACACGTATAACACAGGTACAAATATAACCGAACACAACAAATCCAAAAGTAATGCAGAAGGTCGTAATTCAATAAAATAGTCCGTCACTATGGTTCCCGATTGTACACACGTCTCGCCTTGATAGTGGTTCTCGCTCTACTGCCTCCATTGGGTCCTAGTTTTATACCTCACAAATATAAATGTTCCCGTAATGTAGTCGACCTAATCCGTAACACCTGGCTAATGACCACAGCCGTAAACGGCTTACAATAGAACAATGGACTGTTCTCTAGAATAATTAGTAAACGCATGGCAATAAATAAGTAAACAAAAGACGACGATCATAAAAGTTCAAATGCCGACAGATAATAAAATGTGTTTTACAGATATGCAGGTGTGAATTTGTTTTTGTGGGCGCCTAGTTTGTAACAGTATATATAGAATATAGAATGACTAACACGTCGCGGGTATGGATGATGGAAGACAACTGCCACTCGGAGCGCGTCTCATGACGTTCGATGCAATCCGCTGAGTAGGCAGTGTTCCCACAACCAGTATTCGAAAACAAGATTAACTGGCATAAAAAATGTGTAAAATGTCAATTTTATTACTAATTGTATTTTTTTTAATATTTAAGAATAGGGATCAAAATGACACGAAAATTATGGATAGTCTCCTAAGCCTCGTTTGGCTTCACCGGTTGCCCTTATTGCCCCTGCCGAAAGTTTACACCAGTACAGAATGGAAACTTTCGGGTAGCTGGAAGCTACTGGGTAGTACTCTCTAAGAGTATGAAACACAAAGACAGACAGAAGTGCAGGAACGGAAAAAGTATACTGATTCCCGCGACCGGGCGGTTTGTCATAAGAGGGCGACAAAATAACCCACAACCAGGGCAGGGCGTTTGCCCGACCAAATGGCTACCACTCTAGATCTATGGTTATGCCGGCATAACATCTTTGAGTTGTAGCCTGCATCAGTGTCCAGGTTTCAGTTTCTTCTTCCAGGCCGGCAGCACGTTGACAGCATCTCTGATGTTACTAATGTCCATAGGCAACGGTAACTGATCTCCATCACAATTGTGCCGCCAGGCTGTCTGGTGTGCTTCAGCAATATAAAAAATCACGCACATGACGAGTCCGTAAGGGTCTCGGTTTTGCCAAAATTACTGCTAAATTCTTTTAACACTCTCAAAAATTATTAAAATCCTACAATAGGTATATTGGTTCGAAATAGGTTCTAAAAACAATATTCCTAAGTTTATTGGAGGAATTGGAAATTCCTCCAATAAGACGCAACAACCTAAAAATTATTAAAAATACCTAACACCAAGTATTATAAATAGATGTATTTTCGTGAAATATTTATAAGAGGCACAAAGAGACGGCAACAAAGCCGTCCCATTTCAATATGATGTATGAAGAGAGGTCTAAACGACTGATTTCCTTTGACAGGCCTATAAAGACACAAGAAAATACATTTAAAAACTGTAAAGTTTTTTTTTTTTTTATTATTATTTATTTGGACAAAAAAACAGTATTGTACAGAATTTATAACTTATTATGAAACTTATACATAAATATTTTAACTTGATACAATACCAACATCATTTGCCACATATTAAATAATTTAAATTATATTAACTACCGTAAAATAGTCTAAACATAAAAATAAAAAGTAAGAAAAAGAAAGACAGGAAAAAGAAGAAGAAAGGAAAACCTCACCAGAACGCAGAGCCGGAACCAAGATCACACCGAATGCCTGCAACCAGCCGCAAGGAGTACACCTATTACCAGAAACACTAGATAGTGATAGCGGTTTACTAGGTTTTCAAACATTCACGGATCATTTGTTTGTAAGTGCTAGGCCTAGTTGCCGCTATATCTATCAAGTAGAAGTTCTGATTATATGAATGCACCAGTTGGTAAAGCGGAGATCGTTTGCCGGCATTTGTTCGACAACGCGTGGTCGCAAACAATCGGCAGGGGCCCCGGCAATGCGTCCTGGTAGGAATCCTGTAACACAATTTATTTATTAAAGACGTACAGTCGTATCTGTTATGACACAAATCATATAGAAACATCGCAGCAAGCTGCAATTTTCTGTGCTCAAGTTTCATAAAATTATATTTATCAAGCAGATTTTCATAGGACAAGCGATTATGAAAACATTTATATTGTACACAACGTAGAAATTTTCTTTGAACTTGCTCTAGTGTATTGTTATATTTATTGTAAAAGGGGTTCCATATGGACACAGCATAATCTAATTGCGATCGAATCAGTGTAACATAGAGGTAAATATATGTTGATGGTCGAGTGAATTTTGTACTGGAACGCATAACAAGGCCATACATTTTAAAAGATTTATTAATTATGGTATCTATATGCAGATCCAAGTGCAATTTATTATCAAGTATTACACCTAAATCTCTAATATGATTGACATATTCAAGGGTAGTGTTACACAGCTTATATTGAAAATTACTATTATATTTCTTTTTCGTAAAAGTAATGACTTTGCATTTACTAATATTAAGGTCAAGTTTATTGTTTAAACAGTAGATTGATAGATTATTAAGATCTTCTTGGAGTTTATAATGGTCCTCTGCGTTTTCTATAATATGGTATATTTTTAGATCATCAGCATATAATAAGAATTCACAATTTTTTATGCTACTAATTATATCGTTTATAAAAATTATAAAAAGCAATGGGCCAAGGATCGAGCCCTGTGGCACACCGGACGTGATAGGTTCGAAGTCAGATTCATAGCCATTAAATGCGACTTTCTGTGTACGATTTGTTATGTAAGATTTAAACCAGCGCCATAGGTTACCTCTAATACCATTATACGCAAGTTTGTCAAGAAGAATTTTGTGGTCTACACTGTCAAATGCTTTACGAAAATCAGTATACACACTATCTATTTGTTTGTTAGCGTCGATACCTTCAAAAAGAAGTGATGTGTATATCAATAGGTTAGTGGTAGTAGAACGGCGTTGTACAAAGCCGTGTTGTTGTGGTAGTATTATATTATGTAAGGAGGGATATATCTCATTATGAACTAATTTTTCTAGAAGCTTTGATAGTACCGGTAGAATTGATATGGGTCGATAGTTTTCGACATTCGTTTTATCTCCACTTTTGAAAATGGGAACAATACGAGCTGTTTTCCAAATGGTGGGAAAAACTCCCTCTTGTAAACATAAATTGTAAATATAAGTTAGTGGTTTATATATGAGTTTTGCTGTTGATTTAAAAAATATGGCGGGAATATAGTCTAATCCAGGTCCTTTGGTGATGTCTAAATTTTGAAGCCCTTTTCGGAGTGCATCTTCAGAAATGGTTACACGATTCAAATTAATATTAGTGGTATGATTATTGTCTGGAATCATGTTTATATCGTAATCATCCCTAAGTGTAGATTGTTTGAAAACTGATTTAAAGAAAGTCGAAAAAAATCCACATATTTCTTCCGGATCATCCGAAATAGAGTTTTTATAAACAAATTTGTTAGGAAGGTCATTTTTGCTTTTCATATTATTTACATATGTCCAAAAATATTTGATATTATGATGGATACTGTCTTCAACTAAGTTCATATAGTTTTTGTAACATATTTTTGACTGTACTTTAAAGCGGTTTCTAAAAAGTTCGACCTTATATATTATTTCTACTTACCTACTTGAAGAATAGAAGCCGAGATTGTTTGAGTACAAAGTCCGTAATCAATTAAATGATAAATGACAAGTAGTTCTTATTATTACCTATAATGTAGTATGAAAAAACGATTTCAAGAAGATAGTCGAGTATTTCTTACGACGATACTGATGCACAAAGGCTTTGCAAGCTCTCGTCTGAGTTTCCACTAATCAAAGGATTTGTGCACCCGTTGAAGCATGTCGTTGTTATTGCTTTATTATTTACGTGTTACTTCTTAGTTCACACTTCGGGTGAGTATCTATTTATCCCATTTTCCAGATTAGATATGCCAAATTTTAGGGACATCAGTAGGTTTTGTCAGGGACACCGACTCCATGGAAGCTCGAAGGCTAAAGCACCCATGTAAGCTAAATAGTGGGTGCAGGGCACCCATGACCGTCATCATAACGAAGATAAGTCATCAGCGTGTGCAGGGATCCTAGTGTCTCTACCAACACCCCCCCCCGTACCTACCCGCGCCTCTCAAACTCTCAACTCTGCTGTAGTTCGTCAAAACACGTTGGCTTTGATTGAAAAAGATTGTCAATAATTAGTTTATAAAATATTCCTTCATCATAATGGTTTAATTTTAGCCAGAACGGCAAGAATGCATTGCTATCCTCTGCATACAAACACGTATAACACAGGTACAAATATGATGCAACTAGTACAAACGTTATGCACGCTTCAATAAGACACGCAAAGTCCGTCACTATATAGCTTATCGAATGTGCACACGGCTTGTCTCGCTTGGGCCTATCGCTTAGACTGCCTCACCTCTCAGTTGGGGCATTGTTTTATATTGCACCAATACAATATGTCTCGAGACAATACTCGACCGCATAACAGTAATATCCAAGAATCACACCTGGCTAATGACCATCATAAACATTACAATAAACAATGGTCTGTTTTTCTAACTACAATTTTTAAACAGAAAGTAAACACAGACAGGCAGATGGCCCCCCACCTGATGGAAAGCGGTTGCATTAATCTACGGACATTTCTAACACCAAAGGTGTTGCCGCTCTTTAAAGAGAGACTGGAATCTGACCAATAATGATGGAACACAACTCAAGGTTTTTATGACGGCATACTCTAGACCAAGAATTGTAGCCATCCAGGCGGGCAAATATTTTGTCGCCAAGCCCGGCCGCAGAGAATTGTATTAATTTTCCATTCCTGCAAGGATACCTGTTCTGCTTACCATTGCTAGAACCAATCTCGGTGTAAGAGAGCAATTATTTACTGTCAACAAAGTCACGATCTTCATTAGTGAGGGAACAACTTAGAAGAGGAAAAACTAAACACTTTTCTCCCGACACATTTCTGAACGTCGCTTAAATAAAATTGTCTTTTCTGCTCTAAAATATTATACCTTGCTATATAGCCACATGAAAGCCTTTTTCGATTACCACTCTCAGTCCCACAGCCTATATTCTTTCATTCACGAAGCTTTTCAGTTTTATTTGCGAACAGACTTTATCAGTCGGATTCTGCTCTAGATTAAAAAGATACCTGCGCTAGTAATTGCACAACATGAGTTTTTTTCAGGAAACTTAAAGATTTATGCAGTTGTAGTTAAAATATCGATGAGAGGTGATTATTTACCACATGCACAGAACTTTTTTATCTGTCCTTTTCATTTCTGTGGTACGGGGTGTTTAAGACCTTATATTAAAAGTATCAATATGGCGGCACGAGGTTTACTGAGCCCCGTAACGTTTTTAAAACTAAAATCCTTTTTTAGCTTATATATAAATATACTTTATGGATTTTTGTTTTATGTTTTGCAGTATTAGGACAAGCTAAACCCGTATTGATGTGTGATTAATGTTTTTCACGGTCTAGTACGGGAAGGCAAATATTTACTGTCATATCAATAAATGATTGTGAGAAGGTGAAAGGAAGAAAGAATTACCAAGATATTATTTTCAAAAATATTGATTTCTACAAGTTCGGTTATTTGTTGTAGACCCAGGGGCGGAGGGTATCCAAAATGAGGAGGTTTTTTCTCGTATAAATTTGTACAATTCGCTTTTACAATAATTTGTTACGCTGCTAAATTTTGAACATATAGAATGAAGTAATGAAGTGACTTGAAATTCGTAAAAGTGTCATTTTATCTGTCACTGTTTATGTGACGTTTACGTATGTTGTGAAAGTCATTGTTGTTGTCGATGGCAACTATCCAAAAGTCCAAAGGTGTTGGAGCCAGAACCGAAATTGGCGTATTGTATCTGAATAATAGTTTTGAGATGTGGAGTATTTTCGATTAAACGCTTTTATATGGTCCCATATTCTAATAATAACGTACCTACATTTGTCACCTATTCTTCATAGTTTAGCCTGATCGTGGGACTTCGACTGACCCTAATCAACGGAGTTCTTCAGACTAACCGAAAGGCCACATGTGATTACTCAGTTCACTGCACCGCTACAAAATTGCACAGCACAACATCCCCTAACACTTCCCGCCAAAACGTCACGACTTAATTTCATCAGATTAGGCTATATGGACTTTGAAGCTCTTTCGTGTGCCATTATAGCGAATTGCACTACTAGTATTTATGGCACATACATACCTCGCTTCCGCTAGGAGCCAGTTTTTGCCTCCAGGTTCTGTCCGACCACGATGATGAGGATGATAAAGACGAGGAGCAAGACCATGATGCAGCATATCGCCACGGCGAGCATCGCGGCGTGCTCGCCCAGCTTGGATGCACCCGCGCACACTCGTGCTGCGGTCAGTGACGCCGCGACCGCCCGAGCACTTATTGTGCCAAACTATTGTCGTATACGCTCGGAAAAACTTTCACTGCAGTTTAATTTCTTATATTGAACTTGTTCGATTTTGTTTAATGTATAAGACATATAACTTAAGCACTCTATATTTTTCTTTATTACTTATTTATATTTATTTTGATACTCACATCATCATGAAATATCAATAGTTTGTTTATGTACTTTATAATGAATTGTGTTAATTTTGGTTATATATTTATTTATTTATGGAAAACCTACAGCTGAACAAATTTGATTAGATAACTAGAACATATTAACTTTGTTTAATTTGGTAATTTTGATATGATATATTTCAATAATAACAGCTGTTTAAAATAAATCAAATTTTTAAATGTATCTGGACAGGAACGATTTTGACGGGACTTTGGGAACTAGCAGATAGCTAATGTTACTAGATTCGTTTACTGTTATTAGGGTTCCGTGAAAAAAATCCACGCGGACGAAGTCGCGAGCAAAGCTACCCTTTATATATTAAATTCTTCTTTTCGTGTGCATGTCACAAAACTCCTCCTAAGCCGCTGAACCGCTGATTTTGATGAAATTTTTGTGTGTGTTCAAGTGGGTTCCGAGATGGTTTAAATTCACAAATGGAACCGATAGGTGGCGCTGGAACCGGGTGCTATATTTCTTTTTTTTTTAGAACAATGTCTGCTGGGTTTTTAAAGAAAATTTTAAGTAATAATTTCAATCAACGTCTATTGAAAAACCTATTATTAAAACTAATCACTCATAAATTGACCATTCTAGTTAGCTTCTCCAAATATCACTGTATCACTGATACTCTCCATGTATCATTGATACCTCATAATCGTTTAATATAATATTAATAGTATATAATGTTACGAGTGCGGGATTCGAATTAAAATGCCGTTGGAATTACTATAGAATTTATTAGAACTATACAAACACGCATAATACAGGTAAAAATATAACTGGACACAATCAATACAAATGCACGATTCAATAACACGCGCAAAGTCCGTCACTACATAGCTTATCGAATGTACACGTCTTGATGTATCGTAATCGCTTGACTGCCTCACCCCCCGTTCGGGCATTGTTTTTATACTAAACTGTTCTTTACAACACTCGACCGCGTGGACTGCATTTTCCAAGAAACCGTAATCTGCACACCTGCTTAATTATTCCTGCGAACGGCCATAAACAAGTACGATACACAATAGGCTATTTTTCTAAGTAAACAAAAGAAGTCCAAGTGCGGGAAGGTAATAAACTGTGCTTTATGGCAGGCAAGTGTGCATTTACTTTTGTCGGCATGTAACAATAATATTACATCGCCAACATTACAATTGAACTTAGTTAAATAATTGCGTAAGGGCACTTTAATAGTTTCTCGCTCATCATGTCGCGATCTCTAGATTAAAATGCGAGGAGCTGTTTCTAATTTCAGGAGCTATATTATAACTCGGGTAGGCGATAGCGTTATACTCCAAACATCAATTAGAAACTCGAGGGACCGAGCCTCCCTACTTCGAAACAGTTGGTTAAGATACATGATAACACTTGTCACCAGATACGATCGGGTGAAGCAGCCGCTGGAGGAATAACTCTTAATAGGAATGGGGACACATGTTACAAAACATTCCAACATCTACGCGTATATATGTACTACGCAGGCAGAAGCTAGTTAATATAGCTAGGTATATATATATATATATATATATATATATATATATATATATATATATATATATATATATATATATATATATATATGTGTGTGTGTATGTGTGTGTGCGCGCGTGTGTGTGTGTGTGTGTATGTGTGTGTGCGCGTGTGTGTGTGTGTGTGTGTGTGTGTATTAACTAGCTTCTGCCTGCGACTTCGTCCGCGTGGAATAGGTCAATCTGAATTTTTGTTCATTGGTGCTCGGCTCCTATTGGTCTTAGCGTGATATACAGCTTATAGCCTTCCTCAATAAACGGTCTGTCTAACAAAGAAAGAAGTTTTCAAATCAGACCAGTAGTTCCTGAAATAAACGCGTTCAAGCAAACAAACAAACAGCTTAATATATTAGTATAAGATATGACTCATAGAAATGTATGTACACACATACCTTAAGAACAACTTTACCGATTTTGATGAAATTTTTTGTTTGTTTGAGTGAGTTCCCTGATTATTTGGATTTACAATTGGAACCGGTAGATGGCGCTGGCATCGAGTCCTAACTTTTTATTTTTTAGGGCAGGACACCGTGGGGACGTGTTGGGACCTCTAATTCTAAATACAAAAGACCAGGCTGTAAAATAAAATTTTGATATCAAACTCAACAAATCTCTGTTAAAGGGAACGCAACAAATCTATAGACTTGACAGATCTATGACATGTTTATTGTCTGTGGTAACTGGTAGTTTCCTTCCTAAGATGGCCGACCTCCATTCCGCAAGTGCTCTGCTCTGTTTAACTAAAAATTATATTAAATATAGAAACTAGAAACAATCACAGGCTTTCATTTCATTAATCTCAACGCTCGAAAAAAAACCACGGAAACCTAGAAATTCAATACGCAAACGGAGTAAAGTCCCACTTGAAGAAATAAAAGGTAAATTTTAGCACCGATAAATAAACACGCTTGATCCAACTGGTAAAACAAGCAAAAACAATAGGCCCGAGCGCCGGCGTTGACATAACCTATAAAGAGCACGTGTTTATCCATCCGTGTCGAATTCTCGTTTAACCAAATCCCCTGATTTATCTACTGGAACTACAAAGCCAGCGTTGCAACAAATTTTTGAGCCTATCCACGATTTTTTTTTGTATATATCTTATACATACATATATAAAGCTGAAAGTTTGTTGATTTAAATAGCAAAGAAAAACTAAAATACACTATATATGAGATCACTGCCAACGGGGAGCGTGCTCAGAAAGCTGGCTGCTTTGCAGCGCTCTATAGCAATACTTATTTGTTGTGCGAAGTATGAGCCAGCTTTATGATCACGGGTAGTGTCAAAGAGTTTCTTACATATGTCTTTAAAGAAACACTTTGCCGACGGATCCCACGGTTCTAATGTTTCAACCCCAAACGGCACAAATATGTAACCTTTTCCTAAGCTGAAGCGGCGGCGTTACCAGCCTCTGATTCAGTCATTGGAAGATGTGAAAAGCCAGTGTGTCAACATTGGTCGCATCGCACACTAGCGGACGCCCCATCTTCCAAGGGACGAGTGACATTCCATCCGGTTTCTTGCCATCGTCACGTAAGATCATTCGGTTCTAGAATGGTCGGTACGCTGACGCTGACAAAAGCTCGGCGGATGATACCGTTTGGGCTGAAGATGAGATCTTCCTGCGCTTTTTAAACATGACAACCCGTGGTGTCCAAATCGGTCTACCATTCTACAGTTTGTTTGCTTGAGCGCGCGAATCTCAGGAGCTACAGGTTTGATTTGAAAATACTACTATATAAAGCTGAAGAGTTTGTTTGTTTGCTTGAACACGCTAATCTCAAGACTCGACTGGTCTGATTTGAAAAATTATCTCAGTGTTAGATAGCCCATTTATCGAGGTTATGGGCTATGCCATCACGCTAAGAACAATAGAACCGGAGCACCGATGAAGAATGTTTCAAAATGGAGGGTTTTAACTTTTTTTTTATCTATTCCACGCGGACGAAGCTAGCTTCTTTGTATTATGACACATTATTAATGAAATTCATTACTGTGGATTAGAAAATAATATACCTTATTATGAAAAAAGGCTAGGTAAAATAAGAGTATTATACTTGAATAAATAATTTCTCCAGAGAGAGATTGAACAAGGCCTACATTTCACGTGAGCATTTTGCGAGGCCCTCTGTTAACGCAAAAAGATGGTTTATAAAAATAAAATAACTGATTTCTGGCTCCAGTCGGCGGTGGTTCCGCATTATTTAAAACGAATAAAAAATTTCGACATTTTAAAGGTAACAAAAAAAATCTCGTCCCGCCCTTAGGTGGCGACCCACGCCGCCTATGCTTCGAAACAACCTTTGGATGTAGAATAAGTAAAACAAAAATGTCGGTAATTGCTAAACCAGCACTCTTACAGTAATTTAGTATTTAATATGTTTTAAAATCTAAATGTTAGTTTGTTCGTTCCCTACTAAAACAATAATGATGAAATTTTAACGTTTCAAAGATACAGAATAGGCAAAGTTCGAGTTCAGTAAGTGGGAATATCGCGGAAATTTCCCGGGACGGGTTTATATAAATTACTTACTTTTTCCGACACAATTTTCACTAAAACAATAGCATAGCTTATATTCTTTTTTCAAACACTGCAATACTTTGTGTTTCATGAATCCGACGAGAATTTCCAGTCAATCGTGGACAAAGTCGCGGGCATATACTAGTAACAAATAATACCCAAATCATAACCTAGTAACAAATAAAAATTCAAATAATAAACAAATGCTTGGTGAATAAGTCCGTGCCCCACGAAGCTTACTTTGCAAAGTAATAATCATTTGTGAAATGAAAAAGTCATGGCGTGAAAAGCATCGAGGCCTCAGTGTGCCTTCGCGGTCGAAGGGGTCCAATCTCCACCATTTAATGATAATACCAGCGCGGCTTTACCTCTCTGAGCTGCAGCAATCAATATGTCAAGGGAATGTTGGTATGAACAAGATACGCTGATTAGTGTTGAGATATGAGTGACGGTTGAAAAGGATAGGGAGCGAAGTCCTTCGGCGCGTACTACAGTCTCTTCTCGAGGTCGCCGGCCTTCAGCTGGCATCCGGAGAGGCAGGTACGTGCATTACTTCCCTCCCTGAGTTAGGTTCCGGAACGAGGGGGCCCTTAGCTACTAGGTAAAGCAAGGGATTCATCTGCCCCCGTCTCGAAGTGGGGTGTGTTCTCCTATGGCACACCTCAGGCACTTTATTTTGCTGGATCGACTGTTGCATAACTATGTTCTATATCTCAGTCTTTCCACCACAAACAAAAGCGCAGGGTCGACAGGGAGGAGGGGGTTTTTAGTGGGTATTGAGGTTGCTCGCCCGTGCGGCATCACTCGGAGTCTCCACAGTCCTCTGTGTCATCCATTGCGGACGTGGCGCAAACAAAGCATACTATTGCTAGCGTTGTCGCCCCCGATGGATGCGTGCCGTTTCCTAGTGACGGCCCAGAGAGTGCGTAAATCGGTTAGGCATTTTCCTTTGCCTCAAAAAAAAAAATTAGTGACGGTGTTTCGGGGGGCCTTTAGCTTAGCTAGGCAGCAAAGGATTCACGACCCCCGTACGACGAAGTGGATGTGTTCTGATTCCCGGGGCACATTCAGGCACTTTTTGCGCGGGATCGGCTGGGCGTAACTCTGTTATAAGTCTCAGTCTTTCTTACACAAAAGCGCGGGGCACATGGGAGAAGGATGGTTTTAGTGGGTATTGGGGGCTGCCGGTGCAGTGCCTCGGAATCGCCACACAAGCTGAGTCGATCGCGGGTGGAATACTTTTGTATGCAGTAATGCCGCCCCCGACCGATGAAGGTCTGATTCCTTGCCAGGACCCAGTATTGTGCGTAAACAGCATTTCCCCCGCCTGAAGAAAGAAAAAATGAGTGACCGTGCTTTTTCAGGATGCCAACCTCGTGATAAAGATTTAGACTATTAAAATTGCTTGACCAAGCCCCAGAGTTAAGCCGACTAAAGGAAAAAGAAAACTAAAGAATTGTTCACGTTAGACGTTTAGCCTCTTGGGAAATCTTCATTAAGCGTGGACTGACACGCACTTGGCAACTTTTTTTTTACATTTTATGTCCTGCCAATAAGGAAAAAAGAAAGACAAACATTTATTATCGCAAATAAAGGCACACATTATATTAATACGTGAAGCAAAAACCTTGTACCCCTTTTTAAAAAAATTGCGCTGACGGAGGAGGACTGAAATTTCGCACACGTAATTTAAGGAAAGGAGTGCAGAATACTAATATTTTTTTACAATTATGAATAAAAAATACATTAAATCAATATAAAAACATTACACACACGTATTGACACACACGCGCATATGTACCCTTTTGTTTATTGTTAAAGTCCAATTAACAGTGAAGCCTTGTCGAAATCTATAATTATAGAAGTAGTCTTTGATAACAGAACCTTAATAATGTTCAAACTTATAATTTAAATTGATTATGGTCGAAATTCGACCACTAGGCGACCGATAGTTTTTACTAATAAATAGATACAGTTTGCGAAATGTACGTACATAAAATTCACGGCAATGAGGCCGGAAACTCATTATCAAAGACTTTCAACTTAAATCTTTTTGTATTAAGTCGTCAAGTTGCTCATTGTAATCCAGCCTCATTCAAGTCATCAAGCTTTGACTGATAATTTAACTGAGGCAGCATACTCGAAATCTCACGATTTCCATTTGTAGTTTGGATAAAAAAAAAAACCAAAATTAAAATGTCAACCGTAAAATTTGTTTATTTGAGAGCCTATATATATAAGCGTATATATACCCAAACTGGTTTGTTTACGGCACAAAACAACACATTCAAAGGCGCAACGACAAACCAGGAAGGAACGGCCATAGACAAACTGTTTGTATAATTTGATGGGCAACGGGATGTGACAACGGTTTTTAGGGGTAGTGACGTCATACATATTTTAAACAACAAAAAGCTATATAAGCTGTGGATAACGTCGAAATTTATGATATTGTCCGAAAGTTAATATGCTAAATATTATATATACTCAGCACTCTGATATCAGAGTACTGAGTGTATAACGTATAAAATATTTTGCATGAGTGAGTGAGCGGCATGCTAAAAAGAATGTACTTTTTAGGGTTTCGTAGGCATTTTTGCAAATCAAAACCCTTGTAAAATAGTATAGTATGTCCGTATATCTTTGTATATCACAAAACTTATTCTTGGAAACTACTAAGTAGGTACTTCATCCATATAGATAAAACATGACAAAGAGGCAGATTGGGGTAAATGTTACACCAAAAAATTTGTCAGCAAGTAAGTACAACCCTTTCTAAAATTTGTTTCTGACATCCGAACCAGCGATCTTTGAGTTGGGCGTTAGTAGGACTAGTAGACTAAGCTACCATGGTTTACTGATGGCCCATTACTATAGAAACCGGGCATATGTAAACTGTATTTCAGAAATGCTACAGTACAGTGTGCAGCCTCTTCTTCTTCTACTTTAGCCAGTCCATGTCCACTGTTGGACGTAGGCCACCCCAAGTCCCAAAGTCGCCCAATGGGATATGGAGCGAGCTGCGTTAGATGTTTCTCTCATAGATAGAATCAGAAATAAGGATATCCATGGGAAACGAAAATAACCGACATTGCTTGTAAAATTAGCAAGTGCACCCTCAAGCCTGGGTAAATATTTCAATATCTCTTTCATATTTTTGGTCTTACGCCAAAAGGGAGGTTTAAACTGAAAAATCAGTGTTGTGTCGGATATAGTTCCGGCACAGCAATATGCTGAGTGCAAACTTTTTGTGCTGAAAATACGGCGTACAAGTTCTCAAAATATCCTCTATATATAATAATGTATAAGGCATGTAATTACGTTGCCATTTCTTCAAATAAAGTTTTTTCTTTCTTTCCATATTAATCATAAGTGATTTAGTATCTTCCACGCCTCAATGGCTGGCAATAAAATATACAATGGGAACACACGAAAAATACAGAGCAGCGAATTTGTGGCCCCATTGTCGACATATGCGGACGTCGCGAATATTATATCCGGGAGCGCTATGTGAATGTTTGATGAACTTTTGTTGGTTTGTTATGACTACAACGCAAACGTTGTGGAGACAAAGCTTTAAATTGATTTATGTTATCAATTTGTTCATTTGGCAAACAAATGTGAAGTTCAGGTATTAATACACCCCGTGCGTATGAATATACTTGCGTGGATCAATTGTCAGGCTGTGCTGTATTTACCAGGTACCAGTAAAAGGGGTCTTTATCGTCAGTTAATTACAGTCCACTGCTGGACGTAGGCATACCAAAGTTAGCTTACTAAACCCGGTTCTCCGACGTGTATCAGTCACCTTACGAAGAACTTCGGTCAACCGGGCTGGAAAGCGTCTTACATTATATTACCGGGACGGGGTCTCCATTCCATAACTCGCCTGTTCTGTCAACCATCTGCACCTTGCTAATTTTGTAAGCTATATCTTACTTCTCTTACAGATAGCCTTATGTCGGATAAGAAAAACTCTTAGCATAGCTCGCTGAATGATTTGAACTTTTGAAGCAATCCTGTCGGCATCCAAATTTCACAGAAAGGGTAAATACAAAAAATACTGGCTAGTTGTCGTCAACAGTAATGTGCAAGTCAAGGATCTCACAAAAAAGGATGCCAAGAACGCTGGAAATGGAGAAAGAAAAATAACAAATCCGTGATTTAACATTAGGATTATGATAAATATAGGTAGTGGAAAATTTTCTGATAGACGCAAATACAGTTAAAACGGTTTACGTAAACAAAGCACTTTAATCTCGTTAGCCCGTCAGCGAGTGGTCAAATTAGTCCAATTATCGGCCCAGTAATCCGGTTTGGACAACGTACCTGATTTTGACGTATGTACCTCAAATACAATTATTCATATCGTTATTATTTTGCTCTATATATGTGTTTCTGCGAGAAAGAGTCAATAGAAGGGTTCAGGTGAGGTGGGCGTAATTGGAAAAGTTCCGTAGACTATCCCGCTGTGCTTTAAGACGAAAGTCTTCGAGCAATGCGCCCTACTAATAATGACGTACGGTGCTGAGACTAGGACACTGATAGTCGGCCAGGTTCATAAATTTAAGGGTGTGAAACGGACTATAGAGAGATCTATACAATTGTCTCCCTGAGAAAGAAATAAGATATGACGACAACCGTAAGAGGACTAGAGTAACCGGCACAGCTCATAAAGTTAGCTAGCTGAAGTGGCAGCGGCAACATCTGTCGCCAGACCGACGGTCGACGTGTCCTAAGGTGGAGATCACGACGCGGAAAATATGATGTAGGACGCCCTCCAGCACGGTGGACTGACGACCTATGTAAGGTCGCTGATTGAGGCTGAATGATGAAACTGGAGGATTGAGATAGGCGGCGCTTACTAGGGAAGCCAGTATGTCCATGTGTCTGTCCGTCTATGTGCAGTTAGTACAGCACACGAGAAATTGTTTAGTAGTAATTTTGCTAGTTAAATATTAAAAAAACCTGATTGCCTGCCTAAAGTGATTGCTTTAAGAGAATCGCTTAGCAAAATTTACACGCGTCTAGGCATCCTAGGCCTCGAGTTTGAAACTCAAATTGGCAATCGAATCGAATTGGAATCGCAACTTTTAACTGTTTTGGCACTTTATAAACTATCTCGGCTCAATATTGAATCAATCTTGATTTGTGCAAGTTACAGACTTCAGGTCCAGGTAAGTGTAAAATAAAGCATAAAGTTAATTAAATTAAATATCATATGCACGCAAATGAAGAGCCGGCGGCCAGAGTATAAATAACCCACAGCCTACAAGAATAATTCAAGAGTCTCTCAAATTACAATAATCACTTGAGAACCTTCACTAAGTCGAGAGACCGGGATGGGAAGACCCACAAAACCCGCGTGTAGTTCTGAATTTAATATTCGTCGAGGTAATCCTACCTTATTTACAAGCGCGAAAACATTAACATGTAATAGTTGTAAATCCTCAAATACATTAACGTGAAAAGTTACTGTAACGCCCAAACTTTTTGATCATAGAGGAAATATTAAAGAGTTAAGCAATATAAGTATATACGGTACTATTGAATACAATGTAAGAAAACTTAACTTATTTGTATTATACTCTACCCATAGTCCCTTAAGACTATAAGTAGAATACTGCGCCCAGATCACCGTCTTCTATGGGTAAGGTGCCCAGAAGGCTGGCTACGTTTCCTCGCTGGATCGCCATACTGATCCGTTGACCGAGGTAGGCACCAGCCTTCTGATCAGCTGAAGAGTCAATGAGTCGTTTCGATAAATTTTGGTAGAGGCTCATGGCCTCAGGACCCCACGGTCCAATCGTCTCGACATCAAACGGCTCAAACATATAACTCTCACTGAGGGTTGCATATTTGCGCATTATACTGTACTATATACTATATGTATACAGCGATATTATACCATATGTGGTAATTGGGTTGTTGTAAATAAATAGCGTGTTCTAAAACCAAACAATATTTACTCACTCATACGTATATATATAATTACGTGAGTAACGCGTCTCAGTTATGATGATGAAAGACCGATAGTGGTGGCCGCGAACGGACTAATAGCGAATAGTCTTGACTACCATCTTGAAAGCCTTTCGCTCAGTTTATAATAATAACGTATATTACTTATTTAACCTTTAAATTCACAAAAAAAATTCAAACCAGTCGTATTATACTCGCATTATACAAGTATTATACTCGTATAATGCGAAAATTATGTCGATATCAAATTGTAACATTAAAGTGTTAACCTGTCGCCGTCACTATGGGACTGCTGAGCCAAAATATCATACGTTAAACGAGTTCCAAATTATATATATTAACCTACACCATGCTTTCCAAACAACTAAGCGGGAACGGAGAAATAATACTAATTTCTACAGCCGGGCAGCTTGTCGTCAGATGCAACAAAACGAGCATCAGTGGCCAGGTTTCAGCTTCCATTTCAAGACGGGTAGCACGTCGGTATTACCTTTCCTATCGAGGTAGAGCCATGTTGAAATCATTATCATGATTACAGCTGTTAGGCCAGGTCGTTCAGTGTGCCACTGCGTACTCGCAGAACATCGGCAATGAATAGCCTTCAACGAATTGTGTTTCGCGCTATGACAGTTAACAGTGACAGTTACGATGGCTCATTGCCCCTATCCCTTCCTAAAGGCTAGCAACCCGTTGACTTCGCACGTAGTGTTGCAAACGTCTTTAGGATTATAAAGATACCATGAGATTTAGTAGAATAATTGTAATTAAAAGAGTACAACATCCTCGGGCCTGGAGGAATGGCTTTAAACCGAGCTTTTATGGGATGCTACTGGAACTAGACCATAGGTACTAACATCTGTGACACTATCTCACTTAGGGATTTCCCTGAGAAGAGCCCTCTTCACCAACAGGGGAGGAAGTCCGCGGGATTCTTCACTGATCCACGGTGGCCCCCTGTGATGGATATCGGGAGGAGTTGCGCGTAGCGGTGCCTACGATATCTAGGCAGCCTTCTGCAGATTGGGGAAAAGAATGTGATCTAGTACAAGATAAACGTAAAATAGAATTACAACTTTTTTTTGTAAAATTCTTAATAAAAATTAAGTGTGTCTTACTTCCGAACATCATACTCATCCGGAACATCAGTGCTGACCCAAAAATAAACCATGAGATTACAGATTTTCAGGCATCTCTACTTTTGATGGACAGATTTCCTCACAATGTTTTACTTTCACACAATTAAGACTATGGGCTTAATTTGTGTTTAAAATTGTTACAGAATGTGAAATGGCTTGGAAAATCAAAGATAACTAACACACAATCTTTAACCCTTTCGTCGTTTATGCGACATCACCGTTCATTCATACGTATAAAAGGTATAGTGACGCTAAAAGCTGTTCTGGTTCAATACCCCGCAGACCTCGGCGCTCGTTCAATGGGATAACGTGGGAATAATTGATTTATGTTAAACGGGCACTAACTACCTAACTTAGTTCTATTTGGGTGCGATAATATATTGGGACTGTCATTCATTCAAGGTTACATTCACCTACGCTTGAATTAATTTTAGAATAGATTTTCAATTTCGCACTTTAACCTATTTGCAGTCACACTCACAGTGCTAATATTGTTTCTAAAGAGTAGGTGTTTTCTTTACGCGATTAAACACTATGTAATAATAAAATAGGAAAAATAATTAACACTTATGTTTTATAAGCTTTAAGCTCATGTGTATTTTAATTGTTAATTTGACATTTCGTGAACGCAATCTTTTGAATTTTAATCTATACCATAGACCTTTTTCATACTTCAGTGATCTATACACATACAACTAATTGACATCACTGTCTGGCTTAAAGGTCTAGTTGCCAAGCCATAAATATTTTTTTTTTATGACATCACTGACTGACTATGGACAAGAGACGATCACGGCTACGTTCCATTTAGGACTCACAACGACCACGTTCGCAACTGCGGTGCGAAGTCGTTACAATCATAAACTAGTGGAACGCCTTATGGGGTGTTGATGTTATAAACGACTAAATACACAGTGTCATTGGTTGATTTGAAAATCACACCTTTTTTATGTCAAGAATTAATGCTCTGTGGCCAACGCCCACGTCGACCCACGTCTTTTTCATGGGTCGTTGTGAGCGGTGTGTGATCGAAAATGATGATTTTTTCACCAGGACCATAGCGGCGATGGTCGGCATGTGGAACGGCAGACGAAGCATTTTGGGCGTTGTAAGATACTAAAGGAAGCGTATATACGCGTGTGTTAATGAGTTTGGTAGTTAAAAGTGTAAGCCTATGTTAGTATAAAATGTGTTTTGGAATATGAGGAAAATAACAAAGCTTAAATAAATGCGTTTATTTTACCTGCACATATCTATATTTATATGCAATGTGAGAGCTAAAGGAGGAAATGGACGGGCAGGGATATGCAGTGAAGACTTTGGCAGCCTTAGATCCTGTTGGATGGATGTGATCAGTCATAAATATATAGCTTAAGAAAAAGAAGAGAAGGTATTCTAGCAAATTTTTCATATACATAAATGTCATAAAGTGCAACTTAAGTATTTTAATCTTCTACACCGTTGAACTTCGGGCAAATAGCTCTGTCAACCCATATCATACAAGAAGTACATAAACTTGGGAGAACTTAACCGGTGGTGAAGTAATTACTTAACTTTGTATTCACTTAGAACTTCAATCTAAGTAAATGAATCTTGACTTAATAATCGTTATGTTACGCTTACTTGGATAATAATATTCGCCTAAACACATATTACTGCTGAACAAACTTTCACTAGCAAAACTTGTGTAAGACAAGATGGCGTGTTCCACGCGTAGCTTAATAAGTTGGTTTCATCACGATGTTTTCCATTGTCGATTTACAACTTAATAAACATAAAATATCATAATAATATAAATAAATATAAATAATAATATAAAATTGTGGCCATGTTTGAGTCTGATTTACACATGACAAATTATTTTTCGAAAAACGTACAAACATAACAAAGTAACCGTCCTTACATAACTGCAAAATGATCTTCTTTTCGCTATTAGTGAATAGTGAAAAAAAAACATTTTGCAGTTACGTGAGGAACGTAAGTTACAATTAATTATGTATTACAACAAATAAATGTGTAAGAAACTCTTTGGTACCACCCGTGATCAGAAGGCTGGTTCGTATTTCGCGCAACGAATCAGCATTGCCAGACAGCGTAACAACGCAACCAGCCTTTTGGGCACGTTTCCCTCTGGCAGCGATATGTTACATATATTATTTTATTGATAATTTAGTTTATTTTTAAGTATTTAGTTTCTTTTCTTTGTTAATTGTTTTCTTTCTAGTTATTATATAGCCCCCTAGCTCCGATCCCTAGCTTCACTAACATTTTATCCCAATAACCCGGTACCTTTTGTTCCCATTTCCTCCAATAGTCATACACTGACCGAGGCTTGTCCTTGGGTGTACTTTTATATGGTTTAGACAAGAACAATCGCCAGTCAGTGTCACGCCACGTTTAGATCAAATTTATTAAGGGGCCTCTACGTGTTGGCCTTCCCATGGCCCCGCGCAAGCCCTCCAAAAGTCTGGGCCATTTTTATGGCCCGTGGTCTGTAGAGATATATATATATATATATATGTATGTTTAATAGTTAGAGAGCCAGCTTAAATCTGACAACACATTCTTTACGGTATCTGAAATTTCGTCCAGTGAGACTTCTATACCCAGTAAACAAGCAATGGGTACTAGCTAAGCCCGGCCGCGGTAGGTTTGGGGTCCCTCAGGTGAGTCAGGTATGAAAATTAAGTAAATTTTTAAAGTATTTTACGGCGTCTGCCGTTTTAATATGTCATAATATACCTCTAGAAAAATTGAAAAATAAATATGGCTGCTGATTTTGAAGGTTGCAACATCCTGGCAGCCACTTTTCAAAATTCGGATTTTTTTTAAAGTATTTTACGGCGTCAGCCATTTTAATATATTATTTATTGAACTATTTTAAGCTAATATTAAAAATGGCTGACATTTTTTCCGGTTGTAACTATCCGGTTTACAGCGAAACATTACCTGTAGTCCGTGCATATGTATGTCCACAGTTGTAATTTTCACATTCGTAAAATTTATTTTAAAAAAAGTCCGGAGCTTTGATGCAAGTTTGATCCCTCCGTGTAAATCTGAACTGTACCAACCAGTTTTAAGGACGCATTATATTTCCAGCATTTGGAAAAATGCTCATGTGAAAGAGCCCACATCTCGGAATCCCCTTGAATATGGCTGGATGGAGATGGAAAACCGTTACGTATTTAAGTGGTTCGAAGGAGACCAACTACCTTGCTTTGTCAGCGACTTGATTCTAAATCCTGAAGGTAATGACAGCATTGTAACATTTATTGTAACAGCATTTTAATTATCATAAGCTTATTTAAAAATTTGTATTTTACTTTTACAGAATCTGACTTGGTGGATGAAGATGACTTGTCACTTTCTGGAGACGATTCCGAAGATGAAAATTAATTATAAAATATTTCATGATCATTTCATCGTTATAGATTATTTCCAAAAATAAATATATTCTGATATGAATAATGAATATATCTAATTAATGTTTGATTTTTTTTTACCTCTTTATTATAATTTTATATTTGTTACAGCCTTATAACGAACCTTGTTTTCTTTATTATGCACATTTAAAGTAGTAGATGTGTTCGTTTAATTGTATATTTATAAAAAAAAATACATTGACTAATATAATTTTAATGTTATATAAATTTTACGAATGTGAAAATTACAACTGTGGACATACATATGCACGGACTACAAGTAATGTTTCGCTGTAAACCGGATAGTTACAACCGGAAAAAATGTCAGCCATTTTTAATATTAGCTTAAAATAGTTCAATAAATAATATATTAAAATGGCTGACGCCGTAAAATACTTAAATTTTTTTTTTCCGAATTTTGAAAAGTGGCTGCCAGGATGTTGCAACCTTCAAAATCAGCAGCCATATTTATTTTTCAATTTTTCTAGAGGTACATTATGACATATTAAAACGGCAGACGCCGTAAAATACTTTAAAAATTTACTTAATTTTCATACCTGACTCACCTGAGGGACCCCAAACCTACCGCGGCCGGGCTTAGCTAGTACCCATTGCTTGTTTACTGGGTATAGAAGTCTCACTGGACGAAATTTCAGATACCGTAAAGAATGTGTTGTCAGATTTAAGCTGGCTCTCTAACTATAATATTGACATTTGATGTCAGTCGCGTAGCTCGTTTTCAGAGCCATAAAAGATTGTGTCCCAACCAGTTTTTGAACTATGGCTGTTGGGTGGCAAATGGAAAAAACTCGAGTGATAGAGCTTAAAAACTTTTAACAACAATTAGTTTACAGAGGACCCGTTGGGTAGGGATTTATTTATTTTCGATTAAATCTTACTTTAGGGTTTTATAATTAAATTAATGAAATCACCTCTACTTTTGTAGGTAAAATTAATCAATTAAGATAATGTTTATCCAATGCTTTTTGCCTTTATTTATATCAAAACACTGTTATTCGATAAACAAAATACTCTTTAATTAAAGTTAGAAAGTAATTAATTATTTTTATGTTGTATCTTTATTACGAAAGCACAATAAAAATAAAAATAACAGGTGATAACGACATGAATTCAATCTTGTTATTGTTACTTCAAATAAGTTTTATTTTGGTATATTTCTGCTTGAGTAAATTATAACAATTTAACAAAACAACATCATTTGTCATGAGAATGTTATTATCATCTTTGGTACTGTTTACTGTTGAGACATTTCAAAGAAGCAAGTGAGGTGTGTAAGAATAAGCCTGTATGGCACTCTGTTGTTCGTGCCTACCCCGCAAGGGACCTGGCGTGAAGTTATGTATGTATGTATGTACATTTGGACCGTTGAGCCTCTACAAGAAGTCAAAACACACACTGCCCGCTACTTCATCCACGTGGAATAGCTAAAAAAAGTAAGTTAAAAATACCCCCCGACTTTGATACATTCTTCATTGGTGCTCCGTTCCTATTTGTCTTAGCGTGATGATATATAGCCTATAGCCTTCCTCGATAAATGGGCTATCTAATACTGAAATATTTTTTCAAATCAGACCAGCAGTTCCTGATATTAGTGCGTTCAAGCAATCAAACAAACAAACTAACTCTTCAGGTTTATTTATTAGTATACAAGATGCCGCCATAACAATCTTTAGTTGTATTCTTGCAATCAGTGGTTCGAGTTCCCCTTCGAGACCTACTCTATATTGGTAACAACTTTTGTTGTTACATCTCTACAAGAGACGTTAACCACTTTCCATCAGGCGAGCCTTCAACCCGTTTGCTATACTCCAGCAATAAAAAATGGTATAGCGAAATTGCAAAAATTATACGAATTGACGGTGACCGTTATGCATGTAACTGAGGATTAAAATTTTCATTCTGTAGTCGAGTATCGTTAGTACTAGTTCACAAGTCGTACAAATAGTCGTCAGATATAACTTGAACTATGTAATGGACAATTCAGCAAAGAATCAAGCTTCAAAAATATTTTCAAGAAAATTTGTTTAAACAAGATTAAGTAATTTTTAGGTATAGGGTTGTTTGTTAGAATTGATCAATTGCTTTTATACGGTTCCATAGCCAAATGACGCCAATAGTCACGTCTACGTAACTCTTTAACGTGCATGTGCATTCGGACACATACTTCTTCGAATTTTAGTTTTAAAACAAGTAATGGATCTACACTGGGGGCACTTGCTTTTATACGGTTCCATATCTAAATGATGCCGATAGTGACGTCTACAAAACATCGTGCATGTGCATTCGGACACACACTTCTCCGAATGTTAGTTTCAAGATCAATGATAGATTTACACTAGGGGCACTAGGGGCACTAGGGCTAGTACCCAGGGCAGCGAAATTTTCGATGACGGCTAAATTTGCAGTTGTCAGCAAAAAAATACATCAACTTTCTGCTATAAAAAATCAATGATTTACAAAACTTGCGAAGTTATTAGTTTCAACCAAATCTTAAAAATCGAGTACATTGGATATTTACGTTTTGAAGTCTAGTTACAGTGTATAGATAATAGGGCCGTATTTTTTACTAAAAGTAAATTCAGTCTTGTTTAAGATTTTTCTAATCTTACATATCTGTCACTTTTTATATTAATCCCACCTTACGGACATAATTAAGAGCTATAATTAGAATCGGCTACAGACTAATAATTAGATCTCTGATCAATATAACCAATCAGTGCGATCCTCAGGTGTCTTCGAATATCGCAGTACACAAGAAAAGGAAATGAAAGCTTAGATTAATGTATTAAAAGAGTATTGATATATCTATATGTTAATTATGTGAAAATAAATTTGATATTCCCCGTTCACGGCTTTTATGATAAAACTGAAAGTGTTGGTTATACTTATATAAGATAGTAGGATATGCCCGCCACTTCACTCACGCTTGACTTGATATTCCCGCGGGATTCCCGGAACACAAAGTATCGTAGATTTAAAAAAAATGTAAGCTATCGTTTTAGTCGCTATGTCGGAATGATTTTTATGCATCCGAAAAACTTCAAACCGCTCCCGGGAAAATTTCCGCGGGATTCCCAGGGTAAAAAGTAGTGCAGATTTTCATCTAGGAATATGCTGTCGTTCAGGGAAAACCGTATTGAAATCAGCTCACTAGTTTTTACGTGAATCCCGAATAACAGACAAAAAATCTAAGAAAAATGCATGGAGTTCTTCGTCGTTTATATAGTGCATTCTAGCCTTTTTTTTAAATAGCTTCAATGTACAGACACGACATGTTTAGAATTTTATAATAATATAGATTTTATTCCGAGTATAATCTCTAGAGTAGATTTACTTGTTCGATGACAATAAATTATGAGGCAATGTAGAAATTTCGAAGTTTATATCAAAGAACAGGTGCTATTTGCTATTATAGAGAAATAAACTATTTGTTCTTAATATGGAGTAAGACAAAAAACTCAACAAAAGTATACCATTCCATAAATACAATTATTCAAATTCAGCTGTTTTATTATTTATTCAGTCTTCCTCTGTCTCTAGACGGGGAACAGTTTTTTTTTTTACTTTTTAATTTTTGTTCTTGTCTTTAATATTTTTCTTATATGATTTAGATTCTGGAGTGTTTTTTTATCAATTTAAACCATAGGAAATCATAATTGATTTGCTTAATAGCAATAATTATTTTTCATTTCATTTTATTTATCATTTGAGAGCCATGCTCTTGTCTATGAAACCTCTTCCAATCTTGTCTGTTATGGGCTAGTTGTTTTACTTCTATGTAAGACGCGACATCCACTAGACTCGAATTTTAATAATTAATACACAGTCGAAAATAAACCCTTGGTTGTAGGCAGCATATTACAAAGTAAAAAGATCGTATATTAGCAGAAACAAAGTTAAATATATTTAAGTTACTTGTGAGATTTTTATTCAATTTTAGGAGATATCAAAACAGAGCTATCCCTATTGTGATATACTAAAACATATCAAAATTACGATTGACCAGCTATTAAATCATTTCAGTATAATAATACACTACTATCGTTACTCACACATTCATACATCTAACAACATCACTCTTTAGTTATTCTAATTTATTTATGAATAACGCATATTTTTTTAAATTAATTAATAAACACCAACATTTTAATATACAATTTTTTTTTTCAAATATTACACCATTGAACATTCACTACACAAACACTAAGATGTAAATATTATTTGTATATTTTTGACAATTAAAATATTTAATCTGTATATTAATCATATAATATTCTTGTATGTCTGTAACATTTTTTTATTGATCTATAATTATATTATTTTAAACATTTATTTTATTTATTATCGCGTTATATCTATTTTTAATTCGTCTTTTTTTGCTTTTATTTATAAACGTAATTGGTTTTAAGGGGTCGCAAAGCCTGTTGAGCCTTCGACACACAGCCTTCCACTGGCGGCTCTCGCCCGAATCCGCTGAAATAGGGCGGGCGGGAGTAGGTGTTGCTACTCTCCCGGAAAATCCGGGACATCCCGCTTTTATAGAATTTTAGACGACGGAAATTGGATCATGTTATGTGTTGTATCTTTATTAATAACTAACTCTGTGCCGAGTTTCAGTTCTCATTAAACTGAAACTTGACAAAGAGTTAGTTCAGTAGTTTTCACGTAATGCTCTACAGACACACAGAAAGACAAAACTTCAAAAAACTTTTATTTCCGAATATCCTAGTCTGAATTATCCACCCTGTTTTTTTAAACCGACTTCAGAAAGGGGGTTCTCAACTTGATTGGTATTTTTTTTAATGTGTGCAATAAAGTGTTGTAAAATATTGTTTTTTGAATGATCTACTTGGCACCGACTTCAAGATGTAGAAAATTTTATATTATTTTATCCCTTAATAAACTAAATAAATTCTTAGTCAAAAATTTTATTACATTATTTTATACTTTTCCCATTTTTAAACGTAACGTGGGAACGAAAAACATTTCCAGATTTGTTTTGTAGACGTGTTGTATCTTTATCATTAATAGGATAGTGTACGTTTTTGGTTGAATTGTAATGATAGATTATTGAAACCTTGACATATTTCGCTGTATCTTATTTTGATACTATTAAATTATTACATATAGCTTTAACCCGCGGCTACGCACTAAATGTTATCCCTCGGAAACCGTACATTTCTCCGGAATAAAAAGTAACATATGTGCTATTCCGCTCTTATTTTCCGCTTTATTTATTATATGTGCTACTTTAAGCTCTCTCTGTGCCAAATTTCATGCAGGATCCGGTCACTCATTCTGGCATGATTAAGTCACAAATATCCACCCAAACATTTACAGTTAAAAGTTGTACCACAACTACGGAACCTTAAAAGCTGTTCAGTAAAAACGATTATTATCACAGAAATACACGTATGTAGCCTCCACTGCTTAAATTAAAACATTATCTCAGAAAATACAAATTGCAGCTTTTATTGTCGCTTCTATTGATCGTATACTGGCAATACCGATGTTCAAAGGTTTTCAATCATGTACGGACATCTGCCACTAGATGGATTAGGGGAAACACCTATTACAGCCGGGGCTTTTAATGGATATCCCCGATTACACGTTAACCGATTCTACCGGGAATAGAAAAGTTTTATACGCTTTTACAAAGATCGATATTAGACTGATCATTCGTTTCTTTCAATTTTGATGATTCAACCAAAGTAATACTTATAAACAAAAATGAAACCTTTAATGTTATTGAATATTGATTAAAAATAATAATCCGCAGGGGCTTTGTGGTGAAGCCTTAGGTGAGTAGCGACACCTTGTACCCGACTCCCGGGGACCTAGATAAGGCCTCCGCCTCTGTGCTTGCCTTAGCCAGCCGGTACGGTGTGGGGATCGGTAAAAGCTAAGACTCAAGCTCCAGTGGTGGAAGTGATAAATGGCCCTACGTCGGAAGTAACTTCGGTGAACCTGCAGCCCATCTCTCCAAAACTCCTTATCTACTCGCACCGTTAGGGAATAGGGATGTCCAGACAAGGTGGAGGGGCGAGATGGAATGAATGGAATCCTCCATCTCAAAGGAAGATTTTTCAGCGATTGGGCCCAGCTATTATTGTTGAAAATTTGTATAAATTCTTAGTACGCTTCGGGAATCGTTTGCGACCTTAATTATTACACAGCGCCAACTACCGGCTCCAATTGTGAACCTAAATAATCCAGGGACTCAAACACACAAAAAATTTCATCAAAATCGGTAAAGTCGTTCTCACGTTATGCGCGTGCATACATTTCTACGTTTAATTTTTTTATACTAGATTACACATTATTAAAATTACTGTATCTAAAAGAAAAGAAAGATAACTAAGGAAAATAGAAAAGTACAATCGTCAACACATCAACACAGCAAGTAATCTATAAATACATTTATGTAATTGAAATCCACGTACATGGTGACTCATCACGATATCTCAAAAACTATAGTACTAAAACTATAGACTTGACATTTTGTCATGGACCTTCCTTTCGCCATGTTGAGGTCAGCTAAGAACGGATTTTACTGCACGCGAAGCGGGCGTGTATCACCTAGTATAAGTTTCTAGTTTTAAAGGCCTACTCCTTCACTTCACTCACTTTTTTGGTTTATGGCTCCAACGCACTTGGCATCGATTTTACCAATATCAGAGTACAATATGAGCGACAAGTGATTATAGAAAATTACAAACTTAATGGATGGAGAATAATTTTGACCGGTAAAGGCCTACTCCATTAACTCGCGAACCGCTGCCGCTTCCGCTGTTGTTCGGAACGGCGCCCTTGTGAACATAGTAGTTAAGTTTAGTATACATCTATCGTGCAGCTGTCGCATTAATTTGACGTTGCCACGCCGGCAATATCCGCTCTGACTTATTTCTAGTCAGTATTCAGTATTCAAGACGTGGCGTTTCATTTGTGCGTAGTTTCAGGCCTAGGCGATAGAAAAGTGGGAAGGTATCAATCACAACAAAATGGGAGTTTTTTAATATTAAAATTACTTGTAGCACTTAAATAATGATCAAACTAACACCTTGCTTTTCATAACAAATAATAATTTATTTAATTTAAATTAAAAAAATGACAACATTAATATCTATCTTTAGCATTCTTTAAGTTGGCGAAAACATTTAATATATTATTGAATAATATAAATAATTAACAAAAATACGTTTTAACTGTTTTAAACGCGGTAATTTATTTAGTTTTTATCATTCCGACCTTCCGGCCACTTTTTAGTAGTGTGATCACGGAATACAAAGATGTCAAGTGTCAACGAGTATTGTTAAAGTTTTATTTAGCCTAACTTATTCATTTTGATTATTTTGTTTTAATTTTGGTTATGTTTATTATTTACTCTGTGGGAGCCTAATCTAATTTATCACCGACTCGCAGCATGTTGTAGTTTGAAGAGAAGAAGCGGCGCAAGAAACTCTTCAGCAAACATGCCAACTCTAATACTCCTATCCTACTATAACATTATAAACGCGAGTTTATAAGTAAGGATTAGGTACTATCCCGGATGCTGGCACCACGACTGAGTCTGTGACTGACTTCGAGGAGTCAGCATCCGAGATCACTTTGGAAGAGATCGAATGGTCGATAAGAAGTTTGAAAAATGGAAAGGCAGCAGGAATCGATAGTGTGTCTGCTGAGATGATCAAATATGGTGGCACCTGCGTCCGGGACGCTTTCCTGTCCTTATGCAACTTGTGCTGGAGGACAGGAAAGGTTCCCAACGACTGGAGGCGCGCTGTCATCGTGCCCTTGTATAAAGGCAAGGGGTCACGTATGGAGTGCGCCAGCTACAGGGCCATCAGTTTGATCAGCACAGCATCTAAAGTGTATGCGAAAATTGTTGAAAGGAGAATGAGAGTGTTATCCGATGGATTACTGTGGGATGCACAAGGAGGCTTCAGAAATGGAAGGGGATGTATGGATCAAGTTTTCTCGCTCCGCAATATCGTGGAGAAGCAGCTGGCTACGGGCCGGAAGGTTTTCTGCGGTTTTGTGGATCTAGAGAAAGCATTTGACAGGGTTGTGCGGAAGGACCTCTGGGACATATTGCCCGGATATGGGATTGATGGCCATTTGCTGCGTGCTGTACAGTCCACTTACGAGGACTGTATGGCATGCGTGCGGGTGGACGGCAGCCTGTCGCCCTGGTTTGACGTCAATATTGGCGTCCGGCAGGGCTGCGTGCTGTCGGCTTTGCAGTTTGTCCTATATCTGGACAATTGTCTCCAGAGATTAAGATTGATGGATGTTGGGGTGCGGATGGGTGATCTAGTTGTTAGCAGCTTGCTTTATGCGGATGATGCCGTGCTTTTAGCCGAATCGCCATCAGAACTGCAAACACTAGTCACAATGATGAAAGATGACTGTCAGGCGAGAGGCTTACGTTTGAATGCGAAGAAAACAAAGGTGATGGTGTTTGAAAGAGAAACAACCAGAACGAATGCAAGGATAATGGTCGATGATGTTATGCTGGAACAAGTGAATGAGTTTGTATATCTCGGATGTGCTTTTAGCAGGGATGGAAGGTACACCGCTGATATAGAAAGAAGAGTGAATTTGGGGAATAGTGTGAATGGAGCGTTAGGTAAACTTCTAGGCGCTAAGAACCTCAGCCAGAAGGCCCAGCTTGCCATACACAACGCGGTGCTGGTACCTACGCTCACGTATGGAAGCGAGAGTTGGGTATGGAATAGAGAGCACGAAAGTAGAGTAAACGCGGTCGAGATGCGACCTGGCGTGAAGTTATGTATGTATGTATGTATTATAAGTAAGGATGTGTGTTTGTTACTCTTTCACGCAAAAACTACTGAATGGATTTTGATGAAACTTGACAATAATATGGCTTACACATCAGAATAACATATAGGCAATAATTTATAAAGATATAGCGTAAATGATCATCATAATCACAATTTTCTATCACCGTGCGGGTGAAACACAGTTTTATATAATATTAAAACGGATGGAAGGAGAAATAAAGCGAAAGTTAGTTAGTTAATTTTTTTATGTATAAAAGTCAAAATTAAGAAAATATACATAATTTATTGCAAACATTGTATGTGGTGTAACAAAACGATCGTCTAAGGAAAATCAATGAATAAAACTTATTTATTTTAAACCCGCTTTTATAAGCTTGTCATTGACTTCCGTCTAGTGCTTTTAGTTCTGTATTTTTCATCCAAACCGATTGCATTTGATTGATCAGTGTAATATCAGCATTAGATAAAAGACAACGAGTCTAGTTTTTTGTATCGGTTGTAAACAGTTTGAAGTTTTTGACAATATTGATCTTCTTAAAACACATCGAGTAAGTCACAAAATCGATTTGATTGACAAAACTTCGGTCACATTAATTACTCTATCTTTAATCTGCTTTTTATTCTTGGAATTCCACGGGATTTTTTTGGAAATAATTTAAAATGGCCACATTAAAAAAAACGAATTCCAATGTGATATTTTCACTGGTTGACAGCAAATTTTATGTACGTATGTGCTTTTTTATCTATATTTTATCAGGAATTTTCCCAGGACCGGTTTACAGTTGTACGCGTGCATAAAAATTAGCTTATTCCGACACAGTTTTCACTAAAACGATAGCTTACATTATTTTTTAAATGCTGCGGTACTTTGTGTCCCAAGAATCTCCGGGAAATTTCAAGTAAAGCGCGGGCGAGGTCGCAGTCATATGCTAGTACAAAATAAAATTTTAAGTAGTACACCAAAGTTCCAATTCTGTAGGTTCTAAATAAAGGTAGATAAAACAAGTTGCAGGTACGTGCTGGGAATACACGTGAGTTTTACAGCAGTGGGTGACACGATTCTGTCGACACAACATGTCAATGATTTTATGGGAGCTGCATACATCTAATCGTCGCAGCGGACAACGAACTACTCACTGCCTAGCGCAACGCAATCTTGTTCGCACATCATCAGTCCCTCTCACACATTGTGCTATATATTGTAGTAGCTGTACGACTTGTCAATGTTTGTAACATAAGTTAACCGTTTCCAAAACTATTTAGTTCACCTTAGTTCACAGCAATCGACAGTGAATACCACTCACTGCCATGAAATCATTGATGATCATTTTACTCTTACCTTTCGCTGCTACATTTTTTTATTGCGAAGCTTGCAAACGTTTGTAACACTAGAGGTGAACCCAACGCGTTATTAACGTTTAGTATGAGATAGCAGGAAAAGGACAGGAGAAATCGGATACAGACAGGTTGAATGGTATATAAGGACAAGGATAATAAGGATAACGAATGCAACAGGTAGCTGGGATACAGAAGGGAACTTTCATTCATCGCACGGAACACTTTTAAGTCAAGACTAACCGCTACACGCCGATATTCTGTGTTTGCGTGGTAGAGCCGGCATTAAGCGTTGTAATCAAGACAATAGATTCCAGCATGGCTCTAACATATAAGAAATTTACACAACTACATCGTAATCAATTGTAGCGTCAACGATTTTATTGCACAAAGTTCATCATTTTAGATTTGGTAGTACCTTTCTAAACCAATTTCCGTTACAGCGACAGGTATGTTTTATCGCCCCTATGCTCACAGGTGTGTGTGTTCCCACATTCCAGACCTATTTTCACTAGAAAAGTGAGATCACAGGACCGATAAATATAATTGACACACGTTAGCCAAGTACTGCCGGTTACATCCCTTCAAAATAAAAAATTCTTCAACATTTTCCGACTGACATATTATTTATTCGTTACTCGTACAGATAAGATGCCTTTGTAAAAGCCAAAAGTACCATTATATTATACCATTTCCTGCTTTGGGGCGGCCTGTCGTAAGAGGCGACAAAACAACCCACAGCCAGGTGGTAGAGCATTTTCCTGACTGGATGGCTACCACCCGTGGTCTAGAGTATGCCGCCATAACAACCTTGTGTTGTGTTCCGGCATCAGTGACCAGGTTCCAGACTCCCTTGAGAGAGCAGCAGCGCATTTATAACACCTTTGGTGTTGCAAATGTCCATAGGCGATGGTAACCGCTTCCCATCAAGTGGGCCGTCTGCCTGTCTGCTGAACTCAAAACACTGAAAAAAATTTGGAGAATATAGTAAGAAAAAGGTAATTTTTTTTTTACTTGGCGCCGACTTCAAGATATTGTAGAAAGAAGTCTGTTAAATATTTATTTTTTGCTTGTTAGTTTGAAGTCGGTTTTTTGTTCAATTATATATCTTTTATATATTTTTACTTTTATCATTATTTACTACTACCACTACCCATGACACAGCCTTTCAAGCGTGTCAATGTGGCAACTCTGTCAATTCGGTCTTTCCCATCTCTACCTGGGACGGTTATCCATTCTAACTACCCTCATACATTATAAAGGTGCAATGACATCCGACTGGGGTCCTGACGAGGTTTTTACATTTGGTCCCGAATAAAAATATTCTTTTGAGTCCAATTTTAGAGGCCTACATAACTGAGCACTGTTTTACATTTTGCAGGCTTGTTTACTCAGTTCAGTTTTTATCGTTAACATAGGTAGGTAAAATTTTATTCCTTTAATAATTTATGCTTAAATAATGCATCTAAAAAGTGTAACTAAGTACCAGACGGTTATGAGAGATATTTACTAGTGTGCAAAAGATATATTGTAGGATGCTTATTTTTTGTTGTTGAGATGTTGTTTGTACTGAAAATCTCAACAGCTTAGCGAAATACGCCTTTAGAGACAACCTTGGACGGCCTTTGGAAGACTTACAATTATTTGAAGAATAATGTTCTACCGTATCAAACATAATTATTACGCATGTATTCCACAAGAAAGTAAGCACTAGACAGAGACGATAGATCTCGCTTCAACTACTTCCACTACTTCTACTTTAGCTACTTTTAAACTATGGAATGCGCTGTCTCTTTCTTTCAGAGAGGCCAAAACATCGCTTACATTTAAGGACTCACTCAGAAAACACTACTTTCCTTAAATAATTATACCTAACACTTATATTATAGACTATTTAATAAATTTTTATTTAATTTATAAAGTAGTTTAATCTGTGCAGGAACGGAGAAAGAATACAATTTCCTGCGGCCCGGCGGCCTGTCGTAAGAGGCGACAAAACAACCCACAGCCAGGTGGTAGGGCATTTGCCCGACTGGATGGCTACCACCCCTGGTCTAGAGTATGTCGCCATAACAACCATGTGTTGTGTTCCGGCATTAGTGACCAGGTTCCAGGCCCCTAAAGAGAGCAGCAGCGCATTCGTAGCACCTTTGGTGTTGCAAATGTCCATAGGCGATGGTAACCGCTGTCCATCAAGTGGGCCGTCTGCCTGTCTGCTGATCTCCTGCAATAAAAAAAAAAAAAATAAAAAAAAAAATAAAGTAGTTTAAGTATGTTTATTTATGATATATTTAATGATCTGTACCGCCTACATCGCCAGATTCAGTTAAACTATTCCTTAAGTCAGTATGCCTGGAAGAGATTGCTTTAAGCGACAAGGCCGCCTTTGGTTTCTACCATGACAATATTGTAATTGTGTATTTTGAAATTGTATATTTGGTCAGCAATAGAGTCTTATCTATCTTTCTACTTTGATTAATCTCTTCATATATGCATGCTTATCTAAGATGCTTTTAATATGACTATTCTTTAAAGCATCTGCGATGTTGGTCAGTACATTATATTCTAGCGGCACCAACTCTACCATGAACTATAGATAATATTCAACACAGTATAAAACATCTGTGATACGTTATATTTAAAAGGAAGAAAAAACGTGTGCGTGTGAGTGTGTGCAGTTCGCAGTAAAAGTGAAACAGTGACAAGGGGTACGAGGGATTCTAAATTTCGTGACGTCACAAGTCGTAAATTACATCGTTATAATATATTTAAACTTTAAAATACGAATTTTGAAGTATTAACGAAAAAACTTGAAAACATTTCCAACTCTATCTGTGTGAGCGTAGTGTTTAAATTATGAAATATAATTTTTCTGTTTCGTTCTCTCGCAGGCTTAGTCCTATAGATTTATTATTACCTATTTCTGTATAAAATTTATGTAAAAAAGTTAATAAATTTTTAGCTAGACGTGTTGCTGGGTAGCTTCTTGCCGCTTCTTCTCCTTAAGAGCAATAACACGTTGCGAAGCGGTGTACATTGACTAGAAAGTAAAATTAAATTTTAACTTATATGTACGACCTACAAAAAGTGTTCTCCAGTCGAATTTATTTTGAATAAAAATTTTGAATTTGTGTATGTGTTTAGCTCTTTTTAGTGACGCTTTTTCATTTCGTCAAGTTTCAAATCACAACGATTTAAAGAAGTTTCACTTCAAAAAATTTTGACTCGAGTAATTAGTCCGTTTGAGGTTTCAAAGTGAAGTAAATGGTAGCAAAGCACATCCTGGCAACCAATAATAACATTAACACAACCATTCCAAACTATCTGACAGAATAATTCAATTACTCGTGATCAAACAGCAACTTGCAAAGCAAACATCAATGCAACGTTCGAGTACGGAACATCTAACGAATCACTTAACTACGTTACGGAACTACATGCACCTGTAATTTACCAGAATGGAACTTCATTCAGCATAAAACATAAGGGGGATGCCTGGAAAAAATCGCTTTAAGCGATAAGGTCAGCCTTTGTTCAACATTTATTGTATCTATTTTTTTAAAACGTAGTTTTTTTTTTGGTGAACAATAAAGTGTTTGGTGAACAATTTCCTGCGGCCTGTCGTAAGAGGCGACAAAACAACCCACAGCCAGATGGTAGGGCATTTGCCCGACTGGATGGCTTCCACCCCTGGTCTAAAGTATATCGCCATAACAACTTTGAGTTACGTTCCAGTGATTTGTGACCAGGTTCCAGTCTCCCTTAAGAGAGCAGCAGCGCATTTGTAGCACCTTTGGTGTTGCAAATGTCCATAGGCGATGGTAATCGCTTTCCATCAAGTACGCAGTCTGCCTGTCTGCTGAACTCCTGCAATCAAAAAAATCATTCATTCATAAAACCTTAAATCATATAAATGCATATACAACGTAACTTTCATTTCAGTGAATCGTTAAATGTACGGAGCAAGACACACGTTTGGACGACTTTTTAAATATTTACCTAATCAATATAACGGTCTGTTATAAAAAAACACAATTTACGCATTTCAATATTAAAGCTAAAAATTATTTTAGCTTTAATGGGATCTAAATTATTAGATCCCATTAAAAAGGTCCTTTAGGTGTTTGGATGGAATGAAATACGTTGTACACATTTACCGAGACTTTAATTACGACTTTCTTACATGTGAGCTAACGGACGACTCTCTATATATAGTGTATCATCTATGCGGACGACTGACTGGCCACCGTTACACATGTTACTAATTACAATGTTGGCATAAAACTCCTTTACGCACCTACAATCCTTAGGCTAGGCTCCATATCTACCTAGTCCAGCCATAAGTTCTGTTACAAATGAAAATGCATATTTTTTAAATGAAGTAATGTAAATTTATTAAAAATTATACCTACATATTTATTAAAGTCTCAGCAAAAAATGAAAAAATATTCTATTCGAAATGGCCACCTTTGGCTTTTATACAGGCCTTTAATCTGTTTGGCCACGAATCTATGGATTTACGCACTGTTTCCAAGAGAATTTCGCTACTGCTTGCTCCAAAGATTTTTTTAAGAGACGCTATGTCGCTCCATACCCACTTTTTGCAAGGCGATCATTGCAATCCTATCTTATTTAACACCCCATTCCATATTGTAATTTGATAATGAAAACGAACAAATATGGGAAATGGAAAAATACATGTTCCAAATTCAAAACAATTAAAAAATTGAAAAAAAGAAAGGTTTTTATGTAACAGTATTTATGGCCAGACTAGTTAATAGCAAAATAGCCAAATGAACGGTGAGTAACCTTCGGAATATGGACTGTCCAGGCAAAGGACATGAAATTGACGCTTTTGAAATCCGGTGTTGGCGTCGAATGCCCAACATTCCATGGATAGCTCGCCAAGCAAATGGCTCCATAGTGGAAGAGCTCGACATTGAAGATCTTCAGAGGTTATCGGCAGTATGTCGACAACGTATACTGAAGAACTTTGGCCACATAATCCAAAAGAACCCAGATAATATGGAGAGACTTGTAGTCAGTGGGAAACTTGTAGGCAAGTGACCTCGCGCTAGATCTCCAAATAGGTGAATGGACCAGATAGCTGACCGGCTAGAAATTTCAATAAACACGGCCTTACTCTGTGCTCGGAATCGATCTCGGCGGAAGAGAGCAATTGTACACTGTCATCAAAGTCACGCTCCTCAGCAATGAGGAACCGACTTCGAAGAAGAAGAACCTTCCAAAATTCAAAAAACCTAGCCATCCAACTAATGGTGGTTCATAAACTCTAAAAAATAAGCTGATGGCTATTTGGCGAATGGGTGAATGACTCGCCAATCCACAGCCGACGGCTGAATCGTTGTCTTGACAATTGTCAGTTTTCGGTTTTATTCGACAGCCATTAGCCAGTTAGCGAAGTTTTTGACAACTTGCCGTGGCTATGTTCTGAACAACATCGAGTTAGCCGGCTTTTACAACAGCTACGCACTTTCAAGCAAATTTTTGGACATGCTAAAAATCTACATTTGTCGCTTACGATGCCCTTACATAACAGGCTCGATTTTTTTTAAACAACTTACCAAGATTTAAACATAATTATCAAAGTTGGTATAAACGCTTCAAGAAAACAAAGAAAACGGGGGAAAAATTCCATTAATTTCAACCACACTGCTCTTAAACTGCCTACAGTCTTATTTCTCAGTTGGCTTGAGTGAAATTAAGCGAACGTTTATCTCAATTTACTTACCTACTATCGCCTAGAATGGTTTTAATTGTCTTACTTACTGGATGAAAGTGGGTTTACCGGTAAATAATTACTTACTGTCTTTTGCCTGCAAATAGAATTGGCACCTGTGATTTTCTTTGGTAGATGTAGATGGCCTTACTTATTAAATTACTAATACTTATTAAATTTAAAGAAACTGCTCAGCAACTGATTAACGAAAATCTTACCCATAAACTCCTCTTAAGGATAAGAGGTGGTGGTAAAGTAGCTCGTAAATAACTGTAAAAAATAACCAACATCGAGAGCTATTTTAAGCGACTACTAAGAGGCAAGATGGCAAGTTTTATTTGAAACAGCCATTGATTAGGGGCTTAAGAGTCACTTATTTAAGAGATGGCTAATCCTTTCTTAACGAGATTATTATAAGTAAGGCCAAGAGTGTCTCGGTAAAACTACCGAGACGCTCTATATACGTGTTTGTATAGTTCTAATAAACTCTATAATAATTCCAACGGCATTTTAATTCGAGTCCTGCAAATCGTAACATTAAGTTTAAGTAGTTAGTGTATTGTTTTTCCAAAAATAGCTCTTTCTCTTTTTCTATTTTCTTTCACCTCCCACGTATTTGGGGTCGGCACAATATGTCATTTCTTTCCACGCTCCTCTATTCTGACATACATCCTCTGTCACACCATAAATCATCATATCATCTTTCACACAATCCATCCATCTCTTTTTCTGTCTACCTTTACCATCATACCCACCAATCTCGTAATTTAACATTACATACCGGTGTAATCTTCTTCCTCTCAGTTTTTTGAATGAATGCATCTTTATTTGTAAAAATACAGATAATAGTTATAACTAGGATGGTAGAAAAGTCAGATGTCTTCACTGTATTTGACTTACACATGGTCATACAAATATGTATTTATGTGCATAACATGCATCTATCATCTAAAAACAAACAATTACAACAATTCTAATACCAAAAAATTTATTGATTCGTTACATAAAAGAAAAAAAAACAGAAATAAAACAATGCCAGAAAACAAAATAAATTAAGGACGGCTTGCATTACGTTCCTTAATTTTATTTAAGAAACACTAAACGCATTTACCACCCTTAAATACGATAAGCGTCTTGCACAACGCTAAATTTACCGGTAAATACGTTTACAGAACTGTCAAAGTTAATCATCCATAAAAAATAAAAACTTCGTTTAAAAAAACCGACTTCAAAAACTAAAATGTATAAAATAACTTATTTCTAAAGATATTATTATTAATATATATTATCTATTAGTAATTTTCAAAATATAGTTATTTTTATGTTTTACTTTGCACCGACTTCAAGATGTTTTAGATAATATATATTAATAATAATAGCTTTAGAAATAAGTTATTTTATACATTTTAGTTTTTTAGTTTTTGAAGTCGGTTTTTTTAAACGAAGTTTTTAAATTTTATTTGTTACTTTTTAGTGTCTAGCTATGTATAGGTGGACCTACGAATGTGGCCGCGCTTCTTAAAAAATATAGGTCCCAAGAACCGGGAACAAAAAAATGTTCGTAAAATGAAAACTACTGGGCCAAACTATGTCAAATTTTTAGGGGACCACATGGCAGCTATTTCGCGTCGAACAAAAAAAGAATCACGTAAATCGAATCATAAATCTCAGAATAATCGGTGTACATATGGAACGGAGTGAAAATTATTTCCATGAAAAATGTTCATAAAATGAAAACTACCGGGCCAAACTATGTAAAATTTTTAGGGGACCAATTGGAAACTATTCCGCGCCGAACAAAAAAAGAATTACGTAAATCGGATCATAAATCACAGAGTAATCGGCGAACATACATTAAAAAAAACAAAAAAAAAAAATATTCCGACGAATTGAGAACCTCCTCCTTTTTTCGAAGTCGGTTAAAAAATGCTATTTAACGCCTTAAACGCGTTTAAACATTGTCACTGGTATGTCTTATTAAATGTTAAAAGCGAAAGATATAAATGAAATGTAAAATAGTATTAAAATAGCATCACTTTGTCAAATTTAAGGAAATCATTAATAGAGTAAAAATAGATACGAAATGTCAAAAAGGAATTAGATGAAATAAAATAAATTTCTCTTTCAACATAATAATGTTCACATGAGCGTCTGATCCTTAGGAGTTATTTTAATGATGTGTGTATAACTTTTCACGAGGTGCCCACAGGCGGAATCCTCTTAGGAGTAACAACTCTTACATTATGAAACTTTGGGTATTTCATTCGTTGTGTTGTTTTCCATATTATTATGAGATATTTGTACTTAAGATAAATAATATTTCATCATTCATCAATAATCTTAGCTCCTTTGGTTGAGTGGTCTAAGCCTTTTCTGCGTACCTCACTGCAACACAGTCGTTCCGGGTTCAATTCTTGGTATGGTAAATTTTGTAAACGAATTATCAGTTATTTACTATATATAGCCTGCAATCAGCCTTTTTAACATATTGTTACGAGTTGCAGGACTCTAATTAAAATGCCGTTAGAATTACTATAGAATTAATTAGAACTATACAAACACGTGTAACACAGGTACAAATATAACCAAACACACCAACTCCAAACGTAATGCGGTCGTAATTCTATAATACACGCAAAGTCTGTCATTTATTAAATTCCCGATTGTAGTACACACGTCTCGCTTCGCTAGTGGTTTTCGCTCAACTGCTTCTCCCTCCATCAGGCCATCGTTTTATACTGCACAAATGCAATGTCCCCGTATCTAAGTCGACTTAATCCGCCGCACATGGCTAATGACTGCTATAAAAGAGTACAATAAACAATGAGCCATTTTCTAATCACAATTTTTAAACACAAAATAAACAAAAGAGGACGATCATAAAAAAGTTACAATAAGTTTACATGCCGGCAGATAATAAAATATGTTTTGCTTCAGACATGCAAGTAGGTTTTGTTTTTGTCGGGACTTGAGTCATAACAATATTTTTCTTCCACAGTACATAGAGCAATGTTGAATTTTATATGCCATAGGATATTTTAATCTCGGAATATACCGTGTCGTCAAAAGACGCTTATTTATTGGCTTCGTCTAAAACAGTCTTTAGAAATATTGCTACGCTGCGTTCGTTTAATCCCATGACGCTGTAAGGATCGAAAATCACGTTACCGCTATAGATACCCTCTTAGGGAGCGAGCGGTCTTGAGAAATATATATCTCTCCCCCTTGAACACATTAAAAACATATCGCCATCTCTCTTGATAGGGATGCGATCAATAAGGACTGTATTTTGAAGCATTCGAGGTCTAAATACGACGGAACGGGGATTTTAGTATTAGTGTTTAATTAAACTTTAGTTAATCTGAGATTTGCTGATGTTATACTTAAATATAAATAATCGTAATAATAATAGGTAGAGTTTATTCCGTGGCTTCATCAGCCTAACTTATGCTCGGGATAGCGGCAAACTGAAACAATAGCGTAAATTCGACTCCGAAGTCTAAGATATGCTTATGTTAGTATAAACTAAATAAAATTTTTGGTATTAACTAAACAAGAAAGAAAAAGTTTTATTGACTTAAAAAATACGACACTATACATAAAACACATCATACATTCAGGAAAAAATTTACACAAAACACAAAGAAATATAATAAATAAATAAGGCTTATACGTCGAGTTTTTAGTCAACGAGGTTGGCAACTCAGCATTATGTTGCTGTTATAAGTTCGTGTACACACACAGCATATATACAAATACATACATACAAATATATATACTGTGATTATATTAGAAAAAGAAATAATATAGAAATATACTAAACAAACAAACTCGTTTTCACATTTTTATAGTTATATCAATATTCTTTATCGTGTTACCAGGGTTTGTAATGGGTCTTCGTCGATGCATCCCTTAGCATGCAGTAAACTGCAATAGGTGGGGCTAGAGCCTTATATAGGTGGGGCTCTAGCCCCACCTATATAAGGTTCTTTATCTATATATACTGCTCGATTATACGTAAAAGTGAATGTTGCATTTCTCATTTTGATTTTTTTGATTGCGTAACCATTTTAGCAACAACAAGACCCTTATCAAATCATCATCTCCGATTGCCTGTAAGTCATTTTTCTTAGAAACTAGAAACCAATAAGAGTTATTGACAGGATGCTTTAGCCCATATCGCGCTATAAAAACAGTAACGCTATACAAAACGCGCCATCGACCACAGAAACACATTACACGCTTTTTCATACTATATATAGTAAGATCCCAGGACTGCCAGACCTTCGTCATTTTATAACAGCTGAAAGTTTTTCTGTGCATATCCCTTATACAGATAAGAATGGCCAGCGACTATAAAAGTTTGGGTTGTGGTTACTTCTGCAGGTAACAGGTAGTAAATGTGTATAGAATAGTTTATTTTATATACCTTAAATTTGTTAAAGTATAATGCTCAATTTTTTTTATTTTCTTCGGGATAACTTTAGAAATCTTGTCATCCATTGCCGGACACTTGTGGCAATTGCTACTCCCTGCCAGACACCGCTAAACTTTAATAAATTATACTTACGTTATAGTATAAAAGCTAAATTTTATATATGTTACTTGGGGACCTATAAAAAATGTTATCTCAATCGCCGGACAGTTTTCATGATTTGAACTAGGGTTGTAACGGAACTTCGCTTCCGCCTCCATTACTGCGGAAGTTCCGCAAGAAAACGTACCTCCGCCTCCGCATCCGTGTAAATTTTGCGGAGTCATAGCGGACCTTTATTTACTAATCATGCGCAAGCAGCGAGGCTCGCGACCACCTAGAATCAAGTTGAATCAACGCATGCGCGGCGGGAGCGCGGTTGGGGTGGGGCGGGGGGCATGCAAACGTCATTTGACAAATGAATGAATGCATACGCGACAGGAATCAACCTGTCGAATTACTTGGATGCGTTAGACGTAGTACATACGTATTTGATTTAAAATAAATATTTTGTACTATTGATAGTTATAATGAACCATAAACTACTATTTTTTCTACATCCACTTTCACTTCCGCCTCCGCCTCCGTCAACCTCCGCTTCCGCGGAGGTGAAGCCCGTCGCCTCCGCATCCGCCTCCGCCTCCGCCTCCGCTAAGAAGGCCTCCGTTACAACCCTAATTTGAACATCTTGCCAGACATATTGAAAGTCCGCTGTACCTTTACTACCTAATACCCGCCCAAGTAACCACAACCAACTCTTATAGTCGCTGGTCGTTCTTATCTGTATAGAGGACATGCACAGAAAAACTTTCAGGTTTTATAAAATGACGAAGGTCTGGCAGTCCTGGGCTCTTAACCTATACATTTTTTAGGGACTGCACACGTAAATTAGAGGCTAATATAATTTATTTGTCAAAATCTTCATTAAGTTTTCTTCTTCTATACATACAGCGCCACCTAGTTAAAAGATATCATCTAGAATCTTAACGGCCACGGGCCTAGCGATAAGCGACACGAACTGGTTGACGTCTCGAGTGGGGGGAGTTCTTGTGCTTATTCAGTCCTCTAAGTGAACCATGGAGGGTAGAGGTAAGGAGAACCATCTCAGTATATTAAAAAGTGTCCACTGAAGGGCAGCAAATTAAGATGAATACATAATAATAATAGCAAATGGAAAGTATTTAAAAATATTAGTATGCTAGATTAAAGAAGGAAAAATAGACTTCCTCTTTGTCACCGCGCATTTTACGAAAATTTAACTATTGCATTTATATACATACATCTCAATACGAGAAAGTCTCAATACTTTTCCAAATTATAACTTTTAAATTTTTCAACCCAGCACACTTCACTTCGTTTATAACTGCTCAATTCATATCATTTCCTTTTCCTACACTAGCGCTATTTTGACGAGTTTTCGAACCATAATTTGCTTTTTACAGGTGAACACTTTTTCAACTGATCCCCCATACTAGATGGTCCTCCTTACCTCTACCCTCCATAAAGTGAACACTCCTTTCTAGTACAATTCGATCATTGAACTAGTTCACCTTAGTAGTACTATTCGGTCATTGAAACTGTTTAGACTTTTTTAATAAGCTATCAAATCCGGGTTGCTAATAGTTCATCTTTCGTGATCTACATAAGACTATCGAATCGCTGACTAGCAGGCTGTGGTTGGACCGAGGGACCTAAGAAGCAGTTAAGATTTGATAATGTGAAACGTTTCTTTTAGTACAGGGAATCAGTTCTTAATACATCCTTCATGAATTTCACAGGACTATTTAACACTTTTGTCTTTGTGACCCGGCTTGACGCATTTGCTGTCGCTCACAGCGACAAGACCGTGGGAATGTCATTTCCAGTATTCTTGCATGTTGCCTTAGACGAGTTAAATTAGGACTACGACTTACCGCTTGTTACTTGCAGGGTGGTTGCGAGGAGGCATATCAGCGACAGCGAAAGGTAACCGAGCGAGTTGAGCCAATGTGCTGCGGCCATACTGTACCCTTAGACAAAGGAAGAAATTCATCATGACATGAATAAAATCCGTCAAAAATCTATACATATAAGAAGACTGTAGAGATCGAATTTCTTTACAACGAAAAAAAGGCTAAAAACCGAGTCAGGAGATGTAAGAAGTGAAATAGAACTAATTTAGATTTTTTCAAACTTTTTGTTTTTCTGTTTGCACAGGCTAATCTCCGAAACGTCTGGACCAATTTAAATGAAATTTTGTATCGTGGTAGCTTATACAGGGATATAAGCTATCGTCAACATATAGGATACTTTAGATTCCGAAAAATGAAAGAGTTCCCTTGGGTATTTAAAAATCTTTCCACGCGGACGAAGTCTTGGAAAGAAGCTAGTAATACAATAAATAAAAAAATATAAATCTCCTAACAGGTGTTTCATTCGATTTTTGACATTTTACTACTTAATATTTATTTTTAAAACTGTTATTGAAAATAGTTCGTAATAAAAAAATCATATTAGATAAATGTCAAAAAGTTAGGGAGTAGTCACCTGTAGCGCCATCTAGAATCTGGGAGCGTTACCGAGTTGCGTTTTTACTGGCGATTGCTATCTCTATTACTCTTAAAATAACATTGCCATCTGTTGAGAGATGTAGGAAACAAACATATCTACAGGAAGCAACCACGTATTTGGTTCTATTACTAAAATAACAGATGGCGCTAGCAAATACATTTTAAAATAATGTCATCTGCTTAGATAGCAGGTTTTTCAGATAATTAATAATAATACAAGCAGATTTTCCAATGAAGGCTCTTCGTAACATTTTTATTTTGACAAAAGCAATGTATTCTCTTCAAAGCCTGTGTATTAAAATCGTGCAGGCGACACTGTTTTTCTTACGAACGTTTATGTTTCTTAATAATTTCGTGGGTTTTATAAATCTATACCATAAATCTGTAGAGGTAACGAGATTATGCAATGATTTTAATAAAGAAAAAAATTCAGCAGATCTGCGATTCAATACATTAAAAAAATACAACTTTAAGGGCCGACATTTCAACCATTAGATAAAAGATATCCCTAAAATATATTATAACCTGAACGAAGTGAAACCTTCAACTGTTTATTTTTGGTCCTCTGCGGTATATTATACTGCTTATACTTTATATGATATGTTTATATAGTATACAATAAAGATTTTTATTTACTAATTTCATATATTTTTATTGTTTTATGTTATTTATTGTCTATACTGCCACTGCCATGTTTTAATATTTTCCTTAGTGTAGAGGGTTGCCTAAGGCTGCCCTTTGTTCAACATCTATTGTATCTAGTTTTAAGAACGTAGATTTAATTTAAGTGAACAATAAGTGGTTTCATTCATTCATGTAAGTGAGTGTAAGTCATTTTCGATTTTTCTGTGTTATTCTTTATTCTATACTTCCATCTGGTGATTGAAAAATCGGCTGTAGCTATTTTTGGTCTGTCTGTTTTGTATTCTATGTTTGTGTTTGAAATACACCATTTAAACATCGTTTTAAATATCTCAGTCAATTTAAGCCATATCTAGTTAGATATTACAGTAGAAAATGTTTTATATTTATGATCTAAAGACACATTTAAACTAATATTTTATGCAAAATCTGAGTTAACTAACCATATCGTCAGCATGTGTGGTTGCCCCGTGGCCTTCCACTGCCCACAGATCACCTAGAACAAGAATTCAATTCAATTTATTTAATGCGAAAATGGGTATACAAAAGGTGTTAAATTTAACATAGTAAAGCTCTCCAAATTCCGCCTTTCGGCATGCATATATATAAGTATCCTGCTTACAATATTACAATATTTCTTATAATATATTTATCTTAATATTTTTTAAATTATTTACCTAATAAAATGTCAACCAATAAATTATCAAAATTGTGTATTAAATTATAATGATGTCAATTAAAATTCATACAATTTATATTACAGTTTTGTCATTTAAATATTCATCGATACTGTAATATGCCTTATCGGTTAACATCTTTTTTACACGTTTTCTAAAAATGGAGTTTTGAATATTTAACTCTTAGGAAATAGAGCAGATAATACTTTATTGTACAAACATGCTGTATAAAATCCAGAGTATCAGTATTTAAGTACAATCGGCGGTCTTATCGCCCGTGGTGATTTTTTCCAACCCACCTTTGTCATAGAAAGTATAACAAAACTCCATGCAATAGCTTGCCCTAGTCTATACCTACTAATATTATATAGAGGTAAAATTAATAATCTCCGGGTAATATCCGTATGTACAAACCGACCGAAAGCTACGTTATTCAGTAACATAGGGTATATTTGATTGTGTTTAATAATAAGTTTTTTTTTTCTGATGCCCAGCGAAGTGGGCACGGGTGAGTAATTAATATACCATGCCTTTACTGCCATTATATCGTAAGCGATATTTGGTCCTGAGTATATTTTTTGTTATAATAAATATTTTAAAACTATTATTTTGTTTTAAGACTGTCAGTTCTTGATTCAGTAGGCTTCTAATCTAACTATAAGTAAAAGTTTATACAAAATAAAGTTAAAATTCTTTTTGAGATAAAAAATATTCATAAGTCCACAAGTTGCTTACGGTAAAATCGCGGCAAAGGCTCGATATAGTCCCACATCAGATTCGCAATTCGATTCCACAAAGATGGCTATTATAAAGACTTGGGTCGCAGAATTTAGAGATTCAATGACTTATGGTCTGTTCCTATATCTTACTACTAGCTTCTACCCGCGACTTCATCCATGTGGAATACTTTAAAAAAAACAAATTTGAAACATTATTCATTAGTGCTCCGCTCATAGCGGTAGCGCGGTCGTGTAGCCTAGGCTCATCACGTTACAGGCAGGGTCGCCATGTATTACGGGGCCAGCTGGGTAGACAAGTGAAACAACCAAACGATGATTTAAGACTGTCTTTATTATAACACAAACAGTATACACACATCATTACACCACATGATGATGATATATAGCCTATAGCCTTCCTCGATAAATGGGCTATCTAATACTGAAAGCATTTTTCAAATCATACCAGTAGTTCCTGAGATTAACGCGTTCAAGCAAACAAACGAACTCTTCATCGTTACATATTAGTATAAGATTCATTCACTAGCCACACCATCGGTTGAATTTAAGTAAAATTTCGGAACCGGCCCTTAATATATTTGTATTGAAACATTTTTAAAGTTACCTACTCAAAGATAAACTCTAAAGACGTTATATCAAATTTTTATTTCATGCGTCGCAATAAAACGATCTTAATCTGCAATAATGTTTTTATGTACACCCATTCTCATTCGAACCGCGCCGTGTCGCGGTTCGTTAGACGCGTGTTACTTCGTAGCACCGTAGCTTTCGGCTACGAAGTTACGTAGCGACGTAGCAAACAATTTTGTCCCTCGGAACGAATTATTTACCTACTTTCCCCATTTATAAAATACGTAGGAAGCTTTGTATTTCACTGGCGTAGGTTTAAATCTTGATGACGTACGCACGAGGAAAAAAAACGCGTGCGTCTCGGAACACCCGACAGAAGTGATTAAACTAATCTAGCTAAGTTGAACTATTTTATATTGAAATTGTTTAACTTGAGAAAAGCTTAGGTTATTACTTAAATTTTATGTACAGTAATTACAATTATTAAACGTACATTATCATATTACTTTACATAAAATTACACAAAATATATAATTATAAAATTATACAGCCTTCTGGGCACACTCCCCGGCAATGATCTGCTACATCAGCGTTACTCTAAGTGTGTTCCGCGGAACCGCAGGGTTCCGCGATACCCCTGTAAGGGTTCCGCAAGAATTTAGAAAAAAAATACGAATCACCTCTCTGTGCAAAACTACGCCTCTAGGTGCAGAATCCGTGGTGAATATCCAACGCTTACCAAAATGGCTTTGAATATTCTGAGTACTGCGACTTTGCAGAACACTTCATTATTTACAAAAAGTGTTGCGACAGCATATGTCCAACTATTATAGTTATGCCGGAATAAGTGTTATTTTATTTCAAAAACTTAATTAAATTGCCGCCTCTAGAAAAGGCTCTTTGTGTATCTTGGTATTCATCCTTATCAAAATGAGTTACTTCATATTCAAGACTGCTTCAATACCTTTATATAACTTTTTGAATGATTTAATTCAGACATTTCATTCGAAAGATATCACTCGTTTAAAAATGTAAGACAAATGACAAAAATGCATATCTTCGTGACGCGTTTCGTTATTACTGCGTTTCGTCCGTAAAAATTTTACCCTCATGCACCTAAACAAGTTTCACTTCAAAAACAGTTTCATACCTCCCATAAGTTGAATTCTTTTTTCTTTAATTTTTCTTTTTTTTCTTTTTCAATATCTTCTATTATTATACTTGTTATGCAAGTAAGTATTACTTGTTATGTAATAAGTAACTGTTACATGGTAGGTACTTTTATTATGCTTATTAATAAATAATATATTTTTAAAGCTATTGTATTATTGTAGGGTTCCATCAATTATATCGCTTTCCAAAAGGGATCCGTCACCAAAAAAGATTGAGAAACGCTGTGCTACATAATGTATTACAGTTTCAATGTCTGTGTTTTTTTTTATATTTCTGTAATTAAATAATTGTATAATGTGATTTTTTATTGCATAAGCTTAACAGACAGGCAGACGGCCTCCCTAATGGAAAGCGGGTACCATTGCCTACGAACATTTGCAATCCCAAAGGTGCTACAAATGCGCTGCTGCTCTCCTGGCCACGAATGCCAGAACACAGTTCAAGGTTCTTATAGCGGTATACTCTAAACCAGGGGTGGTAGCCATCCAGACGGGCAAATTCCCTACCACCTAGCTGTGGGTAGTTTTGTCGCCTCTGACGACAGGCCGCCCTGCCGCACGAAATTGTATTCTGTCTGGCGTTCGTGAATTGATAACACACTTGCCTAAAGCGCTACAGGTCAGTCTTTTGGTCATGCGAGACTTCTATCAATCGAGATGATAGATCTCAATACAACCTATACTACAGCTTCGGGACCTCATGGCCCTAGAGTCGAGACTCCAGTCGAGACACCAAACACCATAAACATGTATCCATTGCCAATAGGTGCATATTTACAGCCTTTCGGATCCTCCTGCCATGCAGCAGCTGCACGTTTTTTTTATATTCATTCGTTTTGCCAAGGCGGCGGCGCAAGGTCGCTGGCTGGAGCTGGATGTCAAAGCCGGGAGACCAGAACATGTGCCGCAAACTTTTGAAGGCCTACTACGTCCAGCAGTGGACAGGGACTGGCTGAAGAAGGTTTATTTTAATGGCCTCCGTAGTTGAGTGGGCTACACCTTTACCGGTCTACCTCAATGCAACGCAGAGTCACAGAGTTCGATTCTACTACTTCGTGGACTCGTTCGGTTTACTATGGTCTCGCGGTCTGGGATCGGCCCCAGAGTTATTAGTTCGTTGTATATCACCCAAAACACAAGCGTAACTTGCTTAATTGGGGATATGAAATGAGTGTGTTTGTTGGAATCTGCAACATTTTTGGTTATTAATTTGATGTTGCATATTATGAAACTGGCCACCAAATATACTAAATGTTTGAATTGAGAACATAAGTGGTTTTTTTTCGTAATATAATGACAACTTTATTAATGATAGAGGGATTTTTTTAAAGTAATGTTAATGTTAATTTAAGTAACGTATTTATTGTTGTTTTTTAATAAAAAAATATTTCTTTTACGCATTAAAGTATTATGATTAAGTATTAAACATATTACATAAGTAGAATTAGTTTTATTCATGATTTTTATATTTTATTAACAAAGTTGCGTCGTTTTAGTCTTACGCCAAAAGGAAGGTTTGCACTGAAAATCAGCGTTGTGTCGGATATAATTCCGGCACAGCAATATGCTGAGTGCAAAACTTGTTTGCTGAAAATGTGGCGTACAAATTTTCAAAATATGCTCTGTGTATAACAATATATAAGGAATGTAATTACGTAGCTATTTTTGCAAATAAAGTTTTTCTTTCTTTTCTTTAGCGAAAAAAATATATAGATAAAAAAATCTATGCTCTAAATTTAAACATTTAATATTTAGTGGCCAGTTACATGCCACACTAAATTAACAAAAACTTTTTGTTGGAAATTCCACAAATCCAATTCCAAATCTATCGATTTCTAAAATTGCGACTTACAGTTTCTGTATATGTTTTGGAAATAATATTTTCTTTCTTTATTTTTTTCTTATTTGTACTTGCACGGATTGACAACGATCTGTTTGTCTATCAATTTATTATTTATTTATTCTTCTTTTACGAGATACTTTACCAAGATGTTTTTAAAGCTATTCAAATCCACTTTGCAATTACAAAAAGGAAAAAAATTGTGTTCCTTTCTAAGAGATGAGTGTAAACACCTATTTTGCATGAAAATGTAAGATAAAACATTGGAGGAACACACGTGTTACGTACGCTAAGCGTATTTGCATATAAGGCGGAGCAGTGACGACAGGGTGGATAATAATACGTTTTATTTTAATGATATTGTTTTTATGGCTATGATTACTAGGGCAGATTATTCTAGAACTCTTACATTGTAATTTATAATGTTCATACTAGAATAGACCGCGTTTCTCAGAATCGTGTTAAGTGGAGTGCCGTCGCCTGTAGTTACCCCCCAAGGGAAACAGTTGTGATAATAGATGTATGTAACCTAGTCCAGTCATATTTTGTAAACTGAGTGACGCAAAGAAAAACCAAAAGAGGAAAAAACAAATGAATTACGGTTTTCAAAACACAAAAGCATAAGTAAATAGCTGTATAAATTTGAAATTAGAATTCCTAACCAAAGAGGAGATATTTGAGATCAAAGTGGCCAGTACGACAGAACGCCAACTTCATATGTAAGGACCTAATATATAGATTATGCATATATATGCTCAGTCCAAAATTGATTGTGCTAGTCTCATCGAGAAGCTTCATTTGTATGTTCCCCCTAGTCTTATACGCCCTAGAAAACTGCTTCATTCACCCTTGACTCGTACAGCCTTCAGACGCCACTCATTTTTTGTCAGATCAGTTAATGAATTCAACAAACTTAGCAAGTCGAATTATGTCGACATTGACTTGTTTGTGGATAATCTAGCATCCGTAAATGCGAGTTTAATCAAAGCCTATTTTAATAATAATTAGTTTTCTGGTCACAAAATTTTCGTATTATTATCTTTTTCAAAAATTACTGTATTATTATTTTTTGTATTTCTCTGCCATCTGTGGAGGTTTATAAATAGCTGATCTTAAGCTATCTTTGTAATGGTACTTTGTTAAACTTTAGTTTGTAAGATTTCAGCTGTTAACCCCCCAAATAAAATAAAATATATTATTTTATTTGATTATATATATCGAATATATATAATGAAGTAAAGCTTTAGCACAAATATGTGCGATTTGAAACAGCGTCGTGTTTTAAATTTGGAACGACAACCCATGTAGGACAAATTTGTGCTTGAATTTGACACGAAACGATTTATTGCTGTTGTCTCACTCTGTTTATGTAGGATTTGTATGAAAGAAAAAATCTCTTTATTTTGATATATTTCACCTAAATCTGATACCAGGTCTCTATGAGACTTTTGGATTCAAATTTGGCGTGTGTACTGCAATAACTAACTTTTGTAATAGTTCTCAAAGTTAAAAAGATAATAATAACAGTCCATACTTATCCAACTGCTATAAATCTTGGTAATTGAAACAGTATGCATAAAAGGTCAGAAAACTGCCGCAGTTATGCTTCCCGGCCAAGATTCGAACCCACGCCGTTTGATTTGATTTAGCTACCACGGCTTATAAAATTATTTTGAATTGAAAAAATAGAAATTTTATAAAAACGACTATCAGTGGTCTACGAGTTTCGCTTAGAATTTATTGTATGTGAATTTATCGCATGCATAAAATATCTATATATAAAAGAACAGTTTAGTTACACTATTTATAACTCAAGTACGGGTGTACCGATTTGGCTGAAAATTGGTGGGGAGGTAGCTTAGAACTAGGAGACGGACATGGATACTTTTTATCCCCTCTGAACCGATACGTGGCGCTGAGATCGGGTTCCAGAATCCTTCTAATCACCTGAACTGATTTTGCTGATTCTGTTTTTGTGTGTTAGAGTGGGTCCGGATGGTTTAAATCCACAATTGGAACCAATAGGCGGCGCTGGGATCGGGCCCTACATTTTTATTTTTTCAGAGCAGGACAACGTCTGTCGGGGCCGCTAGTAATAATTAAAATTCAAAACTGTTCGTTCAGAGATGTTCCATCCGTTCTGGTAGTATAACAATTTCAATAACGGGGATGACTATATGATACTTCATATCCTGAAAATGATCATTCTAAATCAAATTCAAAATGATCAAAAATTTCTCAAAATTTGAGAAATTTTTTGAAGTCTTACATGTGCGTAGTTAAATAAATCGATTATCAGAACGTAGAGTGGGTTTGTACTTTCGATAACAGGCATGAAGTTTTTTCCCAGTATACGCAAGCGAAGTTGCGTGAATACGTTTATTATGAAAAAAATGCCTCTCGTCTACGTCTGCGTCCGCCAGTGTTTGAGATAACGCTGAAAACAATGGAATAATTGAATTAGAAAGCCAGTGTCCAGAACAGCAGTTCATTGTTAGTTAATTAGTATGCATCCAAACGTTGTTGAGATTTTAACTAGTATTAACCAGCGATTTTGTGCACTCGTTTGAATAAGTATGATAATTAAATTAAGTTTTAACGGCTTAACCTTGCAGGAACGGAGAAAGAATACAATTTCTTGCGGCCGGGCCGGTCTGTCGTAATAGGCGACGGCACATCCCAGAGGCTCGTGGTAGGATATTAGCCCGCCTGGATGGCTACCATCCCTGGTCTAATGTATGCTGCCATAACAACGTTTGAGTTGTATTTCAGCATTAGTGGCCAGCTTGCAGTTTCCCTTGAGAGCGACAGCACATTGGTAGTAGCGTTTAGCGTTACAAATGTCCAGGGCTTTTAGTGTGGGGGCACGTGGGGGCACCCACTGACCTTAAAATAATTTTTCGAAAATATCGAAATATTGCCACAATAAGTAGAGAATTTGAAAAAAGAAAAAAAAATCAATTTTGGTAACCTTGATAAAAAGAATATGTTGCTCAAAATTATTCAAATCAAAAATCTAATATATCTTTCCCGAACAGTTACCGCGTCGCCTCATACGAAACACGCGGTGTTCTTTAAGAGCTAAGTGAGCTGAGTTAGATTTGTAAAATATTATACTAATACTTAAATAAAGCTGAAGAGTTTGTTTGTTTGAACGCTAAATCTTAGGAACTTCTGGTCTGATTTGAAAAATACTTTCAGTGTTAGACAGCTTATTTATCGAGAAAGGCTATAAGCTATATATCTTTTACGCTAAGGCCAATAGGAGCGGAGCATCAATGAAGCATGTTTCAAAATCGGGGTTTATTTTTACTAACAATTTTTTTTAACTATTCCACGCATACGAAATCGCGGGCAGAAGCTAGTGTTTTATAATAACCACAAAAGCCTTACAATTAATTTAATGAAGTGTTATAATTCTAATATATTATTTTATTCTATTTTACCTATATTCCCAGTAGAATACCGAGCCTAAGTCAGCCTCTTCTATCATATCGATCCGTTGTCCGAAGGAGGTACCAGTGCTCACCTGAGTGAGAGTCTATTATGAGTTTAAATGAATTTTTGTGGAAGGTCATAGCCTCAGGACCCGATATAAATAATCCGTTTTATATGTCGAGAACAAAAAGATCAGCCCTATGATCATCCCGCAATGTACAAAAGTACCGACCTTTGCCAGATATAGCAAGAAAAGGAGATCTGCTTAACTGGGTCACGCAATAATCCGTGACGTGCCTTTATCGAGTTTTTTGCATTCCTGAATCCTTAACACGCAAAGAAATTCGTATACTTTTAACAGAATTCTAGTCGATTTTTTTGCTTCGAAACTGCTAACTAAACTAGCTCTTTAGTTTTATTTATACTAATATAATGTGTTTTTGTCTCTTACACACTAAAAAAAACTGTAGAAGTAAGTTTGATACAAATGTATATAAATAAAAAGTAATACTACTACGCGCATTACTTGAAAACGATTTTACCGATTTTGATATATTTGTGTATTTGAGTTTGTCCCCGAATGATTTAGATTTACAATTAAAACTGGTAGGTGGCGCTGGGATCGGGTCCTAGATTTTTTTACAGGGCAGGACAACGTCTTTCGGGACCTGTAGTAAATAATAAATTAAAAACTTAAAGAACAATTAAATATTCATATAAAATAACAATAAAAAACATTGGATACATGCTTGACAATCCATGAACAATGAAAGCATTTAATCGAAGACAACCCCATGTCTGTAAAACTACTAAACAGATTTTGTTGAAACTAATTTTTGTCGAAAGTATTATTAAGTTCTGCTACTACCTTTATTAAATTGAAATAGGGACTGAAAATTTGTATTGGCAGTCTATATTTTTTTAAGTTACAGGGATTTACAAATTCATAATGTAAAGAATAGAATAAAAAAATATTCCAGCATTACACTCTGAAAAAAAAATAATGCGGTCTAAGTATTGTCACAAGTGTTAGGTTAGTTATGACACAATAGTTAAAGCTTAGTACAAAATACTTAAACCAATGTTACCTTGATCCTGTCGTGGTTACAAGGTAATTCTTGAGTGCAGTTTAAAATTTAAACCGTTTTGAGATTAGATAGCGGCGTACGGATATTGCTGTTGTAAATTGCCCCTCTCTCCCCCGTCCGCACCTCCCGCTTATAGAGTACAAGGTGTATGTACTCCCACTTCGCAAAGTGCTTGCTCACCCCACACCACCTTCTAAGCGATTGTTTTATGAGATATAAAGAAAAATGCCTTTTAAATTTTAAAGCGGAAATTATACCCCTAGTCAGGGCACTAGGCAAAATATAAGTACAATTTCCATCTAATCTAGTCTAGATAAACATTTTCTAATGTCTTTTAGTCGTTATGATATATTAAGAAACATTATTTATGTAAATAAAATCGTAGAACGCTTCCCAAAACAGGAGAAGACAGAATTGAACGGCACCTACATATTGAACCCGTGCAAGGTCGCCGGTAGGTGCTGGATGAGGAAATCGAAGGACATGGATGAGTGGCACCGTCTTGGGGAGGACTACGTCCAGCAGTGGACTGCGAATGACGACAATGATCTGCAGATTAATAATCGTCAGACAAAACACACACATTGTATATCCCCAAGCTAAGTAAGTTACACTTGTGTTATAGGTAATAACACAATGGACCACTCTGGGGCCGACCCCCGACACCGAGGCCTCAGTAAATAACAGAAAGCTCGTTCCCGACATTTACCATGCCAGGAATCGAATCTGAAGCCTCTGCGTTCCAGCGAGTTCCACCAGTTAAGACTTAGCCCGCTCAACAACAGAGGCTGTCGCATTCACACGTTCTTTATGTTCTAAGTAAATTCAATTTAAAATGAAAACAACTATGAAATTCCAAAAAGACAACCCTTATTAAACGGAAAGTGGCCAGATTACGTTCTATCCAGCACACAATTGGACAATATTATCAGAGGTAGCCCGCAAGGATAAATGCTATCGTTTTCCCATTTATATGATAATCAGTTACGACCGAAACCAGGCGAGGATGCTCGTCTTCCGGGTATTAAGTGGACTGCCCGACCAAATAGTACTTACTGCCTTGGACTTTAAGAAACAATTTTATTTCAGAAAGGAGGTGCCATTGCACAGAACACGATGTTCCTAATTTTAGCCGGTTTTCAATATAATAAAACCACTTTTTTTACGGTATTTAGGATTTTAATTGACTGGACTGTTACTAATAATACCATCTGTTCGAAAACAGATGAACTAATATCGATAGCGTGTAAACAGAATGTTGCTTTGTTAAAAATACGCTTATTTTTTGTTAAGCACAAATAAATAATCAGTAATTAATTAATTATTACTAGGTAGAAAACTTTGGGAGCCCTCCTAAAGCACTGCTTTCTGCTATTAAAGTATTATAAAATGAGAAGTTCATATTCTCTCTGTGATATTTAATCACAAACAAATATCTATAAGACATATAAAATTAATTTCTCGTACTTTTTGTTCAACGCTAGATCACGGACCCAAAAACCAATGGGGTAATAAGCACCACTGAATTCGAAATCCATCTCAAATGGGGCAGCAAGACAGTGCATAGCAGTGCACGGCACTAATGAGTTCTTAGATGGAACCTTGGGTCTTTGATTTAGGGTACATGCACACCAAAGGTCAAGCACGCCTTGTATGTAAGTTCAATAAAATATTGAAGAAAGGGATGTGAAACCACCACCAAGCAATAGAGGCGAAAACGGAAGCCAGTGGCACTTATAAAACAACCCACATCACTATAAATGTGAGGATTCAACACTTTGATATATTTTAGTTATAGAAATATCTATCATACAGCCATATAGATATATTTGTTCATAAGAGTAAAATTTCAGAATTAATATTGTGTCTTTTTGAGAGTAGGTCCAAATTAACCTTCATTATTACTAAAACGTCTGTCTAAAATCTCAAGAATTATTTGTTACCATTTTACTATTTGATTTACAAAAAATATTTCTGTAAGACGATTTTCCTCAACTTCCCACGAAATATTAGTCTGTTTTTGCGTTTTGATTTACAATTCCGTCGTATCCGTTTCCATCCTTGTTTTTTATGTTTCTTTTTATTTATTTCGGTACACAGAATATATTTTTTTTTCTATACCAAATAAGATAGATATTGAAACGTGTTGTTTGATGATATCTAAAGTTATAGTTATTTAGTAGCATAGTTGTTCTAGTCATGTTTTTTTTTAAAGCCAATAATTAATTTTGTTATGTAGGTACCCTCTTATTTCTTAACAATACAAACGGATTTTTCCTTAATTGATTAATAATGTTTATTTATTCTGTGATTAACGCCTGTTTTGTATAGAGTAAGTAGTTCTCTATAATTTAACCTAATTTTATGTAATAATATTTATCTTCAATATGAGGTAATTGTGTAAAGATTGTAATTCTTCATTCATAAACCTTTAATTAAAATAGTTTATCAATGACTTCAATCGGCTATTGGAACGTTGACGAGGTGTTTTAAATATGCTTGTCGAATGAGAAGAATCAGTGGATGACATATATGTAAGCCGTAACGTTCTCTGATTAAAACTATTGTGACCAGTTGCTGTTCTTTTATTACCATAAACTCTTCTGAGCTATTGCTAGTAATATATTACACTACCTTATTCGCCATGTATTCGCCTTGCTTCTATCTTATTCTATCTTACTACCCAATGGTTATTATCCACCTTACCGTTGTTGTCATATTTATATGAAGTGTATGTCACATTGTTACTAGTAGTAACAAACAACTGAAAGGATAGTAACACATTGGAAGCGATTATAAGAGGCGTCCAAAGATCTGGCTTCAAGCGCAACTTACTTATTATTATCCAGTTTAAGACAAATGATCGTGCCTCATGTCTGGAATCAATTTAGTGTTAGTGAATACTAGCCAAAGGTTTCATGCCTTATCTAAGATGCGACATTGTTAATGATGTTAAACATTGACACATAACAATAATCTTAATATATATAAATCTCCTGCCACGATGTTTGTCCGCGATGGACTCCTAAACTACTCAACCGATTTTAATCAAATTTGCACATCGTGTGCAGTTTGATCCAACTTGAAAGATAGGATAGTTTTTATACCGTTAGAACCGGTAGGTGGCGCTGAAATCGGGTTCTAGAATCCTCTTAACAACGGAGAGCGATTTTGTTTTTGTGTGTTTGAGTGGGTCCCTGGATGGTTTAAATCCACAATTGGAACCGGTAGGTGGCGCTGGGATCGGGTCATAGATTTTTATTTTTTCAGAGCAGGACAACGTCTGCCGGGGCCGCTAGTAATTTAATAAAAATAATAAGTAAGAAAGTATTATCTAGTCACAATCACTTACACTAATGACGCGGGTACAACAAAGGCAATGCAAAGACAAATTGACAAACAGACGGGCGGACATAACAAAACGGGTTCCACCCGGGTCCCAATCTTGCAAAAATTGTTATAGAACCCTAAATAAGCAGAAGAAACACAGACCCTGGATTCCAGTCATAAATCTTCGGAATGCCGGAATACTGTACTAGGCGAGCATAACTCTGCAGGAAGCTCGACAAGTGATTCATAAGTAATGTACTGGAGGGATGTTGATACGACGTAAGAATGCCAGTCATGCGGTCCTACAGGCATGTGTGAATACCGGACCTCTATTCTGTTACCGAGACTAGACGTCGTTGAGTATTTTTAGGGAATAATAGTAGATTTACAGTCTGATCAAGCCAGACTTTTTTTAATGCGGGGGAAATGGTGTTTACGCAATATACTGGGTCCTTTGCAAGGGCTTAGACCGATGTCGCATATGAAGGGATTACCTTGGTAATCCGTCCATATATGACCAGCATGTGTGGTGGCTCAAAATCATTGGACGGCCAATGACTGATACCCACTAAAACCACCCTCCTCACATTTGCCCCGCGCTTTTGAGTAGGAAAGGCCTGAGACTTAGAACGTAGTTACGCCCAGTCCGAACTGATCAAGCCAGACTTACGTTATAGTAAGTCAGTGTGTGTGTGACCTAACCCTGCTATTGTGTACATTGATTTCAGTTAGTACAGCATTGTTGCAGTGCAGTGTTCAATATTCCCGGTTGAATATTTTGGAGTCAGTTCCCTTCAGCACCGGTACAAACGCTACTGACCTCATCTAAATGACGAAATCAGCAATTGGTCAGTCGCTGACACTTTCTTGCAGAGTAGCAACATAGTAGAACCTCCAGTTTTATATATACCGTCTATACATTACCTTACCCGATTTCGTGTCATTTTAGATACCTCTACTACTAACATTTCCGTCGAATCTTCCATCAGCAGATAAGAAACTTTTCTCAAAAAATAATTCAATCGCAGGAAGTTCTGCCCTCTTCTAGAATTCCTTTTTCCCTTGTGACTTCAATAACTGCGTACACCGTAAATAAATAACCAAGAATAGTGACTGCGTGTAAACAATGTGAGTTTGTTCTCCGCGCCAACAATAAATAAGTCTATGAGGTGTATGGGCTCATTTTTTTTTGCGTATGCACACTACCACTTGTAAGAAGTTACCACTGGCAGTTGGTTTTTGGTGGGTTTATGTCTTAATAGTTCTCATGATCGGTTGGACACGTTGGACAAACCCAACCACTCCATCAGATTCGATAAACTACAAAACCTCGCGAAATAGAATCCCTTCATACCTTGAATGATGCGTGAGGCTGTTGAAATCAAAAAATCGGATCCCAAACAGGTGGTAGGTACTTGCCAACCATCTTCTCTATTGAAATTCGGGTGTTTTCTGATTTCAATAGCCTCGTGCATCGTTCTAGGCATTAAACGATTCTCTTTCGCGAGGATTTGTAGGTTATCGAATCTGATGTAATTTCATTACAGTTCCATTTCTTACCAAAACGACTACAGAACCCAAAAAATAAGATAAAAAAACGTTAATTAAATAAAAAGGAGAAACCATCTTCATTTCAAATTTCATAACAAAGAAACACTTAAAATTGTTAGCAATAACTTTGGGAGACGGCCGCAATAAGGGACTATCTTAAACAGAAACTCGACCGAGTTCCCGCTAGCTGCGTGCATACTTCGGAATAACTTGAATTAAAACTTCAATCTTATTAAAACTACATTGATGGAGTGGAATGTGGGGAATATTTTATAAGTGTTTTTAGAAGGAGTTTCTTTGGCGGATTTACTCGTTATGGTTATTTAGAAATGGAAAAATACTAAGGTATAACAATCGTACAGCAAAAAACGTAAAAGCTGATTTACATTCTTGCATCTACTTACTTGGGGGCCGGGTTCAAAATGAAATGAATCCGGAAATATTGAACTCAGTCGGACTAGTCATTCAAAATAGAATTAGTTTTTCAAAAAGGGTGTCATAAAATTTCTTCTAGGCCGGCAGCGCGTTGGAGTCAGTCTGGTGTTGCAAACGTCCATAGGCGACGGTAACCGCTTTCCACCAGGTGGGCCGTCAGACTGTCTGCTGTACTCTAGCTATAAAAAATAATAAAAAAAGTTAGGTAGGGCTGTTGACTTCAAATCAATCTACACGATGCCAGTCAAATCAGCACTGGCTTCCTTCCAATTTGAAGTCAGCTGGATGAATGGAAATCAGCTTTTACTCGTAATATTGCAGCGAATGAGAACTTACCATCCGTCAATTCATTTAAAATCCGGTTCAGGAGTGGTTAGTCGAGCACACCTTTTATAGTTACCTTGACCTAATGTTATTTGTGACCATCATCATAATATAGAAACTGATGTTTAACATTATTATGAATTAAAGATGTCTAATACCACCAGTCTGTTCTTATTGATTATTGAAAATCTCAATTAAAATATTCAATCAATGTCTTTCATATTAATGTGGAATTGTGAATATTTCAGAACTTAAAAGTTGTTATTTCGAATAGAGTAGTCGGGTGTTTCCGAACGATATTTACGATATGTGAGTGAAAAAGCTTGATGATGAATGAAAGAAAAGATTTCAAAAGATAAGCAATAGACTATGACGGAATGAAATGACACGAAAAGAGACGAATGACGATCGAATTGGAGCGTGGGTTGAGAGCTGGGCTAGAAGAAGGGCGATGGTATGATTCACCGAGTACATTTATTGTAAGATTTATAAGTAAAATGTTTTATTTGAAGTTGTTGTAAGATGCTTTTAAAAGATGTAACAAGAAGATTAAATATTTTTTAAATTGAACTTGAAACAGCTCTACTAATTTCACAACCACATTAATAAATCCAGAAACCCATCTTTATGGAGAGTTCGAGACCTGTCAAAACAATTCTCACGGGACCAAGAGGCTGGCTTGTATTTGGGGTAGCGTGGCCATCCGGGTTGGTCCAAGTTGTAACTTATTTTAAACTTATTGTACACTTATTTTAATTCTAAGTTGTTTTATTAATATCATTCTTGTTCTTATTAATTGAAAATACATAGCAAAATAATCTTATCTAAATAAACTAACTTTTTAAAGACTATATAGCATATTGCTACTAGAGGGAAGCGTGACTAGAGGCTGGCTGCATTGTCATACTGGATAGCAGCAATTCGGATTCGCTATGCGAAGTATATACCAGCCTTCTGGTCATGGATGGCATTAAAGATATTTCTACAAATCTCTCTACAGAAAGAAATTCTTTACGAACCCCCGGACCTAATATCTCAATCCCAAAGGGCACAAATATGTATCCTCTTAGTAAAGATCCATATTTGCCACATTTTATTAATTAATGCATATTTTTTAATCTTTAATTGTCCATAAACTGAAAGTCCTGCTAGCACCAATTTTTCAATTTCGTAAATGTCCTGTCACAAAGAATTATTCAATTTGAAGTCCGCTTGTTGTGAAGTACCTAGCAAAATCGGTTATCATAGCTTCGCGATGGGACGCAGCCAAATGTTAATCATAATTAAAACTAAACAAACAAGAGTACAACCCGAAAACAAGAAGAAAGAGAGAAATTTATTTGAAGACTTTATTAGAAGAAAAAAAACGACGTGAATTCTTTTTCCCGGAAAAGGATACAAATTACGATTAATTAGCACTTCTGGTACCTATTTAAGTGTCCATAGACTATGTGTGTAACTGCATTCCATGAGGTTATGATAATAATAAATAACTATTTATGCATGTTATTTAACAATTAAATGAAACAATCAACAATTATAACACATGAAAAAATCAGTCTTATTATTTTACTTATTGTAGGAAGAAAGAGAATGTAACAGAATATAGATAAATTTAATTCACAGCTTTATGCGTCAATTGGTGGTACAAGGATACACGAAGTGCCATATATTCGTCATCAAATAGGCTACTTATGTACTTAGATTAGAATTTTTCAAATAGTACTTATATGAGCATTAAGCTCGTCAAGTTCTACCTAGAATCCATTCTAATATAGGTAATTAAAATTTATTAGTAAATCTGATTTTACTTTTGCTTCCAAAGCAATTGCACCAAAAATAGTATCTAGAATCAGGTCAAACACGACAATACATCTTTTTATTTTGTAATTCTTCATTTGACATTAGAGCTTATCTTTCAGTGACAAGCAGAAATATCGAACAATATCTTATGAAGATCAATGGAGGCTATGCATTTTACATTATTCTTTAAAATTTAATTATTAAAATGTAGATCCTAACATTCTATACTCGTTTCATTTATGTTTAGTAATGATGTTATGATAAGATCGTTCCCAAATTAACTGAAATACGACGAAGATTTTGTGTTTCTAGATTGTAGTTGATTGATCGCTCAGCTTATATAAATATCTTTTTTAAATACAACTAAGAAACTCATAGAAATAATAATAAAAATTAAATAATCATCATTCGCAAATCACAAATTAGTAAATGGGCCCTAAGCTTTATCTCTTCGTCTTCTTTTCTTTTTGTGGCCTTCTAGTTTCAAAACCATATGTCAAAGTGTAACTTTTTATAAATATACATTTATCATAAAACGTTCCCGGAAAGTACGAAGAAAATCAATAGATTCGAGAACAGCATCACTCTTCAAACCATTTAAACATCCAATAAGTAGTTTAAAAGGATGAAGGTTTGTTGACAGCGAACGGGCTGCAACGTTATCAGACAGCACGATATCGCCAACACGCCGACTCGGCACCCCCTCCCCTTCCCTACCACGCCCACAGATTCTCGGGATGCTGCGTCATGATTTATATTCTACTCCTTAGAGGTTCCTCACAATGTAGTCTTCAAAAAGAATTACATAAGAGACTTACCCGCGTGATCGTGGTACCAGTTTGGGCGCCATTTAGAGCATTGTGGGAGCGCGTTTGTTTATATCAGCGCGAATGTACGGACGCAGCAACGGACGGCGCGCGACTGCCGTGCTTCCACGGGCGCGTGCGTGGCGTTTCCTCCACGCATGTGCATAACTACCCTCTATTTGTTTTGCTCTACTCGGTATTGGGCTTTCGTTATAAGCCGCAGAAAACAAGATTATTCTCTCTCTATATAGACACGCCACGCGCTGTTCAGCATCACAATGAACGGCGTTGAATTCTGCTGAGATATTGTCGATGCTTATTCGCGTCACTCGACATGAATTACATTAAACATTGTTGCGGTTACAATGCTCAGTTCATGAACGAGATTACATAGGCCTTACACTTCATAATGTTTTACAAAATATTGTGGGACGTTTTATTTTATGTTAAAGCTTAAAATGTAATTAGGATAATGTAGATGTAATTATACCTGTCCCATTTACTGAACATGTCTAAATCATCCGGTTCGGGCGGAAACAGCTGAATTAGGTACTACTCAAGCAGCGCAAATATGCAACCCTCAGTGAGAATAATAATTTTTGTGCCGTTTGCAGTTGAAACACCTGAACAGTGGCGTGGACGACCGAACATGACTACAAAGCTCACTTCCAGTGAGACTTGGGGGCCTCCTCGGCGTCCGCAACATTTTATGTAGCAATGCTGCCAGGCTTCTGTGGCACACTTCCCTCTGGCAGCGACTTGTTACAACAACTTTTTATACATATTTTCTTTCTTACTTACATACTTTCAAGTGTTTAATTTATAATTTAGTTTTATTTTCTAAAAGTAGTATTAAAATAAGTTACGTTTGTATTTACGTATATCAATCAACTTTTAATTTAATAGTACATCATTTAATTGATTTTACAACTAAGTTGTTTTCTCTTATTACTTTATAAAGTCAATGTAATGTAAGGTGGTTTGGCCATGTAGAGAGAATGAATGATAGCAGAATCACAAAACAAGTATATGATAGCAATGTGACTGGAAGAGTCAGTGCCGGTAGACCAAGACGTACTCACCATGATCAAATTGAAGATATTTTGAAGAAAGGTCAGATAAAAAGTATGTGGTGGGGCGTAGGCTCCAAATAATTATGAACCGAGTAATTACCACACTTTATTATGCACGAAATTTTACACGTACAAATTGTTGCGAATGCGTGTGTGCGCCCTACCGCTGGCGAGGTGTTCTCGCGACTCGTTTGATGGGGCGGCGCTGTCGGCGGCCGGCTGCTCCGCGCATGCGCCTGTGACGGCGCTGCGCGCGCGCGCGTGGGTATTGCGACCCGCCACACGACCCCCTCCCGAGAAGTCAGGCCTTGTCAAATCGGTCCGGTGAGGGCCCGCTAAATTTAAATTGTAAATGCAGGTTTAAGCCGGTCTATGTTAATCTTCGTTATTTTCTGGCCTATGGCCAGATCCATTGACTTTTGAGATCTTGCAACGACCTTGTATGGGCCAGCGTACGGTGGTACAAGAGAACCACGAAGGGCGTCTTGGCGGACAAACACATGAGTAGCCGTCGCCATATCTTTGTGTATGAATGTCTTCTTTCTTCGGTGGCTTGACGCTGGTGTAGGTCGTAGGGTTGCTATTTTAGTTCGTAAATCCCTGACAAAATCAGGATACTCTACTCTATCTGGAGCTGGGGAGTAAAACTCTCCTGGTATTCGCAAGGGTTCACCAAAAACCAGTTCTGCGGGTGAACAATCCAAATCTGCTTTCCATGCAGCTCTGAGTCCTAGCAGAACTACAGGAAGCGATTGGGTCCATTCTCTACCGCCATGGCACATTAAGGCTGATTTTAGGGTGCGGTGAAATCGCTCGATTATTCCATTGGTCTGAGGGTGATATGCCGTTGATCTGGCTAAGTGAATACCGCATAACTTAGCCAAGTTTTGGAATAATCGGGATTCAAATTGCCTGCCCTGGTCTGTGACTACTTTCCGGGGGCATCCATAGCGAGAAATCCAGCCTTCAAGGAAAGCTTTTGCTACGGTCTCTGCGGTAATGTCTGGGATGGGTATCACCTCAGGCCAGCGCGTATATCTATCAATAGCTGTGAGGCACTATTAAAAAGGTGTTTCATTCAACAGTACACCATATAAATACTACTCCCGGCCCACCAGTATTTTGTCGGCCTCGACGACTGGCTCCAGATCGTTTAAAAGCCGCTAAGGCAGAGTTTGAAGCGATGTTGCAGGACGGTACAGCGCAATGTTCCAGTGGACCATGGGCTTCAGCATTGCATATGGTGCCTAAACGAGACCATAGCACAAGTAGTTTAAATAAGCGTGTATGTATGAGAAGATTAATGAAAGTTGATGAAGCGAAAAGTGTTTGTCAAGATCGTAACAAGTGGAGATCCATTGTCTCTGCCTACCCCAATGGGAAACAGGCGTGACAATATGTATGTATGTATGTATGTAATAAATATATATTTTCTAAAATAAAAATAAATTAGATGTTAATTTTTGTAGAATGTTCAATTATTTGGGTTGGGTTTACATATATGTCCCCGGATAATTTCCTGGGTGATTTTAATGGTTAATGTGTTTAGGAATATATTTAAGACTTATTTATAACAACTGAAATTGGTTTTGAGTGGAAAAATACATATTCAATTAATTATCGAAGTTTGAAATTCACGACAATGATCTGGTAATTTTGTCGCCGAGATGTTTTTTTACGTTTTTTGACGGGATTTATCGAAATAGGAGACTGTATGTATCCGAAAATTTAAATATGTGGAGTTTTAAACAGTCGGTTAGGTTAGGTTTTGTGTAGACCAAAGCGCCAGAACCGGCTGTAACCATTCACTATTTATCTTGTATATTAGTGAAAAACAGAAGTGAGGTTAGATTGACAAAAACATTAATAACTCAGGAACTACATATTTCCCACACATAGGATTTGCAGAAGGGGTGAGTTTTCCTCCTCCCTCCCCCATTCCCCGCACATTACTTATGATTCCGGGGACATATATGTAAACCACACCCAATTATTTTATTGCAGTTAATAATTGTTTAATGATTGACAATTCTATCTATTACCTCACAACTTCAGCTGCTACGTATGTAGTAAGTAAGTACTATAACTACGTGACCTTTGTCAAACATAACAACTATGCATGTTCTTCGTGCATTCTACTACGAATTGTGGAATATAGCCGTAGGAGGTGGGCGCACCCGAACATCTTATGAGAATGGCGAGTATAATAATGTAACGTGCGAGCTGAGGTACGCACTTAGCATTAGAAGAAAACACCAGGTTTTAACTAAATCCTTTATTGACTTACACAGCCACACGTTATACCTCTCCGCAGGGTAGTCCTATGATGCACTGTCCCGACGATAAGATGTCTCACTCATAATACCGTCGCCGATATTGCGTAGACCACCTCCTGAGAAAGGGATAGACAGTAAATAAAAGAATAACGAAAAGGAGATCGAAATTATGGGTTCCAGAAGATTTTTCCGGGTATATAAGTAGCATAACGCGCGTCTACGATGATAGAGCCCTAGAATCATTACTTGATTACAGCTTAAGAGCTGAGGGCCGCCTCGACCGGTACTGATGGTCCACTTCCTTCTCTCGATATTCCATTCCTCTATCACATCCCCTCTTCCTCTATCCCTTTTGTTCTGTTCCATCCCCCCTATCTAAACCTAAAAGCTGGTAACGCGTTGCTTTTGCTCCTGGTGTTGCAAACGTCTATAGGTAACGGTAACAATTTTTCATTAGATGTGCCGTCTGCACGTTTACCAGCATCGTAATAAAGAATATATTTTTCAAGATCACAAAAAACCTAGCAAGACTACTCGTTTGTGCATTGAAAATAAATTCAACATACCTACAATACACATTTTATATGGAGGTCATTCCTCACAGAGGTATACGTTTTTTGTGGATTTTTAAAGCTAGAGTCCAGCAGACTGATTGACGGCCCACCTGATGGAAAACGTTTACCATCGCCCATAGACATTTGTAACACCGAAGGTGCTATTGCTCTCTTAAGGGAAACTGGAACCTGGACACTGATACCGAAACACAACTCAAGGTTGTTATGACGACATACTCTAGATCTAGAACAGGAGTGACATCCATCCAGTCGGGCAAATACGCTCCCACCTGGCTGTGAGTTGTTTTGTCGCCTCTTACTACAGGCCGCCCGGCCGCAGGAAATTGTTTTCTTTATCCGTTCTTGCAATAATGAACCATGAATGAGAACCAGCTGGCTCATTCCGAAGACGTAAGTTTAAATCGTGGCCGGGAAACATAATATTAGTTAGCCAGATTTCCTGATCCCTAAAATGGGTAGGCCTTTTATAGTCTAAAATTATTTTATCAAACTTCATTATTCAACAATACTATTTATTGGTAGGGTAACATTCATATGTTATAAAAATTGGAATTGTGTCCTGGCAACAACGCTCTGCAATTAAAACACGGTAATACTTTGGCAAGCGATGCTACTGTGAGCGGGGATGTTTATCCGTATAGGAATTTTGGCCATGATCTTGCTTCTTTGCCTAGTACATTTCTCCATGATTCATGGAACATGTGCTGGAGTGAGAGTGGTCGGATCAAGGGTTGCTTCCTCTATGGTTTGCAATCTACCGTTCCCAAGAAGCCATGGTTTGCCAAACTCTCGTTTGGTAAAACTGTTACTTCTATTTTAATTCGCATGCGTCTTGGACATCTCTGTGTTCCAATTCATTTACATAGGCTTGGAATTGTCTCGAGTCCTGCCTGTGAATGCGGTGAGAGTTACTCTGATATGAACCATGTTTTCCTTTCCTGTCCTATGTACGATCACACTTCTCTTTACGAATCTTTAATTTCCCTTTCTGTTCCTCTTCCAACTTGTATTTCTCTATTACTTATGGATTGTAAATTTGATGTATATAGTGTATTAAATTCATTTATTGTAAATAACCAAATAAAGCTTTAATTTTATATATATTTACTAATTATTCTGATACATGTTTTCAAAATTTTCGCTATAATATTGTATTTTCGTGATTTGTTTCCCTCGTTTTATGATAGTCAAATAAACATTTACTACGTGACTCTGGCCGAATGCACAAAACGTGCTTAGCCATATCAAGAAAAAAAAAAAAAAGTATGGTGTAAAATTAAATAAATGTAGGTATTTTAAGAAAATATTATAGAAAGTCTCGCTCGTTCCGATACTTCTTCCTATAAACCGAGAAAACTATTAGCTAAATTACACTTGTAATTAAAAATTATATGTAACAGAAATTGCTGTTGTTAATTAGAACTCATTTTATATTAAATTAATATGTGAATATATGAAACAATATTTTGACTCAAGGAATATTATTATTTATTTTTCAAAAGGTTCAAATACCTATTAATATTATAATTTAGGCACATATGGCAATTATAAAGTATAATGTCAAAAATATTTTCTAGTGGCAACATTCTTGATTCCTTCCAGAATTAAAAGTTCGTGACAGACCATTAATTTTATATAAAATATAAGATTTTGTGCATAATCTTTATTAAAAATGTCAACTTTAGCTGCACCTTTGTCCGTCGCAGGCACTAGATCCACAGGAGCTTCTGTGAGATCCCAAAACGGTAAGTTTTATGTGAATATTTACTTGAATTGACATATTGAACTAGACCCCGGCAGATCACATGCGCTGCGTCTTATGGTTTTATTTTTGTTAATATAGACGAAATAATATGACTTAATGCAATACCTCTAAGTAATTTAGCTTAAGGCGTCAATAAATATTAGATTTATCATTAAAACTTAACTTCAAAACACAGAAATTGAGGAAATAACCTATTCATTAATTACTCATAAAGTTTCTGCATGTAAGGATGAATTTGAAACAGTTTTATTTTTATCATTCCTGAAAGTTTAATAATACCTGAAAAAGAAAGAAGAAAGTTTAGCAACTTATAATTCCTAGTATTAATTTTTTAATAGAAAGTATTTGAATGTGTGGGTGTATGACTCTTGAAGACTTAGTATAACCTTATTATATATACATAGAATCAATCAGAACAAGAATGTTGTTGCTTGGAAAAAAACCATAACATATTATTATCCGGAATATAATAAACTGTTACCTATTATCAATTCTATTAAACTATTTAATAAAAATAATGCCTGGTTCTCAGACAGAAATCAAATCATTATTATTGAATACATATCATTGTTAACTCATTTATCTTAAGAACTAAAATATAATATGAACATTTTCTCCTTTTAGTTATGGCTGCAGCAGCTATAGCCAATATAGTGAAGAGCTCTTTGGGCCCAGTAGGGTTAGACAAAATGCTGGTAGATGATATTGGAGATGTTACTGTCACAAATGATGGTGCTACCATCCTCAAGTGAGTTATATACATAAATATATTTAATATATTCAATATTTTTGCAAAAATCATATGATAATTGGAAAATGATATTCATTTTATTTATAAAAGATAAAAGTTGGTATAAGTAGGTATTTGGCTATTAAAAACATACAATATCTTCCTGAATTAGTGAATGTTCTTTTTTGCATATATAAGTTACACATATATATAGAATAATAGATCATATTGATGCTGGTAATGTCTTCCAATTACAACATTACCTTAGATTCATGGCTCAAACTAGACATAATTTATATTAATTTTTAGGGGTAATAATAATTCTTAGTCTGAGAAATATATAATATAATAAATATGCTTTAGTATACAGTACAGATACATCAAAGAATGTAGTAAAACAGGTACTAAAATATGAAATTCTGTTTGCATTTAAATATACGAACTGATAATTTATGAATATATTTCATAAATATAATATTATATGAAATATAAATGTATTATTAACATTCAAATGTATGCATTGTATAATTTCATGTTTATTTTAACTCCCTATTAAAGAATGCTGGAGGTTGAGCACCCAGCTGCCAAAGTGCTGGTGGAGCTGGCACACCTCCAAGATGAGGAAGTTGGTGATGGCACCACATCAGTTGTAATCATTGCTGCTGAACTACTAAAGGTATTAAATCTTATATTACTACATAAAGCTAAAGAGTTTGTTGTTTTTTAATGTGTTAATCTCAGAACTGATTTGAAAAATTCTTTGATTCATAAAGTAAGGCTATAGACCATGTATCATCATGCTCAGACCAATAGGAGCCGAGTCCCAATGAGGAATGTTTCAAAATGAGTGGGTTTTGGAAACAAATTCCATGCACATGATGTTGCAGGCACAACTAGTCCATTATGATTTTAAAATAACTCCAATATTGTTATTGAATGTTTTATCAATGTGCTAGTTCATTATGTGTAGTCATGATAGTCCACAGAGTGCAATTTAACATGCACAAGTGAACTCTTCTATTCACATCCACTTCACACTACTATCACATACATTTCTATCCACATTAACATGTAACATAAATACTTTATTTATTTATCGTCTATAATAGAAATACAGTCAAATAACACTTTTATTACATAGTTATATTTTACAAGCATGATCTTGTAAAATATAATTAGTTTTAGTTTTGTTAATTAGTTATAATTTTGACATTATTAAATCTCAAAACCTGTGTATTTAATTTATTATTGTGATTACAGACACATACAAAATATAATAAAACTATGTATTAACGGTTTTTTCGGTGGCCGTGATCATGGAAGACGAACATGACTAGAGTCAACGAGTATTGTTAGTGATCACGGCCACTAAAATGTGGCCGAAACCTCAGAATAACCAAATCAAATAAATTATCGCACTTAAAACCGTTAAAACATAACTTTATTATGTCTACGAGTCGCTAAAACTTAAGACAATATTACACAAAAAATATATTAAATGTGAGCGAAAACAAATGCACTTTAAATTTAAACACAAATTTAGATATTATTATACAAAAACAGATGGATCATAACATTTTTAATATCAATATAATCACAGTTTGTATTATTTATTTGAACCTATAGCTTTTATATAGAAAAGGATGAGTATAATTTAAAGTGAATCGCTGTTCAATAATTTAAATCATATTTTACAGAGTGCCGATGAGCTAGTTAAAAACAAGATTCACCCCACAAGCATAATCTCCGGCTATCGGCTGGCGTGTAAGGAAGCCGTCAAATATTTACAGGACAACCTCACAGTGACTGTTGAGTCATTGGGACGTGCATCCATCATCAATGCAGCGAAGACCACAATGTCATCCAAACTTATCGGAGCGTATCCTTTTAATAAGTGTCATATAATAAACATAAAAATCAGGTTCAAAAATATTATTTTTCTATGGTGTATAATAATTCTTAAAGCTACTATATAAGTATATGTAGAAGTATATACATATTTATGTATATGTATTTATTTTATTTTTGTATTTATATGTACTATGTTTATTTGTCATTCGTCATTATTTATTAACTGCACCACCATCTGTAGTAAAAATCTATCAATCCCTGCCAAGGGTTGCCAAGGGTTGGAAGATATCGCTTCTTAGTGGTAAAGCCGCCCATTGTACTTTTATCCACTTCTATTTCTATATTCTTTGGTGTACAATAAAGAATCATCTGTCTATCTATAACAATTTTTTAATAAGTTATACCTCCGATGTATGACAGTTTCTGTGGTTAATTTATCTAAAGTTACTCCACTAAATAGCTCACTGAAAAACAGGGGTTCCTGATTTTTAATTTACTATTTTTTTTGGGTGCTGACAACTAAGATGGTTAATGGTTAAGCCTCCACAGAAGAAAAAAACTTTTAACCAACAAAATTGTTCTATGTCTGGCATTGACACCAACTTTGGTGTCTGACAGATATTACCCATAACACAATCATGTTTTACAGTTTCTGTTTTGATTGTCCAGTTATGATTATTTAGATTAATAACTCTTTTGTGTACACCAAAGCATAGACAAACAGAAGGAGCAAAAGATAAAAAGATTGCACAGCAGAGTGAGAGAGAGTTAGTTCTCGATCAAATTCAAATTAACATAATTTTGTTTGACATTATTTATGCTTCCCTTACGTTCACGAATTGTCGTTAGGTCGTTTCCATACAAAATTCTGTTAACTTGAGTGTGATAGAGTAAAGAACTCACACTAAGGACATTGATGAACTAATCACTAATAAGTGATCCCTTCCTGCAAGGGATTCATAGCTTTTGTATGCATGTTTTGGTATTTTGTACTTGTTTACAAAAAAAACCTAGATTCCAGTTTTGTTAATGCTAACATTCCCATTTAGAACAAATTTGTATGTTATGACACTCGCGGTCGCGCTCAATTTCGTAAAGACGAATTTAACCTACCTCAAATTTCGGGTTGAATTTAAAATTAAACTATTTCTTATTGTTGTCTCACTCTGCTTATATAGGATTTGTATGAAATGGGGTATATTCTCTTGGGTATATATACAATTAAACATTATGATGCTGGTGGGTTGAGGTTTTTACACCTAAAGCAACAGGTCTTTTTTATAAGACGGGAACCTTTGACCTCGAGTTTAATATTCTATAAATGCAATTCTCTATTTCTCACAAAACTGGCCGAACAGCATCATTAGCCATTTAATTTATTTAGTCACTCCTTAACGCCCACATCAGTGATGCAGATTTCTTTTCAGAAATGATAGTAGACGCAGCACAAGCTATCAAGATCACAGACCCCAGAGGAAACGCGGCCTACCCAATCAAAGCGGTGAACATTTTGAAGGCGCATGGGAGGAGTGCCCGCGAGAGTGTGCTCGTTAAGGGCTACGCTCTGAATTGTACTGTGGCTTCGCAAGCCATGCCAAAGAAGATTGTGAATGCTAAGATTGCTTGTTTGGACTTTTCATTGCAGAAAACTAAAATGAAGATGGGTGTACAGGTGAGAATTCATACTTCTAACATAAATAATTCAAATTTTTTACCTCTCCATTGGATCTATGAACTATTTTATATCCTATCGTACAAGATAAACAACATAAATAGGAGAAAATGATTTAATAATAACTATCCTGATAATTAATTTATACAGTTGAACCTCGAGAAGTCAAAAACATCCCAAACTCGAAAAAAAGTATATTCCCTTCAACCTCAAAACCTTGCTGGAAATCTGAACCCTCTGTAAGACAAAATAATTATGGACTCCCTATAAGCAAATTCAGTACTTATTCTCCCTCTATAACTCGAAAAAATTAATTAGACCTCTGTATCTCAAACATACCAGTATTTAATTTTACAACTTGACTATTTGAATAAATCTTAACCGCTACAAATCAAATGTTTCCTTACGAAATTTGTTTAAGTCAATATCGTCTATAAGTCAAAAACTATAACTCTAATATTTTGGTGTCTCCCTTCAAGTTCGACTTAAAGAGGTTCTACTGTTATTTCTTGTATAAAAAACACTGACTGCAAACAAAATACTTAGCTATAGATAGCTCAGAAATATTCTCTGCAAGATGCAAGGTCTAGTGTAGAGTTCTGTTTAGTCTATCCATCTTAGACCGATTATTTTACATTTTTTCTTCGAAAATGTGTGGGTTATAACCTTTTCCATAATATATTCAAATAATAAAACTACGTTTTAACGGTTTTAAGCGCGGTAATTTATTTTATTTAGGTTTATCCGACGTTTCGGCCGCTTTTCAGTTGCCGTGGTCACGGAAGACAAAGATGACATTTGTCGAACGTGTATTGTCAAAGTTTTTATTCAGCCTACCGCCAACTTGTTCATTTTAATTATTTAGTTTTAATTTTGTTTATGGATATTATTTACTCTATGGGAGCCTAATCTAATTTACCACCGCTTCACAACATGTTGTGGCTTGAAGAGAAGAAGCGGCGCAAGAAACTCTTCAACAAACATGCCTCGTTCTAAAAAAAATTATATAATATTAAAATGAGTGGAAGGAAAAAATAAAAGAAATTTTCAGTCAAGTTGGTTTGTTTCGTTGCACGCAGAAAGAGCTCACAGTGTCTTGAGGTCTGGCAGTTAGTTTTTGTTGGGTTTGGTTCTTAATAGTTTTGATGATTGGATCCCAAACAGGTGTCCCAAATAGCCTCACGCATCATTCTATTGAAATCAAAAAACACCCAAATTTCAATAGAGAAGATGGTTGGCAGGTACCATCTGTTTGGGATCCAATCATCAAAACTATTAAGAACCAAACCCAGCAAAAACTAACTGCCAGACCTCAAGACACTGTGAGCTCTTTCTGCGTGCAACGAAACAAACCAACTTGACTGAAAATTTCTTTTATTTTTTCCTTCCACTCATTTTAATATTATATAATTTTTTTTAGAACTAGGCATGTTTGCTGAAGAGTTTCTTGCGCCGCTTCTTCTCTTCAAGCCACAACATGTTGTGAAGCGGTGGTAAATTAGATTAGGCTCCCATAGAGTAAATAATATCCATAAACAAAATTAAAACTAAATAATTAAAATGAACAAGTTGGCGGTAGGCTGAATAAAAACTTTGACAATACACGTTCGACAAATGTCATCTTTGTCTTCCGTGACCACGGCAACTGAAAAGCGGCCGAAACGTCGGATAAACCTAAATAAAATAAATTACCGCGCTTAAAACCGTTAAAACGTAGTTTTATTATGTGTACAAGTCGCGAAAACTTAAGAAAATATTATATATTCAAATGTTTTTATTCTACCACTCCCTTCCAACCATCGTCTCTACCTACGCATGGGAAACAGGTGTTATAATATGTACATACATTGCTTTATAGAACATACATATGCGAAATACAACTTAAAAGACAAATTTAAAAATACATAAACCTAAAATGCATTACTAAGTAAAAGTTTTATCAAATACTATGTCCGTGACTCTGTCCATGATTGACTTGAATTTCCAGCAGGATTCCCGACACACAAATATTGCAGCTTTCAAAAATAATAAATTGAAAAATATCGTGTCTTTTGGTTTAGTGGAAACTGTGTCTAAATAAGCTTTTTTTATGCACCCGAACGACTTCAAACCGGTCCGGGATAAATTCCCGCGGTACTCGTGGGATAAAAGGTAGCACAGATTTCAAGTCGTAAAAAGTAACTGTCGATCATCGAAAACCGCATCGAATCGACCCAGAAGTTTACGAAGTAAGAAATAGAGGAACAGAGAAGACATCTAAAAAAATGCATTGTGTTCAGACACAGCATATTTAGAATGTTATAATATTATAAATGATAGATTGTAGACATATTTTCCAGGTGACATCTATCCTACAATTTTAAGGGATTGATATATATATATACACTCTGGCTCATAGAAGGTCCCTTTTCAGGTTTTAGTCACCGATCCAGAAAAATTAGAAGCTATCAGGGCTAGAGAACTGGACATCACAAAGGAACGTCTACAGAAGATCTTATCCACTGGTGTGAACGTAATTCTCTGCTCGGGTGGGATTGATGACCTCTGCCTCAAATATTTCGTCGAGAATGGTGCAATGGGAGTAAGAAGATGCAAGAAAGTAGATCTTAAGAGAATTGCAAAGGCTACTGGTGCAGCATTCCTGACATCACTCACTAATATGGATGGTGAGTTGATTTCCTAAAGTTCATGTCATAGCATTAATTTGCTTTAGGGCCTAGGGTCCACTTTCCCGTTTCCCACACTCTAATTTGTATGGTTTTCAATGTTGCTTATTATGAGACCGTTGGCATGCATATCACCAAACCAGCAATTATTGGGTCTTCAATCAAGGCGGCATGGTAAGTTGCTAAAGTAGATAGTGATCACTTTATATCCGATGGGTCTTCTGCCCTACAGCTGTAACACAGTACACACTGTACTACAGCTGTAAAAGAAAATAAACAATATTATAGAATGTATTAGAGAATAAAAAATAATATAATTCTTCAGGTGAGGAAGTCTTCGAAGCAAGCATGATTGGCGAGGCCGCTGAAGTCGTCCAAGAACAAATTTGTGATGACCAGCTTATCCTGATCAAAGGGTAAGTAGAAATTGACACAAGTCTAGTCTAGTGGAATGTTTTCAACTATTGTGTTTTTACATACTACGAAAATGCCCATAGTTAGAATGGATTTTTCAAGTATGCCTCTATGTGAAACTTTGAATAAAACAAAAAAAATCTCAAAGGAGTCTCGGTGATTTATCTTGATGAACACCAACGTGGTATTATTAGATATAACATATGAAACAATTATCCTTGTTGAGTTGAATCAGCTGATTTTGAAAAAATATACCTGTACCAATTTATTATTTATTTAGTATAAAAAAAATTGGTTGTACATTTTGGATGGGTTTTAAACATCTGCCCACAAATCTTTTCAAATAAAGACTACATAAATGGCTGTTGGATAAATGTTTTACACCGTTAACGAATTTTAAGCTAATTATTTGAGACTGGCATATGATTGACTAATGTCAATCAATGAATATATTCCTTGTTAATTTTGTAATAATAACTGTTATGATGTTTTGTGGTAATCTTAAAGAAAATTTGCACACCTTTTAGGCAAAAGATGTGAATCTAGTATTCTAAAGTCACCTCAAATTTATGTACCATGTTTTAACCAAAAAAATCTATTTGAATTTGGACATCTCCCCTACAGTATTTGATAACTTATTTTATTTGTGACTAAGTTTTTATTTAACTTGCATTGGATGTATGCATGTAAGTTCGGGTGCAATCTTGCTAGTTAAATTTGACCAAATTCCTCGTTTCCGATTCAGCTGAAATTTTCCATGCATATATATATTGCGTGACAATGCAATAATATGGTACCGTGGAGATGATCTGATGATGGAGTCGGAAGGTGGCCATAGGAAGTCCTGTACTAAACAAGATGGACCTGTCGCATTTGGGCTCGTTTTACCTGTCTCAGCCAGCACTCTGCTGCTATTATCCCCGCAAATTGGTAATGCACTGGAATATGTCAAATCAACATTCACGTGACGTCATCCGCAACTCGACATGTACGCGTATTCGCCGGCCGGTGATGCTAACAGTACTGAGTGTTCGGCTACGGTTCCGTCACCAAAATGGCGATGTCCGGGATGTCAAATGTGTGAAATGGTCGTCAGGCCCGCCGCCCGCAGTGCCGCGTCGATCATCCTCCGCGGGCCGACGGACGCGTACTGCGACGAGATGGAGCGGTCGGCGCACGACGCGCTGTGCGCGGTGCGGCGCGTGCTCGAGTCGGGCCGCCTCACGCCCGGCGGCGGCGCCGTCGAGGCGGCGCTCTCCATCTACCTCGAGAACTTCGCCACCACGCTCGTGAGTGACTCACTTTCATACACATACAATGATCGACAGTCGACAGTGGCACAGAGGGTCGTGTAGAATGGATGAAATGGTCCTTTTGTTGCAGAGCTCCCGCGAGCAGCTGGCGATAGCGGCGTTCGCGCAGTCGCTGCTGGTGATCCCGAAGACGCTGGCGGTGAACGCGGCGCGCGACGCCACCGACCTCGTCGCCAAGCTGCGCGCCTACCACAACTCCTCGCAGACCAAGGTGTCTAATCATTTTTTTTTTATTACGATCCGCGCGCACACCGTCACACGAAAAACCTACACCATGAAGTTAGCTATAGTCAACCGACACCTTGAAGTTAGCTATAGTCAACATATTAGTGAAGTTATACTTATACGATTCGCGCGCACACTGTCACGAAAAACCGACACCCTGAAGTTAGCTATAGTCAACCGACACCTTGAAGTTAGCTATAGTCAACATTTTATTGTTAGTGTCGTTTTTTCTACAAACGTAGAATAAGGCAAAAGAAAAATTTTATACGCCAAAGAAGTATAACCTCTAACGCGTGTACATAAGTACACAAAATTTTATTTTTTTATGGCAGGAATTCAGCAGGCAGGCAGATGACCCACTTGATGGAAAGCGGTTACCATCGCCTATGGATATTTGAAACACCAAAGGTGCTACAAATGCACTGCTGCTCTCTTAAGGGACTGGAACCTGGTCACTAATGCCGGAACACAACTCAAGGTTGTTTTGGCGGCATACTCTAAACCAGGGGTGGTCGCCATCCAGTCGAGCAAATACCCTACCACCTGTCATTTGTCTTTACATTAACATTTCTACTCATTCAGGAACGGAGAATGCCTTCTACCGACATTATTAATGTTTATTGTAAATTAGATTTTTTTATAATAATAATTATGGCTACATATTTATATTTCAGACACAAATGTTTTTTGCTAATGAATTAATATTATTATAATAATGTATACAATTTCCTGCGGCCGGATTGCCTGTCGGAGGAGGCAACAAAATAAATCACAGCCAGGTGATAGGATATTGGCCGGTCTGGGTGGCTGCCGCCCCTTGTCTAGGGTATGCAACCATAATAACCTTGAGTTGTATTCCGGTATAAGTGGCCAGGTTCCAGTCTCCCTTTAGAGAGCGACAGTACATTGGTAGCACAGTGTTACGAATGATCATAGGCGATGGTAATCACTTTCCATCAGTTGGGCAGTCTGCCTGTCATCTGAACTTACACAATTTAAAAAAAATCAATTGAAACACATACAATTTTTTCATTAACGAAATATTTAAAAAAGTCTATATACATAGGCAAATGAACAGACGAAGCTGACAATTTTTAAAAATTGTTTTTTTTTTTTTCAAAATAACTCTAGAAATTGTTTTCTTCTGAATATTCTAAAAAAATATACAAACATACATAATTTTTAACTATACTTTTAGAATAATATACAGCAAAAAAACCCATCCCTAGCTTTTGAGTGATTTTTCTCTCAATCCCAAAGTTGTCCGTAAGAAATCGCTGCCAGCACTAAAGCCACTATTTGTACTCAATTCTAAGCTGTTCTGTGTATCGTTTCCTAAATTTTATTATACAATAAAGTAATAATATAAAATTCTTATTTTTGAAAATTATTACAATTTATATTTAATAATATAAACTAATATAAAAACATTCACAACAGGTGGAGCATGCGAATCTTAAATGGGTAGGACTGGACTTGAATGAGGGCACGCTACGCGACAATCTCGCCGCCGGTGTTCTAGAGCCGGCGATCTCAAAGATCAAATCGCTAAAATTCGCAACAGAGGCGGCGATCACCATCCTGCGTATTGACGATATGATCAAACTAGACCCAGAACAAAAGGGCAAGAGCTATGAAGACGCGTGCAATGCAGGCGAATTAGACTAACAATATTATTGATGCTAGATTGATCCCAGTGCTTTGTATTGAAATACATTACAGTTCCAAACCAATGTCTATTGGTAATATATCACATTTTAATAAATATAATTCGAAATTTTGAATTGGACTTTTATACAGATATAGACGAAAGTAGATCACGCAAGCGACTTATTCGCATGTTCAGACTGAGTGGAAAAGTTAAATAAATAAATGAAATGCATTTTAAGCAAAAAACAGCATTGTAAAAATAAAAGCTTTTTTGTTTTTACTTTGTGTCAGTAACTCAAGTCCGATCCAGGGCGCTCTGCACTTGGTACATTTGCACCTTTTGAATCTGTTAACTGCTTGTGACTGCAAAAAGATTTGAACACTAGTTCAGTTTTCGTACAGATAATGGGGCTTGCGTGATCTATTTATTGATTTTGTGTTTTGGTGTCAATAAATTGTTTGGCCAGTGTCTGTAATATTAAATTTCCCGCTTTCTGAACACAGCACACATTAGAATTACGTTTTTACGGATTTCAAAAGATGTTGGGTAGTATCCTCTTTCACAAAAGTGATTGAAAAAAATACTACGAAATGAAAATAAAAGCCTTTTAATCTGTTTTAGTTATATAGATCTTTTGCATAACATGTATCATTTTCTGTTTATTACAATTTTAACTAAGATACTTACAAAAATTACACTTATAGTTAGGAATTAAATTAAAATTAGGTAAGTTGCAATGGCGTTGAAATCAAATAGGTAATAAATGCTGTGCCTAAATGTGTCTAGAAGGCTGCGCAGTAACTATATTTTAACCGTTTTCATTGCCACATATTGCTAAGTGTTCATAAAGTTTGGCGCGTGCTATAACCTTGCATTTATTCTCGTTTCGAGTTGATTAATATACTTCGTATATAAGTCTTATGCTTTCAGTTACAAAGCTAGAATAAGCTGTCACAATTATTTGATTATGCATTTGAGTTAATTTATTTGAAACAAATGGTTTTCTTTCGTTAACACAATGATAGTTCATTTGCTAGAGCGCATATTGCGCCACACTGGTTTAATAAAAAAAATCTTTAATACTTTGTGCGTTTTATTCACCTCTCTTTTGTTTTAACGTAATATTAAAATTATATTGGAATGAATAAATTCAGTATTACGATAAAAGTTAGGAATGCTGGAAGTAGGTACTCTAGTTTCCTAACCATTTTCGCGTTAAGCTCGAGGGCTAGTGTTATTTTGACAGGTATTTTTAAATTTCAATTTTCCTTCAGAAGAAATAACTGAATTAAGTGGGATGGAAGCATTGTAATAAAAACTAGGAATAATAAGTATCTGGAATTATAACGGTATCTGGAAATTTATTTAACAACATCTATGATTGTGACGTCCTCTTGTCTTGTTCATATTTGAGTCTTATTTATATTCTAATCTCAATATGAACAAAACCGTATTACGTTGCTGTTTTGGTTTCGTTTTAAGCGAACAAAAGTTTTAGGATTACACTTATAAATTACATTTCACACTATCTAGCTAGATACGTAATACGTGCAAAGCCATAATTTAAAAAGAATATTGACATTTGATGTACTGTGTTGTAGGTAATTTGATAAGGTCAAGGTTCTTAGATATAGCATTATCTATGCCCAAGGTCATTTCATTGATATGATTACAAAATTTATGAAAAATTATTTTTTACATTTTCATAGTTAGAAATCATTTATGTAGATGGGATAAATAGCGGTACTTTTAATTATATATACAGCTTAGTAATTCCGTAATAAAAATGTTGCTAAAGGTTAGAAATTTCATGTCACCAGTGTTCAAAGTAAATAAAAACTTGTGTTCTGTTTTTCTATCAACCTTAACTATTCCCAAGGTAGGTGAAAAATCAAAACGTCGACAAAGGTAAGCTTTTTGTGTGACTACAAAACTACATATAAGCAAATTTGATTCAAACTTTTATTTTACATACCTACATCAGAGTTTGATATAATTTGGAAAATGTTTCCTTTTGATCCATAAAGGACTATGGATTTCACAGGCTTTGCTTATAAAATATACATTTCGAATTCCTACCCTACAAAAAAATAAAATGTCAAAAAGGTTAAACTGTAGCTTAGTGGTCACTGAATTTTAAGTAGTGGGGAGGACGGAATACTTCCCCCTTCTGCAACCCAGATGTCTAGGAGACATGTAGTTCTTGAGATGTTTGTTTTTCATTCATTTTATTCATTATATTTTGACAATGGTAACCAGTCTGTTCTGGCTTTGATTTAAAGTCTCACCTATGTCACTTGTCGCGACTTTCGACTAAAACCCACAAGCCAAGCGAGTGGCCATGGCAGTAGTCAGAGTGTCACAGCCAATTTGTAACTGTCATCACAATACATGAGCAAAAAAAAACTATTTTCATATTTAAAAATCAATAACTGAATTCAAAACTTGTTTACTAAACTCAAAAACAGTTTTAGTGTTTATATATTACTTATTGTTGTATATATACTAAACACAAATCACACTTTGCTATCAATAAGAGTGAGTTTTTCACATTATTCATTCAAAACTTGTTTGCGGACCCTAAAAACTTGTTTTCTAACCCAAATGACAGATCCATTGGCTGTATATAAGTTGTATGTATACCCCTAAACTCAAATTACCCTTAATCTCATGCCACTCTGGGTCAAAACACAGCCAAAATATCTCATTCCCCAGGATAAAAAGGCCTTGGCCATATTTCATGTTTATGTTATTAAAGTACCAAAATTAATTCCCACTAAGAAAAATCAAACCCACTTTCACTTTATAATATATATTTGAATTATTTTTATCTGTGCTTAAGTATTTCCTAAAGAACTTAAACCAAATGTTTGCGGGTTTAATTTTTTTTTATTTTACATACATAACTTCACGCCAGGTCCCTTGCGGGGTAGGCACGAACAACAGAGCGCTATTCAGACTTATTCTTACACTTGCAGGCTACTACACAGGCTACTTATTTTAAAAAGTCCATATATAGGAGTGTACACATAGGTCAATTGAATGCCAACAATTACCCATTAGTGCCCATCACGTAGCTGTAATATCACATAGTGCCAATAAGGCCAATTGATTGGACCTATCTGTATGTTCCTTAAGAAAAAAAATCTTGCAGGAAGAAATCATCGAAGTTGAAAACTACAAAATAAACTATGTAAAAGTGGGCACTGGAAGTACCAAGCTGCTATGCATGCCTGGTGCCTTAGGCACTATTTGGACAGACTTCAAGCCTCAAGTAGAGGGTATTGACAAAGAGAAATTCACACTGGTTGCTTGGGATCCACCAGGCTATGGTAAGAGTAGGCCCCCTCAGAAGAAGTTTACCACTGATTTCTATGAGAGAGATGCTGATGCTGCACATAAATTTATGCAGGTATATACTACACTTACTATTTTTTAACTTCTCTTATTGCGAAGCTGGCCAACAGGCAGATGGCACAGCGTATCAATATTGGTTACCATCACTTATACACGAGTGCAACAACAGAAGCAAAGCTAACACTTTGCCAGCCTTTAGTATGGAATATGAAGGATCAAGCAGAATGGGAGATGGAATAGGAAACATTGGAAATGGAAAATGAGCCATTAGAACTCTCACTAATCACACGAAATATGAAAAGCTCAAAACTCACAGTTCTATGTCAATATTCTGTGAGATTGTGGTAATAGACTGAGCAAACCGGCCCAAAGAGCTGTAACTAAAATAACAATTCCAGCATCTACTGTTAAGATAAATAAAACAAAAATAGACTTTATTGCTGAAAAAACCATATAAATTAGATTATTTAATCTGCTAATTGGTATCTAATTTTTTCCTCCTTCACAGCTTGTCCTTCTACAAAGCCCTGTTTATTTGATGCCCTTTTTTCTGTCTTTAAAGTTTCTGGTCTGTTTGTCTGTCTCTGTTCTGTCTACTGTAAAGATACTACTATGTAAAACTTATAAATTTGGCTTTCATAATATACAATATTAGGCAGGCAAATCAATAGAGAGGCTTCTTATCGTCATACAAAATGTTGCCGTCTCAGATTTTCTAGCAGTGTACAATTCTATGACATCTTAACATTGTGCAAGTATTACAAATAAAATAGCACATTAATTTATTGTTAACTAGCGACCCGCCCCGGCTTCGCACGGGTGCAATGCTGATACAAAATTAATTACGGTTATATTATATTATGTATTATACATATAAACCTTCCTCTTGAATCACTCTATCTATTGGAAAAAACCACATCAAAATTCGTTGAGTAGTTTTAAAGATTTAAGCGCACATAGGGATATAGGGATATAGGGACAGAAAAGGGGACTTTGTTTTATACTATGTAGTGACTAGCAGACCGCCAATACCTCCCACGGGTATCTAAGAATTTTTATAGCCTATGTCAACCGGGGATAGTGAAGCTTGCCAACAGTGAAAGAACTTTTCAAATCGGTTCAGTAGTTTCGGAGCCTATTCAATGCCAACAAACAAATCTTTCCTGTTTAAAATATTAGTATAGATACAGCAATTATTTCTATCATGATAATATTTTAAAACTGATATGACAGTATTTTAATGCCTGTTCATTGATGTTTGTTAAATAATGTCAGAGTATATTGTAACATGTGTCGTCTAACCAATTGAGGGTCATGAGGAACGAAATGGCCTAACATTTTTTCAAAATAGTTTTCACTTATAATATACATCTGGCAGTTGGTATGCTATTTTAAAATACTGTAGTGTACTACAATTGATGTTCACAATCGCATCAATTGATTGTGATCATAGGTGGCAGCACAATAATACTATACATTTTCTCAAAAATAGGGCTAAGTTGAAATGTTACAGTGGCTTAGTTGAAGTAGGCTGATATGATTTGATTTTGTAGATAATTTCTCTATTTTTATAGCCTCAATTATTATAAAAAGAAGTAAGTAAATACAACTATAAGATTTTATATATAGTACACATCTTTATCATATCATAAACCTTTAGGTACTGTTGTATCATAAAATTTTATAGTACACTTCACTTCATATCAAAAGCTACAAAAAAGTAAATAAACAGGTAAAAACCAAGCCACTGAAGTATTTATTTACACAAATGTATATATGTTGGAAACTCTACAATAAACTAGCCTTCAAAATTTTATTTAAGGCATTGCAATTGCATCTGTAGTGTAGTAGTCTATATTGACTAATCTGGCTCACTAGAACACAAAGGTCCCCAGGTACCATTTCTGTCAGTATAAAATTAGTAAACAAACTTTCTGGTATTTACTCTGGACTGGGTGTCTGTGTTCATCCTTACAGTTGAACATTGTGTATTCCATTACACAAGCATCAACCTCAGCTTATTCAACTAGGGACAACATATAAGGTTTGGTTGTTGGATGAATTATTTATAATTTATTATTATATAATTAGATATACTATTTATTATTCTGTACTTTTTGAATCCTTTTATCTTCTTCTCTATGACCGTTTAAATATATCAACTATTTTAGGCTTTGAACATCCCAAAATACTCTATACTGGGCTGGAGTGATGGTGGCATCTGTGGAATGATACATTCAGCAAAATACCCAAATGCTACAAACAAACTTGTTATTTGGGGAGCTAATTCGTTTATATTACCTCAAGAATTGGAAATTTATAAGAGTAAGGTTTTTACAAAGATAAATATATATGTATATCTTCCTGATAAACTACAGATTTATCTATTATTGGCCAACCTATTTTCCTGTATTCACCAATATTCCGGTTTAACACCCTTTCACATCCGTCTTAGGTCAGCACGGTATGTCATTTCCTTCCTTACTCCTCTGACATACAATAAATCACCATGTCATCCTATACACAAATATATATATATACAGCAAGCTTCCATTTTAACATTCTTTTCGTCACCTGATTTTCATCCAACCTCACTAAAAGAGATGTAGATTAAACTGATTAGGGCATATGCCCATATTGCTTGAGAAGATTAAGGTATTACGGGTACCCATACCACCTTAATCTTCCCAAATTATCAGTCACAGGTGCAACTTTCAAAGCCTGTTTAGCTACTTTCTCTCTTTCTTACTTTCTCATCACTTATTCGTATTTACTTTTGGCCCTAGAGACTAGAAGATACAATGCCTACTACAAATCTATACATATAATAAAACTGTAGAGGTCGAATTTCTGTACAATTAAAAAAAATGCCAAAAACCGAGTAAACCCCCCCCCCCCTGGTTTAAGAAGTGAAATAGAACCAATTTAGATATTTTCAATTTTTTTGTTTTTCTGTTTATCTGTGTGTTTGTACCGGCTAATCTCCGAAAAAACTGGACCGATTTAAATGAAATTTTGTATGGTGGTAGCTTATATCCCTGGTCAATATATAGGATACTTTTGATCCCAAAAATTAAAGAGTTCCCGTGGGACAGTTAAAAAAACCGCATCACGCAGACGAAGTCGCGGGCAGAAGCTAGTCTATAATATAAAGATCTTAAGAGCAAAGTGTAATTTTCCTATAACCTTTTCAGAGATTCGCGACATAAAATCGTGGTCGGAAAGGATGAGGCAACCCATGATCGAGGTATATGGCGAAGAATTATTTGCCAAGTATTGGTCAGATTGGGTGGACGCCATGGAAGTTATTTACAATGAGAACAAAGGGAATATTTGTTCGCAATTCCTGAAGGATATAAAGTGTCCCACATTTATCCTGTATGGGGAGAAAGATCCTTTAGTGGATAAAGTTCATGTATCACATTTGCATACAAACATTGATGGATCCAAGTAAGTATCCCAATAGCATGAGTCTCCAGATTGGAGAACATTTTACCCAACAATTCTTGGTGTAGGTATACAATTTTGTCTCTGGGATATATAAATTAAAAGCAAGGACTATCTAATAATATTGATGACGATTTAAATGTTGTTACTTCGGACATAGAAAATTCATCAGATTAGGGATATTTCCAAAACTCAATATGGAGAACCAGCTCCAGATTCATATTAGAATCTCTCTACCTCTGGTATCCTGCACATTGCGTGCATCTCGCAGGTATCGACGTCAGTCCGGAGGCGAAGACATGCGCAAAATCTTCTCCGTGATTCCGCTACAGGAGTCCTCCCGCATGTGGGGTGCGGAGGAACCAACGTCTGTTGACGAAGTGAATTTGCCTCTCCCGGGGCATTCTCAAGCACTGACGCGCAGGATTAGTGGTCGTAACTAGGTTCTGTCTCACGCTATTTCTAGTATGAGCTCAGGGCACATGAGAGAAAGGCGGTTTTTGTGGAGTAATGGTACATGGGTTACCCTTACGTTGCCGAGTCTCCACATAAACCGGCAGTTGACTCCGTTATCTGCGCCATCTTCAATGGATAACTCATTGCTTTGGTCTAATCCCAGTAAAGGACCCACTAGTGTATCTCGCACAATATGGTAATTGATATTCTAATCAATAGAGTTATTTATTTATCATCTTACAAATCCCCGTAACCGCGTCACCTAGACCTCCTAACGAGCGTAGCAAGTAACGAAGACGGGATGTTTAACGAGTCAAATAGTGTCTATTATTATTTAAACAGTAATCAAAATGATTACTACCACTGTACTTTTAAAGTACACTAGTGAAAAGAATGAAAGAATAAAAAATAGCAATTTTTCCAGTGGATGTATATTTGATAAAAATGGGCGTATCGCTGTCATAAAGCAAGCAATTTTATTTTTTTTTTCACATATTCATCGCCATCTAAATGCTGATCGCGATAAAAATGTTAATGACTCCGTTACGGCCTTTTTAACAGAGATACAGCCACTTCAAACTTCGATATAATTTGGAAAAAACAATGATCCTATCATATTTTCATTCTTATCATATACACTGAGCTCGGACCTCTCATGTTAATAGGGTAACCGATAGTATAACTACCACGTTTATGCAAGGCGGACTGGTGCGTTTAACTCATTGGTTGTCTTGCTATGCAGATTTCATCATTATGTTTTCCTTCACTATTAGCACTTGGTAATTGTAACAATATGTACATTACGTCAGAAAACTGCCTATGATTTCCAGCTAGGGTTTGAAACCCCCCGAATTTGGGTTGTGGGTCCGCTAACCACTATGCTACCTACCATGGCTAAAAAGTATAAGGCTAGGTCCAGACTGTAACATTTCATCGAATGAGACACGATGACTGTGTCAATAGCGTGTGCCCGTAGTAAGTGTTTCACCGTGACATGGTTCGATGCCGTGTCATACGTCCACATTTAGCGTAAAAAAATTGGTGGATATGTCATGGAGTCTTATTCGATCAAATCTTACAAGTTTAGACCCAGCTTAATGATTGCAAGATGTTATAACTCATTGGTATATATATATCGTTTGAGAAGACACCTACCTTAATTGCTTACCCCTATCCGGAAGAAAGAACCAAAATATTCAATAGTTTCGGTGAATTTGTTTTCTTTTTAAGGCATGTTATCGTTGATATTAATTTTCAGAATCCATCTGTATCCAAAAGGCAAGCATAATGTCCATATAAGTATGGCGGAAGACTTCAACAAGAGAGTACAAGACTTTTTATTGGCTCATTAAAAATTAATCAGGACAAGCCAGATAATAAATATTTATAAGCTTAATCACAACTATATGTTTTAATCGCGTAGCTTAAATTTGTATACCAACCGCAATAACCTAGAAAATACTATTTACAAACTCGATCAGTGTTGGAAAATATAACCAGATAACGTCGTCAGCCATTTGCAGTCCACTGCTGGACGTAGTCCTCCCCAAGACGGCGCCACTCATCCCTGTCCTCCGATTTCCTCATCCAGCGCCTACCGGCGACCTTGCATAAGTCGTCGGTCCATCGGGCTGGACATTATGTTTTACCGAGACGCGGTCTCCACTCCAAGACTCGTTTGCTCCATCAGCCATCGGCAGACGTGACCGGCCCACTGCCACTTCAACTTGCTAATTTTGGGAGCTATGTCGGTTACCTTGGTTCTCTTACGAATATCCTTATTTCTAATTTTATTCATAAGAGAAACACCCAACATAGCTCGCTCCATAGCCCGTTGAGCGACTTGGAACTTGTGAACCAATCCTGCCGTCAATGTCTTATGTCTCGGCCCCGTAGGTCAGGAGGACGCTCTGCTCGAAGACTTTTGTCTTCAAGCATTGCGGAATGGCCGACGAGAACACTTGACCAAACTTATCGAATACTGCCCAGCCCAACTGAATCCTCATATTAGCTTCCCACTCGAATTTGTGCATACTAACGTGTATTTTCTATCTAAGGTAAACATATGTTTACCTTGGATAGGAAATACACAGGAATACAGGAATATTCCTGCACCACTTCCAGAGGGACTTCATTGACGTTTACGGTCTCGGCATGGCGTGTTCATTGAACATGACTTTCATCTTGTCCAAGTTCATGCCGAGACCGACTCGTCGGGAAGATTCATTTAAGCTGCCCAGCATTTCGGTAAGTTCCCACAAAGCCTCTGCTGATACTACGATATCGTCGGCAAAAAGGAGGTGAGAATTGCACTCGCCGTTGATGTTAATGCCCCGTCCAGCCTAGTCCAAAGTTTTGAAGACATCCTCAATCGCGTTGGTGAACAGTTTCGGGGAATACACATCCATGTCTCACCCCGCGACGTAGGGGTATATGCCTCGCCCTCCGGTCCTCGATCTGGACGGTCATCGTTGCGGCGTCATACATGCATCTCAGCACCTCAATGTCTCGCCAATCAATACGACATCTTTGCAAAGACTCCAGAACAGGCCGAGTTTAGATTTCAGCGCCCCAATCCATACGGTCCGATTATCGGTTCGTCGCATTCTTGTACTCCCACTTCGGCGTTGAAGTCCCCCACAATAACGCTGTAGTGTGCGGAGGTTGTGCCATGTATGTAATGTCTTTAGTAATGTCGTCATACATGGCCTCAACCTCTTCGTCAGTGTGCCGAGTTCGGTGCATATACCTGTACAACCTTCAGGAAATACCTGTTAGTGAGTTTAGTACTAAGTACCCTACCCTGATCGATACACTGTTGACTTCCACAACGTTATTAACGAGGGTCTTCAGGTTCACGAGAAAACCGACACCACCCTAGGAGGCCCTGTCACCTTCCCGGAAGTAGAGTAAGTGGCCAGACTCTAGGGTTTAACGTATCCTTACCCTCTCTTCGGACTTCTGATAACCCTACGATGTGCCAGTTAATTCGATGTTGCTCAACTTCCAGTTCTGTGAGGTGACTGTAGCCTAATCGTCCGTCTGTTATATGTCGCCAAGGTCAATTTTGTGAGTTGGCAGCCTCCAGTAACCCGGAGTCTCTTAGCACCCTCCACCACGACCGCTACCGTAGACGGGAATAGAGGGGTCACCGGGAACTGAGGGCCGTTTTCTGTGGTGCTTTTTCATTGGGGGTTAAATGCTATAGTTACCACGCTTGGCATGCGGGTTGGTAACCGCAGTGGCGGTCTATTTGCATCGGAGACGTTGCTACCCGTCTCCGACCATGGGATTTCTATAGGCCGGCTTTCTTGCGATGGTTATACCGCCATCGATCGGTAGCCAGAGCCTCGTTTGCTGACCGCAGCGCGTACCGCGGGCAGGTGAGGTTGACAATTTGGTCTACAAGATGTTAGTCGTAGACCCCGTACCCCCCACCAGGTATAATTTTATGGATCTTTGTGTGTGAAATAAATAAAAGAAATTTGTTTTTTCTCCATACGATTTTTTTTAACTAGTAATGTTGAGATGGAAACATGGGTTCCATATTCGTATGGACGTCACATTGCTCACGAAAAAGATTTTTTAAATGTACCTCAGCTCCTTTTTGTGTTTATTCTTGAGCTTTGATTACGATCTTCGCGAAAGCACCTTTGGCGAGATTATCGGAATACGTATACAACTTGTGCCTTTGCTATTCCTGTTGTAATTATGGCTCTTATAATATTTCGTCCCAAGTGTATAATTTGTATTCGTGTTCTGCTACACCTTTTCCATGTGTAATGATTTCGCATTAACAGAACGGGAACACCAACTTTCAGCCTCAATTGGGCGAAGGCACTTGTCTTTGTATATATACTCTGTGGGCACTTGTGACAATTCTAAAGAATTGAGAAACGCTATAAGGTGTAATGTGACTTGCTTAGTGTCCATGAAATTGTCTAGAGAAAGATCAGACATCACCTTACACATGTGACACGATTTGTCGTTGATCTCTTTATATATACAAAGTACTCTGTGCATTGATCTGCCCAAGAAAATAATATATCGGTGCTAAAATAGCTCTTTCACACAGCCATTCTCTGTTCTGCATATTCATTTTCAGAACATGCAGAACAGAAATTTATCTTATGGACGATATTAAAGAATTCACGGTTCAATGTAATCGTACCGTTAATATCTGTTGGTATACGGTATTTTGTCTGATTTTCAGAAGAGAGCCGCACTAATTATGTTTTACTGTGCACTTCAGTTCAGTGGTAGTTCGCGAGCCGTGTGTGTGGGTTTCGCCAGATCGGGGGTGGCACTAGCATGCCCAGTCCGAACTGGTGCCACGCTATTGCCACTCCCCAGTTACGGATACCCACTAAAACCCCTGGGTGTACCGTGCTGCGCGTTATGCCATGGCTACGAGCAATTGGGCTACCCGACTCCGCGTACCCTGGCGGGCGTGGGCCGCACGCACAGCCATTTTCCGGGGGACTTCTTTTGTTTCCTGGCATCGTCTAGGTCTAGTCCGGACGTGGAGCGGTTTGTAACGCGCTCCACGGGAAGAGAGGTGAGCGTGCGCGGAACATTCCCAACCCTCTCATCTTGTTGGCATGTGCAGGTGAGTGAGCACTACTATACCCTAAGGGGCAGCTTACGGCGGCCAAAGGTCGATATCCGGCGCCGGCGCGTCTTCCTTTGTCGGGAGTGGAGCAGGGAAGTCAGCTCACGCTCCCGCTCTGCCACCTCCTTTAAAAATATGACGTGCTCGCAGGAGGAGACTGCGTCCCATCCGGGTTTCCTCCCGACTATGGTGCGCACCACGGCCGGGAGCGAAGTTTCAAATCCGGTATGGGCGACAAGCTCTCGGCTCTGCTCCATCCGAGCTGGACACTCCTGGAGTGTGTGCGACGCCGTGTTCTCGTCGCCCGTGTCAAGATGGTGGCACCCCGACGTGGGCTAATAGCCGAGGCGACACAGTTACTTCCCGAAGCAACCATGCCCCATGAGAACCTGTGTCAGGCGTAACGTCATATGCATAGTAGCGCAGCGTTTTTGGCTGTCAAGCGATCTGCCCATACAGGGCCCCGTAGAGACTCATAGACCGTAAGGCCAAGCACCTACTACGCGAACCAACGCATTCTCAACTACCGATAGAACGAAAGAAGTAATATCAATGTTAAGCATTTTATACGAGTTTCATTACACCCAGTCAACTGGGGAACTGATTGTGATGAATTTGACGCTTCGACTCTGCGCTAGCTTAAACAAATCCTAAGTATTTTTATTAATCGAAATGACACTAAATTAATACCACTACATTAAATTAATATATTTGATCAAATTTTGGTTGCTTAAGTTAGCAATAAGCATATGAATTATTACTTGCTTTTTGTCGATATTAAAATTTGTTTAAAAAATTATTCTTGACTTTTTGTTACCTCCTTGTACATCTCGCTCGATTCCCATACGGTAGAAAAATCCAATGGATAATTCATACTATTGTCCAATCTTAGCTGATATTTCTCGAATCATCTTAAAGGATCTTAAAGATTAATGAAAGTTGATGAAGCGAAAAGTGTTTGTCAAGATCGTAACAAGTGGAGATCCATCGTCTCTGCCTACCCCAATGGGAAACAGGCGTGACAATATGTATGTATGTATCTTAAAAGAATGACACCATTTTTTTTAGTTGGGATGAACGAAAAAAATTGAACAAAAATTCCCATATTTTATTTTCATTTACTTTTTATAAGCATGTTTCATTTCAGAATAAAACAATTTACATTCATTAACACATAATTTAAGGATGAGTGACTCATTAAGGGTCGTGTTCACTAGTACGCCGCGAACGCAACTCACGCTACAAAATCACGGTGATTGTGGACTCACTAATACGATCTATACAAAATAATTAAATCTGGAGCGTGTTTTGCTTCCACTGTGGGCTAGTGAACGCGAATCTTTACTGTACAAGTTCTATAATGGCTCGAACAAACTCCCGTATATCAACCACACGATACTACGTTTTGTATACAACAGTCATTCATCGTACGACATTTTAGACGACTGCTCTCGAAGTTGCATAATTTTACTTTTGCTCTCAAAAATGTCGGTAATAATATCGCTGTTATATATAGCGACAGTCTGCCGTTAATTTTTACAACTTTCTTCGTGTAGCTTACAAATTTAAATTCATAATGTAATTTAGAGAAAGTAATAACTCCATAACTAAAATCAGGAACTCCAAAAATAAACATTTCAGTACCTATATAAAATAAATATATATGATACTAAAATATCGCGCTATGAATGACCGAATTCATCATAAATTATTTACTGTGACTAAATACCATTAAATTGGATACTGTTAGTTTAAAAAATAAACTTACATTTACAAAGTTTTTAATGGAACTGATCGGGTGCTTAGTCGCAACTTCATAGTAGTACGGTTACACTACGCATGTTAACATGCTTCACTGAGTCTGCCTAACATGAAACATGTGGTCCAACGATTCATAAAAAAGGCGATGTGCGTCTCGGGAGGGCCGACAGAAGTGATGACTTAAACTAATCTAACGTGAAAGGGAAACCAGACAGACTGGCGCCGTAACGCGTTACGTAACGAAGCGGTTTACCCTCCCATAAGAAGTTATCACATCAAAAAAGTGTAGAGAGCGCAGAACAACAGCTATAACTATATAGATCGAGATGTGCAGTTACGTTGTTTTGTTGCCGAACTGTTAGACACGGCTAACTGGGAAACACCACAAAATTGTGCTCAAATAGAGATAATTGAAACAAACGTGGAACTGATGCTTTCTCGCTCTAGCTATATAGAATTTGTATTAGAGTAAAAGAGACAATATATTTGTCTTGGTTTTGAAGCGGAAATTTTGACGGCAGCTGGCCGATTATGGACAAAAATAATATTAAATTTTGACCCTTTTAAGGGTTAATATTACAACATTTTTCTATAGATAAATCGCTGGACTGCGTCGCCGTAGTTTCATGATGAGGTAAGTCTAATGCGTTTCATGAGAAATTTGGCACAGTATCGAATTAAGTTACTATGGGTTGCGTGATCGGACATACCGCAATTATTACGACATTATTTTGGTTGAGAATATTATGGCCCTGTTCAATAAATACCATATTGCACTAAGTAATCAATAAAAAATATTTCAACACCTTTAATAAGCCAGTGATTGGTTCCGACTAGTCTGTAATCATCTTTAGCAACATTATTTCTTATAAAACAGCGAAAATTCATTTGTTCTTAAAATCTTAATTCCATCAATTTACCATAAAGTTGTCGAATGGAAATATGGAGCAAGTTTTGTAATATCACTGCTACACCTGGGAGTGGTAGTGACTGTCACGCAGATGTAGCGGAGTTTAATTCATCACGTGAGATGCGACATTATTAATAACATTAAACAGATAACATATTATATATAGTAATGTAGCTAATTATTATTGGTGTTATTTTTAACGCTATCAACAAGACGCATTTATCCACAATACAACGGAAATGGAGCAGGGGCTTAAGAGAGAATAGACAAATATTACAGACAAGTCTCCACCAATGAACCTGCCTTCAAAATTTAAATTAATGGTTGGATTCCATTATGAGTTTGTTTTTACGGAAATGGCAACACCGTTGAGATATTAAGTATTACTCGTAATTTTAAGAAGTTAACAAAAGTGTCGATATATTAAGGCACACGAGATGAGCTAGTCCTGAAGACAATATGGAAGCACGGTACAATACACGGCACGGTAAATTGGAACAACATGATATTATACTTCTTTGCTCCTGTACATCAAATACTGCATGGATTTAACTAGGATCTCATATTTTCAATATCTATAGACAACAAAACTAAATTTTGACGGTTTAAGCGCGGTAATTTATTTGATTTTTCTTTATTCGAGGTTTCAAGTCAAGTGTCAACGAGTATTTTTAAGGTAGGCTAAATAAAAGCCTACCGCCAACTTGTTAATTTTAAATATTTAATTTCAATTTTTGTTTATGGTTACTATTTACTCTATGGGAGCCTATTACTGCGCTTAAAACCGTTAAAGGGCAGTTTTATTATGTATACAACTCGCAAAAACTTAACAAAATATTATTTATAGACTTGGTTCAAATACAGTCCATAAATGATAGACAATAATATCGAAGTATTGAAATACCATATTTATACGAAGAATATCTTTGTTAAATCCACACAATGTAATGAAGGTTAACTCTTGCAAAGTTAAATCATTATATTCTAACCTCGAAACAAACTATATACACTTATCAAAACGTAATAAATAATATTACAATTTTCGACTAATGCCTCCTTCACTCTTCGTCAAACTTTATGACGGCTTTCAGTAATAAATGTTTGGGAAATGACGCTTTCTCATAAAAAATTAGGTTTTGCATTGCCTTCTTTAGCTAATCTGAATGGGTTTAAGACCATAGCAGAGACCATAAATTTATTGAACTCCCAAAACATAATTGAATTTAACGCTATTCAAATAACGATAAATAAAAGACACAGAATTTTAAATTGCTTAAGACATGGCATTATTTAAAAATCAGTAGAATTGTACAAAATATTTATATATGCAAGAATATTAACCAAAAATTATTCCGTTTTGATAAAAATAAATACATAGTCCGAGATAGGATACTCATTTTCAAAATTACTAAAGATTCTAGTTTTTAATGTATTTAAGTTCGCACTGCAATTTTTCAAGGCAAATCTATCGGCCGAGTGCATGATGTCGCAAAACAAATAGTTTTGCGCAGCCTGGACCTTCCTTTGCAATCTCGTTTGCATTTGAAACAGTATTTCAATTCATATTTAACTCCAATGTAAAACTATATTAACATATAATCTCACTGCGTGTGTGTTTGAGTGAGTGAGTGAGTGTGTGTGTGTTTGAATGAGTGAGAGTGAGAGTGAGAGTGTGTGTGTGTGTGTGTGTGTGTGTGTGTTTTTGAGTGAATCAGTGTATGTATGTGTGTGTGTGTGTGTGTGTGTTTGAGTGAGCGTGTGTGTGTGTGTGTGTGTGTGTTTGAGTGAGCGTGTGTGTGTTTACACCACCTAATTTTTATTAGTTTTGTATTGAGAGACAGTATAAAACAGCCCCTGAACGTCCCACTGCAAGGCTCGGACCTCCCACTATAGGAATTTATTGCAACATACTAACGTTGCAATAAACATTTGCAGACAAGCATTGTTATTTTATAAAATTAGATAGTTAAGTTTGCTTTACGGGAAATATGTGACGAAAACATCTGAGACTGTGCTATTAACACCCAGACCAGAGTATATAGTGCTTAGTTCATTAAAAAAAATTTGCTATCATACTACAAACATACGCCGAATTAGACATTCTAATGATATATTGAGAATTGTTTTGACCTTAGAGATATAATACTTATACAAAATTAATAAATTTTAATTTCTAAGTGGCTATTCACGGTCGGGAGCCATTATGCACTTAGAGTGGGTACACGGGGGGGGTCATGTGTTGTCGGGTACAAGTCTTGAGTAACGAAGATGCAAGCGAATGGAGGTAGCCAGCAGTCGCCAGCCCCGGACCTCAGGACTCGTCCCCTAATCTCTAATGAGAACGACTTCATCGTTAAACAAATTGGACAAGACGTTCGTAATCTCTCAAGACAAGACAACAAGACGTGGACTTCCACATCTCTATTGGCCAGATAAAAACAATCTCTAGGGATATAGTTAAACAACTTTAGATGTCTCATAAATGTCGAACTACAAATGAATGCTACATTTCTTTTGACAGTAGCAACATTTGTTCAATGCTCTTTTGCAAACGCAAATCTTTCAAATCTTACAACAATCTCAAATATATTGCAGTGCGAACAAAAATCACAGATTCTAAATGTATAATTGAGACAAACAATTTACTTCAATACGATCAAAGAGTTGTGAAAACTACATTACGATTTCATGTCACTGTTAATGAGAAACGACTCCAGGAGTTACTTGTTTTTATAATTATATAAACACACATTGTTAAAGCGACCTACTTCGATAAATACAATAAGAAAATATAGTGACATTATTCAACCCATTCGCTAACTCAAGTAAGCTTCTTATCTCATAAATAATTTCTCTAGTTACAAAAATAACAAGATAAAAGCTTCTACTTCCGTAATGTTGCAAAAGTTAACCTATTTTCGAGGCATTTATTTATATTGCCGTTTTATTGAATTTCATAATTATAACGATATAATGCATAGTTGCAATATTTAAAAGCGGCTTTGAAGTTCGTACGCGTACGCACGGTACAGTCATAAGGTTCACAGACAGAGCTGAGAAAGGAGTTTTGCGCTCTCTCTCTCTCTGCTATTATCTGAACCCGTATGCCATCTCTTTCGTGCAACACACTTCAATGTTAAATAAATAATAACATTTTGACTGGACCTACGCAAACTCACGGTACTAACATCACTCGAAACGCATTCAAGTTGTGCGCGGACTTTAAATAATGTAATTCACCCTAAGTGAGTCTCCCTTAGGATTTGATTTTAATAAATTGCTGAAATAGGTCTTTACTAATAAATTATTGTATTTTATTATATGACATATAATTGTAATAATGATCAAATCAAATCTACCAACAAAAACATGCTTGTCCTTGTCAAATTAACATTCATGTGACGTCATCAGGAACTCGATATGTACGCGTACTCGCCGGCCAGTGATGCTAACAATACCGACTGTTCGGCTACGGTTAAGTCACCAAGATGGCGCAATAGCAATATAGGGGGGTTATAGAACATGCACGTTCTGTTTTTATAAATAAAAATTAGAATTATTGAAATGAATTTGAGATCTAATCGTTTATATCTAAGTAGAAATAATTTGAAAAAGCGTTTTAAATACCTCGGCAAATACGTTAACTATTGTCACCACTTGGAAATAGGAGCGTTCACTTACACATTGAACAGAACGGTGGAACGCTTCAGAGCTCTCCGACCGAATCAGCACCAAAGGTAAAATGACTACCAACTACTGTGATCAATCCGCTACATATATTACAATGAAAATAAGATTACTCTTATAAATACATAACGTACAATATTACAACATTATCACCGGGATTATTAACAATACGAATTATTTTAATTTTCTTTAAATACGTTACATTCGTTACGTTTTACAATATTAAAAAAAAATACTAACTTTTTAATAGAGAGAGTCAAAGGCACACACACTTTGTAAAATTCCTAACAAGTTAGTCTCAGTATGTTCAGACGTAGACAGGTCCTTGATTATCGTTGTCATCGAGGTTTATTTTATTCCCATCATCGAAAAACCTTCTAAACGTGAACTCAAAGAAGCCATGGAAGGTCTTGCCGTTGTCCATTTCACTATCAGACTTGTTTGAGTCTGAACTTCCAGAGTTTCTCAACTTGTCCGGATCCACCGGATCGAAGTTAGAAGTGTCCGTTGCATACTCTATCCTCGGTATGTATGGAGCGACTTGTCGTCTCAAGCCCTTGTCAAAGTCGATGCCCTTCAGGAAGGGATGGTTTTTCACTTCGTTAGCGTCCTTGCCCAGCCTCGTATCTTGTCCGGAGCATAATTTTAGGATCAAATCCTTGCTCTCGGGCGACAGATTCGCCGCATCCGGTATCATTAAAGTGCTCTCCCAATTTATTACCTAGAATAGATACAAGAAAACCTTACATACAAAATAATCATTATGATCAATAAATTAATTATTAGGGGAAACTATACTATTGTTGGCAACCCGGAATAGGGTTGCCAACCATACTTTATAATAACGCATCCTACTTTATTTTAAGTCAGTATACTTTTATACTTTTGCGTAAAAATAAAGTGATTTTGATTGAGCGGGGAGCCAGGAGGCTGGTTGGCAACGACCAGCTTTTCGATGACAAAATCCCAAGTCTCTAACATCGACGCAGGATTGCTAGCTTATGCTTAGCTAATCCCGCCATCTCCCTTCCATCATCTGATAACCAGACACACCGGCATGCGGCATCGATATATGGTGGATATTCCACCTATAAGAACGAAGCGCTTTGCATCCAGCTTCGTAATACGCACCGCAAAGGAATGGAACTCATTGCCGGAGTCCGTCTTTCCTGATATTATAACCTGGGTATCTTCAAGTCCCGTGTGAATTTCTAGGTAAGCGTACTACATCCTAGACCACATCTTTGCTCCACATAGGGAAAGATTGTGGTCAAACGCGAACCTGTACTACAATAAAAATAAAGTATGTGAAAATACTCTATTTCCAATACTTATTTACTCTGATGCGTCAAATGAAATACATATAATGGATAATTACTGAACTATTATGGATCCAGCTTTCACTGAAAGATTTTATTAATTAATGAATCTAAAAGGGCGAGAAGAAAGGAACAGAACATCTATTTCATAAAAAGTATTTTTTTTTATTAAAGTTTTAATAGGGCACGTAAAAATAACTTCCAAACATTTAAGGACGTCGACGAAGTCGTTAAGGTGTGCAAGAAGCACACAAAAATAGTAACTCCAAGAGAAGAAATAAATAACATTTTGAAAAATACTTACTACTTTATCTTTTTCCTACTTAAAAAATTTAATAATTCTCAAAAATAGATGGAAGCCCTACCCCAAAATAATGATTGGTACCCTATTTATTTAATTCAAAATTAAGAAATCTTAATACTCTTTTTTTTATTTTGTATCCCTACAAGAATAATAATAATATTATTGTATAGCTACAAAATATAAACTATTAGGATTTTTTAATATCTTGAAAAAATTTACTACGCGCCAAGCAGATGGGGTGGCATACTTAACAACAGCATAATTTACCTTAAAATAACAAATATGACGAATATGTTCATTTGAACACCATTCTCAAGAAGTAAACTAGATGTGGTAGTTTGTGCAATATACGAAACTTTTAGACTAGCTAGAGCATTGCATTAGCTTAACATATATTTTAAAAAAAACATATTTAAAAAAGTCTCTAAACCGGTAACACTGCAGCCAGTGATTTATAATAGATCATTAAGCGCTAGATAAATGCAGGAGATGAACTTCTAATTTTCGATTTGAACAATTAAGCTTATATTTAATAATTTTTATTTTTTATCCAGGTTGCAGGTGCAGGAACGAAGAAAGAATAACATTTCCTGCGGCCGGGCGGCCTGTCGTAAAAGGCGACAAAACAACAGGTGGTAGGGCATTTGCCCGACTGGATGGCTACCACCCCTGGTCTAGAGTATGTCGCCATAACAACCTTGTGTTGTGTTCCGGCATTAGTGACCAGGTTCCAGGCTCCCTAAAGAGAGCAGCAGCGCATTCGTAGCACCTTTGGTGTTGCAAATGTCCATAGGCGATGGTAACCGCTGTCCATCAAGTGGGCCGTCTGCCTGTCTGCTGATCTCCTGCAATAAAAAAAAAAAAAAAAAAAACCCCAGCCAACCACCCCTGGTTTAAAGTGTGTAGCCATAACAACCTTGAGTTGTGTTCCGGCATTAGTGAACAGGTTTTAGTCTCCCTGAAGAGAGCAGCAGCGCATTCGTAGTGCCTTTAGTGTTGCAAATGTCCATAGGCGATGCTAACCGCTTTCCATTAAATCGGCCGTCCGCCTGTCTGCTGCAGTCCTGCAATAAAGAAAATTACATATTTTCATGGAGTATGAAATTTGAATAAACGAAAAATACCTTCAGCTGAGTTTCAGCCGGCGTCGACGCCAAGAACGGCGGCGAACCGACCAGCATCTCATACAATATGACACCGACCGACCACCAGTCGCAGAGCTGCGTGTACCCGGTCCGCTGCAACACTTCCGGTGCGATATAGTTGGGTGTCCCCACCAAGGAATGGGCCAAGCATCGCTGGTGCTCCCGTTTCCTTCGCCTCTCCAAAGGTTTCAATTGGTGGCACCTACATTCGCCCATCGCGCCCCATTCACCGTCCACAGGGTCCATCGAGTCTTGTCGACCGTGGTCTGCGGAATATTAAACTAACTGAATTATACAATGTGTTACATTTTCCCACAGCTCATAATTCCAATCGGTAGTTGTTTGTGAAGAAAAGTGAAGACCGGCATTCAACCTTCCAACATGTAAAGAATCTATAAAAAAAATGTCCCACAGCTAGACTCAGGAGTCTCACTATTGGGGAATGGACAGTATACTCACCCCGCTTGTCGAAGGTAGCTCGACATGTTTAACACCTTAGTTATATTGATGTGCAGATTTCATCAAGATGTTTTCCTTCACCGTTGTTAGCATGTGGTATTTGTAACAATATGCACATTAGTTCGGAAAACTGCCTTAGTGGTGCATGTATTCCGGCCAGGATTCGAACCCGCGCCCTTTGAATTTGGGACGCGTGCGCTACCACCCCTTTTTTAAATAATTCATGTTGAACTGTAATCGCAAGCGGAAATGAG